>CM054177.1:79010162-79710162 GCA_028829895.1 Sinotaia quadrata | reverse complement strand
CCACCCCACCCTTTGAGGGACTTCGCTGTTAAGCGGTTCACTTGAGGTGATGACCTGTCCAGAATCCGCAGTGGGAGATAGTCTCTCCAAGGTCAACCCATTAATGATAACGTCAAATTGATTAAAAGTTCTTGCAGGCTTTGAAGTTGAAACAACGTTTGCGTTACCATCACCACCACAACAACAACATTTAGCTGCTGCAAACCCCTTTAAAAAATTATGAAAGACCACACTGATAAACTCAGAATAGTGTTTCTAGAGTGAGAGAGCGATTTAGTGCCGAAATGAGAGAGTGAGTGAATTAGTTGTAGAACTGTGAGTGAGAGAAATAGTGCCGAAATGAGTGAATGAATTAGTTGTAGAACTGTGCGAGTGAGTGAAATAGCGCCGAAATGAGTGAGTGAATTAGTGGAGAACTGTGCGAGTGAGAGAAATAGTGCCGAAATGAGTGAGTGAATTAGTGTCGAAATAAGAAAATGACAGAAAAGGCGCCGAAATGAGAGAGTGAGTGAGTGTAGAACTGAGAGAGTGAGAGAAAGAGAATTTTTGCCAGAAAGTGGTTTGGGGGCGAAATCTAATCAACAACACACAATTCACCGAGACTGGATATTTACACAAGCCATTAAGGCCTACAGAGAGTAAGAGAGTGAAAGAGTAAGAGAGAGAATGAGAGTGAAAGAGTAAATGATTGAGTGAGTGAGAGAGAGAATGAGAGTGAAAGAGTAAGTGAATGAGATAGGGAGAAGATCTCTCCAGAAAATTAAGTGACAATCATGAAGTTACTGATAAGAGACACTAAGATAATATGAGAAAGTGATTGAAAGATGGACTGAGAGAAAAACACACGAATGGCAGTAAGAGAATAAGTAAATGAGAAAAATGAATCGTGTATTACTGTATGTGTATGTTGGGGAAGTGGGGGTTGAAGAAAGAGGGGGGAAATGGCGACTGAGAGAGAGAGAGAGCGAGCTAAATTGCTTTAAAGAAAGAGGGAGAGGGATTCTGAGATGAAACGTAAGAAAATTGGTAACAGAGAAAGAGAAAAATAGAGACAAAGAAAACTATGACTAAACAGGAAAGAAGAAGAAAGAAAGGAAGCGAAAAAGATATTGCGTTTGCGTGTGCGTGTGAGATATAGATAGGCGAGATCAGAGAATAAGAAAGTCAGAGAGAACAGAAAAGTGAGAAAAACAGACACAGACACAATGAGAGAAAAAACTGAGAAAAGAGATCGGATAGAGAGAAAGGTGGTTTTTTTGTTTGTTTTTTTTTTTTTTTTTTTTTTTTTTAGCGAATTGAATAGATTGATGTTTTTACGTTGTGACCCTCAACAAAGATGGTGGAAACCAAACTGAAAGAGAGAGAGAGAGAGAGAGAGAGAGAGACAGGGATGGGCAAAGAGACAGCAGAATGGCTGTGAGAGAGTTAAAAAGGCAAAGAAAATAAGAAAAATGAGAATGAGATATAAGGAGAGAGAAACTGTAAAAAAAACTGACAGAGAGACAAAAACAGAGACATAATGACATAGACATTGACAAAAACAGAGACGAGATAGAAACTGTGAGAGAGAGATGGGTGTGTGGGCGGGGGGAGAAACCTGTGCACATACCAATGCTATCATATCCACAGTTTCGTTGTCGATACCATCGTCTGTGGGCGTGTCTCCGTTATACCACCCACTCCACTTGCGCTCTGAAAGAAATCAACAAAATACGTAATAATCGCAGTTATACAATAATCAGTTTGATTTCTTCTAAAAGCTCAATATCAAAAGAAATTAGTAATTATATATTAAAACGTAAATCTCAGTAAGAAAACAATAACAGTGGTTACAAAACAAACCCTAAAGCGCTTTGTTAATATAATTGCAGAGGCTATAATATAAAAATAAAATTAAAATTAAAAACAATTAAGCACACACTGAGATTAAAGTGTGGTGGGTTTTATTTTTATAAATGGGGACACTTTACAAACCTTCCCATCGGACTGACTGTCCTTCGGTTAATCAAGTTCTGTAATTTGGTCTAAAAATTAAACTTCAGCCAGCAGTCGTACAAGTGTCTTGTAATAAAATTTTCGTCTATTTAGCTCCACAACAGGGAAATATTTTACGTGGCAATTTCTTCACTTTCAATAGCACACACCACTTCTAATTGCAGATTAAGAATGCATTCTTACAAGAAACTGCTTGCAGATTAAGAATGCATTATATAAGAAGTAAATTTATTGATTAAGAGTGCATTCATACAAGATATAAAGTTGTAAGTTAAAAATGCATTCATACAAGATACAAAGTTGTAGGGTTAAGAATGCATTCTTACAAAATACAATTAGCACATTAAGAATGCATTCATCCAAAATACAATTAGCACATTAAGAATGCATTCTTACAAAATACAATTAGCACATTAAGAATGCATTCTTACAAAATACAATTAGCACATTAAGAATGCATTCTTACAAAATACAATTAGCACATTAAGAATGCATTCTTACAAAATACAATTAGCACATTAAGAATGCATTCTTACAAAATACAATTAGCACATTAAGAATGCATTCTTACAAAATACAATTAGCACATTAAGAATGCATTCTTACAAATACAATTAGCACATTAAGAATGCATTCTTACAAAATACAATTAGCACATTAAGAATGCATTCTTACAAAATACAATTAGCACATTAAGAATGCATTTTTACAAGATACAAATTGTAGGTTAAGAATGCATTCATCCAAAATACAAATTATACATTACGAATGTATTCTTACAAGATACAAATTGTAGATTAAGAATGCATTCTTACAAAATACAATTAGCACATTAAGAATGCTTTCTTACAAAATACAATTAGCACATTAAGAATGCATTCTTACAAAATACAATTAGCACATTAAGAATGCATTCTTACAAAATACAATTAGCACATTAAGAATGCATTCTTACAAGATACAAATTATAGATTAAGAATGCAATCATACAAAATACAATTAGCGGATTAAAACTACTTCCAATGCATGACACGTGTGTCTTGATATGAGACCAAGATAGGATTATACGAGAGTCTATATTTGAAACGAACTGCAAGACTCGTATTTGTCATGTTAAGAGACAAAAAGCAGGAGAAAAATTCTCTTTCCAAGTAAACAATCTGGTTCGTCTCTCCAGCATGACACTGAGTGTCAAAAGTCCTTATCACGAAGGGAAGATTAATAAAGTGTCACTTTATGAGATAACTCCTCTGTTTCTGGTTTAGGCTATTTTAATCCATTGCATCACAAAACTACACACTTTACGCCTGAAATAAATCTCGGAAGTAATCTGTCAAGAAAAAAATTACAAGCCTTTTGTTTAGTGGAAATCAAAAAAAGAAAGGAGAGTTTAAAAATTTGGTCGGAGACATACACACACACATACTCATTCACATACACAGACACACATATAGTAGAAAAAATATACGTCTACTTCCTGTCTTATATTAAATGACACCCGCAAACACAAATCACTTGCAAAGAAATACAATACATGTATATAATATTGTGTCAAAACGGGAAATGAAATAAATGCAAGTCTTCCGGGCAATTAATTACTGAACAATCCCTTTGTGTTCCGGCAAAAGCAATGCTTGCTGTGTGTGTGTGTGTGTGTGTGTGTGTGTGTGTGTGTGTGTGTGTGTGTGTGTGTGTGTGTGTGTGTGTGTGTGTGCATGCGTGGGTGGTAGTGTGTTTGGTGCGTGGGTGTCTGCGCGCGCATGGATGTGCGTATGTGTACGTTTGATATAGTTATGAATACAAAGTTGTGCAATATACCAACAAATTCTGTCTGTTTGCTTGATATATAACTAGGTGTTGGACTCTTGATCAACGTGTAATGATCATAAATAACAATATGCCCAGCAACTGTGAGCAGCATTTTGGCTAGCGATTGTAAGCAACGTGTGTATATTTAAAATTACGACCACAATAGAAACGCTGACGTGTAAGTTTAAAGTTAAATATAAATTTAGAACACAATTCATAAGAGATTTAAGTTTCTTGACCTTATGTCATCACTTGGTCAAATTATCTTGTAGGACTATTTTAATCAGTATTAAACTACTGTCGTTGACCATTTTATTCGTTATTGGACTACCATGAGGACAATTTTACTGAACTATTTTGTTGGTGTAAATTTTATGTGCCGGATAATTTTATTCAATATCAGAATACTTCTTGGACTAGAATCTATTCCATTGGACTATTGTTTTCACTAGTTTACATTATTGGACAAGAATTTATTTTGCTGGATTATTTTTTCACTAGACTGGACTACTAGATTGGTCTAAAATCTTTTTTGAGTGAGGTTAGATGATTGGCATTACTTGAGTCTGGTGATACATGTTTCCGACAAGACCAGAATAGAGCTAATCGAGCAGTGGGTCTGTATGACCAGAATAGAGCTGTGTGGAGCAGTGGGTCTACAGATCAAACTAGTACTGTGCCGAACCGTGGGTTTATATGACCAGAACAGAACTGTGCCGAGCAGTGGGTCTATAGGACCAGAACAGAACTGTGCCGAGCAGTGGGTCTATAGGACCAGAACAGAACTGTGCCGAGCAGTGGGTCTATATGGCCAGAACAGAACTGTGCCGAGCAGTGGGTCTATACGGCCAGAACAGAACTGTGCCGAGCAGTGGGTCTATAGGACCAGAACAGAACTGTGCCGAGCAGTGGGTCTATATGGCCAGAACAGAACTGTGCCGAGCAGTGGGTCTATACGGCCAGAACAGAACTGTGCCGAGCAGTGGGTCTATATGGCCAGAACAGAACTGTGCCGAGCAATGGGTCTATAGGACCAGAACAGAACTGTGCCGAGCAGTGGGTCTATAGGACCAGAAAGAACTGTGCCGAGCAGTGGGTCTATATGGCCAGAAAGAACTGTGCCGAGCAGTGGGTCTATAGGACCAGAAAGAACTGTGCCGAGCAGTGGGTCTATAGGACCAGAAAGAACTGTGCCGAGCAGTGGGTCTATAGGACCAGAACAGAACTGTGCCGAGCAGTGGGTCTATAGGACCAGAAAGAACTGTGCCGAGCAGTGGGTCTATTCACGACTCTCCCTCCTTAACTAGATCAAGGAGCTTGCGCGTTGCCATAGCTACTGTAAAAACAGATTCCGGTTTTCATTGCTCATGCAATAATCTTACAAAAAAATCAGTCGCATTTAATACTGTTTTCTTAAGCTATAAACCTTAAATAAAACATTGGAAAGCACTATGCAGTGCGTGGACGTACAAACAACTGGAGAATTTTTTTTAAAATTCAAAATCAATCTTGTTTTGAACATTTTCCATTCTAACGCTGTGACTGTCAATGTGATGTACCCTTCACTTTCTATCGAATGCCATTGGAGCCAGACCGTAAGATATATGGGTGTCCACTTGTGGCTGACAAATTCCTCCACAGAATGTTTATGTGTGCTGATAAATTACCATCCTATTATTGACAACCCTATACCAGAGTTATATCTTGGTTCAAAAAAGAAAAGCTGCTAAAAAGCGCCGAGTACTGAAACGGTATCCAGTGACAATTTCGTCTGCTACAAATACAAAGGTCAAAGCATGCCAGTCGAAGTTTAAAAAAAAGAAAGTCAATGCGGCCTGGTGGAATCGTTTTGTTGATCCAATCTTACTTTCAAAGTATCCATGTTTATGTGAGAGTCTAACAATCTAAAATAGAACAGACAGTATACAAAACTTACCAACGGACACAAAATAATTACATGCAGTTCCATGTATATAAACTATACAATATCCAGTCTCACTAAACAGATAGCAACAGAGCTCTCACTATACAATATCCAGTCTCACTAAACAGATAGTAACAGAGCTCTCACTATACAATATCCAGTCTCACTAAACAGATAGTAACAGAGCTCTCACTATACAATATCCAGTCTCACTAAACAGATAGTAACAGAGCTCTCACTATACAATAGCCCAGTCTTGTAAAATAGACATGGCCGAGTTGTCAAATATACATAACAAACAAAAGTCCAATCTAATAAGACATACAATGGCCGAGCTGTCCAGTATACACAACAAACAAAAGTCCAGTCTAATAAGACATACAATGGCTGAGTTGTCAATTACACACGAAAAACAAAAGTCCGGTCTAATAAGACATGCAAGTTGTCAAGTAGTCCAGTCTAACAAGACATACAATGGCCGAGTTGTCCAGTATACACGAAAAACAAAAAAATCCAGTCTAATAAGATATACAACTTGTCAAGTATACACGAAAAACAAAAGTACATTTATTATTGTATCGAGTACAAATGCACGTGCAGGTGACGTTCAATACAGACTTTGACGTATTTTTTCGGTGTGCACACACAATTTTGCCGTTTTATAAAATTACGAAGTCGTGAAGTGTCGCGCTCCATTCAGTCACTGCCTTTCGAGAGGGTGGGAGGGGTTAGGGGGGAATTGGCTATCACGTACGTCCCCTTGAACTAACTGTACGCCATATTTATTAGTAATCCTCGCTCGAAGTATCTACCCGATCTCGTCCTCGTCTTCATATATATCCGGGTTGTGAAGGGAAAGGTTTCTTCTTACACAACACAGTTACACCCGACTATTGTGCACACACATACATACACAAAAAAATTGGCCAAAACGGGTATTTAAAAATTATTAAGCTTATTTCACACGCTATGACAAATCGAACAAGAAAAACAATTACGTATGTTTGGAAAGATCATATATTCCACACACACACACACACACACACACCTAATTTTATTTGTTGTAGTTGGTGGTGGTGACGGTGGGTATTCTATTTGTTGGTACGTAACCTACTAACACCGATATGTTCGGCTCACAACATACTGAGAGCTCGCCCAAAGAAGTCTCGGCTGGAAACCAGTCTCTGCCGTCCGTGTGAAGTATGACGCAAGCACAATGTGGGACAGGTGGGTGCCAATTGAATTTGGATATAGGTCAAAGAAATTATTTTTAAGCATACGTCACTCGGGCACTATTTGTGTTCCACGTGACAAGAAACAACCACGAATTGAATTCAAGCAGCTATCTATTACTATAGTAATGGGGAAAACTTAAGGTTTGTGGTAAGATGTTTATCTGGGCACCCAAGTCCAAATTACGATAGAAGGGAAAAATGAAGTTATAGCTGGTTCTTGACAGTTTAACAATCTAATTATTTTAATCAATAACCATTTTTTAGTTTACAATTTTAAAAGCAATAGTTTTTAAATTCAAGATTTGTTTTTAAATTTCAACGACTGATATTGTTTTTAGCCAAGAACAGATCACTCTCGAGACATACTCTGATTAGCCTTCCTTCATGAAACTCTTTGAAAAATCTCTGCAAATCAACTAGTTTGTTTATTTTATTCACTGGCATATATGCTGAAGATAAGGCGGGTACATAATTGCACTAGTTGTCGCTCACCAATGAACTCGAAAGGTGAATGAATGCTTTTCAATGCAAACATCTCTAAATCGCAGTCTCTCGAAGGTGGCCTCTTTGACCGAGATTTGAATCAGAACCACAATTTAGATTGTATGAGGATATGATTGATTTTAAACAAATCAACTCGATAGGAGGTCAATAGACACTGACGTCACGAATTGATTCTCACCATCTGACACAGATTCCACTAGCCACCATCCACGTTCAAAATACGACCACTAAAAAGCGAAAGTTCGAACAGTACCTGAGTTAACAAACAGACGACTGAGCGATACACTACGCGGCTGACACAACGATACATATTTCTTTGTTAACCTTCCACTCGGTTCTTTCATTATAGTTTTTAACATTTTATGTTTTAGGACAAGCAATAAGACGGCCGTACCTTACTAGTGATTGACAAAGTTAAATAACATAGCACCATTCGCAATGTTTGGACAAGGAAATGGGGCGAATAAAAACCAAATTCCTGAGATTGACAATTTCTTCTGAAGTCAATATTGTCCCAAGGAGCGGGGCAAGGTCAAGGCGTTTACTAGGGCACAAAGAAGTGACCGTCTGTCCCAAAGAGATTCAGGTGAGCTCTTAACGGTAGTCAGTCAGGCCTGCTGCCAAGTGTGTGTGACGAAACAATATTGAACCATCGTTCTGTTATTTAATTTGCTTTTCAAACACAGAATCAACAGGGAATCGTACCCTCCCCCTTCCCGCTTCTGATGGTGTATGTTCCTCAGTAATGAAATCCGAATGCGAGCTTTGCAGAGGACACTGGTCGTGGCGCTAAGAGGCAATATGTTAACATTTTGATTTGTTACCACATTGTGCGCCCCAAAGCACTGATAAGTGATAACTGTACTACGCCAACCCGCTTTACTGACTGATGCTGTCCGATCCCTCATCGCTCGCGAAAAAATCCTACAAAAATCAGCACCAAAGTTCACGTCACTTGCAGAAAAATAAAGCACAAAGCAAAAATTAAAATAAATAACAGCTGCAGCACCTGACGCAATTCGTGAGCGATAGTCTTCTGTGGCTGATGCAGGAAAAATATATATAAAATTAGAGATTCTGTACATTTTTCAGGTCGCGAGATGTCGAGTCTACCTGATTGACATTTTGCCACTGGCGATTTGTCGGTTCGCTTATCAGTGACGTCAGTGCGAGATCTGCAGGAAGGAGTGAGTCAGTGAAGTAGTAAATTGCACTCGGAGTAGACAGTCTTCGTCCCGGGTATCTCAGGACAAATCTCAGGACAAAACGACCTCGTGGAATGAATCAACATTACTTTCAGCAGCCCAGGATTGGTTTGTTTTAACAATATAGCGCGTGATCCCGCGGAAGATACGATCCTTAAATTCCACTGCTCTTGTTTTGCTGGGATTTTATTTTTAAAGATAAAATGAAAGCTAGGAGATATAAGTATGCTCGGATCAGATTCAAACCCATAATTCGAGGCCGTAAGCTGGTCACTCAGTACAACCAATAAACCAATCCTAAGCTAATGTATGTTGTGTTCCTTCACGAAACCACTTATGTATGTCTGTTAATTTTAACGGGGCTCGGCCCTATAACGGATGGCCGCAGGAAAGCATTTGCCACTTCCGGTTGACTTTATATACATGCACGTAGGTTGGGTATGACAATGAAAATATTAAAAGTATATAAATTAAAAGCAATTATAATATTTTTAAAGCGTATCATTGTGATTAATAAAGTAACCATCAGAAAGATCATTTGTTTAGTAATGCGAAGATCTAGAGATCAATAAATATAAAAATAAGAATTATAAGTACTCAGTTTATCAGACAACTAACAAGTGATTTAGATTAATATACTATTGCAACTGCAATGGAAACTATAGAAACATTAAAAAAAAAATTCTCCTTTAAGACTGAAAGAAACATCTACTAATAAATTTTATAGCTCATGATTCACTAAATATCTGTCTGAAAAGTGATAATGACAACAGTCAAATTAATTAAATGATTGGATGACAACACTAATAATGCATTAAATTTAATAAATCAAATGACCAAATTAAAAGACTAATGAATGAGATGATGAAGTACAGCACTGGCGATGTCAAGAACCAAATTTGTTTCAAACTACTACATTAAAACGTCAAAGATAACAAAGACTAATGAATGAGATGATGAAGTACAGCAGTGGCGATGTCAAGAGCCAAATTTGTTTCAAACTACTACATTAAAACGTCAAAGATAACAAAGACTAATGAATGAGATGATGAAGTACAGCAGTGGCGATGTCAAGAGCCAAATTTGTTTCAAACTACTACATTAAAACGTCAAAGATAACAAAGACTAATGAATGAGATGATGAAGTACAGCAGTGGCGATGTCAAGAGCCAAATTTGTTTCAAACTACTACATTAAAACGTCAAAGATAACAAAGACTAATGAATAAGATGATGAAACACAGTACTGGCAATGTCAAGAGCCAAATTCATTAAATACCATATTATACTTTTACCAATAATAAAAAGTGTATTTTCAGTCATAAAATGAAGTAAAGATTTTAGTAATATACTAATGAGACCTAAATAGAAGTTTCTTTAAAAAATAAATAAATAAAGATTTGTTTGTTTCTTATTTAGAAAACAACACATTTGCAGCTTTATGAAATTAATGTTAGCTGTTGGATATTCTGTCATCTAATGAAATGATCTTTTATTATCTCTATTATACATGTTTATCAATGAAAATCTCATAAGTATTTTTCGCACCCTAGTCAAACGATAAGAATCTGTTTAGAAATATGAACAATCGGAGTCATGATTTCATACAACCCGATACTATTCACTTTATAACAAACTCATGTGTGTGTGTGTGTGTGTGTGTGTGTGTGTGTGTGTGTGTGTGTGTGTGTGTGTGTGTGTGTGTGTGTGTGTGTGTGTGTGTGTGTGTGTGTGTGTGTGTGTGTGTCTGCCCGTTTACAAACATCGATTAATCTCCCCAAATGTCTTCAGCGTTCGTTTTTCATGTTTAATCATGGATAGCCGAGGCTACACTACAATAGTGCGCCTAGTCGGCACATGGCTGAAAATCAGCACACCCGTCCGCTAGATGGATCGAGCTAAAGATCCAGCCTGCTCCTATCATGGCAAGTTTAGGAGAAGACCCTGAGTCTGTAAGTAAAAAGATAAAGCCTGCTCCTGTCAGGGCAAGTTTAAGAGAAGACCCTGAGTCTGAAAGTAAAAAGACCCAGCCTGCTCCTGTCAGGGCAAGTTTATTAGAAGACCCTGAGTCTGTAAATAAACTGGCTCTCCACTAATCTTTTATTTCGGGCAGCGGTACAGATCTGACCTCTTAAGCTGAAGGTCAGTACAGAAGTGCACGTACTAACGGTGACAAACAATGACAGTCTTACGCCCAAATCTTCATGCATTATTCTTGGAACACGAAAGCGCCGGTTCAGTGAACACGATTCACTGGAATATATATTCCCCGGGCGAAATTGTCAAAGAGGAACTATCAAGCGACGTACCGATTAATATAACCGTCTTGGCACTGCTAGACTCGAAAATAATATCCACACAGTAGTAATTAATATTCATACCCAGGCTACTACCTAGTAATATCATGAAATGTTAGTTACAATAGCTTTTATTTTAGCTATCTTTATTTTTTTTTAAATGTTGGGTACAGTAGAAATGTTGGTTATAATAACTACCTGTAAATATGTACATGTATGTTAGTTTGAGTAACTACTGTAAAAATAAAATGTTAGTGTGAGTTAGCTAGCTGTAAAGAAATTCTAAATCTGCTGCTCTAAGTGTATATTTGTAGGTTTTAGTCACGAATCGAGGTATGTCACGAATCTAGGCATAACAATATGTGATATTAGTCACGAATCTAAGCATAATAAGAAGGTGATATTAGTCACGAATCTAGGTATAACAAGAGGGTGTTATTACTTACAATTTAGAATGAATATTCAGTACAACTAGCTATAATGCATTTACTATTATACGTAGAGGTAATAATTTGGTACCAGCCAGCAATAACTGTATATTTACAAGAAAAGGAGAGGGAAGTGAGTGAGAGAAAAGCCTAACTAAAAACCTACAGATATCAGCAATGTTTGCAATATAGTATGCCATAGCTAGTTTGTAAAGTAGGTAATTAATATTTGAACGTAAATATTAGTTCATACTACTACTTAATACCTGAAAGAAAATATATTTTACCTAACTAGTTAATACCTACAAGTAAATATCTTTTACCTAACTAGTTAATACCTACAAGTAAATATCTTTTACCTAACTAGTTAATAAGTAAATATCTTTTACCTAACTAGTTAATAAGTAAATATCTTTTACCTAACTAGTTAATACCTACAATTAAATATCAGTTACCAACTACTAACACCTACAGGCTATCAGTTACACAGCTAGTTAACTTCTATAAGAAAATATCAGTTACAGTTACACAACTAGTTAATGCCTACAAGTATATATCATTTATACAACTAGTTAATACATACATGTAGTTATCTGTTACACTACTAATTAATACTTATAAGTGAATATCAGTTACACAACTAGTTAATAAATGTCAGTTACACAACTACGGTAGTTAATACCTACAAGTCAACTAGCCAATATCTACGCGTAGATAAAGGTTACACTACTGGTTAATATCTGCCTGTAGATACCAGTAATACCAACTTTCTAATACATACAGGTAGGTATGAATACTTTCAATTTCATTAACAGTAATAATACAGAGGCCTACCGAGGGAGCAAATACTTAACGTTGGGGGGGGGGGGGTAAACCATCAAACTGCAATACCTTGAGAATGTCTGAGTGAAGAACGACAATCATTGGTGAAAAGAAATATAATCATTTCCAAAACTGGTGGCAATCAGTAAAATAAAAATCTAATCACTTCACACACTGGTGGCCCACCCCAAATGACTCATAACTCTAAGCCGACTCAATGTTTGGATGGGCACATTTCAATACCTACACGAGCCAAACTTGGGTCGCAATCGCGACTCGGGGTTTCTGCTAGCTGGATTTGTTACAAGATTATCAGTCCGGTTTTTTCATTGCTTACATGTGCGCGTGTATGTGTTCACGTCGTTTAATTTACTAATCTCATTTGCCCTCTTGTAATCTCTGATATTGATGAATTATAACAGCATTAATGATTCGCGCGTGTGCATATTTTTCTTTCATCTTTCCATTTTCTTTACAATCAAATACTCTCTCTCTCTCTCTCACACACACACACACACACACACACACACACACACACAAACAAACATAAATATACATAGATAAACACATGTAGCGACTATAACCGTCTTCTAAGATTTCGAGAATATCAAACTCCATAAAACTACGACAACTAGGCACATAATACAGACCATCAAACTCCATCCATAAAACTACAACCAGACATAACGTCAATAAGCCTACACTAGTACACTAAGCAAAACAAAGGCTCAAGATTAATGCTGACAACAGAAAGAATAATTAAAAATAATGAATGGCCAAAAGACAATCATGCGTTTACTTTAACTTTTTTTTTTAAAAATCATGCCTACCTGCTGAGGTGCCTCTCAAAAGTATACTAATCAAGCAGCAGACGACTAGCAGAAAGGTCATAACTCCTTCCGCCATTCTAAGTTCACGAACAGCTCAATACCTCATACCACCACGCAGAAACGCACTTCACGTTCCAAATTCACAAAAGAAACCACTGAGAAATCGAAAAAGTTTTCACTCATCAAATAAACTTCCAAAGCCCGCCAAGGGCACACAACTTTAGTGAACTTTCGCCGATGATACGCCACTCCTGTCAACCGGCCTCCGAGTGACTACCGACGGCTTCGCTCACAAGTTCATACTACAACACCAAGACATTTATGCACCCGTCACCAATGTCCCTACTGTCCCCCAAAATCCCCCCGTCCCCCTTTTTTTTTTTCCCTCGACGCCGCTTTGCGAACAATGCTAAACGGCTGATGGTCCATGCAACGTCACGGCGCGCGCTGGTCTCAACAGACGCTGGATGACACCGCGCGAAGTAGAGCGCGAAATTCGCGATAGCCAATCAAATTTTGCTCTTCAAGAAACTGACTTCTATGGCAAACTCACTTAGGTTTCGTTTTCACAATGTCGCCGTCTGTGGCTGTGAGATAAGTATGCGTGCACCTGTGAGCCTGCGAAGTGTTAAAATAAAGGGGAAGTTTGAATTGGGAAAAGTAGTAAATTGTAGTTGACGTAGTCATTGCACTCTTAACTGTTCAAGCAGAACAGGCTTACAAGACTTCTTTTGAAAAGAGTGTATTAGTCTTGGCCGCTTGCCAATGAAAATAAATAGGCGGTTTCAGTCTAAAAGATTCAATTTTAAGATGAAGTTAACTTTATGCGCTTACCGGTTGAGTAAGTCGTTTCCTGCTAGAAGATCTTAGTCTTAAAATTGTGATTTAAACAGCTCTGACAAACGCTTTGGTGCTAGTTCACTAGTACTACTAGTCAGTGACATGCGTTTCTTTGCTAGTGTATCGATTACATAACTTTTCTGTTAAGCGTGTTATAAGAGATCTATCCGTTAAGCGTGTTATAAGAGATCTATCCGTTAAGCGTGTTATAAGAGATCTATCCGTTAAGCGTGTTATAAGAGATCTATCCGTTAAGCGTGTTATATGAGATCTATCCGTTAAGCGTGTTATAAGAGATCTATCCGTTAAGCGTGTTATATGAGATCTATCCGTTAAGCTGTGATGCCTGATCATAGTGTGGATCAGATCTAATTGCTGTTTATGGCGAGTTCACTTCATGCTGACGCCCGATTTAGAAAAAAATAAATAAATCAGTTTCTACCATCGCAGATTAAAACACACTCGCGAAAGAACAACACCGATTAGACACGAAGGAATGTGAGGCTGACTGGCAAAATTAAATAAAAATAGCAGATGGTTGTTTAATTTATTACCCATAAGTTTCACAAACATCTGTTTCAACCGCTTTATCAATCTCTCGCGGCTTTACACTCTCTTTTTACACAATCGAAATCAACAATTGCTGCTATTTCTGCGCAGTGAAAAAATATAAGTGTGATTATGCATGTGTAAAATGTGAGCGTGTATATATGTATGTGAAGGATTAGTGAACGTAATGATGAATGGTGTGTCGTGTGCCCTTAGTTAATCCTCTGACTCTTCGCAACTTAGTCGAGTCAGGGTCGCAGCTGATGTAACTGGGCATGCATCTCTTGGTGAGATAATATATGTGGCTCGGCCCTCAGTCACGCCTGAATAGACTTGAAATAGATAGACAGATGGCCAAGAGGGAACTAAACATAAGTGCGTTTTATAGACAATTGCTAGGTTGAAGATTACGGGCTGGCTGTAGCATCAGTAATAATAATAATTAATAATATATTGCAGTATAAAAGACACAGATTTTCTAAAAATCTGATTGTCGTCTGTACTAAATAATGTACTTGGGCTGTTTCAGAACTTGCAATTGCGTGAAAAGTATGGATGTTTATATTGCAGTTGAGTGAAAAGTATGGATGTTTATGTTGCAGTTGACTCCAAACTCCTGTTTATTCTTTTGTGGATGGAAGCTTACGAGTCCAAAGTTTGTCATCTCTGGGGAATTCTTGCTATTTAAGCAGGGAATTCCAGAGATAACTGACTACGCGAAAGCGGCGGAAGCCGGAAGCGTTCCCCACACTCAACAACAAGATAACTGACCTGTACTAGCGCAGACGAGGATGAAGAAGTTGGGAATTCGATAGCTGTGAGGAAAAGCTTTAGTCTTACACTGCAGAAAGTCCAAGATTCCAATGTCAACCTCTTTAATCATTGAGATTTTTATCCACCGATCTTCACCAACTCCCTAGCTCATAATGCTGAGCTTACCGGCCATTATTTGAAGCTTTTAGAGGTCACTCGAGAACTGGTGCAAATAAACACCCATAAGTATTATTGTAAATAACATTCTGAATGTGCCTTTCCGGACTCCCCCCCCCCAAAAAAAAAAAAAAATGAAAAGGCAATATTGCAGTTTGTACTAGTTTTCTCTAATGTTGAATTGCTTGCAATTAATACATGTAATAACCTTCTTTCTTTCTTTCTTTCTTTCTTTCTTTTTATTTCGTTCTTTCTATTTTTCTTTCTTTCTTTCTTTCTTTCTTTCTTTCTTTGTTCTTTCTTTCTTTTTTTTTTCTTTCTTTCTTTCTTTCTTTCTTTCTTTCTTTCTTTCTTTTTTCTTTCTTTCTTTCTTTTTTCTTTCTTTCTTTCTTTCTTTTTTCTTTCTTTCTTTCTTTCTTTCTTTCTTTCTTTCTTTTTTCTTTCTTTCTTTCTTTTTTTCTTTCTTTCTTTGTCTCTCGTTCTTTTTCTCTCTTCTTTTGTTCTCTCTTTCTTTGTCTCCCTTTCTCTCCTTTTCTCTATTTCTCTCTCTCAAATATACTCTACACACACACACACACACACACACACACACACACACACACATACACACACACACACACACACGTACACACACACACACACCAGGTAGCACGACAAAACAAAAATCACAAATGAATATAATTTTAAAATAGTAAAATTAACAGGGCAATGGATTGGAATGGAACTCCAGTTTAATATGTAGAATAAATTGATTAAAATAAACGTGTAAATTTTTGTTCTAAAGAATATTCGTTTTGGAGATTTGTTACCCAGAATGGATTTTTTTTTTTAATACCAGTTTGAATATTATTTTTAAATAGGCATTTTATTTAGAATTTTCATTTTATAATTTGGAAATACCTAAATATTCTTGCAGCACATTGACTTCTCATCGTCTTGAGATATGCCTGTCCTTTGATACATTGCGAAGAATAACATTTCTGACTTGTATGGGGAATAAAATTTTACAAAAATTATACAAGCATGGCGTTATCCATATGAAACAGTTGATTGACTAAGAGATCGTCTTGCAGTGACGTCATCTGTCTTATCCAATATAGTGTCACACTTCGCAGTGACGCCATCTGTTTTGTCCAATATAGTGGTCAAACTGATCTGTTTGAGTAGTTTAAATTCACCACCACCCACTCCGGACCCCACCCTTTTTTGGAGGGGTCGTGGGAGACTCCCAGTGTATGAAATTCAGAGATTCTATAATGACATCCCCTGACTGTACTGTGGGCTAGGTGAACGTACTAGCAATACCAAAAAATGACATCCCCTGACTGTACTGTAGTCCTGGTGAATGGATTAGCAATACCAACAAAATGACATCCCCTGACTGTACTGCGGGCTAGGTGAATGTACTAACAATACCAAAAAATGGCATCCCCTGAAATTACTGTGGGCTATGTGAATGTATTAACAATACCACCACCACCCAAAAAAAAAAAAAAAAAAAAAAAAAAAGAAAAGAAAGAAAGAAAAAAGTAAGCTAAATAATTATAACCCAAGAAATAATGAGCTCAGAAATAATGAGTTTCACATCAATGGAATCCAACTCTTTCATTTGTTTTGACAACACGCATGGACAGTGCTTTGGTAGAAATAAACTAACAACAACCGATTCATTATAATGAAGAAGGAAAATATTCTTAGTGCTTTAACTCTTAGGAGCTTACCTGTTCGATTTAAATTTCCACTGTACAACAAGCCCTCCCGGAATGATGATATTTAGTGTAGGAGGTAAATTTCCACTGCACAATAAATCCGCATACAATAAAGATATTCAGTGTAAGAGATAACATTGATTGTATATAAAATAAATTTATCAAAAATCTTCTCGATGTTCTGTTTCAGTTTAGATTTTATTTTTAAAATCTACTGGGGGGGGGAGGGGGTGCCTTAAAATTAACAATATTTTATTTTTAAAATCCACTGGGTTAATTGCTTTAAATTTAAATTGTTATTTTAAAATCCACTGGGTTAATTGCTTTAAATTTAAAATTATGTTATTTTTAAAATCCATATGGATAATTGTCTTGAAATTAATGATATTTTATTTTTAAAATCCACTGTGATAATTGCCTTGAAATTAGCAATATTTTATTTTAAAATTCCACCGGGATAATCGCTTTGAAATTAATCATATTTTATTATAAAATACCACATGGATAATTCCCTTGAAATTAACTATATTTTTAAAATTCACAGTAATAATTGCCTTGAAATTAACAATATTTTAATTTTAAAATCCTTGTGATAATTGTTATTTTATTTTAAAATCCACATGGTTAATTGCCTGGAAATTTACTGTCTTAGTTTTAAAAATCCACATATATAATTGCCTTGATATTAACTACACTTAATAACAAAAAAAATTCTTCCAACTAATTAATTACACGCTCGACTTTGATTCGTTTTTTACTTATTCTTTGAACACAGCTGTGAAATAGACAAACAGCGACAAAAATCCACCAGGCTTTAGATAACCTTGACCCCTGATAAAAATGACGTCAAAGAAGCCAGACTACGGGTCGCCCTTGCCCTTCAAGCATTGTCAATATGCACTGAAGGCGTTTGTTTTTTGTCAAGGCAGTGTTTTGTCGTCTGCACCGTGCTTTTCTTTCCTTCTCTATGTTTTTCTTTCCTTTTCAACGCCTTTTGAGCAACACTCGGACAACGTCAGCTAGGGAGTTTAACTTCCGGTTAAAAAGATTCTGTATGGATGTACTATAGTCGTTTGTTTTGTTTTTTTAATTTCTGGGACACTGTTTGAACGAGCCGCACCATCTATCTCTTCGACTAAAATTTCTCTTACGCTTCTTACGATGGAAATATGTGAGAATTGAAATGGAGTTTTGTATGGTTGTTTTTCCCTGATTAGATTTTAGTGCGATTAAAACATATTCTCTTTTCAGCGAATCGCAGTTCTCAATGTTCATTAGTTTCTTTCTGACTGCTGACCAAGACAAGCGAGTTATGGTTAAGTTAAACCCAGACTCCTCCTGAACACATGGCGATACATTAGGGTTTCTTACAAACGGGTGACTGAAATAATCTGGTTATGGTTTGGTCCAGACTTTTCACAGAACGTATGATTTATGATTTCTTTCTAACGGCTGATTGAAAGAAGTTAGTGATTGTTTGGTCATGTCCAGACTGTTCACAGAAAATATATTACATTATGCCATTTTGATGACGGCTGACCAAGACAAGTTAGTTATGGTATGGTTATGTCCAGACTAGTCACAGAACGTATGCCTGGCTTTGCTCTGGCGCCAGTAAGTGTTCCGGTGGCCGAGTGGTTTAAAGAGATAAAAAGATTTAGACACTTCAGGAGGTCGGGAGGAAACACGATAAACTATGAACACCAATAGTGGAGGTTATCAAGATTTAGTTCTTGGCCTGTATACAAGTGTCCACTATGTGGGTGGGGGGGTAGGAGGGGGTAGCGGACACAAAAAGTGGGCCTGATGTCTTTAAGTGTTTCAGGCAAGTGTGGCTGCAGTTTGATAAAGTGTCGCGTGCTGATAAATGAGTCGAATCACCGCACACACTTGTTATACTTACAGTCTTGAGGAAAAAAATTCTCTTCCACAACTTTCTCTTTAACATGATGCGAAGTGTTTCGACAGCAAATAAGTGTCTTGCGCGAATGTGTGCGTGAGTGTGCTTAACATAATAAAAATTAATATTTTACACTTTTCGAAGAAGCTGAAGGTCGCCAAGGGTCATGGCTGTGAAAAATAAGTACTAAAATAAGTACTATCAGCTCTGCTTCAGAATGTTTAATTTATATTTAGAATTGCAGTTATGTGTGTGCCCGTGAAATGTCTTTGTCTCTCTCTTTCTCTATGTGTGTGGGATGAACGCCATGCTGGTTATGATTATTATTATATTCTAATTAATAATTCAGAAATAAATACAAGTGGCTGGAAATTTATATATTGTTAATAAATCTCAGTAAGACACGAAACTCCACTTCCACTTGGCGGGTCTCCTGGCATTGCAGAACTCTATTTTCACTCGCATACCTATAGATAGACATTCTACTAGCACATACCTATAGATAGACATTCTACTAGCGCATACCTATAGATAGACATTCTACTAGCACATACCTATAGATAGACATTCTACTAGCACATACCTATAGATAGACATTCTACTAGCACATACCTATAGATAGACATTCTACTAGCACATACCTATAGATAGACATTCTACTAGCACATACCTATAGATAGACATTCTACTAGCACATACCTATAAATAGACATTCTACTAGCACATAATTCTTTCTCGCAGGTGGAACTTCTTACTGAAGGAGTAATTCGATCCTGTTTTTAAGTTATTTTAACCAGCCCCCATCCACCCTCTTTTACTCCATACATAATTTAAATAGTATGGGTAAGAAGGACAAATAAAAAGCAACAATAAATTTATTAAATCAACAATCAAAACTTACAAACGAATACAATTGGAAAGGACAGACACTTGTACTCACTATGGAGATAAATGTTCAAATATCCACCACTTATTCGGTCTCTATCCCAGCAATAAAATAATCTAATTAAAAGACTCTAATAGGTTTATGACTCTTCTTCTCATCACCAATCAAAGCTGAGTGTATAGAAAGAAACAACAGTTAATTTTACTTGACCTCCTTTATGACATGAATTATCTTGCCAGGCCTTCTATAGCAATGTCACAACTCACTTTGCCTCCTGTTGGATAGTGATTCTAACCTGTGCCCCTAGGCTCACCACAGCTGTTTCAAGAATTCAGCATGAAATCTCTCAAGACCCAAGCCAGACCCAGCTTCTGCCATATGGGAGATGCGCTGTAGCCAATTTCCAGCAATCCTGTTGCCAGCAAGTGTACCCCTGTAGCTCAAGTAGAGTGCTGAAGATCACTGTGGTCTGAAGTGGATAAACGAAAAACAAAGAAAGGCATGCTCTCTGGGAAAAAAGTAAAATCAAAGTCACAGCACATAAGATTCCTGTCTAAAAATGTTTCACAACTCCCATATCTACTCTACATGAATTCTCAAACTTACATTCCTGCAATAGAATTCATTTACCCCATACATACACATGGGCATAAAATATAACATAATTAGATTAATGAGTAACATTCCACTAGGGACAATGTCATATGCTCATCAATGTAATATACTAATCTATCTAATTACAAGCCATGAAATCAATAGTTCAAAGTACACATAAACTTCTCTGAGTCTAATTACAGAACAACAAAAATCAATAAATCTAAATAATTCTAATTCTAATTTTCTGCTCTCTTTCTCTATCAGTCAGATAACTCACCACAACTCTCAGTCAGCCTTAAAACCAGACTTGACATCAAATATGAAAGTGATAAGAACAAGGGATTTTTCTAATAGACCACTTTCTGCCTGATTCCTATTGGTTAGATTTGTTGATGGCCAGTACCAGGCCATTGGTCAATTATAACTGGCTAGCTTCTTAGAAATGCTTAGCATCACTGGATAAGCTATTTATTACTAATAAGCTGAATAGCTTGGTTTGCTCACTTCAAGGAAACTTTGACCCTGAAATTTCACAGGGAGTGACTGGGTGTCTTTATGATTGAAATGTTACATCAGGCTACCATTCAGCAGTGGTCTTTGGAGAATTCTATCTTCCTTACGTATTATTTTTAATGTGCAGTGCTCAAGTTCTACTTTCAAACTCTAGCTACATTAAATATTAGCAGGATAAATATAATAATTATTTCATAAACACGTATCTATCTATTTATTTATCTATCTATCTATCTATCTATCTATCTATCTATCTATCTATCTATCTATCTATCTATCTATCTATCTATCTACCTACCTACATACATACATACATACATACCTATCTATCTATCTATCTGTGATACAATGCCACCTTAGTTATTGGTTATGATTATTATTATTTATTAATCATCCATAACTAATTACAAGTGATGAGAATATTAATTTATGTTATTAATAATTCTCCATAAGACACCACTCGTCTCTCTCACTTGTCGGATATGTGGGCACTGTAAATGTGTTCTCTCTTCCACAACATTATAGACAAATATTTACCATCACACAATATTTTCATATGTGAAAAACTTCTTACTAAAGGAGAAGATTAAATCCATCTTTAATCTATACTTAGTGAGCCCCCATCCACCCACTATTTCTCCAACAGATGGTCATCAATATGGGTAAGAAGGTCAATAAATTTATTAAATCAACAATCAAATATATGACATATCAATACAATCAAAAGAGCATTGACATTTACTTCACTTCACAACAATGTTTAATTAATGCTAGACAATTGTTCAGTTTATCCTTGCATAGACATCAGCAGTCACATTAACATATATATTAAGTGTATATATATATATAATCAAGTTCATTGATATAAATCATCACAGAAATGAATATGGAGTTTCAAACTTCTGCCCATACAAGTACTGGCTTCCTTTTCCACCTGAGTGTAGTTCTGTTCTGCACGATTCTAGATGCAAAGACTACAGGCCTCTCACTGCCGATATCCATCCTGTGGGCAATGACTGCACCTAGTCCATAATTGGAGGCATCACATGACAGAATAATGTCCTTTGATGAATTGAAGTGAACTAATGCCGGGCACAACAATATACTTAAAACATGTCGTGCTAAGGGATAATTCAGTACAGCTGACCATGGCTATCATTGAAAAGGTTATGTACTTTGACTTTAATATTTCTCTCTAAAAACTCCATATGCGAATCCGAACTTAGTACAATGCACGGGAGAAACAGTGTGTAAAAAAAAAAAAAGGTTTACTTTGCAGTCAAAATGAGAAGATGCATACTACAGTCTTTTTAAAAAAAAAGTAGCAAACTAATTATGTCTGGGAATGTGTGTGCTGACGTAGCATTCGCCATATCAGCGACCACAAACAAAGGGAGGTGATTTACTACTTCGCAGTCCTGACAAGCACACGCGGCAGGCGAACATAGCTTGCATGAAGCGATAAAGTCGCCAAGGGCCAGCACTCCACAAGTCGGCATGTAGTCGCCACTCCAAAAGTGTCTGCTGTCAGACCTGAAGGTGAAGTGGATCTATGTGAACGAGAAAGAAAGAGAGGGTGGAAGGGTGGGGTGATGGAGGAGGACAATACCAGTGATATTGTAGGTCAAGAAAATTTTCTGTGCGACTGATTTGATCACTGAAGTGAACGCTGAAATCATAAGATTACGATTCGCACACTGGCCATGTAATTAAAAAGAGAGAGGAAGGGGGATGAGGTAGAAAGCAGTAAGTTAGAGTTCTCTTTTCCTCAACGTTCACGATAAGGAAACCGATACATCACGCAAGGCTGCACCGAGTTCCTGGGTTTCCAGACGATCATCAAACCGAACAAACTCAATGGTGTAGTTTACTTCGTGTCATTCAGTGATTATTATTTTTGTTTGTTTATTAACATGCATTACTTCTTTCATGTACCAGATGGAGAATTATTTTCAGTTTGTACCACCCCCCATTACCTCTATCTCATCTAAACCAAACTGTTTTTGTTTTTACATAGGTTTTGTTGAGGTTGATTTCGCTGACCTTTAAACTTCAAGAGTTTTGATAATTAAAATTACTGTCTCTTCACATGTGTCATTTTACGACTCATTAAAGCTAATTTGTCGCTGTCCTTAAAGTCATTAAGTGCTAAGCTGATTTACCCAATGACCTAGTTCCAATAGAGTGACTGACACACATTTTCCTCATCCACAGAAGTGTGTACTAATCAAAAGAAAAGACTTTCAATTGTGTGTATGAATCGTTGTCCTGCTAGCCGTCGTACACATCCTCAGCCATTCTCACATTAGCTGAAGCGCAAGTAAAACAAGTTCTATGTTATTTCTTGCAACTTTTAGGTTAGTTGAATAATTTGTGCTGATAAAATGTTATCCACACTAATTTTTTAAATGTGTCTTCAATAATACGTTTACGTTTTTACTAATTCTTCTTAACTCTCCCCTCGAATAAAACGACATTAAAATAGTATATATATATATAAACAAGACACAAGGTATGTAACTCTCATTTGGAAATAGAAAGGATTATTGTAAGAATATGATTCAAAAGTTTAACGATGGAATTTGGAATTTGCGTATTAATTCAGGCACAAGGGCACGACATTGAAATTAAAGGCATGACGACACATCGACAATTTGGATTGTTTGCAAGAGTGTGTGTGTGTGAGTGGGGGGGGGGGGAGCACTGCGCCTTTAACACACACCTACAGATAAAAAGTCTTTCATTGAAACCGGCTGATCAAGATTACATATACACAGAAAATAAGACTGAAAGTTAAATCATAAAAAGGTTCGCTAAATTGTTACAGAAACAGAGAGGGAAATGGATATTAAATATATTTTCCTTATAAACCATTTTATCCACCTGCGTAAGGCAAGTCATAAATGCAGGGTGTTGTAATGGTGAAATCCTCTTTAAAGGAAACTCATTAGATACAAATATTACAGATATATACATATTACAAATGCGAACATGTTTGTACATATATATTTACTATGGATTTTTTTTTTATGATGTGTGAATAAAATAGTATTCATGTGTGTGCACTTGAATTTGTTCAAGGACAGATAGAACTGAGATATGCATAGAGTAGATTAAGAATAACATCCACTCTATATTCTCGCGGTAAATTACTGTTAGCAACAGTTATCTGACGCGAGAAAGTTTAGTGTGACAAAAGAGCAACCAGTTTTCATTGAAACAAACGGGCATGCTGTACATCACTAGAACACAAACAGACATGATGTACATCACTAGAACACAAACAGGCATGATGTACATCACTAGAACACAAACAGGCATGATGTACATCACTAGAACACAAACAGGCATGATGTACATCACTAGAACACAAACAGGCATGATGTACATCACTAGAACACAAACAGGCATGATGTACATCACTAGAACACAAACAGGCATGATGTACATCACTAGAACACAAACAGGCATGCTGTACATCACTAGAACACAAACAGGCATGATGTACATCACTAGAACACAAACAGGCATGATGTACATCACTAGAACACAAACAGGCATGATGTACATCACTAGAACACAAACAGGCATGCTGTACATCACTAGAACACAAACAGGCATGCTGTACATCACTAGAACACAAACAGGCATGATGTACATCACTAGAACACAAACAGGCATGCTGTACATCACTAGAACACAAACAGGCATGCTGTACATCACTAGAACACAAACAGGCATGCACTAATTACTGCTGTAACATTAACTAGGTTCCATTGCACTAATTACTGCTGTAATATTAACTAGGTTCCCTTGCATTAATTACTACTGTAACATTAACTAGGTTTCCTAGCATTAATTACTGCTGTAACATTAACTAGGTTCCCTTTCATTAATTACTGCTGTAACATTAACTAGGTTCCCTTTCATTAATTACTGCTGTAACATTAACTAGGTTCCCTTGCAATAATAACTGCTGTAACATTAACTAGACATCGTAATAATTACCGATGTTTCATTATCGACGTACCATTATAATAATTATCATTATAGCATATTATTCACCCGCCTAAAAATTACTGATATAATTACAAGTATCCAGGTGATGCTTGATCAATATAAACCTAATCATTCAGGTAATGAATGCTTGATCAATATAAACCTAATCATCTAAGCAAAAGTTCTCTGTAAAATGTTTAGCTAATCAAATTGTGTTTGTGTCTTAATTAATATATAAACATAGCTCATTACTGTATAATTATTTGTGTATTAATTATGTATTTCTGTGTTCAATATTAATTATGCATTTGTGTGTTCATTATTAATTATGTATTAATTATCAACCATGTACTGATTATTACGTATTTGTGTGTTCATTATTAACTAGGTATTTGTGTGTTCATTATTAATTATGTATTTGTGTGTTAATTATTAATTATGCATTTGTGTATATTAATTATGAATCTGTATGATAATTAAGATACAGACATAGCTCATTACTGAGACCAGAACCAGTTAGGCCCGCAAAGGAACTGTTTGGCAGTGGACTTTCGTCTTTTCGTGTGGAATGTGAAGAATGCCAATGACCGTAAGCCGACTTAGCAGCAATGAAGCGTACAATCAGACAAGACAGATATACAGACCGGAGACGTATTACAGGTAGCCAACGCAATTAATAAATGGAGAGACTGTGTGTGTGTGTGTGTGTGTGTGTGTGTGTGAGAGAGAGAGAGAGAGAGAGAGAAAGAGAGAATGTTGTCTGTGCGTGTGTGACCGAGAGAAAGAGAAAGGGGCAGAGAAAGAGAAAAAGAAAAAAAAATAGAAATGGTATTCATATAAAAAGCAACAAAGTAAGAGGAAGAGAGAGAAAGTGTAGAAAGAAAGAAACTGAGAAAAAGTAAGATAGAGATCTGAAAAACAATGAGTGACTGGTGAAGAAAGTTGGGAAAGACAGACAATGAGAGAGAATAGAGAAAACGAGAAAGGGAGATAATACAAAGAAAAAAGGGAGAGTAAGAGACTTCAGAAAGAAAGTGTTAAAGGTAAAGAGCTCTGGGAACACAGAAAAAAACAAGAGAGACGGAATTTTAAAAAATGGAGAAACGAAGAGAGAGATAGAGAAAATTAGAAAGAAACGTGTGGGAGGTAAAGAGGGGAGGGGAGAAAATTAGAAAGAGACATGTGGGAGGTAAGGGTGGAGAAAAGGAGAGAGGTAGAGAATCATAGATAGGAGGGAGAGAGAAAATTATTAGAAGAAAAAAACGAAAGAAAATAATTGACAAAGAATGAGAGTAAAGGAACGAAGGAGGGAAAGAAACAAAACAGATTGAGCGAGAGAGAAAGAAAGAATGAGAGAGAGGGTAGAGAAAGAAGAAAATGAGAGCAATAGTTTAGATAGAAAGAGAGAGGAAGGGAGAGGAAGGAAAAGAGATCAGAGACATAATGAGAGAATATGGAGGAAGAGAGAATACGAGGCATTCACTTATACACACACACACACACACACACACACACACACACACACACACACACACACACACACACACACATCTACACATGCGCATACACACACACAGAGACAAAAGGTTAAAGGCAAAGAATTGGTTCATTAGCTGAACTGCAGTGGAGAGCAAATAGAATGTAAGACATTCACACACACACTGTAATAAACAAAGAATTGGTTCATTAGCAGAACTGCTGTATGGTCTGTAGGGAGTAAATAGAATGCGAGGCATTCACACACACACACACACACACACACACACACACACACGCGCGCGCGCAAAGAGAGAGAGACAAACAAACATAGATAAACTGTCAAAAACAAAGAATTGGGTCATTAACCTGAATTTGTAGTGGATGAGAGAAGGCATGATACATTCATATAGTAACAGTCACACAGAGAAGTGGTTCATTAGTTGAATTTGCAGTAAGGGTAGAAATACATTTTTTGGTTTTCATTAGAAAACGAACTAGTTGCGTTTTAACAGTTTCAATGAAGCAGTGAATTAAAGATGTAAATCAGTATTATCTAAGTCACGTGATCAGTTAACACCCCCTCTGTGATTTTGTTTTATAAGTCACGTGATCATTTAACAACCCCCCTCCTCTGTGAATTTGTGTTATCTAAGTCACGTGGTCGGCAAACAAAATAACCTGTGAATTTGTGATATCTAAGTCACGTGATCAACTAATAACAACTGTAAATATGCTTCATCTAAGTCACGTGATCAACGAACAACGTATGTAAATATGTATCACCAAGTCACGTGATCAGTTATCAACAGCTGTAAATATAATTACACATCTAAGTCACGAGATCAGTTGCCAACAGCTGGAAATATGTCTCTAAGTCAGTCATCCGGCAATATTTCACTGTGGTCGCTCGAGTAAATTGACAATCACGTGATCAGTAACTGCATCTAGCATGTCATTCGTTTTCTGTAACATGTACTTTTGTTTATCTGGAATAAAAAAAACCGCGAGAGCTGAAAGTGATGTAAGGTATTAATTTTTTAATATTTATTTTTAATGATTAATTTTATGATGGTTCCGTGGTCATTTCAAGCACCCACAATCATGACTTCCATTGTTTTGTTTGTCTGATTTGGCCACGTCCGCCTTCAACTTTTGCTCATTCGCATGCGCCAACTCAGCTCCTGCTCTGGCAAGGAGAAAATTGGTGTCACGAGTGGAGAGCGCGCCAGAAAGCTTAAGTTTGGTAAATATGCTTGGTGCTCGTCCCAAATTGTAAATGCTGGTGGAGCTTTAGCGTGCGCGGCTTCTGTCCACTGGGACCCTATTTATCGTCCCTTCCGACGAACTAGACGCTAAGCTCACCACCTCGAGCTAGGGAGCGGTTAAAGACGTAGGATTTTTTCCATCCCGAATGGGGATCTCTTGAACTAGAAATCATTCTCCTTTATCGCCAGTGCTTGCTTGGTTTCCTATAAACTATACACGCCCGATTTCCTATCACCATTCCTTGCTTGGCTTTTTATCACCAGTCTCTGGTTTGCTATCATCAGTCCTTGCCTGGTTTCCTATAAACTATACACGCCCGATTTCCTATCACCATTCCTTGCTTGGCTTTTTATCACCAGTCTCTGGTTTCTTATCACCAGTCTCTGGTTTGCTATCATCAGTCCCTACCTGGTTTCCTATTACCTGCTTTTCTCGTAAACTGTAAAATTTCTTTTACATAAAAGGCAAATTATTTTAATTTTTAAAAGTAAATTTTAATGAAGAGATAAAATATATATATTTTTTTGGTGTGTGTGTCTGTGTTTTAAACCTACTTCGAGATCCTTGTCAGTCAATACTATTACTAATAATTATATTGATTACATCGTTGTCGTTTTCATAATTTTTTAGATTCAAGAAGCTTTGGTTCTAGTTCGCATACATGATTACAAGATTATAACAAGATAAGCACGTGTGAGGGCCTGAAAGGGGATGCAACTCCTGTGATGTCAAGTCACGAAAGGAGGTTTCTTCACGCGTGTTCCACTTGTTGCTTAAAACACTGACGGTGTCAACGTAATTTCTCATTTCTTTGTGTCTGTGCACTGTGACACTGAAACGCAACACACACAGACACACACACTATGTTAACAGAACTTCATTTTAGACAGTGAGAGAAAAATGAAGACTTTAGTCGTCTGTAGCTGAAATCAACAGAATTAGAAATCAAAACAGTCAATTAAACCAAAGAAAATAGTCAAGATAATAGCACATATAACAATATTTTTTATTAAACAAAAGGCTCAAGCCCTAATGCAAAGTGTATTTATGATAGTCGGATGGATGGACCCTTATTCAGTCGGATTAGTGGATTTCTATTTCAGGCATGAAGGTCAGTGGACTCGAGCATTTCAATCGGTTATCATGATATCACGTGACCTATATGACAAGGAAAGTGCATGGGTTGAGATTGTAATGGCTTTTCAATTTGGAGAGTTTTTTTTTAAAAACAAGAAAGAGATGGAGAGAGGAAAAATATTACAGAGAGAGAGAGAGAGAGAGAGAGAAGTGAAGGAAAGATGGAGAGAGGAAGAATACTCTTGCAAAGTAAGGGTATGAAATGGACCTTTTTCAGACGAGAAAGGTTTCAGGGAAAATAGGTGTGTGAGAGAGAGTGTGTTTTGTGTTGTGTGTGTATGTGTATTTTTTATGTTTCTGCAGGGAGCTTTTGGAATAAATATACTTGAAAACAAATGCAAAACAAAAATGCCATTCCGAGAAAGTAGGCCAACTTTGAAACACTCGGGCAAAGAAGTTTCCGGATATAAGGAATTGCGTCCGTTTTTTAATAATATAGTTCTGTGTGCTGAGGTGACATTTGGATGGCATGGAACTGAAAAGAACCGGGAAATTGCTTTTTTGTTTTTAAAACAAAAACATATTATTTTAACGTTACTGGACTTTACTGACTGTGAAATGAGAAATGACTGATTAAAAAAGAATAATAACCATTTTAAAAAAACAAAAACATTATTTTAACGTTACTGGACTTTACTGACTGTGAAATGAGAAAGAGAAATAACTGATTAAAAAAGAATAATAACCATTTTAAAAAAACAAAAACATTATTTTAACGTTACTGGACTTTACTGACTGTGAAATGAGAAAGAGAAATGACTGATTAAAAAAGAATAATAACCATTTTAAAAAAACAAAAACATTATTTTAACGTTACTGGACTTTACTGACTGTGAAATGAGAAATACTGATTAAAAAAGAATAATAACCATTTTAAAAAAACAAAAACATTATTTTAACGTTACTGGACTTTACTGACTGTGAAATGAGAAAGAGAAATGACTGATTAAAAAAGAATAATAACCATTTAAAAAAATTTTTTAGAGAATCTTCTCATAAAAAAATTCTTTGCTATTAAAACAGTGATCTAGACTATAGTTTGGTCATTTCTTACATAGTTTATTATTTACGAAGAATAACAGTGACGTCATTTCTTACACAGTTTTATATTTACAAGAATAACAGTGACGTAATTTCTTACATAGTTTTATATTTACGAAGAATAACAGTGACGTCATTTCTTACATAGTTTTAATTTTATATATTTACGAAGAAATGCTTATGTCGCTCGCTGTTCGTTTAAAGAGTGCTAAAAATGCGGAGGTCAAAGGTACAAATATCTCTTCAAATACATTCGGGTCGTGATATGACATACATTAAGGACAATTATCCTAGTCTAGCTATACTGTCGAACAAACGCGTCGCTTTCGAGTGCTTGAATACCAATAAAGTATGTCGCTTTCGAGTGCTTGAATACCAATAAAGTATGTCGCAAGTGTCATTTTCGTGGCGATTTTCTTCATTCAAGTCTTTATACAGTACAAATAAACTAAATAAAGGAGTAGCCAACCAGTTTTATTGTCAAATAAACTAAATAAAGGAGTGGCCAAACAGTTTTATTGAACATTATGCAAGTTTGTAAAACCTTATGTCTGATCATGACCTCTGACCCACATTCAACTGATTTCACGTAAACTTAAAACAAAACTTTTACAAACACGTTATGTCATATTATAAAGTATATTCAATTATACAACAGTAACTAAAGTATATGATATTTGGATGCAACATTTATTTTTATTTTTTAAAAATCTAAATTAAGTAAACTGAACGAAAAAACATTTTAAGCACAAACCTTGTCAACAAGGCAAAACCAAAAGTTTGAATTTCCATATTACTGAATTAAGTGTCTATTCTTGCATATGAATGTAAGGCTTATTGTTTCTACACAGAATTATATTTGTTTGTTAAACGGATCACCTCTTATTATAAAAAGTGTTTTCCTCTAAAAAAATTATTACTAATATCTCTACAAATTAAATGGTCTCACATACATTTTTAAGGACAAACTTAACATGTACTTTTAAAAAATGTTAGAGATAAATATACATGAAAATATGCATTTTTAATCATTAGAAATTGCATGCACACGCGCGCACACACACACGTATATGTGTGCATTTTAAACAAACTCTGAATATGTTTGCTAAGATAAATATTGCAACCAAAATTCATTTTGTAAATAACTTGAAGTAATGATATTGCTGCACTAAGACTTAATTATTTTCGTTATAGCAAGCTGTTACAATATTGAAATAAAACATCTCACTATATAATATGTGTTAGAACTATAGTTACATGAATAATAACAAAACACAGAGTTAGTTGAGCATGTCCTCTGTTTTGTAGCTTTATATCTTGGGATGAGCACACCTGTAAGGTATTCTTGGCAAGTTGCATTTACAGTACTATTGGTACACAGAGCTGAGACCCAAAATTGATATGACCAAGTGATGAATTGTTTGTATGCAGCCTATCTACTATACCTGGTAAAAAATAAATATAGACACATACACACATGTGTTTAAAATAAAAAAAATATAATATAATTGTAGAATTATCTTGTATGATTAGAGAATGATTTTACAGTGAAGTGGTCACCCTTTTGCTTCTTTTGCCTCGGTTGACACAAGACAGAAATACATGTACTACATATAAACACATTGAAAAGTAAAATTAACATGAAGAGATATTCAAAAGTAAAGTATTTTTAGCATGTTTAAATAAATGTGCTGATTGGTTTAGATAGGACACATCTCATATATCATTTACATCTTACATCTTATATACACTGTATTCATGTTTATACATAAGTCCTAGTTCTGACCAGGCTTTCCTTCTTCACAAAAAGCAATAAGGTGTTGAGGAATAATTTTATTCAAGTAACATTACATCAGTGTTAATACGTTCATTATAATATAAAATTTAAAAATTTGACTATAAGTAGTGATGTTAACATACAAGAAAATGAATGTTTTTATCTAATAAAAAGTCTGCGTACCAAATTGGAATGAATTACTGATATATCTTTGTATATCTTTACATGTTAGACAAATATTGTACAAGAAGGAATAATGAAAATGAGTTAAGTTAGATTTAACTTGCATTTCTTATCTGTAAAAAAAACAAAAGCTTTTATTAATCATTATATGGCTAATACTATAATAAAGGTGCTATTTCATCTCTAAAGTAAACATAATTAATTATTATAAAACTTCTTTTCTGCTGATTTTATTATTTTAATTATGATTTAATATCATAATATTTTTATTCAATTCTAATCTGGAGGAAATTATGACACTTTTGAAATTTTATCATTGTAATTTGTAACCAATGAAAATATCAAAACCTCTCTTTGTCTTGATGATTTTTTCAATTGTATTTTGTACAAACTTTTTCTCAAATAAAAAAAAGTATTTCCAGTATGTATGATTTGGGTGATTAAAAATACTGACTACAGAAAAATGTGACAAGGAGATAAAAATATGACATACTATTAATACATAAAAGTACCATATTATAATAGACCTTTATATTTATTCTTGTTACATATGTAAATATGAACTTTGTTATATGTTTATTTTGTATTGTATTTTACTGTATGTATACATTTTGCACGTATATAAACATATTTCTGAGAAATCTAATATAGAAACATAAAAGTGTATGTTATATACATTTACAGAATCACACACAGACACCCACACATATTTATTTAGCTCTCTATCTATGATTTATGTTATAGATAAATTGTAAAATAATTCTTTTATAATAGTTAACTTAATGTTATTTTTATCATATCAAAATGTTATAAATAATTTTGTTTGCGTGTGCTTTCATAATTTGCTAGTAGTCTACACATATGTACAGGAATATGAATGACTCAACATTAAAACTAATTCTAAAAACATCTAACCATTATGAGCTTTAAAGATCTGCATTCAAAGCATGCACAATACATATTATTACAAATCTAAAATGCTTATTTTCAGATGGAATTTATGACATATACCTACTTCTGCCATAATGAAATTGCAGCACAAGAATATATACCAATTATGAAAAGATTATTATATAACTCTAAAATTTGCTTGGTGAATTTTGTTTGTTGTATCTAAAATGAGAAATATGTATCTGCTGGATTAAGTACAGAGCAAAATGTAAATTGTACAATTACAAAGTTATTTATATTAAATTTACTGTACTTTTAAGTCACTTGTCTACACACCTGTCAACTTTTGTCTACAGACGATTAGCAACAGTAATGTGTATCACTGTCATGGATGTCAATGTGTCAACAACTAATGTGTACATTCCAGTACAATACAGCTTACCACAAAGCAAGGATAAAATAAAATTTAAAAAAAGATAATCAGTATCCATAGCCCAAAGTAAGTCGTGCTGTAAAATGATTCAAAATGAAAGACTGTGAAAATCATGCACAATACTAGTTGGACTGAAGACTCGCGTGTCCTAGTCACTACTCGTCTGAAGGCTGCCGAAGAAAGTAGTGCTTCATTGCTTGCTTGGGACTTTTGTTTAGATTTAAGCTTATAATATTTTGGTAACACGTTTTCTTTCTCTGAAGCGGAAATTTTCTCTCAACTCGAGCTTTAAAGTCACCGCTGATAAAACTTTTTGAAGTGGTCAATAGCGAACAAATGACGAAAGACGATGCCTTTCAAAAGCTGAATGTAAACAAAGGCAATGACCTCTAAGATTCCGCGATTTCTATTGGTCGCAACATAAAACGACGAATTTAACTACACTTAGCGAGCAATTGCTGTTAACTATTCGATGGTTGAAATATTAATCTCTGAACTCTTATATCTGAAAAATTACTTCACAACGAGAAGACACACTTAAAGAATATGCGGTAACTGAACCCTTACGCGCTTAGAAGAATGTACTTTTCTTTCAAAAGTAGCCATGCTCGACTTAACAATTGTGTGTGCTTCATTACCTCTCGCATAATCTGCTTTTCCGATCTCCAGCTCCCTAAAAGTAAATGATTGCAGATGCATGGAATCAAAGTTGTCACCTCTGCTGCAAGTAGCTAGAGGTCAAGCTAACCGATACCGTTTCATGGCTTGCTGTCGTCTCACCCCACTGCTAGGATTAGGTTATACCCTTGTATGGAAATCGACCCCAAGACAGTCAGTGCGATCAAAGCTCGCATTGTTTTGTTGTTTCTCATTTCGATAGTTGATCCCTTGAGGAAGACCAATTTCGTTACCCTCAATGCTCCAACTCCACGCCTGACTGCTCCCTGAAAAATAATAGTAGTCCCGGAAGAAAATTGTATGAAAAATCGGTCATGTTCGTAAGAAAACAGTTCTTCTAGCAGTGGAATGACGTCAGCAGTGAGTGTGCACAAGCACTCACAATGGTTGAAATCAGTTCACCTAAATAAATATCCCGAATAAAGGCGAACACGCACGCACGCATACACACGTGTGCACGCACAACAACTACATACAGACATTGGATATTTGGTAAAGAGGTCAATAAATTTAGAGATATTATGACAAAGGGTAAGCTGACAAGCCAAGAAGAGAATCAAGTAGAAAGATCAAGTTGAGGCAATAATTCGAATAGAAAGCAAATATATACTAAAGATATATATAGAGAGAGATAAAATAGAATAAAAGTAAGTTAAAAGTCAAATACATAGGCACGAAGGTCTCCAGAGATCTAGTATAAAAGTAAGTTAAAAGTCAAATACATAGGCACGAAGGTCTCCAGAGATCTAGTATAAAAGTAAGTTAAAAGTCAAATACATAGGTACGGAGGTCTCCAGAGATCTAGTATAAAAGTAAGTTAAAAGTCAAATACATAGGTACGGAGGTCTCCAGAGATCTAGTATAAAAGTAAGTTAAAAGTCAAATACATAGGTACGAAGGTCTCCAGAGATCTAGTTTAAAAGTAAGTTAAAAGTCAAATACATAGGTACGGAGGTCTCCAGAAATCTAGTTTAAAAGTAAGTAAAAAAAAAAAATCAAATGGATTAGTTTAGAGATCTAGTTCAAAGTAAAAAGTAAAATAGATTGGTCTTGAGATCCAATACAAGAGTAAGTAAAAAGTAAAATAGATTGGTCTTGAGATCTAATACAAGAGTAAGTAAAAAGTAAAATAGATTGGTCTTGAGATCTAATACAAGAGTAAGTAAAAAGTAAAATAGATTGGTCTTGAGATCTAATACAAGAGTAAGTAAAAATTCAAATAGATTGTGTGACACAACTCCACCCTAGTTATTGATAAGATTATTATTATTAATAATCATCCATAACTAATTACAAGTATGAAAATCTTAATTTATGTTATTACTAATTCTCCGGAAGACACCACTCAAGCTCGGAAGAGATCAAATATTGGAACAAGCTCGGAAGAGATCAAATATTGGAACAAGCTGGAAAGAGATCAAATATTGGAACAAGCTGGAAAGAGATCAAATATTGGAACAAAGTCGGAAGAGATCAAATATTGAATCAAGTTCCTCCGAGATTGCAGACAAGGATAAAGTGAGTTGGTTGGTAGGCATATGCATTGGAATGAAATTTTAACACCACCCTGCCAACGGTTGATTCTTCTGATGTTCTGCTATTCCAGCTTGAGAGTTCCGCAGGTCTTTCGCACATGGCACCAATTTATCTTCCCCACTCTAAATCATATGCATCGGTGTAGTTTCATGACCAAGGAAAATTATCTGATAATTTAGTATCCAAAGTTTAGCATTGTCTCTTAAAGGCGCTATCTCCACTCAATGAACACGTTAAAATAGAGATGAACTGGAACGAGTATTTGCTTTTGATAATCACATTTCAACTCACTTTCTTATTTTATTAAAATGTCGCCAATCTGTTGCTGCACTAAGTTTTATGTGTTTTGCTCACATTCACCCCAGAAGCCGCAATAGACCTCGATGTTCTCGGTTTTGGTCTGCTTTGGGGTGGGGTGGGGGATCCCCACAGCCTCGCGGTGCGTCTGAGGTGGAGGGCAGGAGGGCTGGCGGAAGGGGGGTGAAACAGGTCGCACCGATTTGGCGCCCTCCGTCGGTTTTAATTTTCACCGCCCTCTACATACTCGAATGTCACGTGTCCGACAGTGTCACATATTTTCTTGACGTATGAGCTTTAACTGTTACTGTAACAGCCAAGAAAGGCATACATTGGCTGCAGTCATAAATGGCATTACTCTTTAGACATGCTGATTGACTTAATTACCCACTCTAATGTGGATGATACATTTAAAAAAATTATTAAAGTGTCAGTGCTCCAGCAATTCAGGCTGAAATTAATTTATACATCATGCAGCACTGTTTTTTCTTTTTGCAAAATCGGGCTTTGGAGCTGTAGCTAATCATCCAAATAGTTATAAAAAGTCTAAAAAAATATATTATACCTTCATCATTCCAGAATAGTTTATATATAAATTTTAAAAATCTAATAATACTTATTAAAAATTCAGGATAACCCGACGAACGAAACTCTCGATTATCCGTTTGGAAACAGGAAGACATTTTGAGAATGAGGATTGAAAAGTTTTTAATCATCGAATTTATACACGACAAAAGGACACTTTCCAGTGAAATATGGCTTTGCTTGGCAAGAATTGTATGTAAATATACTCTGAAATGGGTCTCGTAAATTGGTGAGCATTGCGCCTTGAAGCTAAAGTTGTTTCTGTGACCGCCACCTACCTTCGTAGCATTTTACTGCGATATCCGGTATGAGGGGAGGTCGCTCTGAGTTTCCTTAACCAGTTTGATGCAGTTTCTGAAGCGGATACTCGCTGACTCCTACTGAGCAATGACGTACTCCATTAGTCTATAGTTGATATGTACACACGCAGTTATTGCGTTGAATTATTTTTAACAGTCAACAACAAACTAAGTCGAAATGATGGATTGGAAACAGATTGCGTTTTCAAGTCCGTCAACAAATAAAAAGCGGGATATAATTATTAATGTTGTTGTTATTATTATTACTGTTATTATTTGATACTTTCAAAAAAAATATTCAGCAGCAAGATTCTGCAGATGTCTTTTTGCTTGATTTATCGAATTTAGTGTTTAAAGATCATTACTAGTGTCATGTCTTTCCCAGCACAAGAGTAGACTACTCTAAATGTATACCTGCGAGTGTGCACATTACGGGAATGTGTTTGGAATACATTTTGTTTGAGACTGTGTGTTCACACTGAGCCCCTGATGAGTAAATCCATGATTAGTTATTTGATAACATTTTAATCGGGGATGTGCAGTCCCTAATCAGACATTGATAAACGTTGGGCTTACTAGAATCCATGATTACTTTCACCTCAATAATTTATTCATGTGTCTGCGGGCCACGTTCAGTTAAATGGCAAAGGTTTCTTCTCCCTTCCTAGTAATACCAGTATTTTTTAAATTTGAAATAAACTACAATGGTAAATTCAAACTAGAATTACCATTGCTCCTTCTAGGTTTTAAATGTTAGTCAACTCCAAGCATATTTTGCTAGCTTACTTAGTGACTCGTCAGTTGCCATCCTTCTGTGTAGATTTTATATAAAGTGGATTTTGTTTTCTTTTCTTTTTTCTAGTATGTGTTTATTATAGTATTATCCCATCTCATAAAGAAATAAAACTTATTTTATCCAGGAGAGCACTGCAAAAATAACTGTACGGCCAGCAGTTGACCGTGATGCTTGCCAGGAAAGTGTGTCAGCTTCATATATATTAATAGAGAACTGTTTGAATCACTATTTTAAAAATTCACTTTCAAAGCAAAATTCTTTCAGAAACGGAATTTGATAATAAAATATTCGACTATCAGCAGTCCCCAATCAAAGTGCAATGCAGTATTGCAATGCCTGCAGTTCCCAATCAGTTATTGGTAAATAAATGTTGTGTCTGCAATCCTGATCAGTTCCCAAACAGTTAATGGTAAATAAATGTTGTGTCTGCAATCCTGATCAGATTTTTGGATACAACATTGACATGTCGGCAGTCCCAGTTCAGTTATTGACAGAGCATTGTTATGTCCACATTCCCTGGTCAGTTATTGACAGAGCATTGTTATGTCCACATTCCCTGATCAGTTATTGACAGCATTATTATGTCCACATTCCCTGGTCAGTTATTGACAAGGAATTGGTATATTTACATTCCCGATCAATTATTGATGGAGCATTGGTATGTCTACATTCTCTAATCAGTTATTGACAGAGCATTGATATGCGTTAGACCTTGTGTTACAGTGTATTGGCAATCTGTCCTGGTGTTGCAGTGTATTTGACAGTCTGTCCTGTCCTGGTGTCACAGTGTATTTGATCTGGTGTTGCAGTGTATTGACAGTCTGTCCTGGTGTTAAAGTGTATTTGATCTGGTGTTGCAGTGTATTTGACAGTTTGTCTGGTGTTACAGTGTATTGACAATCTGTCCTGACGTTACTATGTATTTGACAGTCTGTCCTGGTATCACTGTGTATTTGATCTGGTGTTGCAGTGCACTGACAATCTGTTCTGGTGTTACAGTGTATTGACAATCTGTTCTGGTGTTACAGTGTATTGACAATCTGTCCTGGTGTTACAGTATACTTGACAGTCTGTTCTGGTGTAACAGTGTATTTGGCAATCTGTTCTGGTGTTACAGTATCTGAAGGTAGTCTGACCTGGTGTGTCTACAGCGTATTTGACGGTCTGTCCTGGTGTATCTACAGTGTGCTTGACGGTCTGTTATGGTGCTACATGGTGCTTAGCAGTCTGTCCTGGTAATATATAGAGCCTTTTATAGAGTCCATTGCCTTAAAAGAGCCTCCCTTTGGACACTGAAGGGTCGAATTATGTGGACAGCTGCATATTGCATCCTGTTGAGGATGTCTAATGGGCATTCGTTTTTCAAAGGAACGCTATGCCACAAAAGCGTTATATGACTGAATATGGGAACTGTTGGCAACTTGAGACTTGCTTCTGTGTGTGTGTGTGTGTGTGTGTGTATGTGTGTGTGTATATATATGTATGTGTGTGTATGTGTGTGTGTGCGTGCGTGCGTGCGTGCGTGCGTGCGTGTGTGTGTGTGTGTGTGTGTGTGTGTGTGTGTGTGTGTGTGTGTGTGTGTGTGTGTGTGTTTTCTGGAGGGCAGAAGTGGTGGTTGAGATGAAAGGAGTGGGGAAGTAGGTATGGATCTGATTTCGTGCAATAAGTTATAAAGATTCACGGTCTAGTTATAATGTCTAACTATACTTACATGGGGCGTGTTTTTGTGAGTGCACGATACACTAATGCATGAGTGACGTACATTGGACTCTTGTGAGTACAAAATATTCTAATGCATGTGTGACGTACATTAGACCCTTGTGAGTGAATAATACACTAATTTATGTGTGGCGTGCACCTCTGACCTCGAGTACATAATACACTATGTATGTGTGGCGTACACCTCTGCCTAGAGTGCACAGTATTCAAAAGCATTAATATGTTAGTGAACACGTCTGGTCTCTAATGCACAAAAATCATTATGTAAAGTATTATTGCAGAACTAGTTTAACCACAGCATTATTTATTCTTTTCACCGACACGACACCAAAGTGCTTCTCTCAGCCTTGAAATTCAAGCTAGAGACGTCACTAACCAAATGATCTTGTTGACATTGTTGTCATGAATGACAAACACAGTGTTGACTGGGAAATAGTCCGATGAAAATATCGTATGTTCTATAGTTAATGTGTTGAAACGACTAACAACTACCGAGTTATTTTGTCGTAATTGCATTTCTTCAGTATTTGAGGCGAAGTGATTGGAAGATATTTTTATGGAGTCTTGATTTTTCCGCATACAAATGTTAATTGTTTCTGTAGGGTTGTTGTCGTAGCTCGTTGTTGTTATTTAATTTAATTCAGTCTGGACATTTTTCCTTCAGCAAGCCAATTTAAAATCAGTCACACTACTAATGTCGTTTTACAATATATCCTGTCTGAAATCGATCACAATGTTACAGGTAATTTCTCTTTTAACCACATCTGATAAAGGCCGTATTATTACAATTGTTTATCTACAACTACTACAACTTCTGCTAACTACTGCTACCACTAGTTCTGCCACTGGTTACTTCCATTATTACTGTTCCGACTACTTCTGCTGTTTTGGTTACTCTTTTTCTTTTACTACTGTTGTGACTACTGCTGTTGTCTTTGGCTACTTCTATTACCACTGCTGTTGTCTTTGGCTACTTCTATTACTACTGTTGTTGTGTTTGGCTACTTCTGTTACCACTCTGTTGTGTTTGGCTACTTCTATTACCACTGTTGTTGTGTTTGGCTACTTCTGTTACCACTCTGTTGTGTTTGGCTACTTCTATTACTACTGTTGTTGTGTTTGGCTACTTCTATTACCACTCTGTTGTGTTTGGCTACTTCTATTACTACTGCTGTTGTCTTCTGTAAATTCTATTACTACTGTTGTTACTACTGCTGTTGTCTTTGGCTTTTACTTCTATTACTAGTGTTGTTACTACTGCTGCCTCAACTAATACTTACTGTTACTATTGCTGCCTCAACTAACTAATAACTAATGTTATTACTTCTGCTGATGCTATTACAACTACTACTGCTATTTAGTTTGATTTTAGGTCTGCGACAACTCAATAATATAGATGATGTTGATAATGATGAGGATGGTGGTGATTATAATAATAATATAATATATACATACGGGAACAAACTGGATAAGTACCACCTCTAGTATATACAAACTAGCTAAGTACCACTCCTATGTGTACAAACTAGCCATTACACATTCTAGTGCGTACAAACTAGCTATGTACAATATCTAGTGCATACAAACTAGCTAAGTGCCACTTCTAGTGCGTACAAACTAGCTAGGTATCACTTCGAGTGTGTACAAACTAGCCATTACAAATTCTAGTGCGTACAAACTAGCTATGTACAATATCTAGTGCATACAAACTAAGTGCCACTTCTAGTGCGTACGAACTAGCTATGTTCCACCTCTAGTGTGTACAAACTGGATAAATACCATCTCTAGTTTGTACTAACTGACTAACTGTCTATGATCTGAACATACTTCAGAGGTGAGCACTACGGATGAAGTCCTTACATAAGCACACTGGGGTTGGTTTTAGGTAATCAAACTCAACCAAATGCGCTGTATTGTAGGATCGAACTAAATGCAATATCTATCTCTAGATCAGGGGTCGGGAAACAAGGATAAATTACCCCTATTGGGGTAAAAATTTGAGGAGTAATAAAGGCTAAAAAATACAAATAAAATATTGCAAGGTCATCAAACTCATTCGCTTATTAATTGTCCCCCACACACTCAATTTTAATAGATCATCAATAAATTCCTACTTTTATAAAATTAACTCCTCTTGATAATTAAGTCACATGACTTTTGTGGGTTTAAGATAACAAGAACAAAGAAGATTTTATAATAACAATAAAAAGGAAACAATAGCATTTGGTTCCAAAAACGTAGGTCAATCGAGACCGTCTATTTACTATCCCAACGTTAGCGATTGTTTATCTGATTATTGTCTCTCTGGTCGATTATAGTTTATGGATTGTGGACCTCTGGTTGATTATGGATTGCCTTGTTTAGATGACTTAACTTTGTCATCATTGATAGAGGTGAACTCATCACGTTGTTTACTCACATAGTGTCTCTGGCCCTTGTTAATGACACCACATTAGTGACCATCAGCTTGCGACAGGAATAAGGTGTGCTATTCAGAGTGTACTCGACGATCGATTCAGCAGCAAATCATGAAGATAAGTAAAAAAAAAGACTAGCTGCAAAAGACAATCATATCTTTCTGAAGCCCCTGATAAATATGAGACAATGCTAGGGCTTTGTGGAAACAACAATAGATGACTATTAGAATTTTACGTCATTTATTGTTAGTTACATGCTAACTTATAATTTACAAAGTTCTCATGGAGAAGCGTTTTCTAATATGACAATAATAAATCCAATTCTACATTTACATAATCTCAATAGTTATAACCATAGTCTATGAATGGTTTACATTACGTTCACACTGAATCATTATCTCAAATTACTATTTAGTCTCACTTGCTATAAATAGTTTTACAATGAATAAAGCATAGTGCACAACATGTGCTTATCTCCATTTCATCACCTACACATACAGCATAATTATCATTAGCATAACATAATCTTCTCTGAAAGAGATATGCATAAGTTTCATACAACAATCATTACTAAAAATATACGAACATTTACACAACATTCTAAACAATAATATATAACAATAATTTATAAGAAGTCAATTTATTTACCACTCCCTGGAACATGCAGAACCTCTTCCCATCTATGCAGATTTCAACCCTTCTATATGGTATGGGAACAGTGCTTAACAATGCATGAGTCTATCAGCAACATATATATGAATGACTCTGGGTCAAACTACAAGTTCTCTCGCATCAATGAATGGGATGCAAATATCCATATAAGGGCATCCCATATCCTGTCAACATTCACCCGCTCTTACTGTCACACTTCCTCCTTCTGTACATTTCCATCATACACATGTGATCAATGAACTTGGCCTCAATCCTGTATTGCATGTAACCAGATTGCATAATTGGCCATGCGGAGGTCAGTCATAAATAGTAATTATCAGTTATTGATTATTAATATTAGAAAAAGAAATAAAAGAAACACAAAGAGCATGTCACTAAGGGGCTCACTAAATATAGACTAAAGACGGATTTGTCTTCTCCTTTAGTAAGAATTTTTCCACCTACGGAAATATTGTGACAGTAAATGTTTGATGTTGTGGAAGAGAGAAAACGTTTACAGCGCCCGCATATCCGCCAAGTGAGAGAGACATGGTGTCTGCTGGAGAATTATTACTAACATAAATTAAGATTCTCGTTGCTTGTAATTAGCTATGGATAATAATTAATAATAATCATCATAACCATTATCTATGTGGCGTTGGCGTCACAGACAGCATATGTGGCTTTTTAAGTATTTTATTAATTCATGACTTTGAAAGCAGTTATTTATTTTAAGAACAATTAGCTTGGTTTTGTTTACTTTGAAGTCCGGGAAGGGAGGGGGGTGTATTTCATTTAGCACAAATAGATTTTGAGCATTACCCCAAAATGTTTCCCGACCCCTGCTCTATTCAGAGTAAACCAAATGCTCTATATTTTATGATCAAACGTAACACATTTTCTACATCTAGACATTGGGGTTTGCTTTAATTAATCAAACTCAACCTAATGTTCTATATTAAGTGATCAAACTAAATCAAATACTCTATATTTATGTGATCAAACTAAATGCAATCTCCATCTCTAGACACTGGTTTTGTTTTAGGTAATCAAATAAAATGCATTCACTTTCTTTAAACACTGGGTTTTGCTTTAGGTAATCAAATAAAATGCAATTTCTATCTCTAGACACTGGGTTTTCTTTTAGGTAATCCAACAAAATGCTATCTCTTTCTTTAGACACTGGGTTTTGTTTTGGGTAATTTAGGTATCTAAATGAAATGCTTTAACTTTAGGTAAACTAAATGTAATTAGGTAATCAAACCAGATGTAATAATTATACTTGAAATACAACTAAGTTTGACAACTTTACTTATACAATTTGAACAACTAAGTTTGACAACTTTACTTAAAAAACTTGAACAACTAAATTTGACAACTTTACTTATAAAACTTGAACAACTAAATTTGACAACTTTACTTATAAAACTTGAACAACTAAATTTGACAACTTTACTTTAAAAACTTGAACAGCTAAATTTGACAACTTTACTTATAAAACTTGAACAACTAAATTTGACAACTTTACTTATAAAACTTGAACAACTAAATTTGACAACTTTACTTTAAAAACTTGAACAGTTTTTGGAGTTCGCTACACTTTTACGAGAACATCCTCATTCAGCAATGTTTGTCTTGAATTCCTGACACCCTTGCTGTGAACAATAAACAGCTAAACAGGTGAGAAAATAGCAGTATTGCCATCATTTCCAATGAAAATCCGGTCCATGCAGACTGAAATGGTCATATCAAATCATTTATTTTATTATCAATAATTAATTTGGATTTTTTTTCTCGTGCACCTGTCGGTGCACGTGCTTAGTGTACTTAAAGGGTAATCCGGACCCTGCATATAAACAAGAAATCGTTTCACAAAAATCGCTGTACCCTGACGGTAAGTAAGAAAAGCTGGAGTGGGTGACTCGACAAACACCATACTAAATCAGAGCACAGAGCCCATAGAAACTAAGTTTACTTTGTTGTTGAGACCTTGGGCAGTGTCTCTTAAGTGTAAATTTAGGTGACAGCTACAAAAGTGGTCGCGGCTGGTTCGTTCTAGTTAGAAAAATGACTGTTGTCTTTGGATCACGCAGGTCTTCAAACTTGACTCTTAAGAAAGGGGGAGAGAAAATAAGGATAGAATTGAAAAGTAAACACTAGCACTGCATTTTTATTACATATATAAAGTACAGTAATGTGAATTTTAACTAAACAGTTTAGTGTATATATGCTGGTTTGTACAAACGAACTGAATACGTGGGCCTGCGACTGAATGCAATTATGTGTGTGTATATATATGTGTGTGTGTGTGTGTGTGTGTGTGTGTGATTTTGGTGTGCATGTATGTAGGAGTGTATATACATTCATAAAATTCCGTTTGTACATTCACAACCCTTCCCTCCCTCTCTCTTCATTCATTTAACTTTAATATTAGTCTATCCGTTGCCAATAACTTTATCCATTTATCGAAGAAAATCTATTTATCTATTTGTCTGTCTATATATCTATCTATAAAATATATTTATCAATTTTAAATTAAGAAGAGCCATTTCTTATCTTAATGTCATTTTACTTTATAAAAAAATATATTGCACCTTATTTGAAATCGCAAAAGTCTAATACATAACAGTTGGCCATTAGTATATTACTGATTATATGTATGTGGTTTTTGCTTTCAAACTATCGTTGTATTTTTACGTCAGTGCCTGTTGGGATTTCGTCTCTAAAATAATGTTATTTTGATATCAATATGCACGTGTATGTTGTAGCTTTGTCTCCAACGTCATTTTATTTTGGTATTGGTAAACACTGTCTGTCACATTCATCAATTTGCTTGTCTTTCATTTTCCTCACACACTACAACATTCACACAGGACCTAGCTTCCGGGTAAATAAGCCATCACTAACAAACACAAGCAAGACGCAGTCTCCGTGTAAATAGACCATTACAAACAAGCAAGATGCAGTCTCCATGTAAATAGGCCATCACCACAAGCACTCCCTGTAAATAGGCCATCAACAAGACGCAGTCTCCGTGTAAATAGGCCATCACCACAAGACGCACTCTCCATGTAAATAGGCCAACAAGACGCAGTCTCCGTGTAAATAGGCCATCACCACAAGCACTCTCCATGTAAAGAGGCCATCAACAAGACGCACTCAAGACGCAGTCTCCGTGTAATAGGCCATCACCCACAAGACGCACTCCCTGTAAATAGGCCATCACTAACAAACACAAAACGACGCAGCCTCCGTGTAAATAACCTTCATTAACATCCGCACAAGACGCAGTCTCCATGTAAATAGGACTTCGCTATCATTGTCATAAAAAATGTCTCGGTGAACACAGGCCAAGAACTAATTCTCAAAATCAACTGTTTGAAATGCGCTTGTGTGTTATTTTTACTAGAGCGAGGTGAGAGTTTATCGTTCTTGATTTCTGAAGCGACACTAACTTGCGTTCTCATTTTTATCGAGATTTAACGGAAAAATTCGAAATGAATCATGTTTTGTTTAAGTATGAATGAGAAGTGGCGCTTTTTGTTACCGCACACACACACATTTATTTCACATTGATTTGGTTTGTTAAGCGCTGTTTGTTACCACACACACACTGATTTGGTTTGTTAAGCGCTTTTTGTTACCACACACATTTATTTCACATTGATTAAGCGCTGTTTGTTACACCCCCCACCCCCCAACACACATTTATTTCACACTGATCTGGTTTGTTAAGCGCTGTTTGTTACCATACACACACACACACACACATTTATTTCACACTGATTTGGTTTGTTAAGCGCTATTTGTTACCACACACACACACACACTTATTTCACACTGACTTAGTTTGTTAAGCGCTGTCTGTTACCATACACATACACACACACACACACATACACACACAAGCACACAAACGCTTACATAAACAAAATGAAATCCGCCGTTATTAAAAAAGAAAAAACGAAGAATCTCTCTCACTCATACATACAAACGCGCGTGCATGCACACTCCCAAAACACTTTTTTCCTGTAATCTGGTTATCATAAATAATCAGTAAAAGAACCGCACAAAATAAACAAGTTAAAAGTATGTACACCACTTTGAGACAGGCAAGTACAAGGAAATAGTGTTTTGGTCAGATAAAGACACTCAATAACACTCACAAATAACAGACGCACACAACCAACTAGAACTAAAACCAAGATCGCAGGCAAAATACACATTGTAGACTCATTATTCAAACGAGCCTTGACAAGCTTCTTTTGACACGGCGTTCACTTCTGCTGCCACGATCAAACAAATCTGAAAAGCAAAGGTACAGCGCGCACAAGCCATTCATCAAGGTTCCCCGTGCCTCACCCCCACCCATTTCTCAGACAGAAGTGTCAACTCACATGCGTGACAAAGCATGCTGTACCATCTATCCACTTGCCGACACCAGCATCCAGCAATATAAGAACTACTGTGAAAATGTAAGGCAGCTAAAGAGAGGCTCGCTCCACTCACGACCAACTTCAAAATCAAAAACAAAAAGAAATAAAAGAAAAAAGTTTAAAAGTAGTTTAAAGATAAATCAACCAAAACACCTCAAATCATTCATTCTGAGAAGCTTTACCTTTTAACGCAATTAAACCTATGGAATATGCATGTTTGCTATATCCAGTTTTCGCGTTTTAGCACTGTACCGTTTATATTTTAAAAAAAATAAAATAATATACTGACTTTAAATTCTACACAACAGCCTTACTTTAAAAGAAAACATTAACACTTGCTAACACCAAGAAAAATAAATTGGAAAGGTGTCAAAATTCTTGTCATAACCTGTCCATAAACCGACTTAATAATGGACTCGTGTACCTATCTACACTCTTCTCCTTTTTCGAGTAAGAGTTATCTTTCTTATTTCCTGCCACCCATTGTTTAAAATGCAAATTTTTCAGTCACTTTATGCCATTTTTCTGAATACCACCAGTCCAACAAATCGAGCACGAGTGGAAAGGTTGGTTTAATAGATTGAGTCCAACAAATCGAGCACGAGTGGAAAGGTTGGTTTAATAGATTGAGTCCAACAAATCGAGCACGAGAGGAAAGGTTGGTTTAATAGATTGAGTCCAACAAATCGAGCACGAGTGGAAAGGTTGGTTTAATAGATTGAGTCCAACAAATCGAGCACGAGTGGAAAGGTTGGTTTAATAGATTGAGTCCAACAAATCGAGCACGAGTGGAAAGGTTGGTTTAATAGAGCGAAAGCACGTCTGTCACTGTATCTGTCCTCTCGTCGGATATAGAGTTTATGCAATTAAGTCAGCAAATGTCGTGTGACTGGCACGCGAAGAAAAATAATGGAGATGAAGGATGAATTTGAAAACTAAAAAAGCACGTAAGCCGAATATCAAAACCCATTCTACGCCCCACGATAGATTAAATTAGCGGGGAAATTTCATCGGACACTTTCCGATATGTAGGACTGAAAGATAAATAAGACTTCTTCAAGGAGAGTTCCATTTAGACACATTTAAAATAGGACAGTTCTATCCGGACACGCAGAAAATAGGACCTCCCAACGAACAGTTTTACCCAATCCGTATAATAGTAAGACAGCTTCTCTGCAGTTCTTACGGCGGCCTTCTGCGGACAGTTCATCCTACACACGTATAAAAGAGAACGGCCCATGTGGATAGTTGTACCGAGTTACGTACCTTATTTAATTGACAACCACACACACTGCGATTGAATGGATCAGCTTACTAAAAAATGAACAATTGTTTTAATATATAAGGAAAAGTTCCCTTACCTTTCAATGAATATGATGATCCCCCCCTCCCCAATAATGCAAGATAAAAAGATCATTATACTGTCATAAGAAAATGTTTACAATATTTCTTTTACAAAAAGCAAATACAAATCCAATTGCAAATTGAAGTCCATTGTTCATTATTATATTTAAAAAAACAAAACAACATTTATATCTTCAGAAACTCCTGGAGAAGAAATGACCAACTTCAAAAAAATTTGAAAAAAAAAATGCATGTTAAATTGCACAATTTATATTGCAAGTCCATTGTAGATTAGATGCAAAAATACTATTTATTCTGAATAAGATATTTTCTAAATGAAAATTATTTCCTAAAGTTTAATATAGTCCATCACAATGGGTGACCCCCCCAAAACCAGCTGTTTCTCATCACACAAGCAGACTAAATAAAAAGTATCCAATAGTAGAAGTGATACAGATTGCCTGCTGAAGCAAAAGATATTAGCTTCACACTGATTGGCTCGTTTGAAAGCATGCATGCACTTCAAAAGAAGTGGCTTTTTAAAATTCATGGAGGGGTGGTGGTGGTCACCTTTATATCAGTAATGGGTTGAATTTAATGAGCATGCTCGTTTACTAGTGGTCGTCTATATTATAATGACCCTGGGTGCATAGTTTTCTTCTTATGAAAGAAGTCCATAGTTTTTTTTTATTGCTATTGTTTGTAAGTTTGCTTTTCCTACTTGTTAAAGGTACACAGAGCAGGACATGCATAAATGATTTTGGAAATGTGTATGTCAAATAAGCATTCCGGGCTTACCCGCTTGTGCAAAATATTAGTTGAGTAGCTAAAAATTACATTATTACAATAATGGTTTAGCTTTCATTTACACGTTGAAAGAATTTTGATAAACTAAGGACATACATATTATCTGAGATGTGCATTACTTTCATATCTCATTAAGACAGATAATTCGAATCGCAGTGAGTACAAACATGAACTTCTGAATGCTTCCAAACAAACCGGAAGTTAGCAACAGCCTTGCTAGTTTTCGCGATGTAACGGTAGCGCGCTTGGCTTTTTGGCGCCTACCGCCAATAATAATGTGGATAGTTCTTAAGCATATTATGTCCAAAGTGTCGGAGCCATACCTTTGCGCATACGAGCTAAATATCTGGGGTATAGCTCTTATGCATATGTGCAAAGTATCTGGGGTATAGCTCTTAAATATATGTCCAACGTGTCTGGGGTATAGCTCTTAAGTATACTGGGGTATATATCTTAAAATGCAAAGTGTAATAGACAGTTGTCAAAAGACATACACATGATCTTGTGGATAGTTAGTTGCCTTAAAAGAATAGTCTTTCACAAATTAAGCGTACTGACGACAAACATAAACTTTACCTTGTGCCCCCCCCCCCCCATTTATGTTCTTACGCCGTCTCCTTAACCCTATAATTCTTTCTCACAAAGAGAGAGCGCTCTAGAAGTATCTGGTCCAATAATTTACACAGCTGGAGAACCTTAAACTCCAAGGACAGAGTAGATGACATGCTTACTGTAGTGTACATATATTAATTTTAATACACGCAACCTGTGCCACCCGACACTTTCTCATGTGTAAATTCTGAAACTATTAAAAAAAAAAAAAAAAAAAAGCAGACTTTTCGGAGGGGTTTGGATGGGACGACCAACAAACATTAAAAAAAAACAAACAAAAAAAAACCCAGCAGATAAAAACCACATATAAAACAAGTTGAAGCCAGTTTTGCTGTATTACGTTTGAACTCACTTATATATGCAAGAGTTCAGTTTACTTATAATCTGGTGTTATTTCCCTTTGTATCTGTCGACAGGTACTTTAACTTGTGTTACTGTTGTTTTTACCAAAGGGGGGGGGGGGGGCAGTGGTGGAATGGTTGGGAGTATAGTGGTACTTTTGGAACGCGCGTCCTTAGAATTTGAGTACAAGGAAACTCGTCCACCAATTCAGTCAGTCAGAGCCGTGAATAAAGTCTGACAGGAATATATTCACCTACTTTTGGGAAAAAGAAAATCCAAGTTCTAAGTGAAAATTATTTTTAATAAATAAGTAGCTAAAACTATCCAATATAAAAAACCCATAAACAACACGCGTTTAACTCAACAATAGCATCAAATAAATTCAATTTCTCGTCTCTAGCGACACAACGTTTCAATAGAAATCCTAATTATGCAGCAAACGGGCCGTGTACAGACAAAATAAATAAAAAGCTAAGTAAATTTAACATAAATTAGCTCATCTCCAATTATATAATATTCTTTCTAATTCTTAATCATAATCATTGTTTAACATTTCATTTATAAATTTGGCAAAAATGTGGTGGAGTAAATTTTTCTGTCCCTATTTCTAAACTTAATTGTTATATAAATTTGTTAAATGTCAACATGACATGACCTTCGAGTACTGCGCATGACGATATTTTTTTTTTTTTACCAGAGTTAAAATAACTCAGGTAAAGAATATGCTAGAACTTGCTGATGCAATCCAAACCAGTTCCAAAACGGATGAATAGTTTTTCTGACTACTGTATTTGCTTGGTCACATTGGTGTATGAATCCAGCGTTGTCATTGACTTATCAGTAAAACATGTTACTGTAAATTGATTCCTGTGAATTCTGCTCCAGAGCCGGTACAGCAGAAATGGTGGCTTTAGTTTGGTCTCGAGAATTCACGAAGATTATTTTGAATGTTCCTCGTGGTGTGTTGAGTACTACACACGAAAATTCAAGAGCATTCCTACTGATGTGCTTCATAGCACGTGTGAAATTCAGGACGATTCTCTACAGCGTGCTTTGTGAGGTCATCAAACATTCTGGACGATTCTCCATGGTATTCTTTGTGAGCGCATTGAAGATTCTGGAGCAGTTGTGTAATGTGCCTTGAAAGGGTACATTGGACCGTCATCTAAATAAGGAAGAAAGTGACTTATTGCCAACAGTGTGATTGTGAACATATGCCAGCGACAACTGCCATAATCGAAAAGGTTATGTACATTGACTATAATTATCTCTCTGAAGCTCCACTCTCATTTCTATGATGAAACTTATATATATATATAATGTTAATTTGACTGCTGATGTCTCTGCTATTATACAGTGAATGAGTGTCTAACGTTTAATCAGATATTGTTGTGAAGTGATGTAAAAACCAATGTTCTTTTGATTATATATGTTGTATATTTGATTGTTGATTTAATAAATTTATTAACCTTCTTGCACATATTTAAAATCGTATGTTGGAGTAATAGCGGGTGTATGGGGGCTCGTTAAAATTAAATAAAAGACGGATTTTTATTACTCCTTTAATAAGAAGTTTCCACTTGCAGAAACATTAAGCAATAGTAAAACGTCTTTCTTATTATTGTGTAAATAGTTTTACACCCTTATAATCCGCCAAGTGAAAGACGTGTTGGTCTTGTGACAGAAATATTAATAACTATAAATTAAGATTCTCCATCACTTGTAATTAGTTATGTGTTGTTATTAATAAATAATAACCATAACGATTGAAGGGGTGTCACAAAAACATTTTTAAGCATAGAAACGAGTATCAGAATCTGATATACCAGTGCCTTCCATCAATTGTCTATTTGTGCCAGTATAAAAAATCTGATATACCAGTGCCTTCCATCAATTGTCTATTTGTGCCACAAAAAAAAAGTATCCACACTGTCCGCCCTCCCAGTTTAACACTCGCACAAATTAAGCAATGCACACATATCACAGTGTTAGCACACTCATCCTGATACATCATATAAAAGTTCCAGCGCGATCATCTTGGTAGATCATATAAATGTGTTGGAGTAATTACTCCACAATTAAAAATGCTAGGACATTCAACTCACAACGTCAATGGGACAAATACCCCACCACGTCATATAAAAGTGTCAGGGCGATCATTCCACAACGTCATATAAAAGTGTTAGGGCGATCATTCCACCACGTCAAAGCTGTCACCGGTTACGTTATAAAATACGCAAAAAATCGACGAAGGAAATATTTGTCCATCTTTTTAATAAACATTTTTTTTATCAGTTGCAATATAAATGCAGTAAACACAACGCATTCTCACAATATAAACATTACAAGCAGCACTCCCCCCCCCTCAATACACACATACCCATTTAATACTATACCATGTCGTTCGTTGTTCCACCAAATTAAAGTGATTTTTCAAATTATCAATCTTTTCCATTCTCAGCCTGGTGACCTGCGTGAAAGAAGTAAAAGGGCGAACGAAACGACTCGGGCTGAATGCTGCTGACAAAAATCAGAGAGAGAGAGAGAGAGAAAGCATGCTACTTCTATATATGGACAGAAAGCTTCATGGAGAGCTCAAGCAGAGAAAGAAAATGAAGAATTGTATTACACCATCTTAGTGATTAGAAAACTGTATTACTGTTGTACAAGAAATCATTTGTGAAGGGTGGGATGAAGATAAGGTTTTAACATTTAAAAAAACGAAGTTCATTTTAAAAAAAATACTTATGGGCATAAATCTAATAACCCACCACACATACCAATTTGCAGTACTGCACAATCAGTTCACTATATATATTTACAAATATAAACACAAGACTAATGTATTCGTGTGTGTGTGTGTGTGTGTGTGTGTGTGAATGGGTGGTGGTGGAAGTAAAAGCAAATACACGGAGATAGATAGTAGATGAAAATAAAACTACACCCCCGTGTAACATTTCCTTTCTTCTGTCACGTCCACCCTGTCACGCGCTCCACCACTTTGGAACTAGTTACTGTTATGTAGGTCATGATTGTAAATAAGATCCATGATATGCTGTCAACACACTGTGTTTAATGCACAGTATGTCAGCAGTTAGTCTTGCAGAACGCAAGGGAAAGTATGAAGTTTGAATTGGATAAAATATTTTTGATAAAACTACATTTTCAAATTCCAGCATCACCCTTCTTTGAAAATGTCATAAATTAATATCTAGAAAACTTCCTTTTGACAGAAAAAGTAGTCAAACATTTTTAATTGTATTTATTTAGCTTATTAAACATCAACATAAATTCCTGCCCACACCAATAAATAAATCAGTCAATCTAATTTAAAATTTAGATAATATTAAAGTTGTTAAATTATTATTTATAGCAATGCCAGAATTCAGCCTACCCCCCCTCCCCACAAAAAAATTGTTTACAGGTGTTATTTATATGACTAACCCCAGTCTGCTTATTTAAACTACTCTTCTACCCACACTATTACATCTAACTTCAAACTAATTACAGTGAAACAGAAGGATATATATATATATATATATATATACCTCCTACAATTTCACAGGTTTTTTTAAGAATATGTCATAAATCGTTTTCTTCTCATTAGTCATGAGATGAGAGTAAAAATGAAATATTAATGTCATTTTCAGCAAAAGACTTGCTTGTGAGTCCACAGAGCAGAATTTGTAAACTTAATGGTTATGTAAAAAAACATTAATGAAAGAAAGTGTTATACTATTATGTTAAAATTATATAAACAATGGGGAAAAAACTTCTTAATCTCTTCACTAGTGGTATCAAATCTCTTCATTGCTGATAACATCAGGACTTTCACATGCACTATAAAATTTAAAATGTAAGTTAATAATTAGGTTTGTAGTTTAATGATAAAGTACTTGCTAGACCCCAAAAGGAATACAAAATAAACTTGTGCAGAGAAATCAACATAGCAGAATGATATTGTGGCTTGTAAATGATTAATGGACATCAAGTGATCAGAAAATAGTAAGAATGGAGAGAAAATTAACTGCACAGACAGCACATAATTATGAAAGAAAATGGACAGAGAACACCATTATCTTGCAACCTGCATAACACGCACAAAGGAGAGGGGGAAAAACCCAACAACATGGCTTGCCTTTCTGGATTTATAATTTGCACTCATTCCAATTCTAATTGTAACTGTACAAGTGGAAGTATAAGAAGCAATAAATCAGAAAAGATGTAAACCATTGTCATGGGTAAAGTAACTTTCATGGGTTAAGTCTGAATCCAGATGAATCAAATTACTAAAAGCTTACTGATATTCTCAGGTAACTAAAATACTGTGGCATGGGAAATGACTTTTTTGTGTGGGGTTTTTTGTCTGCATTTTCAGAAAACTTCAAAAACTTGGACAAGTGCATCTCACAGAGGCCAGTACATAAAAAAAAAAAACTATCTACACTGTCCATTCCCCCCCACCCCCGGAAGTTTAACATGCACATATTAAGCAATGCACACATATAGTATTAGCACACTCATCCTGATACATCATATAAAAGTTCCAGCGCAATCATCTTGGTATATCATATAAATGTGTTAGAGTAATTACGCCCCAATTTCATATAATGCAAATTATTAAATACATTTTTGCTGTATGTATAATTTTCCACAATAAAAACATACATAAGCATTCAAGTATTTTTTTTAAAAAATTTAAACACTTAACCAAAACACTGTTAATAGAGTGGAAATTCTTTTTGTCACTTAACACCAAGGGTCTGTTTATGTGTATACACTACATAATAGCTGAAGAAGAATGCCATACTATTTTCAACCAAATATCTATGTTCTGTGTATTGTCAACAGTTGAAGAAGAATGCCATATTGTTTTCAACCAAACATCTGTTTTATGTAGTCAATACCTAAACAAAAATGCCATGCCATGAACCAAGCTGAACTAGAAAGATATGCTTTTTCAACAAGTATCTATTCTGTATACAATTATATCCAAGGTCAGAGAGACAGGTTCTCTCAAGTAAGTCTCTAGCAAATCTGAATTAGAGTATGCTGTCTGGTAAAAGGCATTACATAACATTAAACATCTACAACACAGGGTGTCATCATAATTTAAGGGACTGGGAAAATGTTAACACAGGCAAAAATAAGTTTAATCTAGTTTTAAGCTGTAACTGTTAAATTATTGTCACTTAGCAAAAGAACAACAAACTGAAAAATCATTTATACAATAAAATCCATATATGAAAATATTAACTGAATAAGGTCAAAGTTTCATTTTGTACATACTTTGTACGAACATAATAAAACTGTTACTTTCTTCCATAAATATTTATTGAATTTAATATTTAATATTTAAATTTTTATTTCCATAAAAACCAGCACAAAATCTACTCAATTGCATTAATTCACGTGGTCTTATCTATGTTTTCAATTTGGTACAAAATCGCTCAAGTCATATATTCATGCATGTGGTGTTACCTACTTTTTCAGTCCGATACAAAACTGCTCACATCATCCCAATTCGGTCTCACTTCCCTCATTCCCTCATAACACACAGAAAACAAGTGGCACACAAGCTAGGACTAATCCAAAAAAAATTCACACGTTCTTCCAAATATTAGATCTACATCTTATCCAATACAAAATCAACTCCACGTTTTTGGGATTACAACCACATGTCAAATTTAACCCCCACATCAACTAGCCCAAAGTAAACCAAAGCAAATGCCAGGTGAGAGATTCAAGTTCTGGACAGAGATGGGTGGGGAGAGTGAAGGTGTGAAAATTCTGCAATAGATTTCCTTTATGATTCTGTCTACTCTTTATAATTTTCAACAACCAGCAGATCTTTAGCATGTATGAAATGCAGCACAAGAGGATCCACTTGACCAACTCAACCAGTGACCTAAAGATTATGCCAACATTTCAAGCTGAGGTGTGATTAAGATCTGTCTTTCAGCATTTTTTCCTGTTGCCTCGAGTGAGAACTAAAACTAACTCTCACGAGTGAGAGGCTAGTGTGTCCTTCTTTCTGTCTGTAAACAGAAAACTACAGTGTGCGTGAAATATGCTTTATATAGTCTTCAAAATTTTACTATTTTAAATAGTGCAAAGAAAGGACAAGTGTGAAAAGGAACTAAGTAATTATTTAGCTAAATAAATCTTAGCTGTTTATCAAGTTTGCCGTAAGCATGAATGCACATTGTAACTACTAGAAGTGTGAGATGGCAACAGTTTGTTTTCTATTTTAAAGATAATTATATTTGTTTCAAGTGTTATATTGCTATAAAACAAGTGACACTGCAATGAATACACCAAACAAGTCAAATATTTAGAAAATTTTTTATAATTTAATTTTTTTCTTCTTTTTTTTTTTTTTGGTAGCAGCAACCAGTTCACAATTTTCTTTTACATTTACAAATAAAAATAGCAATAAAACTTCAATCAAACAACATAAATAATTCACGTTTACACAGAGCATTCTTAACTGATCGATAAAAAATTAAAAATAAATCTTTCTAAGATATACAATTTATGTAAATTTGGAAATCAATTCTTTGCAGGCATTTTCAAGAACTGATGGATTAAGATATTCATATTTTTAAAATTAGAGCAAATTGCATTTTTTGACAAGGAATAAGTAATATTTACTGTTGTATGATTTTTAAATAATAACAGAATTGTAATTATTAAATTATACAAGGCCCAAAAATCACCGAGCAAAACTGTTGGGAGTCAGGTGGCCAAGAGGTATAGAAGAAGAAGCATGCCTCAAACACAGGTCAGAGGTTCAAAACCCACCCACTTCTTTTGGATTTTATTTTTTTATAGCACATATTCTCTCCAGCTTTGAGTGTGATGAGTTCTAGCACTCTGATTGTAAACCATATATATGTAATGACATCAAAAACTTTCCAAAATCTATTTCATCATTATTTTATAAACTTTATAATGCAGATTTTTTAAAAAAATGTTGAGAGGCGGGGGGGTTAGGTTGGTTACATTCTGCTCATTAACTGCCCCATGTGTCAAAATAGAAACAAATCAGAGAGAATAAACAGCAGACTAGCAGTAAGGAATTTTTTTTAAAAAGTAATATACGAGAGTAAAACTTGAAATCTGAACAAAATTAAACAAAAATAATAATAAGTTAATAATAAAAGGAGAATAAAAACTATTTGCAATTAGCATTAAATTTCTGATGTGACTTTTCATTAGCTCGGAAGTGGTGCTTACCAGCAACAGATACAGATTGCTATTACAATGGGGAATGAACTGAGTAGTAAATGCTGAAATAATTTGTGAACAAAGGTACCACATGATCTATACTTTGTCTATTGCAGCATGATCAAATTGTTCATCTATGGATGCACTCTTTGTAGAGTTTTTCAATTGTTTCAGATAAGAAAACAAAAACAGTTATTCTCACACTATTAAAAATAGGTCAGTTTATATATATCTGTAATAGTAGATGGGTTGGCTGACTTAAAAAAATGGACTCTGATTTTATTTTGTAATTGGCTGAAAGGATACCCTTGATAAACTTACAAATTTTGATAGAGTCAAAAGTCAAAATAGTAGCAAGCTATTTCCGGAAAGAATGGCGGGTCTCTGCATTGTATTGTACACCTTTTTGTTTTTATGATTTATAGGTAAATTATGAAAATGTGTTCTGTTTAACCAGAGTTCATGCAATAAATATTAAAAATTCTGATACTCTTGCTATTTTAATTTCTCTAATTGTACCACTCTGTTATTACTTCTTTAAAGAGCAGATTAACTGTTTTAAATTACGACTTTTATTTTCAAAAGTACATCAATCAGAAAGAGAGTGAACAATTTTATTTATGTGATTATTCAGATAAACGTTTGAATAAAATTTAATAACTGCTAAGAACCTAGTAAACATTCCTTTTCTTTAAATTAACTTTTATATAAATTTTATATAAGCTGAGATCAGGAGAATTTTAGAAAACTGCAACTTTTCAAAATACATCTACAACTGAAGCTTTTGATTATTAGCCCAAGAAATAGAAATAATATTTTAATTCTGTCAACTTGATGACTTATCATTTATCTAAATCTTTTATAAAAAAAAAAATCATTATTTCTCAGAGAAATTGACCATTTTAGACGCATTTCTTTTCAGCTGATTACAAACACACTGCATGTACCAGACACAATAAAATGTCTAATAACCTAAAATGATTTACTGACTGATTTCTTGCTGACTACAAACACACTGCATGTACCATGACACAATAAAATGTCTAATAACCTAAAATGATTTACTGACTGATTTCTTGCTGATTATACCATTAAAGATTGCTTAGTAAACAACTATCTCATGCTACTGATCTACTCCTCCAGAGAAACTCTTGATAGAATGTCACTATTTTAGTATTTGTTGACAATATCCACACCACTGTTCTTGTCCACTCTAAATATATTATAGATATTATAAAGTACTCACATAATACAGTGATTGTGTTGGAACATGAATGGGATTGAATAGGGAATCATTAAGATACTTTAGGATATTACATCAAAATGACATAGAGTAAGTAAGCATGTCAATTAAAACTTCTTGGCTTGTTATATATTTTATGACAGACAATTTTGAGACAATAAAACATAATGATCTTATGCACATTAATAAAATCTTCAGGACTTGTCTATGTAGACAGATCACTTTGGGATAATAAAACATGATCTAAAGTAATAAATAAAAAAATTTTTCTGGGAATATTATGTATTCTAAAGTAGATCACTTTAAGACAAAATAACAAAATGATCTAAACATGTAAATCAAAATGTTCAGGGCATATTTACAGTAACACCTCATTATAAGCGAGGGATGCATTTCAAGAAAACTTGGTAAATTGCAAATAATCACATATTCCCATAAGAATAGTTTTGTAGGACAGGCATGAGTTCGTACAAAAACAACCACAGAATTTTCTTTTTCACAGTACAACTACTAAAGCATGACTGTGTGTTTGTGAAAGCATAAATAACAGTCGTGATGTGTAACACTGTTTAATCTAACATGAAAATGGACAAGTTTTTTACATTCAAGAATTTTCAGCCATATTGGGAAACTTTTTTCCAAACTTAAATAACAGGAACAAGCAAATAAAAACATGAGCACTCTGTCAGCTTTGAGTTAATCTTTGAAATAAAACTTGTATTATCTTGAATTAAATATTCTTTTTCAATTTCTGCAGTTGTATTCTGTTAGCTCTGAGTTAATTTCTGAAATAAAACTTGTATTATCTTGATAATTAAATATTCTCTTTCAATTTCTGCAGTTGTATTCTGTTAGCTCTGAGTTAATTTCTGAAATAAAACTTTTATTATCTTGATAATTAAATATTCTCTTTCAATTTCTGCAGTAAGATCCTCAATAGATTAGCATAATGAGCAAACGTAATTTGCTCCTGCACCATGCACCGTGCACCATGGTTGTGAAAGAACAAGAGGCATACACTGTGACATGTCTATGAGTTTTTTTTATCATTCAACTCGAAGAACTGACATTTTAACCATTAGAAAAGGGAATACAAAACAAATTCAATGAAATATGAGCATCTGATGTCAAAAGCACTGCACTGACATTTTGTCGCTATATGCACTGTGCAACAAATGTATTTTTATTGGTCTGTCTGCTACAACAGAAATTTAATTGTCCAAATGAGGCATTGCCACTCTGAAAATTTTGTTTTTAAGTGGCTGGTCCAATTAACTCCCCAGTGAGCTACGTTTTAAAAAAAGAGTTTGTTTTATTCAATCTTGGGGATGAACAAACTCAATAACATACTATATATTTTGCCATCCATTTAAGAGCATTCTAACACTGTTCAATTGATTTTTTTTATTTGATCAGATACCATCAAAAATATGTTATTATATTTCTACAATCTTGATGTTTTAAAAAATTATAATGTATAGTAAACATTAGTCTTTATATTACTAAAATTATACTAGTTATAAATGTTCTACAACCTCAATGCTACAAGATAGTACTGTCAGACAGGTTAACATTGATTTCTACTTGTCTGGCAGTGATTCTGGATGACTCATTGCAACCTCCTAACTGTGATGTAGAAAACATTAAAGTCCTAATTGAGTGAGCATACTGCAAAGTTCTGGATAAAAAAGCCAGAAGCCTAAATTTGAATTTAGATGTACTAGATAGCATATTGAAAGGTGTTACTGTATTCTATGACAGAGTAGTATTCTGGGACAATATATTTCTTTAAATGAAAATGTTCTGGTGCTGTTATGTATTCTTCATGGACTATTCATTAGCAGGTTACTCTGAAACAATAAAACAATCTGATCTTAAATATGTAAATCAGAATGTCCTGGTGAATTTTACATATTATATGGTACTTTGGGACAATAAAACTGAACAATCCTATCTATGTATGCAAATCTAAACTTTTTGGACCCGTTATGTAAACTGAAAGAAAGATCATGAGTATAAGGTTAATAAATTTCAATAACTGTATTCCTTGTTGACCCATAGACAAATTCAACATGAATCCATCAATAATAGCCTAAAGTTCTGTTGAGCACTATCAAAGACACAGGACCAATTGATAGAGTTCAAAAAAGGACCTAGATTAAGTTCTGCAACAAGTACTGACATACATGTTGAATCTCATGGGGAGGGGGTAGAAAGAAGCAAAACAGAAAATCATAGTTACAATAGCTGCAAATTTTCTAAAATTCAAATGGCCAATCGCATTGTGACTCACATTTTGTTTTGAGTTTCTTCAACTGACTGAACAGGTTTCATGTACTCAACACCCAACTACAAAGCAAAAGGCCATATTCACACAAGGTGCAACTCTTTCCCTATGAAATTCTTTAAATCTTGCAAAGCTTGTAAGTATCGTGCACTGTGATGCTTGGACATAAAAAGAAAGAAACAGATACAATGTATTGCCACTTACACATATATATATATCCTTTGTAATAGTCACAATTGCAGGGAAAGTGTTTAAAAGCCATATGCACTGACAGAATCCACTGTATTATAAACAGATGGGTTTTTGAAAAGAATTTAGAACATGTACCACCCATTTTATTGTGTAGGCCATTTTGAGTCAATGTGCCAGACATATCACTCAATTCTTTATTTTCATTTTTTTTTACTTTCAACAAATAATCAAACAGCAACCAACTTTAAATGCAGTAACCAGAACATATTAGTGTCACTATTGTAATTTCTAACAAGCTTTTGCCTGGTTGGTTATTTTCAGGTACAAAGTGTATTAATAAACTTAAAAGAAATAAAACATAAATAAACTGTGGATTAGTAAGTTTAAATTTGAATGAATTCACAAACATTTTGTCAAAACAAATCCTGGCATTTTCATTTTTTTTTAAACCACTCATTCTTCATCAAGGTTACTCTGAAAACTTCATTCTACCTTACATTAAAGCAGTCACAGGTAAGACAAAAGTGTTAAACCCCACAGACAATAACTGAGAGGCACACAAGCTATTAAAATAAATCTATCAACACTGATCCCAATGAAAACAAAGGCTGTGAACTGCTTGTGAAAAATGGTTAACAAAATTACAAAACGTGTCAAACCATAGTGTGTGGAGAAAAACAAATTGTTTTTCTTCATCTTTAAAAAACAAAACAAAACAAGTTTGCATTTATTACCAATCTAGTCAAAGTTCATTACGCAGACAACTGTCTTCTGTAAATAAATGGAGAGAGACTATGCCAAGTCAAATATATCACATCATCTTTTGCCTCTCTGAAGCAGAAAAATGTCTGACAGCATCTCACATTGTGAAAATGCTTTCTGAAAAGCTTCGAACAAACATGTCATCACAGTACTGGGTTTGAAGTTTCCTATGAAAATATCTCATGATCAAGCAGTCCACCTCTGACCTCTTGAATTAGTTTTCTAATCACTCGTACTCCCTTGACGCATGGGCTCAACAGGAACAGATTCCTCTTCCTCCCCAGTCTCTGCATTTTCTGCTGGTTGCTTCGGGCTCTGGTTCTGATTTTGGTTCTGATTCTGGTTAAGTTGGTTATTTATCTGATTTGATGGTTGAGCTGGTTGGCTATTTCCCTGTACAGGTACTTGATTGTTTTGCACAGAAGGTCCAACAGACGGGTTGTTGGCATTGGTCTGAGATGGTGGTGCCTGCTGTGGATGCTGCTGAGGTCTCTGCTGTGGCTGACTGGATGTGGACGGTGGTGGTGCTTGTTGCTGCTGCTGTTGACTGCCTCCTGGAGGAGGTTGTTGGTTTTGAAAGGCAGGAACACTATTATCCTCAGTAGGAACCTCATGCTCTTCTGCCATCTCTGCCTCTTCCTGTTCCTGTAAAAGATATTTATTTTAACAAATAAAATCTAAGTTCTGTTGCTTTTATATAAAAAGTCTTCTGTGTTCTTTTGTATAAAAAAGGGCATCTAAAAAGTCTTAAGTTGTGCAAAATCTTACAATTGTTAATATTCCATTATTACTTAAAGTTGAAAAATGAAAGATGATAAGTATAATTAGTTCTTTCAGTAACAAATAATTAGTTATATCAACTTCAGACAAGTTTTTGTTGTAATAGGTTTGCTTGAAATTTTAATTTACACATGACTTGATACAAAAATAGGCTAACTAGATAACAGTGCACAGTCTGGAGAGGACGCAAATGTTAAAATACTGCCCTTTTCAAGGATATGGAAGATGAAAAAGAGAGGAAGCTGGTATACATATAAGGAGTGACTACCTAAGACAGAGTAAGAGTTACATAAAGACATAGTGAAAGGGTTCTACTTTTAAACACTGGAGAACAGGGCCAAAGTAAGTTACTTTGTTGATTTACCAGTGCCCTGGCTAATGGCATGACATAGTCTAGTATGAGATCATGGAAAATATAAATGTCACAAAATGTGCCAATCTCAAACAAACTTAATACAATAAATATGTTTATTAAAACTTATTACTAGTTTAGTTTACATAGAGTGAAACTCTAGTTAATATAGTTTACAGGTTTTGGACAAAATCTGTTCTCAAAGTTGTCTTCATGTAACACAGAACTGATTAGAATTAATTTTTTTTTTAAAATATATAAAAAAACAATTTGTAACAACTACTGTTTGTAATTAAAGTTTAAAAGTTACTCCTTGCCCTTTGACGTCTTGCATACCAGAAAGGACATTATTAAAGAAGAAGGAAGGCCTTTTATGACTGTGTACTCTGTGTCCTAATAATATCTTGCACACTGGAATGGGCATCACTAAGGAAGAAGGCAGAGACTTCCTTTACAGATGTTTGTTGGCATTTCAACTCTTTCAGAATGCTTTAAAATACATCTATCAACTTTCTTTTCCACTGCAATTTTCTTTTTTATCTTTTTTGATACACAACCTCACTTTCATCAGATTTGTATTTAGGAACCATGATAGGAGTTTGCATGTACTCAGAAACAGAGTAAAAATGCACACACTACAATGCAAACACACACACAAGTCTACACAAATACAAGATCCAACTTAAAATGGTAGAATTTTCTTCCACTAGAGTAACAACAAATTACTGTAGGTAACTTGGGACTTCATAATTTGGTTTCTATCTGTGGAATGCAGTTAAGTCAGACATTCATAATTATATATGTACTCTATATATATCTGCAACATGTTTTTCTCTGAATATACCATCGAAGCTGTTGCTGCTTGTGACTGAAAAGACTAGCATGAATTAATGTTCCTTGGTCAAGGAATAAGTCTTGACAAACTAAAGAATGATACCTTAGACAAATGTGTCTGGAATAAAACATTTTTATGCATGTAATTAAAGACTGGACTCTCACAAACTTGAGGTTTAAATCATAGTTGAAAAAATTAATGCAGTGTATTAATGAAGTGTAAATATGAAAATAATGATGAAAGCATAAACTAGAATGGTTTACTGCCATTAAAGGGTTAGTATTGCTTCCAAACATTTTTTCATAAAATTGTACCAAGTCATTCTGTTATGAATGAAGGATAAATGCACTTTGTGAATTAAAATATATTTTCTTTTATGAACTTTGCCAAATATAAGGTTTCAGGCATCTATGGAAACAAATGACGTCAAATGAATGAAAACAATGACTTGACTACTAGTAAAGACAAAGTGTAAGTGACAACGAATCACCAGAGATATCTCAAATTTAGCTCCTTATCAATGTCTGATGAAACAAAAAGTGAAAGCAATTCTGAAAGATACATTTGGACAAATTAACAATGTGGACTGTAAATCAATTTCAGTGTAAGCGAACGTTAAAGACTTATTTAGTCGGGCAATAATCATGATTAATGCCTCTGATTAAACTATAATATTTGAATGCTTAGCAAACAGAATTATTGCTTAAAATGTAGATCTATGTAGACCTGCTAAATATGCTGTTAACTTTCACTATAAAAACATCTAAAAAAATTTGTTAAAGGACTGTATGGATTTTTAGTTTGATCATATTCCTATGACATATTTATTATTAATTTGATATAATGTATGCAGTAAAATTTTGTGATGAGGTACAAATAAATAATAACAATAATAAATAATAATAATAATAAAATTACAACTTAATAAAATATATAAAGTAACCAATGCACACAAACCATAACATTTTAAAAAGTAAAAAATTATGAAAATAAAATTTACAACAGTATAAAATTAATAAATAATTTAAGTATTATGCACAACTTTAAATTACAAAAAGTACTGCAATGTAATTAAATATACATATATTAAGGATTATACAAAGAAACTCATCTTCTTTTCAGTCACTTAGGGAAAAAAATCATTGCTTTCAATCCTAAATGCTATCAATAAATATTAAATGCAAATTATGCTTAAGTTTTCTGTTATAGTCTCTCTTAATAAAAAATCATCTGACTTAAATGGATGTTAAAGTGATGTAAACTTGGTCAAATGATAAGTAGACTGACAACATGGGTATGTTGAACAGAGCTGGCCATACTTGGCATGATTCAGTCCACTTAATGTGATTTTAACTCTCTTCCGACATGAGATTTTGGTGATTTTGCTCCTCATTACACAATGGGCTTTTATTTACAACACATTTCTGCCTAGGTTCTTAAGTGTATATATACTTGTTATATGTCATTTTAAAGGAAACTGACTGGGCTTTAATACAAATATAGTTGTAAATGTATTGTTACACATTTGTACATTTTGACAGATTAAATATGAGAATTAGTTTAATTTTCTTCCAGATTTTACATTTTGACAAAAAAGAAAAAAAAGAAGATATGATTGGCTTTTGAAAAATAATTGCTACGTTATTGAAATATAACAATATCTGCAACAGAAAACCAAATATCAGGTAAATGTGACAGTAAATAATGAATTGATATGTCTTTAAGTATTACTACAAGTACCAGCAAATTTGCGACAGAAAGTAAGATAGTTCAACATACAAACTGAAGTTGTTAAAATATATAGCAGAAACTGAAATAGTCTTTTAAAAAATTGTTTATAAATTGACTTACAGATAAAAATTACAATTTAAACATATATTTATTGTATCCTATATACTCAAATTTTCTTTGAACAAATTAATATGTCTAATCATGATTTACCCTGCAAACGTAATAGAGTGACTGTTTATGAAAAGCGTGTACACCTAAAATTTATTTTTCTCTCAATTTGTATAGTTTGATATTACAATTATCAGTAAACTCATGATCCTAGCATAAGAGAAATAAGTGGTGGTTCTGTAGCAATAGGTACAATGTCATGCAAACTATATTCCCTAGCTCCCTAATTAACTCTTGTGTACAATCAATTTGCCCATATCTAGCTGGTCTTTTCAGTCCTTCTATATGTGAATTATTTCCTTTCAACCTCAATTAAAAGGAAGTATTAACCCATGCAATATCTAAAATGTGATTTAAAAAATGTCTTCTAGTACTTATTTGTTTTTCTCAAAACATATTTATTTAATAACTGCTCAGTTTTATCCACCCAAACCATGTACTGATTACAGTCCTTAACAAACTGTGGTGTTTTACATGAAGTTCTCTGAAATTTCAATTAACTTTAGTTTTTTTCTTAGCATTATGAATGGTTCACATAAGTGATATAGCTTTGTTATCTCTCCATATGTTCATCAATTGAAACAATTTGACTTGGTTGAAGCAGGTTTATTTTTACATTTCATATTAATATATGTATATAACATTTTCATTTTACAAAGTTTATCATGTGCGTCCTCAGTTTGTGAATATGACATGTTCAGGTAGAAAAGCGGATAAGGGGTAGGGATCATAACCAAAGACTCTAAGATATAAATCCTATTAAAACCCTCTTAGGTCTACAACTATCTCCTTTTAAAAAAAATAATAGGAAAACAGCAAATAATAGAAACAGGCTAACATAATGCTAGGTCATGAAGAAAATGTCTTTAACTATACAGCAGTACAAGTAAGCAGGTAAACAAAAAACAAAAGACCATCACTAGCTCCTTAGCAACTGTTGTTATAAAATAAAAAAACAAACTTCGGCACTTTATGTGAAAATTTCTTCAGAAACCTATATTATTTTAATTTTAAATAAGTAATTTTGCAATCTAAAGTATAAAAACTAACTGCAAGGAATAAAAACTTAATATAAATTGACCTCTGACCGATGCTACAGAAAATTTACATATAAAAAATTAACGAACTTTCTCCATTTGGAGTATTTCCAATCAAATATGGAGCAATAATATCTTCTCCAGATTCAAGTGAGGTTTCCTCCATCAAGTAGGCATCACTACCACCTGAATCCAGCTCAGTATCAGTCTCATAATCGGAGTCAGAATTAATTAAAATGATTTTCTTGAAGGGAGTGTAATTCCCTAGTTCATAAAAAATCAAAATGGCGGTCAAGTACACGTCTGTTTTTACGATTTTTAATGTGAGGTTATGAGCATGAAATAATAAAATATAACCTTTTAAAAAGATCAGTTATATAAATTAATATCTTATTTTTATGTACAACTGGTTTTTAAAGTAAAATGTTTAAAAAATAATATTTTGTAAATAAGTTTAGGCATCGATCACATACCTGATCGACTTTTCTATGTTGCCATTTGAAGAGAGTTAAACATCAATGTTTGGTTAGTCATTTAGGACTATATTCAACCTCTGTATTAAATCAACTTACTGATTTTACAACTAAAATATATAGGCATTATGTATTTGCTTATTAATTGGTGATCTGGCTTTAAGTGTTCTGGTTCACACTTTTGCACTTTAAAAAAAAAAAAAACCCTTTGCCTCCTCAAAAACTAGCAAAATATTCTAGGGGAGATAAACATTATCACTGTTCAGTTTTGTACTATGTTTCAATGAGATTTAAACAGAAAATTCTATCAGTTTAAAAAATAATGCAACATTTTCTGATATGGGAAAAAGCTGGAGATGTAAAGGGCTTAAAATCAGTATTCTGGTATGTGACTAACAAAATGTTTTATTTCCTCTTCTTAAAATAACAACAAAATTAATAATTAATTATTACTGCCAGCAACAATCTACTGCAGTTTCCTTCACATTCCAACAGTCACTACTCATATTCATTTTCTGTGCAACATTGCTTTCACATAAACATCTTATCTTTGGGATTAGTGTGAATACTGGTGTTAGCAAAAGATTAAACAATTTTACTTTATTTTCTCCAGGAACCTTAAAATTGCTTTCCTTTTGCACTTGAATACAAAACAATGAGCTTGCTGATCAGTAAGTGTTACATAAAAAAAAAATCAGATAATATATGAATGAATATTGTAAATTAATGGAATTAATTTTTTATTTCTTATTTTTAAAAAATATCTAGTAGTAAGAGACTTACACATTTTAGATATAATTTATATAAAAAATACAATCCAGGATTTAGATTTAAGCAATGGCTAAATGAAAAACATGAAATGGGTATTATATAATAATCTGAACAAACTTCATAAAAATAATATAAGAAAAAAAGGTACAAAGAAAAACATGTCTATTTTAAAAAATAATGTCTGCAGTATACGTGGGAAACTAAAAATGATGAACTGCCTAATATATTAAATGCAGCAGATAAATAATCCAGCCATTCTATTCCTGCAGAAATCTTGTGCAGGTGATGTCTAAATAATAAAAAAAGACATTACCTAAGTATCTACAAACAATAACAACCCCTCCCAAACAGATGACACTTCTCTAAGTTGCGAATTAATTTGTTAAGCTGCGAAAAAAGACATGACCATATATTTTAAAGTAGATGTTTAAAAAAAAAACAACAAACACCTACAGTTTTTGGTTGGTTGGTTTGTTTGTTTAATCCCTGCCACTGTTTAAAAAAAGAAAAAAGAGAGACATGACAAAGAGAGAACAAGAGAAAAGGGTGGAGAGGTACAGTTGAGAAAAGTTACAAAGAAACTTAAATAGAAAAATTGAAAAGTAGCAAATGAAAAAATACATTATAAACGAGCGAATATTCAAAACTGACATGAAGAAAAAGAATCAAGTACAATTTTTTTAAAAAAAAAAAAAATAGTTTGTATTTACCAACTAAAATAAATCTGAAATTTAACCATTCAATGACAATAGCAAATTTCTGGCATTTTTTAAAAAGATTACATTAAAATACATTAATGTTAATTAAAACATGCCACAAGTAATGTTAAAAATTTCAGTCATGCAATATAAACAGCAGATTTGAATAAAACGCAGTCCTATTCATTATGCTGCAAAAACTATCAGGCATGAAAACTATTGTCTCAAAGAAACAATCAATGATCAAACTATCCATACACTTCGCAAGCTTACAAAGGTTTAAAAGTATAAAAGTATGCTATTGTGTCCAATTATTCTGGAGAGGATAAAAATTGGGATGGTGATTAATCTAAATGCTAAAAAAAATAATAAGTGATAATTTTTTGTTTAAATTTACAATGACTCCATGTGACATTCTGCTGAACACTTCTCTGTGGTGTTTCATAAAGCCTAAAGTTTTATAGTACTAATTATGTAACACAAGTCAAATACAGATCAGCATCAAATTAGAACTTTGTTTTTAATACGATTATTTGCTAAATACCATGCAAGCACACACAGTTATTTGTAAAATTTTTTTGCAGCATTACAATGAGTATATCCTACAAACCCATCTATTTAAGGGTGTGTGTGTGTGTGTGCGCTGATGTCTATAAAGACTATTATATAAATATGCTTTTCTTAGTCATTCCAAAAAAATTAGAATAAATAAATAAAGTTTGATTAATGAAACTGAAAATCAAAAGATTTAATTTTTTATAAGAGGATGTAAATGAAATTATTTTAAGCCTCCTATTTAATTATTATATAAAAATAAAAACTGATAAAGCTGACAGATTAAATATTACAACTCAGGACTGCATCAGGTATTAGAATTTAAATTTTTCTAATAAATACTCTTAAGAACTGAGTATTTTATTATTATTATTATGATGATGTTTCATTGCTATTTCTTAAATATAAGACAAAATTCGATATTCGTATATAAATATATTTTTCATTTATAAATTTAAGTTCTTAATTAATGCTGTCTTTTGTCACAGTGAGTGTACTAGTTTATTATATTAAAGTCTAATTTCTAAAATTAGCGTAACATAGGAGACAAGTCATACAGTGTAGGTCCGATTGCAGCATTAAAAATCTAAATATCAAAAATAATATCTTAAATCTAAAAGTTACTATCAAAACAAAACTTCTTAGTTTAAATCATGAAACATGAAGATATCAGTCTTCAAATGATCAGTAACAGTCTACCTCCCATAAAGCTGAATAATCCTACTTATCTTTATTTATGTTGTACGAATGGAGAAATACATGCTTATATGTATGTAAAATTGATATCTGAAATGTGCATGTTCATGTCATATGCAGATTTTTTTTAACGTATTCTCTATTATGTACCTTGCTAGCAAATGTTTGCTTTCTTCTTTCAAAGAAATGAGACTCATTATGATTTAGCTGATATAATAGCACGTCTTGGCTGAATGCCATTTCAGTTTCAGGTACAGGCAGCCAATCTCCATTTACATTATGTGTTCAAGTTAAGAAATTATTTACTGTAAATTTAATGATGTGCATTTACTTATGAAACATTTTTTTTTAATTCTGCAAGTTAATTTTAAATTCTGATACCCAAAAAAGGATTGTTTCTCAATTTTGTATGTAATTATTTTTCAGTTAGAGGTTTTAGTTTTTCCTTTAGGAATGAAATTGTTTGACAAAAAATGTATGTAATCTTAAAAAAATCTGTAAAATTGCTTTGAAAGATCATAAATAGCAATAACAAAAATATATGACAACTAACTACTGATGCAATAATTTATCTGGTTTTTTAAATTTTGTTGGTTAATGGCAGTGTGTACTAAATCAATGTTTATTATCCACATAGATTTGTGTATGAAATTAAAAATTCTCGAAAACTATTTACTTATCAAAGATGAACTGACATACATGTATTTTTTAAATAACTTTAAAAATGTTAGTCTTTTTTTGCTGCTCTAAGCTGATATTAAATTAAAACAAAAAAGCAAGATCTCAAACACTGTGCCGGACCTACCTAGTAAACAGAAACAATCAAAGTCTTGCAAGATTTAAAATATATAATAAAATAGTGAATACTTCAATGATTGATTGTAGATGACAGACCTGATAAAGAGATAGCAAGGAAATTCATATGAGATGAACTAACAGAACTATCATAGCTTGCATCGCCATCAATACTACAATAACCAGTATTTAGCTTAGAAACAAAAAATGTCCCACTCTGAATGAAAAGTACTTTATCATTTACATTAAAAAAAATTTTTAAATTAATATATAATCATCACTTTGTTTGGATTTTTAATTTTAAGCAAATCCATCTTTTACATAAATCCTATCAAAAATAGGTAGCCATCAAATTAACTTGGTGATATCATATTCTCTTCTGAAAAGTGAATGTTATTTGCATTTAATATGTTTTATAAAATGATATTGCACTAGTTAACTAAAAAGAGATCAACATATATAACTTCTGAGAATGTAAAAGGAATGCATACAATTAACGTGAACCAACTACAATAGTACTAGAAAGAGCACAAATGCATGACAAACCACACACTTGGTTGCTTTGTTTTCTTAACTTCATTTTCTGGTTGTTCATATAAATTTTATATCTCATTTCATGGATATGTGTCAAGGTGCAGATAATCATAATTCAAGATTTGTTAACATTTGAAATCAAAGTGATTTCATAAACTGGTAATATGTGTGGTCATGTTTAAACTTGTCTCTTTCTCAAAAAAAAAACTACCATGGAAAAATAGAATACAGGTAAATAACTTCCATTGGAAACAGTTTTGTGAAATCAATATCCAATGGTTAACTGACATAAATGATATTAATTTCTAATATAAATATTTAAATTACAAAAACGTATACTAGGAACAAAGATTTTATTTGATAAAACAATATTTATGCCCAAATGAATTTGAAATACTTGTTTACCAAGCTATATTTCGGATATATTCTATTACTGAAACGAAAAAATTAAACTGGCTTCTTAATATAAAAGTTACAAATTTAACCATACTCAAAATAATGCAAAAATGAGTGCATTAAAAAAAAATTCATATTAGTAATGTTGAAAAACTTACCTCATCTGGACATAGTTCAAAAGCCTTAGCTAATGTGACTTTAGCACTCTGAGATCGCTCCAAAAAGTACCTGCAAGAAAAAAGTTTATTCAAACATATAAGTAACAAAACTACTGTGGAAATGTGAATATGAATAATTTTAATATTCAAAAGATTTCATTATATAATCAATAATAGGTCCTGATTACAATTAACTCACAAAGGATAAAATTACTTCTCAAAACTTAACTATCAATAAATCGAAAGTACCAAGACAAGTTACAGGAGACCAATATGAAACAACTACACTTATAAAGACTGAAAGATTATTTTCATTTTACCTCACTTCACTATCATAGTAGAAAGAAGAATCAATCACCAATTACTTCAATATGACACAAGACACTCACAAAGAATTTAGTCACAAAATTCTAACAGTAAATCAAAAGTAAAATACTGTTGTCTCATAGAATATAGGTGGGTTGCTGAGTAGGTAAACTAAGAAATATTAAATGGAGGCACTGTAAAAAGTGCTGATTGCATTTTAAACTATGCCCAAGTGGTAACTGAATGCTAAAATAATGGAGTGGGGGATTGCAATATATACTGCTCAAACATATAAGATGGTCACTACTGAATGGTTAATGTCTCTAGTGTTTGCTTGTACTCACTGGAAAAGGAAGGAGGAATGGCAATTTAGTATGGTGTTAAACACATGCACAATTTGGTTACTACTGAATGGTTGGTATCTTTATAGTTTGCCAGTCCTCACAGTGCAAGGTGAGAAGAATGGCAATTTAGTATGGTGCTAAACGCATGTATCACCATAACTTTTATTGTGCTTATATATCTAACAAAAAAATACAATTTTGAATGTAATTTTAAACTTTTAATATTATGCATATTTCAGTTCATTATAGAAATGTACATTATGATATAAAATAATGATATAGCTAAAGATTTAAATTGCAGGCTGAACATGCCTACAACAAGACAATGATTGTCTTGTAAAATATATATTTCTCTTGAAATTGTTAAATGATGAAAAGAAAAATTCTTATTTCTACACAATAATCAGAGATGAAAGCGAGTCTTCTTTTGCTTTGTGCAATATGACCATTAGTGCTTCACTTTTTAAAAAAATTTAAAAAATAGAAATACTGAACAAACTACCTACCCATTGGAGGTCTCATTGGACTGAGCTGGGGGAGACCAGTTGTTGTAGGAATATTGTGCATTACCTGGGTATGGCCTCTGTAAAACAATGTTTCGATGCAATGTACAATCAGAAAATATAAGCTCTAATTAAAAATAGTATAACTTCTTTAAAATCTTCATTTATATAACAATCAAATCATCTGGAATAAAATTTATTAATGAATTTTCACCACAAATTTGAAAATAAAAAATAGTTTATTATTTTGTCGATATGCTGTCAAATATATACAGATGCAATCAAGAACAAAATATATACAAACCCTTTCTAATTCATCATTTAGCCATTCTACAGCACATGTCCATTTTCGCTTAAGGTCCCCATTTATCTGCAACATTGTAGCTGCAGGAGCACAACTGTAAAAATAAACAACATAGCTACAATCCCACTGGTCAAATGAAGAGCAGCTGTAAAAATAAACAACATAGCTACAATCCCACTGGTCAAATGAAGAGCAGCTGTAAAAATAAACAACATAGCTACAATCTCACTGGTCAAATGAAGAACAGCTGTAAAAATAAACAACATAGCTACAATCTCACTGGTCAAATGAAGAACAGCTGTAAAAATAAACATCATAGCTACAATCCCACTGGTCAAATGAAGAACAGCTGTAAAAATAAACAACATAGCTACAATCTCACTGGCTAAAGGAGCACAAATGTATAAGTAAATAACCTAGCTACAATCCTATAGGCTAAATGGAGAACAGCTGCAAAAGTAAACAACATAGTTACAACTCCACTGGCTAAATTAAGCACAAATATATATATATATATACAACATAGCTAAGGTCCCCTGTCTAAATGTAACACAAATGTAAAAGTAAATATTACAGCTACAATCCCACTGGCAAAATGAAAAATAGCTGTAGCTACAAACCCACTGATTAAATGGAGCACAGCTATAAAAGGAAACAACATAGCTACAATTCCACTGATTAAATGAAACACAGCTGTAAAAGTAAACAACATAGCTACAATCACACTGATTAAATGACCTTACACATATTGATAACCTTATGTTGAAGAAGAGAAGAAAGTGGGTAGATGGTGGCTCACTAAATATAGACTAAAGACAGATTTGTCTTCTCCTTTAGTAAGAAGTTTTCTACCCACAGAAATATTGTGTGACAGTAAATGTTTGTCTTTAATGTTGTTAAAGAGAGAAAATGTTTACAAACGCCCTCATATCTGCCAAGTGAGAGAGACAAGTGGTGTTTGCTGGAGAATTATTAACATAAATTAAGATTATCAACACTTGTAATTAGTTATGGCTATTAGTTATTAATTAATTAATAATAATCATAACCATTAAAAAGGTGGTGTTGGTGTCAGTGTCACAAAATTCTTTCTTTAGACTTACATTGACTCCTATGAAACTGATTCTTTCCACATGTGCCTACAGAGCTATCAAGGATTTACTATGTAGGTCTTAAGCAAATGATCAGACTTAAAAGTAGAAGTAAAATAAAAATCATGACAGAAAGTTGAAAACAAACTGAAACCATGCATAATAAAAGTATTCATATTTCAATGTTAGCCAGAATGCTAATAAATAAAAAACAGACAATAGTACAATGAAAATGAAGAAAAGATTAAAAAAACAAAAACAAACCAAACTAACAACGCTAGAGAAGATATATAATAGTTTTTAAAAAAATAACTGAGACTTACTGTGTGAATAGTGAAACCATCATTTTGATACACTGGTATGCACGTTTCTGGTAATGATTTTTGGAACGCTGAATGGTGTCAAAGAGGCCATCTCTGTCATCTGGAATGCCTTTCAGTGCATTGTGGATACGATGGTTCTGCCAAGAGTCTTCCATCATCAACATTTGTAGTAAGAGGTCCAGGTATGGTCGCAACTCATATGTGTATGAGTATGCAACCTATATAAATTATTAAAAAAGACATAAGAAACTGAATATAATATAGAAAAATATTTTTCCACATAATGCTTTTTAAAAATATACAAGACTCAATAAGGTAGATGCTAAATAGGTGTGCATAATAAAGAATTAAAGTAAAGTATATGCTACAATTGATCAGATTAGAGAGAATTCTTTCTGTGTGTAAATCAGAAATGGCCACCAGATCAGAAATCATTATCAGAATCCATTTATAAAGATGAATGAGAAGAATTGAAAAATTACTATCTTTAAATTTTACAAAATATTATAATGAAATGAGAAGCACAGTTTTAATACATTTTAAAAGATAGTTGAATGAGGTTTTAAATCATGGCTAGTGGGTTTTAAATAGTATAATTATCTTTATAATATAGAGCTTCAAAATAGAAAAACATTTTGTTTCTCACAAATGAATTTCGCCAGTCCGAGTGCCAATAATGGGATGCTTTCATTGATTTTATTTTGTCAGTGCATTTTAAGGTACTGACATTTATATTTACTAACATTTACACAGTAATGTAGGGAAAGACTAGTAGATTATTTTTAATGCACAGAACAATGAATGATATCTCACAATACACTTGAACAGTCGATGCTGTTTGTATGTGATGATAGATATTTGTGAGGTACTGAAAGGTCAAACTCATGAATATTCATTGATGAATATAATTCATAAACTAAGTAAAAAAACTCTGGGACAATTACTGAGAGGCTTCATTAGTAAAAGCAGAATATGCAAAAAAAATATTCAATTAATAGTATACCTCACAACAATGGTAAATTTCTGACTACCTTGCACAGTGTGCGTGCGTGCGTGTGTGTGTGTGTGTGTGTGTGTGTGTGTGTGCATGTGCACAAGCATGTATGCTTAGTTGTAAATATAGAAATTTCATGACTACTTGAATATTTAAAATTTCAGTTTCAGAGTTAGCACTTCAAAAGAGAAAGAAGCATAATCATACTTTTTCATTCATCTTATTTTGGTGACCATAAGAAAATTCTAAAAAATCTGTTTACTTCTACTGCTGTTCATTTTCTCTCATTCTCTCTCTTTTACAATACAGATAATGTTGTCAAAATAATACAAAATTCACCTGCCACAGAAGTTCACTCAAGACAGTAGAAGAAAAGTGTGGATTCTCCCATGAGCAAAACTGAAAATTAAAAAAAAAAAAAGCAGAACTAAAAATTATGTGTAGCCCACGTCATACTTCAGTTATGTCTAGACTGCTATACAAACTTCTTAAATTCTAAATATTAATTTTCTAGTAAACAAACTACTCAGCACTATGTCTAGACTGCTATACAAACTTCTTTAATTCTAAATATTAATTTTCTAGTAAACAAACTACTCAGCACTATGTCTAGACTGCTATACAAGCTTCTTTAATTCTAAATATTAACATACTAGTAAACAAACTACTCATCACTCAGACCAGATCACTAAAAATTACCTTTGAAATTCCAGTGAATACTTCCTATTGCAGCACTATAGTCAGGAGTGGTCAGAAACCAATACATTAATTATCATCAGGTCTATCAAAACTACATGCTATGCCAAATGACCATCTTGTTAAAATAATCATAGGTCAAAATCCTTCTCAGTTTAAACAATTTACCAGAAAAAATAGAAACAAGTTTAAGTAAAATAACTAAATATAATGAGTTTTAAATTTCTAAAAGCCACAGCTCCAAGGCAATAGGAAGTTTAAAAATTCCCAGAACTAATCAAAATATATTCTTGAACTCACAAACAAATATATGGACTGGACAAAGGTATGCAGAGGCATTTTGCAAAAGCCATTTACTGGCAAAGACTGGGGGGTAGAGGTATATTAGACATTAGTCTCTTACCGGAGAATAACACTTCAATATCCACAGATGAAATGATGGCTATTGTGATTGGCATCACCCAGGCATTGAAAAACAAACCTGATTATTGTAAATGTCTAGGCCACAGAATCTCAAAACATCCTGCATGACCTCCTCCTACTCTGATGTGAAATCAATGTATAAGATGGAAAAATCCCCTATTTAAACTGATTGATATATTGCATTTCTGACAGTCTGAATGGTGAAGCAAAGGGTTAAAGTCAAAGCCTATATGAATGATTCAGGTAAAATATTCTATACTAATATTATCAAATTAAAAAATAGCTTCAAAAGGCAGGAAGAGTTATCATGATCACAATGACCATGATAACTCGGCCTCCCTGTTGAAGCTATTTATATGTCCAACCAAATATAATAAAATTAGACTAAGCCTCATGGCTCAAAAGGTGAATTAAAATACCAAAATACTACTCTTTAGGTTTACCTTAAGAAGCTTAGCAGTATCTTCAGTATTATTGCACTCTTCTATTAACTTCTTGACATAAATTGTGCGACCAAACAAAATTTCCTCCACTTGCGACTGAATGGGCATGAGAGGTTGTGGGCAATGACTATCTGCAAAAGGGTTGTTGGCCAAAGGTGGTTGATTCTGAGTTAACAGACAAAAATCGATTTAGTATGGAATTACACATTTTAATAATCATCTATTTAAAATAATTTGCTTTAAAAATAAAATCATCAACTAGTACTAAAAGTTTAAGCTGAGACTGTAAAAAAAAATTACTTGGTACATTAGGTTTTATGAACTAGCCCATCAAATGGCTGTGTTAATTAAACACTTACACTAATTGAAGACTGGCAACGATGTGATACATCACAACACCGCACAAGATGAGAGACAACAGAATACAGTTTACTGAGCTCTGCATACTGGTATTTGATAGGTGGTCCTGGACCCTCATCCAGAGCAACTAACATGAACATGGACGGAACATTCAATCTTAACAGTTGCATTTTCTGCAAAATAATAAGCAAGAGAAAAGGACATAAAAATTAAGAAAATATAAAAAGTGTGTAATTTGAAATAGTAAACAAAATCAGATTTTTTTTAATTTATCACAAATGCCATCTTTTGAGTAAGGTTAAATATATTTATTACCATTATCTAAATAAAAACAAAATGAGAAAAAAAATTAATAATTATCCATATTAATTATTTTAATTTACCTCTTGGGTACCAAGATTAAGGTACATCAAAAAAAGGTGGAAATACTGTTGTAGATGGCGGCCATGCTCTGAAACTTCTTTTCTTAGCAGTGCCAGCACTGCACTCAGAATATGATCACTCAAAGTCGCATTGGGATCAGCTGGCTGAGTTGCTAAAAATATTAAATACAATAAACTGTAAGAAAAAATCAAATCAAATAAAATATGGGTGGCAAATTGTTTTTCTTTTAAATTAAATGTTTTCCAGAATACTTACAAAGTACATAAACAATAGGAGGGTAATCTTATCACAAAGCTTATACTCAATAACAGATTTTCAGAATGGCAATTTTACAGATATAAAAAAAAACAAGTGAAAACAAATGCCTTCTTTGATGTAATGAAGAACCATTTTAAACATACTCTCAAATATTTTCAACAGGATGAAAACAGAACATAGTAAGTATCTAGAGAAAAACTTACTTATTAAAAATAAATTAATCTTTCTCCATCATATAAGTTATAATTTAGAGATAATGTAAGAACTTAAAGGAGTTCAATGGTCTAATGTTTTAATAAGTTAGTTTCATAGCTAGATGCAATACCTTACTATAGATGTTTTATGAAAATCACTGTCATGTTTTGATGCCCCTTGTGGTAATAATTCTCTGTATGCCATCATACTCTATTTTTTATCAAATGAATTATAATATTCATAGATGTAGTACATTTCTTTCTTACTATTAAATGCTTTATAATTAACTTATGCATGAAATAGTAAATTGCACTCTGAAGATTAAAAATAGTACCAATATATATTTTGGGTTAAACCCAAAAGTGAGTGGTGAAAAGCGCACAAGAATGACTGTCTCTACTAAAAGACTTAGCCATATGTCACTCAGGAGCTCAAAAGATTGACATTCAAAACATGGGTGCTCTCCTATCCCTGGGGTAGGCTAGCTAAATATAAGGCAAACTTGATTGATTGATAGTTTGTGTGTGACTGATTGACAGTAGAGGTTCGACAGATATACATCATGACTAACCAAAGATGAGTAACTGAGACTGACCAGTCAAGAGTGTAAGTAGGTAAGGGGTAAAAGCCAGGGCTTCGAAAAACTTTTACCAAACCATTATGCAATTAAGAATACCCATCAGGGACGCAGGACGGCCAATGCACATATTCAGAGTTATTCTAGATTTTGAACTTTGTAATTTTTCTTGTCACTCTTTTCCAGCTTGTATATATGCACATATATTTGTATATCATATTTTGTGGCCACTAAAGGGCACTTTTGCAGTATGATTTAATTCAGTAAAGAATGCTATATGAATTGTTGTAAATGTATATTTCATATTTTACATGTGTAATCATTGGAAGGATGTTTTCATAGTGTGATTTAATTTTACAGAAATATATTCTATACATATTACTTGATATAACTTTTCTGGAGAATTTGCAGATAGAAAAATGGTCTTTCAGGGCATGCTAGATTCCCCAGATAGATAGACTAATGATTTAAATTGTAAATGATATGTTTGTTTTCTTTGATTGACTTGTTATTTATTTTCTTTAAATCCTTTTATATTAATTAATTTTTCACTGATTTTCGTGTCATTCACTTTATGTAAAATTCATCTTCTAATGTACGCATTGTCTTTGTTTTGTTCTGTATTTAGTGGGAAACACCTAGAATCACTGGGAGGTGTGTCACTCGAATGTCATGCTGTCCTAGATTTTAATTAATTTTCAGGCGACCAACACTATTTTTAGCCTGACTTTTTTAGCCTTGCTTTATACACACACCCTAGGAGATGCAAATAGCCTAGTATACTGATAAACATTCCTAAAAATTCTAGTTAAATGTTTATTTTGCACTTATTAAAACTATTATTAGCATGCATTCTCCTTTAGAACAAGATAAGTAAGATTGAGGAGAATTACTAAAGATTTTATAAAATGAGCTTTAAAGAAGATTATAAGATGCAGGTATAGAGGCAGCTATCAGATGTGGCTGTGTTTAATGTCATGTTTTAATGTCATAAGCATTGGATCTCACAGTAGCTAAGCACCCATGTGTCACTTTCTCACAAAGAGATGTTCAACAAAAACACTTGTATTTTTGCTCTTGAAATTTGCATTTGCTAAATGAGGGTTGAATGTTAAAATATTCTAGGCGTGGGAGTCAAAATATGCTTTTATGTGACCACATCCAAAACACAGCTATAATGCTATCAAGTGTCAAAACAAAGGAGGCAAACAGCTTAGATGTCAGCTACTAAAAGAAAGGAGAAAATACCCTTTGTCTTAAATTCGAGACAGACAAGAGGGTGACAGGAATGAAAAGAACCAACAGTAATTAAAAAATAATTGTTAGAGAAAGCCGACACCCTAAAAATATTTGCAAAAATGTACAGTCCTGGCTTGCAAATGTCTTAACTAGATCGCAGCAAAATTGATAAAGTACTATTGGTTCTGGATGCATGAGGAAATAAGACATTTGTTTGCAAGAGCTCCTGCTGGCTTAACAGTATATGAATGACATAGCAAGATTTGTAATATTTAGACTCTATACATTGCCACTCACTGTAGAGACCCTGGATAAGTGGTGGTGGACACGGACCATCCTGAAGGGCAAGGTGAGCAAGTATGACAATGATCTTAGCGAAAGCACTGCGCACCTGCAAAATACCACATACAAATATCAACAAACAATTTTCTTGCTTTAAGAGAGATTCTAGAATCCAAGAAAGAAAGCCAAATTAATAGCATTAAATAAGAAAACTCAAGACAAATGAAGTTTGTTCTTGATGTTCAGAATTAAGGTAAATGAAAGGAACTGGTCAATTTCACCACACTGGCAAAGTTTCAACTGAAGTTGATGAAAACAACAATACATTTATGATAAGCTGATATATAAAGTTAAATAAAGTTGCTAGGTAATAAATCTGATGAAAAAAGCCAAAAGGATATCAGCAGCAAACTGTATGCATAAGAAAGGGAGGAGGGAGGGAAGAAAGAAAGGGAGAGAGAGATTTGTTGTTAGCAACTGTGTATTTTATAAACAGTAGCAGAGGTCTAATTTATTCTACATCTTAACACAATCCACTCCCAAATTAAATAATAAGTAATATATTAAAAATTAATTTCTCTTTTGTTTTAAAGCTGGGGGGAAAAGCCTTTCAAATGGAGGTAAACTAAATTAAGCCTGCTTTGCAACTTAAGCAAGTTACAAAATGTCATGATAAAGTAGAATATGCTCATGAAAAATCCTGAATTTACAAAATAACGATTTACATCCATTCATTTAACACTAATCTCAAATGAAGTTAATAAAAATGTGAATAATACATTAATTATAAACATGAAAATATTAAATAAGAAGAAATCATCAACAATATGATAAAATGAGCCATTATCACCACACACAAGAGGCATACAAAAGGAATATGTCTCTTCAATAATCATAAGTGTCACTAGAACCAAACATTAGTCTTAGAAATATTAAAAAAACAATCAATAATTTTTCGTTATCAGGATTTCACTTACTTCTGAACTTGGGCATTCCAAAAGATATTCTGCAAATCTTAATGGGTGGGCAAAGAGAACATTATGTGCCATCCATGATCGAACACCTGGACTGCAGCGTATATGCATATGTAATGCTTCATACCAGTCTCCTGCTGGACCCCTGAAAAAGATAACAACCACATGGATGCACATGATTCTAGAACTGTGGGACAAACTGCCCAACAGAACTAAACTATGAAACAACTGTAAAATTTAAAATAAGCTGAAAAGAATTAGAAATAGACAAAATGACATGCTAAATCATTCCATGATAAAGACAAATAAAATTAATCGACTCTTTGATGACATAATTTCACTAGTACCTTAAGTCAATTTTAACACCACGCACTTGGGCTGTGCATGAAATTTTAAACATTTTAAGATATTTTTCTATTTGAAAAAATAAATTTTACATAAAGGCTGCAACTGTGCTATATAAAAAAAAACAAACAAACAAGCAACGAAAATCTAAAATAGTCACTTTATAAGGCTACATCCTTTGAACATATCTATTATGTAAAAAAATTCCTTCACCAGAAAACATTCCAACATTTATTTCTCTTAGTTTCATTCAAATTCATGTTGTTTACCAAATGTCTCAATTCAGTTCACTTTTTATATTTTAAACTTTGCATGCTTCCTTTATGACAATTCTGAATGTTTCCAAGAATTTATTATTTGTAAACTATACATGTATTTGGATTTTGTTTTGGGTCAAATTATTTTATTTTTAAAATTGTAAACCTTGCTTTCAAGTAACAGAATAAAAATATTAATAGCTTTGAGTTGTAACAAATATAAGCACTAAATGATTTATGGTTAATCAATTTTCTTTTTTCTCATGATAACCCCCAACAAGATGCTTAATCAAAGTGATTACAAGTACTAATAAATAAGGAAGTAATGTTTAATGTAATAAATTTCTGAAGTATTATTAGTAAATCATATGAAAATTTATAAATAATTTTATTTTACCACTGTAAGTTTTCAGTCAAGTAGCTTTCTTGTTAACATAACAGGTTCAAAAGTCAAAACTTTTCATGTTTCACAAAACAAAATGAAAATGATGTCATAAATAAACTTTAATTAATTTTAACCTTTATAAACAAAGAATTCAATCATTTTACATTTTCTAAACCTCATGATACTTCCACTTACAAATAATTTACTTTTAGCAGTGATCATAATCAGGACATTTAATAAACAGTTACTCATTCAGTTTTTAAAAAAAGATAATAATAAAAATAATAATAGTCAGATAAATAAGAAAACAGATTCCTCAGGTAATTTCTGTCAAGTAATTAAATTGTGTCTCAACCATGTGTTTCATATTCAAATGCCAAGACAAAAGACAAACCAGTCTGAGAAAAGAATTTCAAAATGAGCACCAGCCACACTTGAAGAAAAATAACACCTTTCTAGGAAAACCATAACAAAAACTGGTAATGGACTTTAACTCCAGGCAGCAGCAAAAGTGTGCCTGGAGCACCAAAAAATTCAGAACTACTGACTTAAACAGGGGAAAATAATCAAGAAAGTGAATATCATGGTTACTATGAAGTACGGAGTGAATCTGACTATATTGTAAGAAATATCTCGCTTCAGCTTTGTCCCCTGTGGCATATCAAAGTCTTTGCTTAAACTTCATGTATTTAGTAGATACGACAATTCTGGCAGTAAGGAGTCTTGCTTAGAAAAAAATGAAATTTCAAACATATAATTACCTGAAAGATTTCTTTGTGTGGAAGCCAACATTGAAGAGAAACTTGCAAGCAAGTTCTATACTGGTCATAGCAATTTGTTCAATATCTGGTGTCTGTAAACAAATAAAAAGATGTGAATTTTACAATGTAACTAACTTATGGCATGATGTTATCATTGGAAATACAGGCAAACTGATGAGTCTGCACGATGAAGTATGATAAATGTGCATGCTACTGCAACACATAAACTGAAGAGTGATTAATTAGGCATTTGCGTAATCCCTCTACTTTTACTTCTAGTGAAGGTAAAGAAAGAAAAGAAGTAGGAATAAATGTCAAAAGTCAGGCCATGGTGCAAATCTTAAAGGCACCATCATCACAGAATATGTTTAAATAACAAATAATCTGAAAAGAATGTTTATGATAGTTACTTTCTCACTGAATTAACCTTATGCTAACCTCTCATTATCTAAAATTTAGAAATGTGTTGCCCTCCAACTGAAATGACTTAGTTGAGACAGAGTGATATATGTTTCTTTCCTAAGTGAAATTTAAGGACACTGTAAGCATGATTAACTGGATTAAATGTATATATTTAAAAAAGGTATGAAAACTAAATGACATTTATATGCATATGAAAAGTAATGAAATCTAAATGCCTTCTAATAACATATCCAAAATAATGAAATCAAAATATTATCTACTTATCAATGGTATGTGCTTTCGGTTGAAAGTTTCTAGTTTCATTTTTGTAATCCACTTTTTTTCATAATTTGTGATCTTTGGGAAATGTAACAAAAATTAATATTTTGGGTTTATGCAGCCATATGCACTAACATTTTTAACCCATGTTTTAATTTTTCAAACTACACATTTAACGCAAGACAATATGTTGGAAAGTGCTTGTGGATTGTAGTCCTCAGTTGTGACGTCACATGTTATGTTGCTAAGGTCAGTATCACAAATGAACAAAAGCTCTGATTACTTTAAAAAATATTGACTTTCAATACAGAAATAAATGCATTTATACAAATATCCGAAAGTTTAAAATTTGCAGTCTTGATTCCAAGAATGGGAATTACTCATTTCATATGGATTTATTCTTATCTGTGATGTAATAAAACTTCCTTAATTATATATTTTTAAAAAATCGTATAATAAAATTGTCACAATCTTTTTCTTCAGAGTATGGATAATCAAGCAATGGTTGCAGATGATCTAGCAGTAGATAAAAACATGTTTACATAAACTCTAAAAGCTTATAATAAGTTCTCATAATCTTTTCTTGTAGAACAATGTGAAAGTTCACTAATAAAGGTCACTCATTTGCATATATATTCACATAAAACATTAACTAAACAAGTTGAAATCATCTTTTCATCAGATTGATTATTAAAAATCAAATAGTAAAACCTTGCATTAATAAAATCGAGAGTTGCATACTTCACTCGAAATCAAAGTCAACAGTAATATTAATGTTCAAGCAAAAACTGATGTCAATAATTTTAGAATGAGGTCACTATACATTACAAAGGTCACTGGATATGGAGGAAAACAATTATGAAACTTTCAACAGAACAATATTGTATAAAGATAATAGAAAAACAAATACTCAATAATTAACAAAAATGTATACTTGTCATAACTGCTACATTCACAGATGTTTCCCATTGTGATAGTTCCTCTAATTAAGAAATAGTCACAGGTACACAAGTATCAGCTATTGTTTACACAAACTTAAAAAGAAAATTCTCATAATTTTTTCTTGCACTAATCAAATAATAGTTGCATATGATATAGAACCAGCTAATGTTTACAGAGCAACAAATAAATTCTCTCAACTTTTCCCCACAGCACATAGCTAATCAAGTAATGGTTTCAGCTGATCTAGCATCAGCCAATGTGCACATCAACATGCTATAAATAAATTCTCACAATCTTTTCTTGCAGAGCGTGGTTAATCAAGTAATGATTACAGGTGAGCAACTTCTTCATAAACTGGAAATACTCCACAGAAAACTGGTTTTTCTCATGCATAAAAAGAACATTCTGTCGTCTCACACATCGTTCAATTGGTTTGGGCATCTTGATTTGCACTGAAATATCTGTAAGTAGTTCAAGAAACAAATGGTGAAATTAGAAAATATTTGGCCAGGAATGTCTGTGTACAATAAATTTAGAATAAGAGAAAACTACTAATTCAATTATCTAAAACATTAAGAGTTTATTCTGTATAAAAATACCATGATAGCAGTCTACCACACAACACACTGCAAGGTGCATCATCTTCACCAAAGAGGAAAATTTAGACAAAGACATGTACAGGGCTTATTACTTCAACATAAACATCTTGAGCCAAACAGCAACATAGTTTGGAAGGAGAGAATGGAAACAGTAACACTAATTACACACCATTTATACAAATGAAACACCTGTGATGAGATCCACCACACAAAAGTGAACAAGGAACTATGAATCTATATAGCTCCAAGGAAACTATTCCAAACAGTGTGGCCTCCCTATAAGTCATAATAAGTGATCTCGGTAGAGAAGAGAGCCATAGTAAATAAAATGATGCAATTTTATCATGTAAACCACAAAATCCCTAACCCATTGGACTCTGAGGCATCCACCAAATAGAAGATTACACGGAAAATTACACTGAAAAAACAAGGTGAAAAACAACACTTCACAACAGTCAGTAATAGATGTCCACTAACTAACACAATGCCATCAACAAAATTCACAGACATCACACCATAAGACACAATCACCATCACCCATATGGAATCAAAACCACCTATCATATCATCCACCCAAACACAACTACAATTAAACCCAAACTTAATATAAACCAAGGTGAAATACAGATTATTACAAACTAATTCACTCATTCTGGCAAACCAAGCAAAAGAACCAACCATAAACACTCTCAAATGACAGGCAAATGGAACAGCAATGCAGACAGAATGCAAACATCAAGGAACTCACTAACCAGCCAATAAAAACTCATAATAAACACCAACCAATCCTCCTTACAGGAACACAGTCAAGAAAAATGCTGCTGCTAAAATGGGTCAGAAAATCCAGAAACTACTGAACACAGAATCAACCCACCATAGCCAGAACTGAATACCTGCCAACCACACAACAGATTTCACCAACAATCTTCTGATGGCTGTACAACACATACAAACAACACTACTGCCCAGAACAGGCAGTATAAACACTAAAATCAACAACAGCTGCAACCACAAAACCACCAGAACAGATGCTGCTGGTGGACAACACCTACGACTATTTTCAACTTTAACACTTAAAAAAAAAATATAAAAAAAATAAAATAATGGATTCTGCTAGCAGACAACCTAAAATCAAAACCCAACACACAGCTGACACATGAGAGACTAGAAACTGATGGCAGAAAATTTTTAACAACTACAAACATTGAAACTAAGGCAGAATCTGTTTCATACTGAAGCCTGTTGCATTTCTGGTATAAAGATAGCCTGGTCTCAAACTCAGCAGTCTAACACTTGCAATTTTAAACCGTCCAAAACGGAAGAAAATCTATGAGAACCCATCTGTATCTCCAGAGTCCTGTTGGGGGGAGACAAGCCCACTGATGTCATTCCAATTAGAAAACATCACCATAAGAAAAAAACAAACTTGTAGGCATCAACAGGTGAAAGAAGTTGATGCTACAATAACAACAGCTGTATTTTATATGTACTATACCAATACCGAATTTTTTACATAAACTCAAATCAAATGAAATTCCAAACTAATATTACAATGTTCAAAATCTCACCAACTGATAACCGCTGCATGTCTTTAGCAAGTTCATCTGTTGTCTCATCCAGCCTCTCATAAAAAAGAATGTATGCATTCCACCATCGCTTTTGCCGTCGGAATGCTGATCTGCATTTCCAGATATTTTTTTAAAATGAGTTTGTCAGGAAATTAAAAAAAAGATGATTTAAAACTAAGCAAAAACTAGGGCACATTTAGTTTTAGAGATATAGCTTCTTGCAGCAATTTTATTATTTTCTAAATACAAAAAATATTCTTTTAAAAATCAGTGAAAAATGTTTCCTGTTTTTATAGAAGCCTTTATATGTTATTAAAATATACATCAGTGAGATTATTATTAGTTTAGCTGTGTTTGATCAAAAGAACACCAAAACATCTATTACTTCCTCTCACCACTATACAAAAACGTTTTGTGATTTATCTGCTGATTAATTTAAAAAATAATGTTACAATAATTAGGAGATAAATTCATTAATGATCTCTTCAAGCATCCTTGGGTTCATCTGCTGATTAATTTGACAAGTATTGTTAAAGTAATTATAGGAAATAATTTTGAAACAACTTAAAAAGAAAGTTTTCTAGTAAAAACAGAAGCAAATACTAGAAAAATCACTTTCAATAGTTGATAAACTACATTCTTCTAATATAAACAATATAAAAATAAAAATTAAGTTAATTTGTGTAGCTCTAAAATTATGATTAAAATATAGTTTGTTTCCCTTTTTAGGGTAAACATGATGTTATTCTAGTGATGATAATTGTCTAATTTTATATAAGATAATTTCCAAGGCTGCATTTTAGTACATCAGTAGACATAGTATTTTGCACTAACATAAGTAGCAGCAAATACATGAAGTGAACATCTACTTTCTCTTCATCATTATTATTCTACGTCTCACCTTTTTAACATGTGATCATAGACTTCTCCAAGATATTCACCACCAAAACATTGGTTTTTCATCTCCTGAATTAAAAAAAATTAACAGAATTAACATGCAGATACACAAAATATAGAATAAAATACTCTAAAAATTATTCAGTAATGATAGGAAGATGTGATCAAAAGGCTGGTTTTAACTGGATACTATGACCCTCATCAAAATGATCTAATTGTTAAATAATTCTAAAATAACTTTAATGTTATTACTGGTTGGCAATCTTAAGAAAAAATCCTGAAGGGTAAGTATGGATGCAAGACAGCAATTATTTCTTGCTAGATCTTGCATTTCTTTTCAAAATACTGTAAGATTGACTGAGATAGAATTTCCACTATTTGCACCCAGTGTCGGTAAAGTTTCTGATAATGACTGATCTAAACAAATAGCACTTGTACTGAAGCAATGAAACCTTGAAGTGTATGTAAAGCGCATAATTAAAGAAGTTCTATCAAACATGAGCAAAATGCATGTTTACAGATGGGGTGGGGTGGGGTGGGGGGAGATTCACAAATAGGTGTACATACTGATATCACTGAATGACATTTTCTAATCATAATTTAAATCAATAAATGCCTTAATATATATATACAGTTGACCTGGTTATGTCGCCGACCTAGGGGTTTACCAAAAAGTGTCAAGATAACCGAAAACCAATTATGGCGGCAATATATTACAGTAACATGCCTGAAATTTCTTTATGTACATTATATGCGTTAATAAATGAGAATGTACATGCACGTTTTTGGTGATTTTTGTACACAACAGCGTTGCTGCGATTTGTTTGATGACGCGATCAGCATGCTATAAAAATGTACAATTTTGAGCATAGGTCTGTGTGCATTCACAAACACGCATGCATGTGTGTGTGCGCGTATAAGAGAGAGAGGGAGAATACATCTTCTCTAGTATTCTTGTGTTGGGGAGTGAAATATTTTATAAGATCAAGATCTAATGTTAAACAAAACCAGATACAGATATAAAAAGGAAATATCAACACTACAGCATAAAAACTTTATTTTAAAAAAATATTACCTCATCATCATCCATTTTACACTCCGTAACATCTCCATCATCAAACTTGTACCATTTCGGATGTGGGTCATGCTGACCTCTGTAACAACCGTTTATTAATTTAAAATGACAAAACTTTAAATTTATAACCATTAAATAATTTAAACAATGTTAACAATGTAGAGAAAAGGCAATCTGCAGACTGCTTTACTGTACACAGTTATCTGACTAAAGTCAGGAATAAATAGGTAACATTGCAATTTTAAACAATTTTTTTACAAAAACACAAAAATATAGCATGTCTACCAACCTGTGCAAAATGTATGAGTAATAATGACCACCACTGGCCTGCCCGCTGTGTACTACAACACCGATCAGTTTGTATTTTGTACTTGTTAACTTCACAGCTTCTACATCTTCATCTATCATTTCTCCTGAAAAGAACGAAATAAAAAAAAATAAAAAATGAGCACAAACCACCAAGACCTTAAATTATTTAAGCCTGTTAGTCTCCCAAAGATGTAAAACTCAATCTGGATTTATTACAATCAATATTAAAGGCTTCTTTTCTCTCATTTATCACAAAATATATACTTGATCTTAAATAATGCTTTGCTGAAATTTAGTTTTAACCAATGAAAAGGGTTGCTGGTGTTTTATACCCCTTTAGGTGTCAAAATAGTTCAAAACTTATGATCAGATAGGCACAGGAATAAAAATAAAATAATCACTAAGTCAAATTTGTGATTTTGATGAATTTTCATACTTCAATGTTTTCTTTTTCAGAAAAAAAAAAAAATTGCTGAAAAGATGTTTCTTTATATCAATAAAATTGCTTTTCCATGAATGTACTTGAGTTTTATTTTATAAACTTCAAAGTTTGCAAAATTTCCATTATCCAGGAAGTGCAGGATATGTAAAAAAATCAAATCTTCCCTACATTACTGAAACATTTAGAGTTTAGTAATGGAAACCTACATTTGCTTCTCTGTGTAGTTTTGGCAGCAACTATTTCAAGGCTTTCCTAAGAAAAATTCCTACTATAGGCAGTGTAGGTTATGATGTCACTGGGATTCAAGCAAGTGAATGTGATTGGTCAGCCTTGTTCAAACAATACTAATTCCATTTTTTTTTCCTATTAAAATGTTCTAATGAGAAGAAAAATTTCACTTGCCTGTTTCTATAAATCCTACAAAAATCATTGTAGGGTGTGAAATAAAATGATTTCAATGAAAGCAACTGACTTTGGCTACTCAAGTGCAATAAACTGTGGGAAAGAGTTATGACAGCAAACCATGCTGATGAACCTAAGTATCATGTACATCTTGGTCAATACCATTCAAATGAAATGGCACTCTGAATATTTTAAATTCATTTTGTCAATGTGCAGTGTTAAGGATCCAGATGTGTCACTGGATGAATCCATTTTCTTGTAAAAAAAATATATATATGTTGGCCAAAACTGAGAATGTACTTCCAGCCAAGAAATATATGCATTTAGCTGGAAACAAAATGTTAGGTTTTGTTTACTTTGCAAGCAAGTAGGAGCTCTTAAAGTTTGTAATGATACAATAAAAATAAAAGAAACACCAAAAAATACAGGATTTTATTGCCAGGTAATTATGCCACATTCTACTGCCTTATTTTTTTTATAATGTTGACTTGATGGTGATGAGTTTTAAAAGACTAAGAAACATCAGTTGTAGAGATATATAAGTTGTAAAGATATATAAGCAAACAATGTATATTTGTATATTTGACAAAATTCAAGCTTATCAAACAAATGTAATGCAACAATATTTCAATCTGTGCACATACAATTTTATATTTGTTGTTTTTTTCAGATTTCAAATCAATTTCACTATATTCATTGATCTTTAAAACTGTAAACAAACATGACATTTAAAGTAAAAATTATTTGCATGTCAATTATTTATTGACATATGTTTGTAATAAATATTTCTTTTTATTGTATGTGTATACTCTTACTTTCTAGAAGCAATATTACATTAAAGAACATACAAATATAACTGTAAATAAATATTTCTTCTTATTATATGTGTATACTCTTACTTTCATGAAGCAATGTTACATTAAAGAACTTACAAATATATTTGGAATAAATATTTCTTATTATGTGTAACTCTTACTTTCAAGAAGCAATATTACCTTAAGGAATATACAAATTGCATGCATTACTTCCAAAAAAATTGTTATATAGTAAAAAAATTCTTGTTAAACAAAACTTTTAATGTCATTCTTTACTAACACTAGTATACCAAATTTCATTAAAACTATTCATGTTAGAAAAAAAATGTATTCTATGCTTATAGTGGTTTGGCCTTAAAATGGGTTTACTTTCCATATTAGTCTTAAAATATAAAAATAAAGAGAAACTAATACAATTAAATCAACAAGAAGAAGAATAGTGTTCAAGATTGCTTTAATTTGTCAATGAAAACATCTGAAAATTTAAGAATTTAATGTTTCTTTTAAAAATAAAAACAATTAAAGTCACCAAAAATTCTTCAAGACAATAAACAATATACTAGATTCTACTGCAAGGAAAAAAATGCTGAATACCTTCAATTTTTGCCAGTCCCTGAACTGTGTATGGTTCCATGTCTAATTCACGTGGAAACTCAAAATAGTCATTGAACTTGATTGCACTTTCCCTATAAAAGAAATTGCAGCTTATTTAATATTAAATTCCTTTAAAAAAAAAACAAAAAAAAAACCTAATAAATTCATTTTGACTACAAACCATGCCATAAATATTGAGTATATACTGACTATATATATTTAATATTAAATTCCTTAAACATGAATATAAATACAGAACACCTATACATGCCAAACAAAATATTAACAATTTGCTTTAAATGCAAAATTTTAAATTTAATTTTGAAAATAATTGATTTACAAGCTCAAATGGTTTCCAAAAGGTTTGCTTGGAAGCAAAATCTCTCATTAACAAAAAGATAAAATTCTTAATGTAAAACCTTCAATATGTTCTCAAAATATTAGTATATGTGAACTTTAGCAAACTATGTAAGTATGAAAGTAATAATATTTATGCTTGTTTTTGGCAGTTTTACCTAGTTTTTATTCTGTTTTATTAAATTTTTAAATATCTTGAAAATATTCATATCTATCTGTTATAAAATTGCCTTCTATCTGCCTAATGTTTCATCAGTGAGTGAGTGGTGATTCTTTATGTACCAACCCAAACATCTGCTACTAGAAAATATATAACCATAGAATATATATTATTTTACAGCACACATGAAATGCAACTGCTTCCTGTCAGTAAAACATCTTTCAAAGGAAATGTTTCCTCATAATGAGATATGAAGGTTTGCATATATACGTTTCATACTTTATATGAATGATTTCTGATTCACTAAGGGCTTAACTTTCTTTGTTTTACTAAAATTATTTGTATTATGTTTGGAGCCATCTAAAACTAAATAAAGATTTTGTTACAAGCATAGAAAATAAATTTACAGAATTTTATTTATTTAAACTTCAAAATAATGAACTCTTTAATTACAGACAAAAGCATATTACTTAAATGAGTATTAATATATAAGGTGCTCATTGAAGGTAATCCACAAGTAAATTTGTTCAGAAAACTGAACCAATTATAATTATATAAATATGTGACCTGCAAATAAAACATAATTCTTAATGTCAAAGAGAATAAGATGATTGGTAAACATTATGATATTGGCAAACAGTTTTTCTGCGAATGTTGTCATGTCTGTGCTACTTTTTCCCAAAATACTGTAGCTAACAAAGTCAACTCTACTTGCACTTTCAGCAAGTGTGTACTTGTATAAATGAAATTTAGCTTGTTAAGAAAAAGATTTTCAGTAAATGTAATGATCACATAACCAGAAACTTGTAAATCAGTTTATCTTAAACCAAGGAATGCTTGTACTGTATTTCTTAAGCATATGGATTTTAGCATCATAAAGAGGGCTGAAAAGAAAAATTACAAGGTTAATTAACTGCTTATGACTTTAAAATGTGAAGAAAAAAAGCTGTTTTCTATTACAAAAAAATGAAGCCCAGCCAATACTGCACAGTGTTCTTTCAAGCCAATGCTTGCCCTCTAAACTTTTAGAATCATTATACTAAACTAACACCCACTCTCTCTTAAAAGTCTTGAACACGACACTGAGTAACTTTGATTTCCAGCTCTAATGGAATATTTTAGAAGCATTTATCAAATCAGTATCTTACAAAATACGTTGTAAACTTACTTTTAACAACCACTGTAAACAATAACCAAATTCATACCTTTCCCAATCATAATCAAAACGCTTCAGTTGAATGGCTAATATCTTAGGTAGTTTTCGTATCACAAGTCTTTTCACAGTGTCCACCTAAACACAAGATTTAATATTTATTTCTGTAAGAAACCCAAGCAATATTAATAAAAATAGAAAACAGAAAAAAATACATAAAACTTAAGTCCAGAACATTCAGACCCTTGAAAGAAAGAAAATGAATTGCATTCTAGACATTATGGCAATAAGTTCTTGGAATACATGCTGTGGAAGTCTGCAATGAAGCTGTGCTTAGTGTAGTCATATATACATAATTCAACCTGAAGTGCATAAAAGAGAAGTACTTTTAAGTAATAAAGGTTAGGGCTAACAAGATCCATGATTGACAAGCAGAGATAATAAAACGAATGAGTGCATTGAGTTTTCTGACCCTTAATGGGGTAATACGCTCTTCTTTACTTTTCTTGCTCTGGCTTATGATATGTTGAATTGTCGGAATTATGCAATGTCCAGTAATTCTTTAGGGTATCAACTTTCTTCTACGTTCTATGTATGCTTGTGATTCCAGTTGTTTCTGTCATCCTGCATTCTGTCAACAAGTTGAAGTAAGGTGCAATTTCCCCCTCTTTAGGTTAGTCCATATCTTTGCTGTTTACTTTGTTTGAAAGTGTTATGGCTGACTATCTTTGATATGTGTGTGATACTAGTGCCGCCTAGTTAATGGTTATGATTATTATTATTATTAATTAATCATCCATAACTAATTACAATTGATGATAATCTAAATTTATGTTATTAATAATTCTCCAAAAGATACCACTCATCTTTCTCACTTGGCGGATAGTTGGGCGCTGTAAATGTTTTCTCTCTTTCACGTTAAAGACAAATAATTACCATCACACAATCAGAAAACTTCTTACTAAAGAGAAGACAAATCTATCTTTAATTTATATTTAGTGAGCCCCCATCCATCCACTTTCTTCTCTAACATAAGGTTATCAATATGTGTAAAGAGGTCTTAGTTCTTCTCAGAGAACAGAAATGGAGTTATTAGAGATAAGTGATAATAGTTTGTACATGATCTTGTTTAGGCGTTGTCTCAATAGTCTTCTCCGTGCTTTTTGTAACAAAGCCACAAGTTTATTGTTCACATTACTACTGTCAATTCCACATGATTTCCTCCTCATGTTGTAGAACACTGATTCACTGCTATTCTCTCAAGGCTAACCTGGACATTCCTTCACCGTATTGCTCCCTCAAGCAGAACAACAATAGTAGCACTAGAAATTGCTCAATGTAGCATACCTTGCCACCATACATCAATGGAGTGTAGTATATTCCTTACATACAGCTATAGATACTTCTTGCATCTAACATGGTCATAGTGGTTTATAATCAGTAAATCAGGAGATTCAAATAAACAAGGAAAGGCTACCTTTTTCCCTGTAAAAATATAATCAGGGAACAAACACTAAGTTTCCAGTTTATTCCTTTTTAATTCTATTCTTTCTCACACTCAAGTCTCAACTTACAGTTTCCTGCAAGAGTATTTATTAGCCTGATACACGCACACAGCATAATAGTTTTACGAGCAGGTTCACTAGAAACAATGTCAAGTGTTTAGCATACTACATATAAGCATCATAGTTCACAATACGTAGAAATAATAGTCTATTCACATAATACATCTCTATGAAAAATGCAAGTATAACATATCAATAGCAAAAATGCATGAATATTTCTAAGTCCATTCTCTCTCAATCAGTCAGTTAACTCACCATTAAACTAACGGCCACCTTTCATTTCTTTCCACTCCAAATTCAAGTGATTAGACAACAGAATCTCTATAGCAGGTAAACTTTTGATCTCAGCCCATTGGCTGGTCTCGTTCTTGTAAATCTTAACCATTGGGTAATAAAGACTTCTCATACATTTGGAACTGGTTTGCATTACATCAACAATTTCTATCATATTCTCAACTCATAAGGAGTGCCCAAGGTTGGGTCACTTTGACAATTTAACAATTTATATACAATTAGATTTAGAAATAGGGATAGGCAAATTTACTCTGCCACAATAGGCCTATGGTAATGCTAATGAATATTTTGATTCAAAAATGCCAAAACTGACTTTAAAGCAGGCAAATTTTCCAGATAGGACAGACCCTCTAGAGGTGTGTTCATGCAATCACAGTTTGAGTTGATTAAGTATACTAAAATAACAGCTTATATTGAAAGGATGCTGGGAAGAAATTAAAATGTAAAGAATCTAAAATCAACATTTTCAGTTTTTTCAATGTGGTGCTATTTTTTGCATGTTTTGATTCAAAATTTCTTTCATGACAAAATGTTTCTCTAACATGGATATTCAATAGAAAATGGCTGAATATTTGCTGAGGACATGTTCTTCAAATTCAGACTAAGATAAGGTACTCCAAGCATGTGCTGATTGGCTGATTGTGAGCTTGTTTAGTCACTTTTTCTACATTTCAGCACTCATGTATATTGAAGCTTTGTATAATAAAAGCACATGAAACAAAAGGCTTCTTTTCTGTTCTGTCTTTCTGTGCTTTTGGTTTAAATAAATAATTGTGAAAAAGTTATAAGAAGTTATTCAGAAGTTACCAACACAGCGACTTTCAACCAAGACGCCATAACTTGTGGCCAGCAGTAATGCTTAACACCTGCACTCTCTCTCTCTTTCTGTTTGTCGGTAAGCGTGCAGTACATTAATTTAAAAATAATAACTGTTGTCATGAAGGGGAAAGAACAAGGTTCATTTCTGAGAACTAAATAATGCCCGGTAATTTCAAGATAAAGTGCAATAAAGTTAAACTTATATTAAAAAAAATAGGTTCATGGTGATTCAGATAAAAAAGCCATAAAAGCTACCAGAAAATAGGAAAATTCGTTATCTTTAAGTCTATATAGTTTGTTTGAGATAAAAATCCTGCACACGAAAGAATTGTGTTGAAAGAACTGTGGTAAGTGAATGAAATTACCGTGACTGTCAACAACAATGGCAGATTCTACCAAAGGCGTTGACGGGTGAACATGGAAAATAACTTTATGAATTTATGCCTGCCTTATCCGTAGCTTAAGTGTTGTATCATTCAATAGGAGAAAGATTTATTTTCAATAAATAATGCATTTGGTTTATTCAGAACACTCGTCATTTGTTTTTAAATCTTTTTATTTTGTGGTCAATTAATCACTTTTTTGTTCCATTACTGCTTTAGCAGGGCACAATATGAGAACAATGAGTAGATGGCTTTTTAAAAGTTAATATTTTCACCTGATTTTCTTTTCTTTTTTAAATTCGTGAGTTACATATTTATTAATTGTATTTTGTAAGCTTATTTTTCCACAATAAATATGAGTTGATGATGCACATACTAGGCCTACATTACAGAATTTAACTTTGAAGATGGAGGTAGGTGAACTCTGAAAATGACTTTATGAATTATATTTCTTATCCAAAGCTTAAATGTTGTACATTTCAATAGAGGAAAAAAATAATTGCAATATAATGCTTTTGGTTTATTCACATAATTTTATTTAAATCTTTTTATTTTGTGGTCATTCAACCACCTTTTTTCCTTCTGTGGCATGCCAAAGGTACAATCATTAGTTAGGCCCTATGTAGAATTTTTTAATTATAATTTTGAACTGATTTTCTTTTTTTATTCTGAAAACAAATGTGTTATGATTTAATAAGCTGTATTGTTATTATTATTTTTTAAAAGCTTATTTCTCCATAATGAATATAAGAATGAGTTGATGATGCACATAGTAATTTAAAAGGGTGTAAATTTTATTTTACATTTTTATAATCTAGTTACTTCAGTTAGCAAATAACTTAACAATACTGTAAGTATGTAGTAAGATACTGTGGGTTCCCCCCTCTCCCACTTCAGCTGATGAAGATTTCTGCCAGCTTGAAAATTCATATATTAATTATTATTATAATTATATACTGATTTCTATATAGGGCAAGTCATTGAGGTGAAAGGGAAAGACACAGCGGTAGTCCAATTCATGGGGAAAACTGTTGGGCAAAAAGACTTTTACCACTGGCCAAGGAATGATTTAGCTGAGGTGAAAAGGGATTGTGTTTTACTGGGACTTTGAAGTTATGCCAGTTTCCAATGAAGGCAGAGTATGGAAAGTGAAGCAGTTAATAAAATAAAAACTTTAGGATTATCAATGTATTTCATCCCTCACTTAAGTTAGGCACCACACCTTGAAGTTAAAGTTGACTGGGCTAGAATCTTTGAACAGAAAACATTAAGGTACAAATATTTTTTGTAAGCACGTTGGTGAAAAGAGTGGCTGAGAAAAGATGATGCAGAGGTAGCAAATTACTATTTTTTTACTACAACTATGAAGTTCTATTGTGCCAATTGAAGGCAGATTGTGGAATAACGATCTACCAGCAGATTGCATTGCTTATTTAAATTAAACACCACCCCTTAAACTGTGCTGTTGTAAAAAGCATGTGATTCTGTACATACACCATATAAGAACATTCCTTGTAGTACCAAGCTCGACTGGACTAGAATCATTGAACTATAAAAGCATTAAATTAGACAAACGATTGGCAAATGTGTGTGTACACAAAATAAGATTTCTTCATTGTGGTGAGTGAATTCTTAATATAGATCTGAATCCAATAGTATCAAAACCATCTCTGTAGCTCAATTACAAGCAGAGTTATTACAGTTTTAACATTTATAGCAGTTTCGTCCATTTTGTGTTAACTGCATTGGAACTTTTTCCAAACTGAAAATGAATAAATTGCTAATTTTGGCTGAGAGTAACATTGCAAGCCTCTTTAAAAAAATTCAGCCATATTTGTATGTTGGATACTATTTATGTCTGAACTATATTGTTTATCATTTCTTCATTTTGTGGACCTCCAAAGTGAGCCATTTGTGCAATTTTAATTATATGTGTAAACTGTTTTCAAAAATTGAAAAAAATTATAACTTTTGTTCTAATTGAGTTATTAAATTGATTTTAGTACCATTGAAATCAGCAGGAAATGTTCTATCTGTCCATATACTTTTACGTTATTATTAATGATTTTGGAAAATATGTTTGGAGTACCTACTAAGGAATTAATTTTTAAATTCTTAATTAGTGAAGAAACCAGCAAAAGGGATGGTGAAGAAAAAACCCACCAAACAGGGGTAATTATTTTTTATTTTCAGAAGTAAATAAATCAAGTAAAGGTGTTCGGAGCCATATATTCATCTGAAGCTTGTAAATTTTGACAGATTTCATGACCCTCTAATTTGCCCCTTGTTTCTGGTAAGAGCTATATTTTCTGTATATTAATTATTGAGGACATCATTAATTTGCTTGTCACTGAAAAAATAAATGAAATGCTGACCAAATTAAAACAAAGTAGGCAATATTTCAGTTCTATCTTGTTATATTTAGAATATGACAAGATGTTATACTAGCTGAGATGAAAGCACTTTTAGTGACATAAAGTATGAATAATTGAGATAAATTATCTGTTATTTGAAATACCAGAGTTTCAGGAAGTTATGTATTTCAAACAATTTCTTTGAATTCTACTGATTTTCATGTTTCTAACAACAGAAACACAATTTAAGTAACAAATTTTCATCTTTCTACAGTGAAAACTTCAATTTTAAAGGTATATCTTTCTTACACCAAAATAAACCTCACGTTTTTCATTAATCTGAAAAAATAAAGATAAAGAGTTTTATAAGTATGTAAACAATAAAATTATGTTGAATCATATTTAAGTATATGTGTTATATTATAGCTCTGGCAAAAATAATCTGATGCAGAACAATAAGTCTCAAAATATGGTGAACTAAAAGCAAACTTAATTGCAATCTTTCTTTAGAGTACTAATTAAACACAAGAAACAATGACATAAAAAAAAAAAAGGAAAAAAATCTAATAAAAATAACACCAGCTTAACACAAAGTGGGATTTAATGACAGTAATTTCCTTTTAAATAACAATATGGGGAATATATGTCAAATACACTTACCTTTTTATCACATTTTTCACAGCGGTATGCATTTGCCCCCTCCAACAGGTCTCCCTTGACATACTGTTCAAGTGACTCACAAAGGTTTTGGTGGTTGCGAATGTCTACATTCAAAGTAGTAAATGCTTCTTCCCTTTGGTATCTAGGCAGAAGGAGAACATTTCAATGTTTAAAATTTATTTAAATGACAAGTTGAATTAAGAGAAACTTAGAGATGAGAAAATACTGAATAATGAATACAACATTACTGACATATAATCTCTTTGTACATTTACATCCAAATTATTACAATTTTCCCAGATTTAAAATTATTTCTATGTAAATTGAAATATCTGTTGGCAGAAGCTTTCAGCTTGATAAGGTGAGTAATTTCTTTTATTAGAAAATTGTTGCTATTTTTAAAATTTCAAAGCTATTCACGCTTTAAAATTTACACTTTTTACTTTAAAATTTCAAAACTAAATACCTGAAAAAGAAAAAATGTAGGTTTTCTCCCCAACAAACTTCCCAATATTGTCGAGTAGAGAATAAATTGTTTTCTCAGTTTACATTTAATGAAAAGTTAATTTCCAACACATCTCAGTTTTGCATAATTTCAGATCTGTCACACAGATATAGAGATGTAATGATTTACAAAGATAAATGGAGACAGATGGCTGAAGAAAAAAGCAAAAAATCTTTAAAAGGAATTAATAAATATATTGCAGTGAATCACCTATGTGGGCAATCTTTACAAATTTTTTGGTCAGCAAAGGATCCACCAAGATACTGAGCCAACAGAGTTGGCTGGTTGAGAGATTTGAGTGCCTCATCCAGGGAATCCACCAAACTGTTGAAGAACTCAAGAGCATCATGCTGTTCGCGAAGATTTACAGGCTCTCCCCACAACCTGAAACATAATATTCTTTCATTGCTGTATCAACCTAAGCTCAAACTTTATTATATTATGTAACAAAAAAACAACAACAACAAATAACTAAAAATTCTTGGAAATGAACAATAATGTCTATTAATTAATATCAAACTTTTTTTGTTTGCAGTTACTGAATTAAGATCTCTTTATCACAAGATAGATTTACTGCTTTTAAAAATGCCAATGAAATAAGTGAAAGTTTATACAGTACCAATATCTTCCTTTGTCTTGTTTAGTAGTGTGCTTACCTGCCATTATTTCACAATAAGTTAGCAAAATGGAATTCAACTTGGCCTAAGAAAAGTTGACTCCTAAATAGCTATATTTTCTATTAAAACAAATAAGTCAATAATCTGGATTATTAATATTTCAATAACAAATGCAACACATATCGGTTGACAGAGACATTATCTGTTGACATGCACTAAACTCCTGTATAATTAATCTATTTATACACTTTATTTAACTTTACTCAAAGCTACATATGCTTACAATCCAAGAGTAGCCTATCTTGTAATGGATATACCTTTTAACCAGCAAAAATAATGATTAACAGCAAAAACAGAACAAAACTTTAAAAAATTCTTACAGATGCTGACTGTGACAAAGATGATTTTGATAAACTGTCTATAAAGAATGATTCTTCGAAGTTGAAGTTGTGCTCCGTTGGAGTGAAAACTGGTGAAAATTCATTACCATTAATTTCTGATTGTGTGACACCATCAAATCAAAACAAAAAACCCAGAAACAACAATGTCAAAAGTGTGCCACTAGCAAACATTCAGCAACTGATAGTAAAAGTGATTATCCTATAATGCCGCACATTAAGGGGTAGAGGGTGAGGCTATAACAATGAATCTAGTCGCAGTCTTTATGATGCTGCATATTTTCAAAATGCTTCTGCTAAGTATTCCAACCAGATTTACATTTGCTCACTTCATTAGAAAAACAATGATTTGTATTAATTCCTTTCTGACTGTGATGCCAACAAGTTAAGGCAAGGTTAGAAGCTGACAGTGAAGATGATTATCCAATAAATCACAAATAAATAATAACTATGCCTTGGTACATGCTGTGAACACTAAAGAGGGGGAGATGTGTAACAAAATATATATTATTTGGTGAAGGCATGGTTGTAGCTGCACAATTTTATTGATATCCAATTCTGAGAATACTTCTGCAGAGAATCCGAACTATTTATATTTGTTTATAAATTTATAATTAGGACAGCAGTTTCATAAATTTTATACTAACATTGTTTTTTAGTGTCTAAACAATTTAGAAGTTTATTTAAACAGTAAAATATTTCTATACATATGCATTTAAACAAACACAAAAGTTATATATACTTGGCCAAGACACAGATACTAAAATAAAATATACATTGTGCTAATATCTGCCTCTCATATATCAGATATTCAAATGTTCAATCTGTATGCAGCTGAAAATATTCTGTCAATTAGATATATTTTTCTTTGTGCGTGTGAATAAATATTATCTTACATGCCTTGTGTTATGCATATAGTATAATATTTTATGCATATAAAAATCTGATTTAATAAAATTTGGCACCAGTTTCAATTTATAATTTTTCTTTTTTAAAACAAACTTCAATTAAAATATAATATAGTATCTCCTGTCATTAAACAGACCAGGTCTAGATTAAAAACAATAAATTGCAGTTGATAATATGATAAATGCTCAAGGCATACAAAATATCTGCAAGGCATTTTTTTCAATATACAAGGAACAATAAAGGATCTAAATACTGACACATATAGTAGATGACCCTCAGCTGTGAATACCATTCTACAATGGTATAATATAAAAACTTATAGTTTGTTTACACATTGTTTGTACGTCAAATCATGTGAGCCACAGACTAATATGTGCTTTTGACAGGTTTTTTATTTATACACACTAAATTTCTGTATTAAAAAAATGTGTAATTCTCAACAATGGACTTTTCACTTCAACTTGCTGTGTTGTGATGAAGAAAGAATCTTGTGAACAATTTATTTGGACTGTATTGCAATTTCTTTGAAATTTTCACAAAATAAAATGTATAAAATTGACACTTCGGGATGCCAGGTAATTTTTGCTGCTGATCTCTCAGAATATTTCATCTTATGCACTTTTAAGATTCATCGAAAGGTAAGGGGACTTTTTGTTATATATTTATTTTTGAATTTTAAAAAAATAATTCTTGAATGTATGGCATTTGTAACACTTATTTTTCAAAATCCATTTATAATTAGAGCTGCTTTTCAATTTTAGTAAGCTAATCTATTTAATTATTTTTGAGTGGCAAGATGACCTGCCATGGTAATACATCACATTACTATGTGACCTAACCGGCAACAGGTTAAAAACCTCTTTACAGTCATTGTGTGTACTTGTGGAATTTACTAGAATATAATTTCTTAATTTAAATATCTTCTTGAGTATAATATTATAAAAACAAAAGTAATAACAAATATAAAAATAAAAAAATTAAGCGAAAATTTATTAATAATGCCAAATTTTTCATGCTACCCACTTGAAGTGTTTCCAGAATCCCCGTGGAACAAAATACTGTAGTTTGCTGGCAGCCAAGTGTCCAAAAATCACTTGTACTTGTCGTAACACTCCCATATTATATTCCTTCCTCTCTTCTTCTCGGCTCCCTTTTTCTTCATCTCGACGTTCATCCTCATTAATATCAATGGATACCTAATGAAAAATACCAATATAAAAATAATAATGTAAAATCAGGAGTAACAAAATTAAAAGATTCAAGAATATTTTAAAATCTGACATGTCATTCAAAATCACTGGAGTTTGGTTCATCATACCTATCACAGCAAGTCAACACTGCATATCATCAGGTTTTGTAGATATATTTTCACAAAATATTACACATAATATGTTCTTTATTGACAATGAGATAAGATCAAGAGTCAGTCGTAGTTAGCGCCGAAGGCAGAAATACGACTCCATCCATTTATGACCTAATGACCTTGTAACTCCTTGCCCTGCCTTCTTAAAAATTTTCATCAGCTTGCACTGTGGGTCAAGTAAAGCTGCCTTCGCTGTATTTGACTTGGCATAACTGGCCAGATATTAACATCGTTTAAGTTCTTTAATGACACTATTTAGCAGCTGTGGTCCCCTCTGCTACCTGCACTTCAATGTTTTTATGATAGTAAACAGGTGAATAGTGCAGGAAGACAGATGAGAGAGAGATGGGTAATTTAGTCCAGATGACAATGTAATGAAACAATTTAATGGCTTGAGAATGGGAATCAGGGCTTGTGCAAGAGAGCAGTTTCCATCTGTCATCTCCTGAGTTGTAGCATGACTAGTTGCTGTAACTATGAGATCCGATAGCATGGCCCCAATAGCCCATTGCAGCTTAACTAGCCTCTCCAGCATATCAAGCGTTGAGTTCCATTGAGTAAAGCAGTCAACATACTTCCAGGGTCCTGCATTCTTCTTCACCAACTTCATCCCCAGCTGTTTGTTTAGAACTCACTCCACACAGTGCTACTTGTTTTGTATGCAATGCTTCAGTTGACACCGTACTGTGCTTGAAATGCACAGGCAAACAATGGGCAGCGCCCAACATTTTTTCTATGGCCATCAAGCTAAGGCCAGAATTGATGGCTAACTGCAGCATGTGTGCAAATAATGCTGATCTGGACATGCATCCAGCAGATTCATTGCCAAGTTTATATTGGCTCCATTATCATGAAAGGTCACTGCAATTCTATCGTTGGTGATCCCCCACTCAGTTGCATCAACCAGGCGAATGCTGATATTTTCTCTGGTGTGCTTCTCTCCCACCTCTCTTGTCTGCATAACAGCCGAGGCCAGTTGTCAATCAGGGGTCATCCAGTGGATGGTCATGCACATGAATGCAATGTTTAGCATCGATGTCCACATATATGGCATTTGATCATGCTGGGGTTGCCATCCTTCGCCAACAGAATTTCATCGTACAGATTGCATTTTGCTGTGTCACTATCCAATCGCTTGGCGTGACTCCACATAGATATGTATTACCAAAAATATTAAAAATATTACAATATTATTATTTAATTTATTGACGTAAAATACTGACAAGTTAGTTTACTTAAGTCTTATTAACATGCTACATCTGTTAATGAGCACAACGACGACAAGCGAAAGGAAAGGGCACGAGCTATAGTGATCCATTCGTCCATAATTAGACCTAGGCTGCTCAGTGAGTGAGCCAACCCATGGCCAGCACAATTTAGCAGGCTGACATCTACAAGTGTGATGCAAGTGATGCAAGTGTGACTGGAGGGGGAGTATGCTAAATTGAGCCACCAGTGTCAGCTCTCTCATCTATTGAGTGATTCGCTTGCTCTCCCTCTGTCAGTTTCCTTTGCACCCCCTTTGCATTACCCATTTCTGTGCCTCATCCTTAGCTGTGCAGCACCCTAGCAGTATTAGCCTGGCAATGGGTACCTGGGTACCTGTTGCCATCACTAATTCCAAGTTTGGGCAAATAACAACAAAAAATATAATAAACTTTAAATAAAAGATAAATATAAATCTAATTCTGCTAAAAAAAAAACAAAAAAACATCATAACACTTAAGAAGCCTAAGCCTAAGCCTAAAGAGAAAAAAACAAAGCAACAAATAAAAAAATATTAATCTAATTTTGCTACCCAAAAATAAAAATAAAATTATATTTAAAAATAAAAATTATGAAGCATACAAAGAGAAAGAAAATCAAACAATCAAAATACATCAATACTCTGCTACAAAATCCTCCAAAATACTTATGAAGCCTGCCAAGTGACAGATAGACTCATTTTATAATAAGAAAGAAAATAAGAAGTGAGAAAAAAAAAAACAGGAGAAAAAAAGAGCCAGGGTCATTTACTGCTGTTGAAAAAAAAATATCCAACTCAAACTGTTCATCATGAAAAATGTTGAAACTTTTGTCTGCTCAGCAAAACATGGCTTGAAACTGAAATGTTTATCAGCATTTATCGATATGTCGGGGAAAAAACTGTCATCATTGCAGACAATGATAAATTAATTTTCGATATACACATACATTTTAGCCTAAAATTCTAGCTTTTACACTATAGAACCTTCATGAAAATGAATGCTTAGCACATATTATTTTTATAAAATCATACATAATGTACCTGCTCAAAAATCAGATTAGAATGATCACATTTCAATATTTTATATACTGCATAGATCAGACTACTTCTAAAATGCCTTCATGGAATCTTCAACACAGGAATGTTTATACAAAAAAAAGAGTGGGATGAGAAAGAAATTAAGACTGTATTTCTATAATTTCAGTTACCTTCCACCTACCATCACATACTGACAACTGCAACAGTTTTATAATAGCTTTAATGATTGATAAGAGCATTTTTATTACCAGTAGTCATAATCTGATTATCTGTTTATGTTGTATTTCATCAGAACTGCCCTGCCTTTAAAAGTCTACACATTTGAACAATTATTTACAAAAAGGCAATAACATGTTTTTCTAGATCACAAACCATTCCTCATTAAGCATACTCCAAATATTCCTTCTAATAAAGGAATTCCAAATGGTTATGACTTGTAGGAATACTATTTCAGAATAGGTTAGGATAGTATAGTTTTAAGACCACTAAAAATACATTTTATTTAATCAGAGAATATAAAGTTCTGAAAGAGAAGACATATGCAAATATGTATATAATAATCCTCAAGAGTGAAAAAAATAAGAACATTCCCCCTTCCCCTCCTACTACCTCATGCCATTCATGGTCTTAGTTATGTCCAAAGTTTTTAGTGCTTAAGCAATAAATCTGTAGTGTCCATTTCTGGTGTTAATTAATAACAAAGCATAAACTTACATTATTCTCCTTCCTCTCTTCCTCTCTACTCCCTTTTTCTTCTTCTTGTCTTTCCTCAACTCCTGTATCAACATTAGCCTAGTGAAAAGAAAAAATAAATCCTAATGTTGTGTTAACCGTAGACATTAATTTATATAAAACTGAAAATTATAGTACAGAGTATTTAATGCACCTTTTTAAAAATTTTAACCAATATCTAGGAATGTGTTATAATTTTGTTATATTCATTTTATTATTCCTATTTCTGCTTATAAGAAATGTTACACTACTGCATATATATAAATACAAAGCAAAAATGTTTTCATAACTGTGATGCATTAACTCTTCAAACGGCAACATAGAAAAATCAATTAAGTGTGGGCAATGCCTAAACTTATCTATAAAATATATTTTAAAAATTTTACTTCTAAAAAAAACAGTTGTATATAAAAATTAGATGTTAATTTATATAACTAATCTTTTTTAAATGTTACTTTTTATTATTTCATGCTCATAATCTCACATTAAAAATCGTGAACAAAGGACACATCCTTGACCACCATCCTGAATTTTTCACAAATTACGGTATTACAAATGCTTCAGGAAAATCATTCTAATTAATTCGGATTTCGATTATGAGCCTGATAATGAGCTGGATTCAGGTGGTAGTGATGCCTACTTGAGGAGAAAACCTCAGAGCTTGGAGAAGATATTATTGCTCCAAATTTGATCAAGAATGCTCCAAATGGAGAAAAGTTTGTTCATTTCTTGTAGGTAAATGTTCTATAGCAATGGTCAAAGGTCAATTTATATTAAGTTTTTATACTTTCAGTTGCAAAATTACTTATTTTATATTATTTTAAGTTAGAAGGTTTTAGAAGAAATTTTCACATGAAGTGCCAAAGTTTCGTTTTTTTATTTTATAACAATGATTGCTAAGGAGCTAGTGATGGTCTTTCAATTTCTTGTTTACCTGCTTACTTGTACTGATATATAGTGTAAACACGATTTTTTCCAAAGAGTTATGTTAGAGGGTTACTTTTATTTGCTGTTTTCCTATTATTTTTTTTAAAAAGATTTGTAGATGTAAGAGGGTTTTAGAGTATTTATATTTTAGAGTCTATAGTTATGATGATAATGATGTGGGCATCCCTAACCCTTTTCTATCCTAATGCTTATTAGGGTTGCAGTTGTTTGAGGTTAAGACAAAAGAAGGAACCTAGCAGTATTTGAGGCCCACTTTTTAAAACTTTATTTTGCAGTAGATATAGTGGTCTACCTGTGTGAATATACAAATAAAAATGCTAGTTTAATGGGAAAGCAAACCAAGTGTTTTCAAAGGGAAGTTTTATTTTAGTGTGGAAGAATTTTATCAATTTTGTGGGTTATTGTTGGCATGGAGGAATTGTTCCAGTTCTAATGTCAATAGCTGATGGTCAATAAGATCCTTTTATAATGGAGTGTAGATTGGAGCCTTTATGCTTTGAGACAGGCTTGAAGTATTATGAGGAGTTTTTTTTATAATAATTATCATTATTCACAAACTGAGGACCCACAGAATAAACTTTGTATAGTGAGCATGTTTTACACATATATTAATATATATTTTTTTAAAATTGCTTCAGCCAAGTCAGAATGTTTCAAATGATGAATAAATGGAGAGATAACAAAAATATATATCACTTATGTCAACCATTCATATTGCTAGTGGATATACTTATGCTAAGAGAAAAACTAAAGTTAATGGAAATATTAGAGAACTACTATGTAAATTACCAGTTTGTTAAGGACTATAATCAGTACATGGGAGGGGTGGATAAAGTGAGCAATTAATAAATAAATATGTTTTGAGAAAAACAAATATGCACTGGAAGACATTATTTTTTTCTATTTTTTAACATTGCATGGGTCAATACTCCAATTTTATTTGAGACTGAAGGTGAAAAAATTTGGATATAAAAGAACTGAAAAAACAACTAGATATAGGCAAACTGATTTTATAGAATAGTAAATTAAGGAGAAGGGAAATATAGGTTTGTATTACAAAGTACCTGTTGCTACAAAGCTACCAGTTATTTCTCATATGCTATGGATACTGAGTTTACTGATGTTACTGAAATTGTAATTGTGATATCAAACTATGCAAAATGAGAAAAAATAAATGTTAGGGGTACAATTTGTGACATTTTCTCATGCTTTCAGAAAAACAACAACTTTCTGTTTTTCATAGTCATCCCATTAAGTTGCAAGGTACATCATGATTAGACTATTAATTTGTTCAATGAAAAATACGAATAAAGAGCACACAATAAATATATATCTAAATTGTAATTTTTATCTTCTCAGTTTTCAAGTCAGTTTATAAACATTCTAATGACTATTTTAATATGCTATGTTATTGTTATATATTTTAACATATTGAATTTGAATGCTGAAATATCTTAATTTTACAAAAATGAACTTGCAAATTTGCTGGTACTTCTATACTTGTAGTCGTACTTAAAGACATGTCAATTCATTATTTACTGTCACATTACCTGAAATTTGGTTTTCTATTGCAGATGTTATATTTCAATAATATAGCAATTGTCTTTTCATACCTCCTTATTTTTTTTTTATTTTGGTCAAAATGTAAAATTTGGATTTTTGTACAAAAAAAGAATTAAACTAATTCTCATATTTAATCTATCAAAATGTACAAATATGAAAAAATACATTTACAACTATATTTGTATTAATAAACCACATACATTTAAAATGACATAAAACTTTATACACTTCAGAACCTAGGCAGAAATGAGTTCTACATAAGCCCAGTGTGTAAAGAGGAGCAAAATCACCAAAACCTCAAGTCAGAAGAGTTAATTATAGACTTTCACATAAAGTTAATAAAAATAATAAAATGAAAAATGAAAACTTTTGATCTACAGGAACATTTATAAATTTATATTTTAATTGTCATTTTCTAAAAAAAAAAATAAAAAATTCCTGGACTTCTCTTTTACTGATCTGATTTTCAAGATTTAGTAAACCCACAAAGCAAAAACTTGGCATATTGGTTCCGTTATATATGCATAAAACCAAAGATGGATTAAAGCTTGAATAAATTATTTTTGACAAACATTTTATTTTAACATTTAATGTTAATTTTAGGATATTTTAAGTGTTCTACTGAAAAATGTAAAACACTTTTTATTTTATTCTTTTTAAGAATCCTTGACTTTTTCCCCAGTTTGCACATTAAGGACAATAAAAATAGTAATTTAATTTCTTTTTGACCTGCATATTTTTGTAATTTAGAAATTTATATGAAAACTAAATATGATAATTCAAATCTAAGAACTGATTTTCCTTTAAATAATCTGAAGATAATGTGCATGTCAAGTTCAGAGACTAGTTTGAAACTAAATTTACTCTATTCTCTGCACATGACAGTCTGGTATGAAGATAATGATAAAATTGTACTTACTTCATTCTCTTGCTTTTCATCATTTAGAAGTTCCTCTTCAATATTATCTGCAGCACCTTCTACAGCCAAAATACCCTGACGCAAAGGCTCAATCATAAATAACTGGAAATATTCACAATCAATATCCAATAAGACAATGTGATGATGAACAAAACCATATAAATCTAAACATTAGATAATAAAATAATCACGCTAGAAGCATAACAAGCATAATAAGTGAACATGCAGTAGTGTTTATAAGTACACATTTAATTTTATGAAATTTATTGTGAAATCATCATTCATTCCCAAGTGTCCATAACAACAGATCATGTTATAAAATCAATTTTATCAGCATACATTCTCAAGTGTGCACAACAACAGATCATATGTACCACCAATGTATTGAAACTGCCAGATTACTGTACAGAATGTCTCAACGGATACCATGAGGGAGTTAAGTGAAGAGAAGGTATCTCTCCATGTTACACATTCAATTATTCTTTCTAAGATAACCTATACTATACAAGGGCTCTGCAATAATAATGAAATTTTAGCGTGTCAGCTGTTTTTCTTCCACATTTTATTCCAGGATTTGTACCTTTCAGCTCTAACTTGCCTGCCTAAAATTTTAAGAAGGGTTCTTCTTTCTTTTTCTGTCACTGACGGAAACTTGTGGCTGTTTCTGTTAGGAAAATAGTCGATCTAAGAAAGATCCATTTTTAAAAAATTTTTTATCACAGCTGTAACGAAAGCTGAAAGCTTTATTAAATCACACTTCTTGTGTTGTTTGTAGTGGTTGTACAAGAAACTGACCCTGTAAATTTTGCGATTACTCATCGCTTGATCAGTGGAAGCTGATGGCATGCTCCCTACACTATAATAATTGCTGGTGGCAAGAAATGCCAAAATGCAGTTATGGCTTTGCTTGACCATGGCACTCTTCAAGTAAAAAACAAAAAAACTGTTATCTCTAAAATAAAACTGAATAAAAGTGATGATATTTCTCTCCTAGAAAAGAAAGCTCCTATTTTTAAATGCAGAAATAATTAAATTTTACATTTAAAAACATGGTGGGGTTTTTTTGTGTGTGTGTTTTTTAATCCAAAAAACCCAACTAAGTTATCTACCTTTTTTCAGTCTTACTAAAGAGACAACATCTTAATACCCTTCATGCCAAATTTCAACTGCTGCACAAAATAGAGATATAGGTATTCAAATATTACAAATCAACATAACAAAGTTATAAATGAATACAAACAAAAAAAGAAAATAAATAGTTTATTTTTAAAATTTATTTTTAATGAAAGAACAGAATACATTTTGTTAAGAGAGTCCTTTTTCCTACATAATGCTAGCATCATTACTATCAGCCATTACAAAATCTTGACCATTCAATAGATCGATAACACTTGGGTTTTTAATGAAAACTTTCAATAAATTTATTAACTAGCTTGGTTTCTTTGCCAAGAAAGAATTTAAAGAAATTAATTTCTGAGTTCAAATTGAAGAATATTTCATAAAATAAATCTTGAGCGATATTGAGTCAAACATCTATGCTACAGAAACAAAATTCTGCAAAAGAACAGTGAAACAATAAAACTGCTTGTTTTATGCATTAATATATGCTTTCACAAAAAAAAAAAAAAAAATCATGATGAAAATAAAAAGCACAAATATTACATTTGAAATTTGCGACATAAACTGATATTAAATGCAAATAGCAGTCATATAAATTTGAGAGGTATTTTATGAGAAAAGAATGGTTGAAAATTTTGCAAGTGTTGAAGTAATTTCTGTAACTCCTTTTAATTAAAGTTCTCAATATTTATTTAACTGAAAGTCTTAGACAAAAACTAAAAATATCATTTAAACAAGCCCATCTCCATCCAACTGTAACCAAGTCCAAATAATTTTAAAGTTGACTTTTAAGATTTTAAGAAAATGATTTTAAGAAACATTTCAACATTTCAATTTTAAACAAATTTTCAAAATTTATTCTTCTAGACCGTTGTTTAATAAAATGTTATTTTACTTGTATCCGACAAGCCCTGCATAAAATATTTCAACATGGTTGAGAAAAGTCAAAATTACATAAATAAATAAATGTAAATTAGTAAATTAATAAATGTCAACAGAGTTTAAAAAATTTGAAAATACAAGAAAAATTCATGGCTAAAGAGGAGGGGATCATGTGAAAGTTCCCCATTTAAACTTGTAACACAAACCTGTTGAAGGACAGAGTTCATATAACATGTTGCACCAGCATTTTTAAGTCCAACAAATCCACGATGTGGTCGTGGACCCACTGGAGGTATATACTCCCACTCCAGTAATGGGGTTTCATCTGAGTACAAAGTAAAAAAAAAAAATTCATTAATGCAATGAAAATTATTGTTTACTAAAAGATATATATATATATATATATATCTCTTTTAATTTCTCTGAGTGGACAATGCATTTGAATACAATGATTTTGAAATCCTATTTTCAAGTTCTCTCTTAGCGCAGTTTTCTTATTGCTTGATCAAGGATGCCTCAAAATCAAGAGTATATAAATATTACTGAGTAAGATTAAGGTTTTCATTTATAGGACTTGGTTTGAATATAACAGACAACAGCATAATAAATTATCTAAACCCTTGTTTGCCCAAGTCAATGAATTACTACCTGATCTACAAATTACTGCTGTTAACTATACAAAGCTTACAGCAACAGTCAACCATGTTGACAAATATGACATCACTACTCTTTACTAACCTCCATCTTAGGACTCTTCTGATGGGTACTAGCTAATTTAGTAAAAATATTAATAAATAATATGCTTTTGTTAAGTGAAGAATCTTTAATATCCTCATAAAATAGTTGTGTCATATACATTTTACTTTTATATTTTAAGTGACAGTGAAATGTTAAACCAAATATCAAAAGAAACTAATATTTCAGTTTTACATTTCGGCTCCATTATTTTAATAAATGTAAGAAATATGTATGTAATTCATGTTTCTTGAATTCCTGAATGGCTGATACCTAAACTCTGAAAGACTGTTTTTTCTGCAGCAGAAATAACACAGGACTTTATCTGTTTTCTGACATTGAGATGGTAAGATGTTTGATACAAATACTCTCCTCTTACTTCTGCAAAAAGATGTTCAAACTCTCCCCATAACTAACCCTGGTATATGACACATGAATATCCTTTGTGCTTAAAATTAACCAGTTAGGTGTGTTAATGTTACCTGTATGAAATGATAATATATGAAAATCTTCTGTTAAGCTGTTAAAAGTGTTAGTTACTAAAATTAAATCTAAAACATAGAGCTCAACCCATGTTTGAGTATATATGATAATAATGCTAACAAGCTTGACAACTTCTCTTACTTGTGTAATACATCTCCACAAGCATGTTGGCCAAAAACTTCAGGTTGTGAACACAGCCTGTACAAAGTGCCACTAGAAGATCAAATGCAGCAACAACTGTGAGCGGCGATGAACATACAGGTATTGTTTGCTCTGCAGGAAATTCACCCTGAGATTTGCGGCATTGCAAAACAATCTTTGAGGCAGGGAAGATGAAATCTTCAACAAGTTCCTGAAGACAAAGACAAAACGTTCAAACAAAATTGTATCAAAGATGAAAAAAAATCTATTCTCGGCCTAAGAATTTACTGAATCTTTTTCTTTAATGTATGTTAGTCAGAAACAAATTTATAATAATTTTGACTCACTCTTATGAGATCTGCACCTCCATTTTCAGAACCTATGTTGAATTTTTTCTCTGGTATGGAGAAGGCAATTAGCTCGCGCGTGATACCCAGATGCCCCTCCAGCAGAGCTTCTTCCACCTGTATTTCTCCTAACTTCAATGCCTGGTCCTGGAATTAAATTATATGAGTGTATACAGTGTCAGTACTATAGCTACTTTTTTAATAGTGATTTGGCTTTATTAGCAAATATGCATGTGCATGCGTGCATATATGTGTAGTCATTAAATTGTAAACTTAACACATTAACACATGTAATCATTAGTGAAACCAAGACTTTTGTTATATTAAACTAAATACCACTTGTATCAAAAGACATGTTGAACTTTCCATATCATAAGGATTAAGTGATGGGCAGTTATGACGTGATAATACCTTTGAGACATTAAGAGTGAAATAAGAGCATTGAAAATATCATACCACCATTAAATGTAGTGTTTTTGTTATTTAAAATAAGTTAAATGACACCGTGATATGTATTTTTCAAAAGTGTAAAGGATGCATTTCCATTTGTATCATGAATAATAGATACAGAATATTAATAATTGGTTGTGCCCAAAGGTGACTACAAAAGATGTACAGATGCAGGTGTACATGCTAGATATAAATGGCACTTCAGCTTCTTCTATGCTATTTGGGCATTAGTTATAACATAAATGTACCCTTGAGAATGTACTATAAAATTATTATAAAGTTTCACATGTAAAGTTGTGATACCAGTGCCAAACTAGTTAATGGTAATGATTATTATTATTAATTAATTAATCATCCCAAGATGACAATCTTAATTTATATTATTAATAATTTTCCAGCAAACACCACTCATCTCTCTCACTTGGCAGATATGCGGGTGCTGTAAAAGTTTTCTCTCTCCCACAACATTAAAGAAAACATTTACCATCACACAATATTTCCATATGTGGAAAGCTTCTTACTAAAGGAGAAGACAAATTCGTCTTTAATCTATATTTAGCAATCCACTTTCTTCTCCAACATAAAGTTATCAAGGTCAATAAATTTAACAATAAATTTATTAAATCAACAATCAATTATATATATATAACAAATACAATGAAAAAGATTATTCGACATCAATATTTCCACAAAACCATGTTTGAGTAATTTTTATATCTATACATCTTATATCCTAAAATTCAATTCAACAAATAGTGTCAATCACAGGATAGTTCTTATCAGAGAACAGAAATGGAGTTATTAGAGAAAAGCAATAATAGCTTCTATATAACCTTGAATAGACGAAGCCACAATTGTCTTTTTCAAGCGTTTTTCGTATCACAGTCACAAGTTTATTGTCCACATCAATTCTATGTGTTTTCCTCCTCACAGTGAAGAACACTGATTCGCCACTATTTTCTTGAAGGTAACCTAGCACCTTCAAGCAGAACAACAATTGTAGCAATTTCCAGTAACTTCCTTGTACCAGTAATTGCTCAATGTAGGCAGCATATCTTGCCACCATACATCAACGGAGTGTAGTGTATTCCTTACACTTATAAGAATTAGATACTTCTCACATCTACCATGATGAGAGCGGTTTATAATTAGTAAACCAGGTGATTCTGATAAAGCAAGGAAAGGCTGCTTTTTCCCCTCTAAAAATATAATCAGGAAACAAATGTTAAGTTTCCATTTTATTCATCTCCAACTCTATTCTTTTCTACATTCAAGTCTCAATTTACAGTTTCCTGCAACAGTATTTATTAGCCCAATACATGAATATAGCATAATAAATGCATCATAATAGTTTATGAACTGATCCACTAGAAACAATGTCAAGTGTTTAGCATACCAAATATGCTATGTATCATAGTTTACAATTTGTAAAAATAATAGTCAACTCACATAATACATCTCTATACAAGATGCAAGCATCACACATCAATAGCAAAAAATGCACAAAATATTTTATGTCCATTCTCTCTCAATCAGTCAATGGCTACCTTTCAGGACCGGACTTCTTGCCACACCAAATTCAAGTGATTAGACAATAAAATTCTCTAAAGCAGGTAAATTTTTATCTCAGACCAAAGGCTGGTCTTGTTCTCATAAATCTTAACCATTGGATAGTAAAAACTACTCATCCAGTTGAAACTTTGCATTGCATCAGCAATTTCTAGCATATTCTCAAGTGTTTTCTCCAATTCTGACACTTACAAAAATACCATCATAAGGAGTACCTAAGGTTGGGTTACATTGACAATTTAACAATTTATATGGCAATTAAGTTTAGAAATAGAGATAGGCAAATTTACTCCGCCACATAAAATTAGGAAATTGATCTTTTTATTTTATGAAATCTGCTTTTGAGCAAATCTTTGGGAACCAAAGATTAAATTTGCTTAAATTTAGGTGATGATTTATTATTAAGCATTTATCACTGATTATACTTAGCAATCTAAAAATAATTTTCTGCAAAGCATGAATTTAGTATTTTGCTAAAGAATAGCACTAAACACCAAACACAGGTGAAAGTCACACTGAAATTTTTTTTTTAAATGATAAGGAAAAAATCAAAATAAATTGAAGGATGTCAGAACATTTTTCTCATTTATGTCTATAAAATGATAGAAATGTCTTTACTTCAGGAATTGTATTGTTTGCATTGCATATATAATCAATCTGATCAACTGTAAAGATGCAAACTTATTGATCTGACACCAGAGGGCAACATACCTTCCAAAGGATCAGTTACAAAGGATGAACAATTATAATTTGTAAATGCAATGAAGCATTTATTACATGTATGCATTTAAATATCTAGTTTCACAAGCTGATATCTGAACAAAATCAAACTTACCCGCACTTTCTTAAGCCACATTATCTCATTGTTGAGTAATGTTTCTGATGTGCTCAATGTAGCACCACTAGCTGCTGCATAACTCAGTAACCTGATCAAAACAAGAAATCAGTTTAATTTAATTTTTTTTAAATGTACTTATTTATTATCTACCTTAGGTGTTGTTATTGCAGTAGATGATAACTTGATCATGAAAATAATGAGATGAATTTATCTCAGACCAAAGATTCAAACTTGAACATTTGGACAAATAAAAACAGAATGAATCACTCTGTTAAATAATATAGTTTAAGATAAACTTTTTGAAAGTCCCTTCCTAGGTATTTCTTGAGGTTGGTAAAATGGTGATTTTATTTTTTTAACAGTTATGATTAGCTATGCTTAAATTTAGGTGATGATTTATTATTAAGCATTTATCACTGATTATACTTAGCAATCTAAAAGTAATTTTCTGCAAAGCATGAATAGAGTATTTTGCTAAAGAATAGCACTAAACATCAAACACAGGTGAAAGTCACACTGAAATTTTTTTTTTTAAACGATAAGAAAAAAAATCAAAACATGTATTCGCTATTTGCGCAGGGTCATACCAAGTATTGTGAGGGTCATACAGCCATAGTCTGAGGGTCGTAAATACATTCCAAGATTGTATAATTCCCATGCCTGATTCTATTTATCATTCCATGACAGCTTTGATAGTTAAACAGAGCATGATATAGGACATTATGTAAAATTCTTATTGTGTTAATACTTTGTTGTATGAAAGAAAGTTTCTTTACATCTAATACATGTATATGATGAGTGTCACTGTGATCTTGGAGAAGGCACCTTAGACTTTCACTATTTTCTGATTCATGATTTGGAAAATCATTTCATCATTCAATTTATACAAGCCATTTGACAAAGGTAATGTTCAAATTGCAAAGATCTATAAAGTACAATACAAATTTATTGAAAGAATTATGTATAAAACTTCTTTAGAAATTTGTTTCTGTTTAACAATAATTTATATTTATTGTTAATGTACATATCCATTAATGCAATTAAGTCATGAGAAAAATAAAAGCAAGCATTCAAAAATTAATTTATATGCAAATAGAAAGGAGCCAAACAGATGACATTTTTTATTTACTGTAGAAAACAAAGCAACTTGGATTAAAGTAACAATTTACAAAATTATTTAGATTTTACTATTATAATATAAAAATGTGAGACAGTAAAAAGTAGTGAGGAAATTTATTAAGAGTTGTAAATAAACCTATGCTATAGACTTACCGACATAAAAGTAAAAAGTAATCATGGGACTGTCGTGCATTATCTTTTGCTGTTGTCTGCAAATATAGAGATAAAACAATAAATCATTAGACTATTAAAAATGGTGTAAAATATACAGATGAAGTTAAAAGTATATGTGCAAGCCTGTGCAAGCGCAAAAAACCATCTCAGAAGTATTACATATTTATTTGGCCAATATGTGTATTTAAATAAGTGTATGATACTACTGTATTTCAATACATAGCCTATAGGAATGAATATTTAAAATGTTTAATACCAATGACTTTATTTCTGTTATAGAATGTTGTACCCTAGACCACTGTCATTAAAAACATGAGGATAATATGTATGCATGTATGATATGTTTGTTTTTTTTTCCACCTATGGGCTTTGCTACAGCTAGTTAAAAAAAAAATCTAAATAATTAAACCCTTCAACATAATAAGTGACAATGAATCAGTCAAATATATTTTCGTTTTTAAAAAAAAAAAAAGAGATGCTGAAACAAATTCTGTGGAACAATCATTGCCCAGCACATCACAGCAAATTGGTGAATCTTCTGAGCGAAGGAATCTATTTTTACTGAGGGTGGAGTATGCTTTGCAGAAATAACTCTTCAAATGCAAATAATAAAATTACAAAGGTGGCAGTAGCTGATTTATAGGCTAGATAAAATGTTTTTATAAAAACTGCAATTTTTTTTTTTTTAAATGAAGTAATAAAAGTGAAGTATTTCTTATTATTACAACAAAGACAAATGTATAGTCAGTTCTTTTTATTCACCGAATCTATTATTATATATTCAATATTAACATTTGTCATTGTTCCCTACTCGTTTGCTATTCATGGCTAGAATTTTCAAAGGTAGACTTGGAGAATAATGAATGTCAAACTGTAACATTTAATGCACCTTAAAACTGGAGGATGATGAATGTCAATTCATCTAATATCAAATAAACCTCAATGAGGGCTCAGTCTATTCTTTTTAAAAACAGCTCATCCCAAAGGTATTGTTTTCTTGTTAGACTGTAAATTTTCTGAAGTCTGTTGTTAAAAAATTATACTACACTAATTAACTTCACCAAACTATGAAACTAAAACCTGCACTTGACAGAAGTACTGAGAAAGTGAAAAGGTGTATGCAGTATATTTACTGAAGGATGCAATTATAACCCTTGTGAGGATGGGCATGTAAATGTGTGCTACCCTTTACACAGATATGTGTACCACACTTCAATGCAATCATCAAGTCATAAAACAATTGTAAATGAATCAGTTTCAGATAATCTGACATCTACATATGCATTATTACTGTGTTGAACCAAACCATCATTCTGAGTATTTGTTTGTAGTGTTATGGTTCAAATGGGTTTACTGTATCAAATCCATAGCATTCGGCAGGTGTACATTATAGCACCTGTTAATCTTTTCTTTCAAATAAGAACTTATGTGGACTGAAGGACGTTACAAACCATGGATATAAAAAGGGCTTTGTCTATAAGTGCTTAGTTATTTATTGCATGTTCCAAGACACATATAATGCAGATATTCAATATAATGGAGGAGTCAAATATTTAAAAAAATAAATCTAAAGTTTTGGATACAAATTCAAATTGTTAAATCAATCTCAAAAAAGAAAAAGACAAATATTGAAAAAACCCACAGATCTGTTTACCTACACTAAAGAATTTAGTGTGGGATTCAGAGGAGTTTAAACATTTTACTTGTGCATTTCTTTTACTCGACTTCAATTGCTATAGAAGAAAATGCAAGTTAAATATACCATTATAATAACACTGAAGACATTTGTCTTTTAAAAAAAAAATCCTAAGCTACTAAATAGATAAATAGTTCTGATAAATCATGCTATGCATACAGATACAAAAAACATTCAGTCATAAATAGAAGGTAAATGAAGTGCTTTAGGCTTATGCAAGTGAAACATAAAACACTATACTTACAAGCAGAACTGTGAAGAGTAGTGTTATAAGAAAGATAAGTGGTAGATGGCTGGACGTGCATCGGGTTGACATGAGAAAAAACTGCTCTGATGCACATATTCGGACTGACCTGTCAAGACAATTTTAAAAAAAACTTTAACAGATATCACTTTTGAGCCCTGGGTTTCCTGATGAAAAGACATGCAAGATAGACATAAATTATCTTTTTTCTTAATTCAAAAAACAGAAAGAAAAAGCATATAGCAAAGCAAATAAGTTGATTCAGTAATCTAAACTGAATCAGTTACCTGAACAGTAGAAGTAAAAATAATTTACTCAGTAGTTACCGGATGACAGCAAATATTTACAGAATGCATTTCAAGTTGCACAAAATACTTAATTTCACCTAGACAACAACAGTTTTAAAACTATACAATTAACACAATAAAATGGATCATATTCTGAAGTCTGTTTGCAACTAATTAATTTTTCTTTCCTTCAAAGTGATGACCTAGAACTTCTGCTTGTCTGAAAGATATTTTCAAAAAGGAAAACTGTCATAGATAACTGTAAATCAGGTGACATCATTATAACTCTTTGCAGTCTGGAACAATGTGCCGGAAGACTACAATCCACTTATACTGGACTGCAGTTCCTACAGAAGACAAATTTTCCTAAGCAGAAATACACAAAAGTTTTGTATCCAATTATGAGTGTCTAAAAGCTCACGTTTGGCCCAGTGTTGATTCTAGGCTACCACTAAATCTATGCTATTAGATTCCATTCTATTCATCTGAGACTATCATCTACCCATCAATAAGCAAGTTTGACTGGGAAGATGTCCTCTGAAAGACTGTCTATCAAGAATATTCCATATATATGCTTTTAATTGCAATAAGCTTGTCACTCCTTGTATTCTTTGAAGAGGGCTACAGAAAATTCTGAGAGTCTATAATACTGACTATAGTATTGTTTTACAGATTAATTGTATGTCTGCTGTATTACTTGTAAATTTTTGTATTTTGTAATCAAATTCTCTAAAGCAGTCTATAGTATCAAACTATCTTTTTGTTATTTATTATAGTCAACAATACTTTCTAAATAATTTTTACACCTAAACTATTTAAAATAATACAAACTGGTGTCTATAGACAAGCGAATCTGCATAGAATATAAACATAACATCCCTCTGTAACACTAAAAAGTTTATATTGATATGGTTGCAATGGCAGCCAATTATAAAAGATAAATTTTAAAACAAGCATTTACATGTACTGACATTGAAATACATATAATTTCTTTAATCATAATTTGCCTCTGTTGAACTACAAAGTAAATAGTATTAAGACATTTATATTTTTAAGGCAAATAAAAGATAAATAAATGTAAAGTGTGTTGAGTCTTAATGTCAGTATCAAAACCCAGCAATATAATACATTTTTGTCATAGGTGTGCCCAAACCTATTAGTTTTACTATATGAAAACTGTACATAAAAGTCTTATTTTCTCAAAGCCTAACTTACTTGGTTTTGCACAGCAGTAGTAAATCAATGATGAAACATTGCCAGGTTTTATCTTTGTGTAGTGAGTCCAGAGCTGATGGATAGAGAGCTAGACATACTGTCAGGGTTTCTAGAGCTTCTCTTGCCACATTTATATCTTCCATATCAGTTGGAATGGTCTCTTTGGGCTAGAAAACAAACATGGTATTGTTGCTGCTGCTAATAATAGTCATAATGGTAATAATAAAGAGAAAAAGAATATAACATTTCCAGCTCGCCCAATATGAAAATAAATATATTAACAAATCTAAGAAATTTATTGTATCATTGCCCTAAAGTCCTAAATCATCCATCCATCCATCCTATTTCACCTATTCTTTCACCTTGTCCTACTACGGCATAAAACAATGTTACAACCCTATTAAATATATATATATATAACTGCAAAGAAATTTTTTCTATTTTTTCCTAAAAATAATATTTATTGTAAAAAGTTTTATTTAACAATGCTATAATCTTTATCATTATTTGCATTCTGACAGTGACTAAAGATTTTAACATGAACAGAATATTACAACAATCTCAAAATCTGCCATGTGGTTCAAATGCAAACACAAGTTATGATCAGATAGTTTAGCTGGAATTTTTATTTTATAGGCTTTTTCAATCTGTACCTCTGTTTCAGACATATTTTGCACTGGTGCTTATTACAAGTAGGTAGCAAGTTCAATGTATATTTGTATATGTCAGAAATATGTATTTTTGTTTTAACAATGTAAAATGTTTTCCTGATTACTGAGGTACATACCTAGTGCACACATACTCACTAGAGTTTATCAAGGCACCATACAAAAAAATTAAACATCATAATTTGCTAAGAGAAGTCTGCCTCTTGTATGAGAATAGGCTTCCTTTATGAATTTGTATGTAATTTATGCACATTAAGTAATATATATGTAATGTATGTGTATATGTATGTACCTCTTGGGTAATCATCATGGGGAAATAATGGGATAATACACAAGTGAGAAATATTGAGATAATATACAATTCATCTCAAAACCAGATAGCACTAGACATTTTCAACTAGACTGTGCTTTTAAGTTGATCCTTTAAGGGCACATTACTACATGCCAAGTCTTCATATATGGAATATAAGTTGCATTGATATAAGAAAGGAGTATCAGTTGTTAGTTTTAAAATATCTTGTTTAGTTTTATTTTATTAATTTTTAGCAACAAAAAAATATACTATTTAAAACTTCTTTAAAAATTTATAAAATATTTATTATATACAAATACTTTATTTGAAATGAGTTTTTGCTTATCTAGAACATAAATTCAGGTATGAATCACCGTTAAAAAAAAATTATTTTTAAGTTATGAATTTTCTGCAACATAGTCAAAAAATATTACAAAAATTGAAAATCTAAAAAAATTTATGAAAACAAAACTATTGCAAACAGGCTTTCATGCATCTGTAACTTTTCAGATGAATTTGCCAAATTTCAGATACATAGAATAATTAGAGCCATTCAAAAGGGAGCTTGGTGTATTGAATATATGAGTAAAACTGTGGATTTAGAAAAATGCATTTAAAGTAAAATAAATACTGCAGAACTTGAAAACCGTGTTCAAAAATTGTTTATTTTTTATATAAATATATCCTATCCATGCCACATTGGACTGCTGTTAGTCATTTAGCATCTTTTAGCAAACAAAGAGATAAAGATTCTGCCTGCTACATCCTCACTATACCCATCTTTAATATATATTAGAATAATTGGAATGGGTTGTAGAAGAGTAATTATTTGAATCGCTATGCAAATTTCCGAACATATTATTTTAAGAGGCCAATCTTTTTCTTAGCATTGCGAAATAATTCATCAAAGTAGTAAATTTCAGACCAATAATTTCAAAAGAATATTGCATATTTTGTTTGATATATAAGCAGGATATGATTTATTAATGTAAATATTTTATAACTGTCAAAATGACATGGTGTATTGCCTGTACTTGGCTGCGAACTTTTGTCTGTTGGTCAAATGGGCAGTACACAAACGTTCTGCTGTAAATTTTACTTATCCCTCAAGCTTTGAGTTATAACCATAAATAAATATATAAAAGAAATATTTATTTCATAAGCAAAATTGTATTTGGTCAACTAAGATTAATAATGACTAATGAAATTAAATTCCAGAAGTGCTTTATAAGAACCTGTATCTTAGCAACCATCTCAGCCAATCAAATTGAGCGGTTTACAAATTTGGTCTAAAATCGAGTAAATCGGAGCATTAGGTATGGTAAAGTTTTCTCAAGAAATGGGTAGGGGAGGTATTCCTCTCTGTTCTAGTCTGCCATGTTCCTCTTTACATTACAAATAATGGCAATAGTTGCAAGTCAAACTTTTGCAATTTGGGAGATTTTTGGCTGAGGGAATAAATTTTTCAGCACAGGTGGGTTCAAAAAACGTCTTTATTAACATAAAAAATACAATTCATGTGTTCATAAAATATAAAATATTGAAAGAGAAGACAATGAACAATGCAAATATATAATAATCTCAAAAGTGAAAAAAATAAGAATTTGTTTTCCTCCCATTGGCTCAAGTCGTTCATGACCTTAATGAATATTATCTTAAAGCTTTAGCGTCATTATAAAGTTAAAGTATATATAATAAAAAACATATGCAGACATGCCCACTATTAAAGATCAGAAACATATTTGTAAATACCTTTTCATGTGCTCGATGAATATCCTCTAATGATGCATGAACAAGATGCAGAGAACAGCTACTGGATGCCCATGCAATCTTCTGTATAGCCTTCACTGTGTTCAAATCTGGTAATACATATGTTGCCTAAGCAGAAATATACCAAAAAGCCTACATTATACTGAGTTACAACCTGAAGCTGCATTAAAATGTAGTGGATCAAGCTTAACTATGAATTATGTTTAACTAAGGAGATGCCCTTTAATAAGCAACTTGGGGCTTTTTATCAATATTTTTTTTAAAGGAATTTTTTATAAATGACAAGATTAAAGTCCATAGGATTTATGAAATACTTTTCTTCACTACATACATGAAGCTTTTTAAATCACATCTGAAAAGAAATCATCAAAAAATATTATATTTTGTATTATAAACTGGGCAAAACTGCTATGATGTTATTTATATTTTCTTTAGAAATTAAGCCTCTTGAGCCACAGTGAATTTACTCAAAAGGGTCTCAATTTTTTATAAAATATGGAAGGTAACTTTTTACCAACAATATTAACAACATTTTTAAAAAGTAATTGTTAAACACTTTGAAAGCTTGCAGGATTTCATTAAATAATAATGGTTTTATCACAAAAAAGAAAATAAATGTAAATAAAATTAAAACATTCTCCAGCTGAAGATGATCCATAGCCTTATTAAACAGTATTTATTTTTGCCTGCTTTCTTGGTTCATCCATCACCTGTTCACCCATCTGCTGTCCAAGTCTTGTAGCAACATTTCGAGTGGTGAATTCAGACTCCGGTGCTGGGATGTAGTGCAAAGCTTGCTGCAGTGCTGCAGCCTGGTTGTGTTCTGTCACAGTAACTGCTGGCACCTGTGATTCCGAGTGGCATGCATCCACAACCACTTGCACACGGGCATGGCCCACTACTGTCAGCAACAGTTTGCACATCTTTAAAACAGTCAGATATGCTGTCCTGAAGAGAATGGTCAACAATTTCAAAATTTATGTACAAACATGCACAAAATATATTTTTGTATTTTTATATAAATATATTAGGTTAATAATCATCATGAAAAGTCATAGTGTAATGACATTTCTAAATATAAGTAAAAGTGAGCATGTTTACACCCTTTTATATCAAGATGTTGTTTTTTTTTCAAAGAAACCAATTAAAGCCGGGTATTTTTGAAGACAAGTCACCAATACAATGTTATTTTTAAAAAATAATTTGGCTTAAGAATGTGTTCGCAAAGTTATGAATTTATGTTAGCCAATTGTATAATACTGTGCTATAAATTAAATTATTCAACAATGTTTGACTTTATACTAATGTGTGCTACAAATTAATCTTGCCTCTATTTTATAAGTGTTTACTAATTTAAGTAGTGACCTGTGAAATTATATACAAAAACATTTTCTTCAGTCAAAAGAATTTTAAAAATTAAATCATAAATGAAAAAATAAGTGGCAGAAAAAAATCCAAACAGTCTTAAATAGTAAATAATTATCTCAATTACATAAATATAAGCTTAAATATTACCATTTGAATTTTGAATTTTGACTATATTATACAAAATGCATCTGAATACAATGATTCAATGAGTATTTTGGCAAAGGGAACAATGAACAATTAGTCTGTCTAAAAATAAAAGGCGAAAAGTTATTTTTTAAAGAAGCTTCATTGGTTACATTTTCTAGTAGACCAATCAGAAATCTGGATAGTTTTCTTTCATGTTATAATGGTTTATTAAAAGATGTACACAAGTGACAGTGAACAAACCAACATGTATTATTGCAAAAATTTGTAATGCTGGTACTCATAATACAACTGATTATAATTACTGCTTCCATGATATTGATGATAACTCATTTTACAACGATTCCAGAAACATACCTCATAATTCCAAGACTATTATGGTGCTAAATTTTATATTCAGTTTCATTATTTAGACATTCTTATAAGTTTGGAGAATCTTTAAACAATGCTTAATTTAACAAAAACAAAGTGATAGTGCTTGATGCTTAATTACTGGGCAAACTGTATATGCACCTTCTTGTAGGCAGGTCAGCATTTGGCAAAAAGTTGTTCTTAGTCAACATATTGAGGGCCATTTGAACTCCTCCACTCCTCACAAAGTTGTACTGCAAATTATTTAAAAAAATTATTTAAACTTTTATTGTAGGTAATGAACATCAAACTGTTGAAAATTAAACAAAATAGCCAGTGCAATTTAAATGTGGTTAACAGATGAGAAGAGAAACAAATAAATTTATAAATCATTTATAACCATCCAGAATGTTTAAGAAATTCAAATGCATTCGTGCCATTTCATTGGAACAAATGTGTTGATTTGCAAAAACAAGGCTAAAGTGAACAAAATTCAAAGGTATTTTTTCTTCTAATTTAATACTAAAATTCAGAATATTGTGTTTATTTTTTTTTTATTTTAATTTATGTCAGATAGTTTTTTTTACTATACATTTTTTAAAATACATATCCTGCACTGGACTATCAAAGAGGACAAACAAAAATTATGATATTTACATTATTATATGAAAACTAAAATTTTCTATGGAAACTGACTGGTGCTACTAACTTATAAATTGTTGGAATTACATCCTAAAAGAATGAAAAATTAGAAGAAAATTTTCATTTACCCACAAATTTATTTATACAGAGTATACTATAAATGAAATTTATCAAAACGTTTAAGATTTGTAGGTATATTACTATATATAACATTATTATATCAATCTAATCAAATATTATTCAAGAGAAAGTATTAAAACGATGTTTTAATCACATCTTGGTTTAAATTGTTACATAAAGACACCAAAAATAAAATAGAATGCTTAGATAGTGACAAGTACTAAGCTATTAAATAGGCCTACACTTACAATTAAACTTAAGGGTGTTGAACGATAAATATCATTGTAGACCTACTGCTTAATATTTAAGCATTATTTAATACCTTTAATTTACCTCTGAAAAACAGATCTTGAGATATAATAAATTTTACTAAAATTATGTAGGTTAACAACACACGAATAATTAAAATTGAATCGAATGATGGTGCTGGCTGAGCAGACAAATGTCACAGTCAAGTGTGTTGATGTGTGTAGATCTACCCGAGGACAACAGATAAAACTGCGCAAATTGATCGCTTCATCGTTTGCTTGAATATTTTCATCATTGTCACTGCTGCTACATCATAAATGTCAATATTATTGTCTAAAACATTTCTGTTTGGCAGTCTAGCTAATGCAGCAGACAATACACAAGTGGTATACACCATCAAAGCTTACTTCCTGTTGGTATCGCTCGATACCTAGCATCTAAAACGAATTAATTTACACCCCAGATAGCATAATTTTGCACAGTTATAATGTTATTTTGTAGATAGATTCTGCACTACCATAAATAAATCACAACTGACCACTAAACAATAAAGTTTCAATCCTTAAATTAATTTTTAAAACACACCAGGCCAAAGTTGGAACGAAGAAAGTGAAGCACAACAATATATTTTTGGCGACTTTGTATCCGATTCACGAAAAACCATGATCCATGTATTATAAATAGAAACAAAATTCCTTTACACTCAAAGTAAAATATGTGTGCAATCTCCGATCACTAAAAATACCATGCAGTCATATAGCCCCAAGTTGGATCAAAGAGTTCGCACGCACACAAACACACACACACACACACACACACACGCAGACACACACACACACACACACACACACACACACAGTAATCATTTTACACTTTAAAAAGCAATAATTTGCGTTCAATGACAAAATACTCTTGGATTATTTAAAAAATAAATGATTAATAAAATTTTTTAAAGTAATCCCAAAATTGATTTTTTTTAAACTTTACAACTACTAATGGCTGTAGTGCATAATTAATTATAGAGAATTTAGCCTTGTTTTCGCAGACAGTAACACAAATATTAACAAATATATGTGGTTTAATTTTTAATTTTCACAGATTTATATACCCAACCTATACCTGAAGGTACAGTTATACCCAACTTACAGTATTTCATATATTATCTACATCATATACAAAGTCCCAAGAAAAGATCACTCAACATTTGCCATATTAGAGTCATTTTGTGTTACAGTTACATAAGATAGTATTGTTACATTTGTGATTTCAATGATGTTTAGGTTCACTGTATGCAACATTGCCCCAGGTATACAAGATAAAAGGAAGGTTTAATGAAATATATGTATTTTTTAAATATCATTGCTCCAATTAGAGCATGACCATGTACACATATATATTTGCTGATAGTCACTTTTTTTACACAGGCTGCATTGAAGTTTAAAGTCTAATCTGTTCATAGTTTAATTCAATGAAAACAAGGATTGTGGTAATAAAAATTGAAAAGCAAAACTATTTACGAAAATATTTTATATTAAGTTATATTAATCCAGAAATGATTAGACAATACTACTTCCTTTCCATCTGGTAGAAGACAGTAATTTGACAAGTTTGTTAGCAAGCGGGTAAAGAAAGAATATTAGAGAACATTTTGTAGTATCAGTGATGTAGGGTAACTTCCATTGTACATGAACAAATTCTTCCTTATACACAAACAGCAACATTTTTGTTTTCAGTTCTATCAAACAATGGAATTTGTAGTTGGCATCATTATATGGATGATGTGGTGACACTCCCTCCCAATCATTATTTTGCCAATATGAGCAAGGCTGCAGAGTACTCTATTGGTAAAATATTATATAATTAAATCTGAACTGCAGTATCTGATACTGAATCAAAATAGTAAACTGATTGATGAAGGGAGATGACTGTAACAACAAGCGTGGTAGCACTAGGAGCAGAATAAACATCTTGCATTGTTCCTTTAGAAGTAGATGGATGGGAGGTGGCTGAAGAAGATAGTCAAAATCTTAAGTTTATACACTGTCTGCAGGTATGAAACTTCATTTGTTTTGGATAAACAGGGGTGGGGGTGTCACAGCATGTAAATTTGGTTGTATGTTGTCTGCAGCAGTCAACATGTAATTGCTAGGATTATTACGATTGTCTTGTGTTGAATTCCGCTTGTGAGCCTTCACAAATTTAGATATTTTTTGTTTCCTGAGAGACATTGTTAATTGCTTAGAGAAACTAATTTTGTCTGATTAGTACTGAGCACAAGGCCATACAAAATTCATTGGCAGCCATTTTGAAAATGCCTGAATTTGATATGTAACCCATAGCAACCGCTGTTTTAACCAATTAAAGGGTGATTTTTACTTTTATACTATGTGATATACACTTCACAAGCACTTGTAATGTGTCAGGGTTTCATCAAAGCACGTGTTCATAAGGTGCTAAAATGAGTGTAGCAAACGCTTTTTGAATAAGGGAGGAAATGCACTTTAATTGTATAGAAAGATATATATAACACTATGATTTAGAATTAAAGGGAATTACCTCCCTTATACTGAAAACTAAGGCGCATCGTCTTTTAACACGATATAAGCATGTGGTTTGACGAAACCTTGACCCACTACAAGGGCTTGTGTGGTGTGTCACGTAGTACAAAAGTGAAAATCGTTCTTTGATTGGTTAAAAAAGCAGTTGCTGCGGGTTACATATCAAATCCGGGCATTTTCAAAATGGCCGCCAATGAATTTTGCGTCACCTCGTGCTCAGTTCTATCATACAAAATTAGTTTCTCTAAGCAATTAACAATGTCGCACAGGAAACAAAAATCGTCTAAAGGTCTAAAAGCAGTCGAGGTTCGATGGGGAAAGTGGAAAGCAACGCAAAACAATCGTAGTAAGCCTAGCAATCACACCCACACCCACCCCTGATTACCAAAACAAACGAAGTTTCGTAGATGCAGACAGTGTACAAACTCCAGATTTTGACAATATCTCTTCAGCCACTTCCCACTCATCTACTTCTAGAGGAACAATGCAAGATGTTTATTCTGCTCCTAGTCCTAGAGCTACCATGCTCGTTGCAGATGACGCACATCATTTAAATCTGCAATCATCCAAGCGATCACCTCCCACCCGCCTACTGCCACAAGAAAACAAACTTTGATTGTTGCTGGCAATGTAAAACAGCTTTTTTTGCCTGCTCTACCTTTGGTCAACCCCAATCTGTCTACTTATAGAGGTGTCGTACTGGATATCTATAAATGTTCCTGCGTTAGCATGCTGCCGGTGATGCCGCCGCCCCCCCTCCATCCCGACTACTTCCAGGTGGAAACTAACATTGCTTCAGCTGAAATTAGCAGCCGTCGACACTGCTTCAGAGAAGAATATCAGGTGCATTGTTGAATTAGATAATTTGAATGCATTGTTTTCATCGGCTGCTTGATCTGAATGCAAAAGTGTTGGAAGTTTGAAAGTGATTTGGGAGAGAATATGGGCTGTGCCACATGAATCGAAAGTTGGCTTATTACTTTCTTTTGAAGTTGCCAATGTGCCAATATATAGAAGAGTGTCTTACCCCAATCTCCTGTATGGATAAGGCATAGTTATTTTAAAAAAAAGTAAATACTGAACACAAAATTAATGTTTTACAGTCTTTATTATACTTTAAATGAGTTTTTCTCAAAATTTTGTTTTTCTGTCCGTGCCACTTACTTGCAGATCTGGAACACCAAATCTAGTAAAAACACACATATATATATGTGCACAAAATCAGGGATGGATTAAAGCCTGCATGCATTATTTTTTTCTTTTACAATTTTTTTCTTCGATATTTTACGTTCATTTTAAGATTTTTGATGGGTATGTCAATAAAAAAATTGTAACATTTTTCCTATTTAAAATTTATTTAAATGCATCCTTATCTTTTTTAATCTTGCATGAAGGATAATAAAAATGTTATTTTAAAAATTTTCAGACATTTGCAAGTGTTGGAACTATTCAATTTAATAAAACGTATTTTGGGTACTTAAAAAAGTCTAAAAATTTAATTTTAAAAAAACTATGCATTGTATTCCAAATCTAACAAAAGATTATTCTTATCTAAATCAAAGACAATATGTGTACCAAATTTGAAGGCTATAGCACAAGAGAAAAAAAAAATTTGTTCTTTGCCTGTAGTAATGTGGCCAAAAATGTCAAAGACGCTGAAGACCTTGTGCAATGGAGAAGGCAGTACCTAGGCTCAGGATTATTAGGACTAAATGATTGTTAGGAACTCATTGTGTTGTGGATAAGGCATAGTTATTATTAAAAAAAGTAAATACTGAACACAAATTCCATGTTTTACAGTCTTTATTATACTTTAAATGCGTTTTTCTCAAAACTGTTTTTCAGTTCGTGCCGCTTGCTTGCAGACATGGATTACCAAATCTAGTAAACACACATAGATGAAATTTGGCATATTTGTTCCCTATATACATGTGCACAAAATCAAGGATGGATTAAAGCCTGCATGCATTATTTTTTACAATTTTTTTAACTTTGACATTTCACGTTCAGTTTAAGATTTTTGACGGGTATGTCAATAAAAAAATTGTTAACTTTTTTCCTATTTAAATTTCTTTGAACGCATCCTTCACTTTTTTAATCTTGCATCAAGGATAGTAAAAATGTTATTTTAAAAATTTTCAGACATTTGCAAGTGCTTGAACTATTCAATTAAAAAATATGTATTTCGGGTATTTAAAAAAGTCTAAAAATTTAATTAAAAAAAAAAACTAAGCATGATATTCCAAATCTAACAACAGATTATTCTTATCTAAATCAAAGACAATATGTGTACCAAATTTGAAGGCTGTAGCATGAAAAATTTTTTTTGTTGTTCTTTGCGTGTAGTAATGTGACCTTAAGATATTATCACAAAATGTTCCAAATTTAATTCATAGATAATTAATTTTGTGTTAAACTCAACTATGCACTTACTTGAAACTCAAAAGCTTCTTCAGACAATGGATCAATAGATGGCATCAGAAGACAGTAGCACACCTGCAACATATAATTAAATTTATTTAAAATATACTGTTTACTGATAAGTCATGTAATTTCATTTGATACAACAATAACTCCTTGCTAAGTTGAAATTTCCATGCAATCCCTCTGATTATTTTGTTTTTAAAGCAAACTGTCCCTTATATATCTTATTCTATCATTTTTGAAAAGCAACTAACATCCATCCATCTATGAATCAATCATTCAATCAAATTTAACTACTAACTATCTACCTGGGTTTCATTATCCCTCCCTCTCCGCTCAAAAAAAAAGAAGAAAAAGTATGCAATGTGTAAATGCTGTAATAAAGTGTTTTATAATGCTATTATTAGTAGTAATAACTAACCTCTCTGCTCAAAAAAAAAGAAGAAAAAGTATGTAATGTGTAAATGCTGTAATAAAGTGTTTTATAATGCTATTATTAGTAGTAATAACTACTGATTTCATTTTTAAGCAAACTGAAACACAAAACCACAGATTTCAAATCCATGACAGATAATTATAATTGATTTCAGTTAAAACAAAGTGAAAAGAACAGGAAAAAGAAAATTAATGGCCAAATCACATAATTTAAATGAAAAAACCGGGTGGACATTTTTTCCAGTTTTATAACCAGTGCACCGATCTAATACTCTGACTTAATGTAGACCACAATAACCAGAGAATTCATTTTGATATTTAAAATCAGTATGAATGAAAACAGAAAATTAAGTGCAATGCAAGAAGATGAAACAAGCCTATGCTATAACATAATATTTAAACTATTATAATATATTAAAATGGGAGTGATTAAAGTGGGCAAGGTATTTTAAAACTAAATAGTGTACATTAAAAAAATTGTTATGTCAATGTAAAATGAGAATGTTAATGAAGCCTAAATGAACAAGGCTACATCATAAAATCATGTACCAATCTGAAATGACAAGACCAAACTCAGTCATCATAGAGAACAAAAAATTTTTTTTGTTTTCTTTTGCTTTATTCTTTTGATTTAATATATCAACTTAATATACTAAATTACTAACTAGGCAAATCGTTATTAAATGAAATCACAAAAAATAACTGTAGGAAACCCACCCCATAGCAAGCAGTTACTGAAATCAAAACCAATCTACATTTCTATGCCTTGGTGAATTGGTTTGAATTTTAAGAAGTAAAATGCTCATTGACTATGAAACATTTATTTTTCTTAAATCTACCACTGTTTGTTGTAACACTGCAAAACTAGAGCAATAATGCTCAGTATCCTAGGTTACATCATGTCATCATGCAAATTATAACAGACAAAATCACTATAACATGAGCAAAGCAATCAGTTCATTCTCTTTGTGAAAAATAGTAACTAACATTATTTTAATGTTATTTATTTTTTTAACTCAAATTTTTACTTGAGTAAAAACTGTTTACGTAAAAACTCTACAGTTATTACTTGTTACATTTTTCCATGGTTCAAAACAAATTAATTAATGGAATTAAAATTAATGATATTTTTTAGTAACATAAATGTCAGCATGTTTTTCTACTAATTATTAAAAAACATTTAAATGAGTAATTTCCTCTACCTGTGTCTTAATTTTAGAATTGTTGAATTTAATTAAATACCATCATTTAGCTTTCTTATGTACTTACATTTTAAATAATTCTTTTGTTTCAAACAAGAGAAAACACATTTTGTGTAAATATGTTGTTCTGGGTAATAACTCACCTCAGCATTATAAAGAGCCTGTGTGGGTGAATTGTTGAATAACATGGCTTCTAGACCCTGTGATATAGTACCATCAGTTCTACTGTTTTCCATGCAGACACTCCTTAACTTTTCCATGGTGTGGTTGTCTAGAATAAAAAGTAAAAATTAACCCCAAAAATTTAATTCTGAAACTACAATGTGTATTTTATGTCGATCTTACTTGAAGACCTGAGTTATTTTCAAAGTAATTTATTCCAAATACTTTATCCTTGACAGTTCAAAAATTCGATTTTACCGTAATTATGAAATATACATGACTAAATCATTTTATTGTACAATTATCTTAAAGAAAACAGTCAAGAGAGAGAAATCTGGACAACTGTAAACAATATGCTTATGAGCACATCTTGATTGTTTTAATGGACTGAAATGTACTTATGTGGAAAAAATGTGAAAATGAAGAATTGTGGAGGAGCAAGAGTTAAAAATACAACTCCCAATCCTGTGTTTTAAATCAATGTATTTGGAAATATTTAGTAGTTAATTTACCTGCCGGCATAAGTCTAAGAACCGCTCTGGCACTGTCTCGTAATCTTGGAACTTGTAACTGACATCCAAGGTCTGATAGTTGAAATAAGAACTGGCTGTATCGTGCATTCTGAGACATCAACTGCAACCAACAAAAATTTGCTTAAAATAATAGAATGCTTTTGAGTGTTTTTTTTAAAATCTGTGTACCATTATTTCTTCTTTTATTTTACAAATCACTATTAAATTTGGTAATAAATGGTATATAAAAAAATGTAATGATATGAATGATAAATTCTGTGTTTTCAAGCAAATTTACCTTTACCTACTTTTGACTCTCACATGGTTATTAAAGAAGGCTTCTCCGAAAAGCATTCAGGAAAAAACATTTATATGAAAACAATCCTATTTATAAACTTTAGCTTTGCTCCCCATGGTTTTAATCCAAGGCTATGCTGACTACATCACAAATGGTGAGTTTTAACATTAATGCTTTAGCCACATGTTCAGATTTCTTCAATTTTTCTGCTGTGCTTTCAAATATCAAAACTCAAATTTATTGTGGTTGTTTGATAAAGAAACATTGTTTTCATTAAGAAAAAAGATATATTTTCAAAGCGAGCAATAGGTAATTTTGTTTTAAACAATGAGTTTATTAAAAAAAAAAAAAAAAAGTTACTTCAGTTAGCCAAATGTACATTGTTAACAATATGCTTAACAAAAGAGTTATCAAAGTTAGGCATTTTGTAAATGTATTTTTTAAAAATATTTTGTTTCCTATTGTGTGCTAGAAAGGCTTTAGACCTTTCACTTACCACTCCTGGTAAACAGCTTTCAGCCTCTACATTGGGCCCTTCATACTGGTTGTGTGGTGATCCAACAGAACTGTCTGAACTGCTATCAGGACTGCTTGGCATGTTGCTACCAACCTGAACCAATTTTGCTGTCAGTGTCTAGAAATACATAATACATAATTACACATACCCCTGTGGTCAAGATTTATAAAATATTGTTTTAAAACAATCAGGGGGGCATGAAATGTTAAATTAGTAATGAAGGTCTACAATTGTGTTTTAACCTTAACCAATCTGGGTTCTTTTAGGACATACAACACATTACAAGTCTAAAACTAAAATAACTTTGTTAAAACCTCAAATTCATGAAACTTTCACATTTAGATGATGATGATAATAATGTAAGAATTACTTTAAGTTATTTGAGCAGGAATGTGCAGATTGAATTTTTTTCACTGATTCATTGATTGCATTTATATATCAGTTTGAATCATGTATAAAATGGTGGCATGTCTGATTTTGTGTTAGACAACTAGCATTATTGCCATCCTGTAGTAAAATGTTAAAATTTAGAAACTTCTGGAAGAAAAAATTTTCTGCAATGAAACATAACAATCCTGAAATTGGTGATAAATTTTGTTAATAAAAATATTTTTATCTATCAAAAATGATGGAAATTTGCAAATTTATTATGATTAATGTTACACTTGTTTATTTATTAAGATGGATGATCATTGAATCATTACGACAAATATTATTAATTTAAGACCCCTTTATAATTTTCATTTCAAAGTAACATTAAATTAACTAAAAATTATCTAATGCAGCCTATCAAAATGCTTTATCTTGCATGAACCTCACATACTCCAACACAAAAAACGTTAAGGCATGTGCACAATGATTCCCACTCTAGACTTCCTTTATTGACATGCTTAAAGTGTTATTCATAATTACTGGGGGAAAAAACCTCACAAAAATATTAGTTGCAAAATAGAAAAAAAATATTTTAAACCAACCAATCATAAAGGTAATGAACTCTTAGAAAAAGCACATTTACAAAACAGGACATGTTTTAAAGCTAGTTATATTTATTTTCAAGCTAGTTATATCCAAAGTTCTTAGCTACAGTGAGTGGAAATACCTGTACCCATACTAAATAATCTGCAAACAGCATGCTAAGATTAATGTGAACTGTAAATGCAATAAGACCCATCTGCAGACATGGCAGAGATAACAGGAATTACCCCGAATTACCCAATATCATTAATGGCTTTTATTAGCAATATGGATTTTAAAGTTGTTTTTTAAAATACTTACCATTTTGTCTCTGAGAGGGATCTGTGAGATTAACTTTTTATCCTCATTGGCATCAATCTGCTCTCCATTCATGAATAATTCAACTTTGACATTGGCATTAGCTTTGAGTCGTTGCAGTATATGACGCCGCACAGCTCCTACAGTCTCATTATGATGAGACCAGATCTCAATGTCTTCCACTTGCCTTCCCTGATTAGGGAATCGGATCTTCAAGGTCACCAGCTTGCCACGACAGGCCCTGAAAATAATGTAAATATTTGCATCCTTCTAGAAGTCTGTCAGTAAGTGTTAAATTGCAGGTAAACTTCCAGGTATCTGCCATGTTTGGGAAATGATCGGTGCCAGATGACTGATCTGCCGACTGCATGAGAAATGTTTTATACAGTATATAACGCAAATCACAAATGCAACTATACTCTACTGTAATTATATCTCAGTTAATGAAACCAATTGCCAGTGATAGCATTTGTAAAACTGTCTTTCAAATTAATTTTGTAACTGTCAGCACACTGCTTCAAACTTCTCACTTTTCTCCCTTGCTAATGGATTATTTTTTGCAAAGGTGCAGTGAGCCACATATATCTCTTTTTCAACAAACATTTTCTATTATTTCTTCAAATTATAAAATGGATGGTCTTTAGGTTAATTTTATCTAATAAAATTTATAATGGATCATTTTTAAAAATACTTAAATATTCTTTTTTTAAAAAATTCTTTTACTTATTTTTAAGGAGTATGTTGAATAAAATAAAAAGTTTATCTCAATCTTGTTTCTTCTTTTCAAGTCTTTAAGTCTTTATGTTAGATAAAATATTTACTGAATAAAACAAATGTTATTTGCATAAGATTTATAAAAGCAGGTCTATAATAAGAAAGTTAATTTTATGCCAAAATAATTGTAAGACAAAATATTTTTATTTGCTTCATGTGTGAAGAACAGAAAGTACAATACTAAGGTTAACATCAGCCGGAAAAAAGCATAGCTTCCAATGTTGGTCACCAGATTATTATTTCAAAAAACATTTATTCATCAATGTGTATACACAAGATTATATGGTTTACTGTGTCATTGAGTCCTGGCCAAGAGACCATATATCCGCTAGGAAAAAACAGTAAAGAGCTTTAAACCTGTAGCTTGTGGCAAACGTTTTTATTGCTATGCAGAAAATAGCTCTCCTTTGCAAATGGCAGCATCCATGAACAGTTCAGCGGATTTAATTGGTGTTTTGGTCTGAGGTTTCAGTAATATTTTATTCATCAAAATGTTTCTTCTAGGTAGTGTCACCACAAGGCTAGCACCAAGAAATGGTGAAAAAATGTTATTTTTGCTTAACTTTCAACACATTTTTCATATCTTCACCTTTGTTCAAATTTAAAATTGTTATAACAAAATATGAAAGTCTTTTTTTTTTTGGTATTCAATATATGTCATTTGCTATTTCTTAACTTTATTTATTTAAATTTGTTATAACCAAATGAAAGTGTTTTTTTTTTTGGTATTCAATATATGTCATTTGCTATTTCTTAACTTTATTTATTTATATTTATATTTATTGCTATATGCTGAAATTTTGCACTGCTGAGAATTTGATGCATCTCTCTCAGTGCAGTCCAAAATTCCCTTTTCACTAAGCTCTGTACTCCATCCAATATGCGTTATGAATGGCACATATCTAAAAATAAACTGCACAGTGTCGTAGAGGAGACCTTCAGCTGTCTTACCATAAATGAAATCTTACTAAAAAGTCTGTAAATGTTATCCCCCAAAAAGGGTCATCTTTGCACATATCTAGTTCATAAACACCTGAAAGCATCATAAGTGGATTTATACCATTGGAAAGAGAATTTAAAGCACTTTGAAAATAAGCAAACCACAACGCAATCATGTTGTGCAATGTACAGAAAATGTATACCCTGTTTTCAAAAACAGCAATTGTTCAAAATGGCTACTTCCACAGAACACAATATGCTTTATATTGTACAAGGTTTTACGAAAATTTGCATTCTCATCTAGGTAAGTGACAGTTGATATTAAATTTTATTTATTTAAACAGTTTAATGTATTGTTTTGTTTAAAATATTAATCAATAAAGATTATTTCTATTTGTTTTTTCATAAAATGGTTTTGATTATATAGAGTGTTAGCCTTAGTGTTAACAGTGTGCTAAAGCCAGGCAAAGGCTGACAACTAGTGTGTGTAATATCAGAACATCAAGCAACCTACCTTCTTACATTTTAACAATTTTTATATGGATGTTAACTAATAATCAGATGCTGATTTAATAATTTATATACATTACTTTTATAAAAACAACTCTATGTGCAATCATAAATCTACTTAGTGTTTGCTGTTCTATGCTTTTGTATATACTGTTTGCCAGGATCATTTTAATGATAAATACACTCTCACTACCTCTCCAAACTTTAGCATGCAGCTATACTATTTAATACAGACACTTTACATTTTTTTTTTGTCTATCTTTCTCTGTGTTTATAATAATATAGACCTACACTTAAATTTTTAAAAACCCAACTTTACAAGACATAAATTGATAAAACTTAAAAGCTACCCTTGGCTTATAAGTCAAGTTATCTTTATATATAATTATAAGGGATTTATAGGACCTAAGCCTATATCTAGTAAAATATAACCTAGACCCTACTAGTAGTAGTAGTATTACTACAGTAAGGCATACATTTCAGTGTTTACACAGGTAATAAAGCAATAGTAATTATAATTTATTATGAACTACACTACTCTTGATATTTTCTTTTTTGTATGTTCAGTGTTTGTATTCATTATATTTGCCCTATATCAATATAATTATAAACCATACATTTCTTTACACATTCTCTCAATACTTCTGCTTTACAACTTATTAATATTAAATGTGTGAGGCAGATGAATGAAACAAAGATTCTCAGCTGTGTAACGAGTCAGTTGTCAGTGTACTACAGGAGACTATTGAAATAAAGAAAACTCAGATTTTGGAATTGTCATCAATGACTGAAAGCTTGCAAGAAAAACTGAATGAATGTATGTATGTCTTTCATTGGAACATTATCCTAGAACAAATAGGGTCTTGAGTACAACAGTGGACCCTAAAGAAATTTAAGGCAGTCCAAAAACTATACAGTTGGCCACAAAAGCAGCAAAGAAATTAATACCAGCAAAAGTAAGCTGTGCACAATCTTTCCAGTTAATGCTCTTTTGTGCATAGTTTGTGTGTTTTGTAAATAGTCTGGCTAAACTTTTTTTCTCAGTAGCTTCAGGAACAAGACCTTTCTAGTTTGCAGTAATATTTTGTTCATTTAATGTAGTGTAGATTTTACACAAATTTTATTGGATATATTGGTTTAGTCAATGTGTGTGGCACTTTCCATTTAATATTTTTATTATTTTTGTGCGTGTGTGCTTCTGCTTTTTTATAAAGTAAATCTAATTATTAAGACCTTTTTAAAATGGTTGCTTTAATCAGAGCAGATAAAATCCAACATTTTGATATGTGATACTATTTTATAGGACAAATAGAAGCAAAGATACAAATTTAGACTGAAATTGAAAAATAGAAATAATGAACAGGCAAAATCAAATTTTCAGCTTTTTGAAGTATATTTTCTAAAAAGTATTATAATTTCAAACTAAAAAAATGTAAACTAATACTATGGACCAAACCAATTATAAAAAATTAATGGATGGGAGTCCCCTTTATCACAGCTATGAAATAAAGCTATCCAAACTTAACAAATTATTAGTTTTATGGGGCTTTTCATTAAATATTTATGATATTTGTCTTTAGATAGTCAAAGTGTTATAAGTTTTATTGTTTATATTTTACAGTTTTCTTATTTTACAGGTAAAAATCAATGTAAAAATAAAACCCTTGTAGTATGTTAGTACTGATGCATGGTCGATCACCTAAGTCCTGCTATTGTGAACATTTTGCACAGACATGCTCTGTTTATGTAATTTTAAATTGCAATTATCTTTTAAACTATTAAGATAATTCATTTTGCATCATTTCCTTTAATTTGAAACCAATTTCATTTATATCTGAAGATATTTAATTTTTGGGTGAGACCACATTTCTTCAGTTATTTATTATTATTTATTTTTAATGTATACATTTTATTTAGTGTGCACACTGAAAGATGCTTCCTATACAATCATAATATACTATATATTTTATTCAAAATTCTTGACAATTGTCAGCAAAATGACGCCATAAAAAGTAAGGGTGAAGTAAACAGTGAAGTCAAGATGGAAAAAAACAATTCTTTTCCACTATAACAAAGCAAAAAATCCAAGAGAAGAAAATTTTAGCCTATTTTTTAAGTCAATCTGAGAGTCAATGAAACTTGTCCAACACAAGAGTCGATAATTATTTTGCCAGTCCTTATATTGCAGCCATGAATTATTTAGAAAAACTTACTTTAAACAATTTATTTGAAATGCTAAGCATAAGAAAATTAAATTAATAACATGCACAATAAAAAAAATATTCCAACCTGCTTAAAGGCAGTATAACTCTCTCCTCCCCATATGCCTCATCACATTCAGCAACATATTCCTTGAGCACATTCAGAATTCTAACCATGCGAATAGTTTCTTGCACTACACGGTTAGAACTATCACGATCTTTTTCCAGCACAGTCACTGTATCAAATAATGCCTTCAGGCGATCAATACAAGAGCTGATAAAATCTTCATGAATATCTACTTGGTTCTGTTGTAACCGGGGACCCAAATTAGTAAAAATGTCTTTCAAAAGTATCACAGCTTTTTCAGCAACATCATCTGGCGCTAGCAGCACCACCTGTTGAAATTTGTTTAATACATGAAATGGACATCTTCAGAAGGAAAGAAATAAATTTCTTTAAAAATAAAATAATTTCAAGATAGCAACACTTAGAGAAAGGTTTTAGAACAGTAAACATATTTCTGACTATCATATAAACACAATCAGTCTCCACCATTTATCCAATTCAGAAAACGTTAGTAAAATTACTACCAAAAATGAAAATTTGTATGAATCAACCTAATACAAGAGTTTTGCAATATTAGGAATAGCACAGCATGCTAAGAATCTTTTTCATTGTAAAATCTCACCCCTCCTCATCTCCCCAAAATGCATATGATTATAAAATATTTTCCATCCAAATTAGTTTAATTCACTCTTCCATATGAATTTAAAGCACTCTCATCACACTGAAAATTTTTATTAGAATATTATCTTTGTTCATTATATAAAAAAATAATTTAAATCTTAAATTTTATACAAATATCATATACACACACACAAATACATACAGAGTTCCCAATAATGAAAATATATTAAATTCATTATATTCCTATCTCCAAATGAGAGCACCTTGCTTAAAGTCTCGATCATTTTAATTTTAATTTAAAAAAAAATAAATAAATAAATAAAAAGAGCGGGTACACATATGATTATAATTTAAAATGTTTCTTTAAAAATTAAATAAAGTTATAAAATTTCAGTAACAATTACATAACAAATGAATATAATTTTCTTTAACATATGAATACATGAAATATATTATAAATTGCTAAATTTATTATTTATATATTGTCTTTGTTTTAAAATTAAAAAAGAGAGCTCTATGAAGAAATATTTGCTTACAATTAATGTATATAATTCATTATTAAAAAACTGTATGACCGCAAAAATTTAAAACAGTAAACTATCATAGACAATCAGGAGAGTACATTTCTATATAACTACATTTGAAACAATAACAACAAACCCTCCACATCTTATATGATTTCTTAAACTGCTAATTCAAATTATTAATAGTATAAAAGTATTTATTAAAATGTCTTACATAATATGCTTTGAAATTATTTAAAACTTACCCGCCAAAGGTAGTCAAGACCAATTAACTCCATGTCATCCATGAGATAACCCCCTCGACGTTTGGCAATAAGTTTGTTCTCTTTTAAATTAACTTGTTTGAAAAAACGTTCAAAACAACTGAAAATAAACATTAAAACATATTAAATAAACCAATAAAAATTAAATGCATCAAATTAAAAATAAATTACTTTTCACAACAGAGTTCGTTTTTGGAATTTTTTTTGGGGGGGTTAATACCCCTCAAAAAAACACCCCCCACCCCCCAACTTTGTACTATTCATCTGCTTCAACTGAAGCAGAATTCCTAGTAAATGCACACAAGAGTTCACCATACATTTTATAATGCCAATTTATGCTTGCAAACAGAAAACTGAGGATGTGTATAATTACATTCAACATTAAGCAGGAATAAACATAACAAAATTTTGATGAAAGTGTGATAGGTCAGAAAACAAAATCATATCAGATATTTAATATTTAGATTATTTTTTTGTGAAATGCATCATGTGACCAACTCTAATGGTATGAAATAATACTTGAAGACATAAAAAAATCACTATTTAAGAACTCTAAAAGAATAGCTTAGCAAATGTTTTTCAGTGAAGGTGAACAACTGTTAGTAGAAAATATTAACCGTATGTTCCAATAATGACATTTTTAATAAAATCTACAATGCCACAGAATTATTACATAATGTAGTTTCAACATAACAATCATATAATTTAAATGGCGATACTCTACAAAAAAAACAACAAAAAACAATTGGCTAAAGCAATAAATATAATATGGTCACCCCCTAAAAAAAAATAATTAAAAAGAGAATTTTGAAGTAAAATCAGCTCAAGCAAACATACTGAAATTCTGTCACCCATAAAATTTAACTTTAAAATAACTTGATCACTGACCTACAAGAGAAAATCTTAACAACATGGTAATATAAGTGCTAGGAGATATTGTTATCCTTGACATTATTCGCTAGTCTTTTATAGCACAGTGATTCTGAGTGTATACCTAATAAAAATCTTTGAATAAAAGGATAATTTAATAGCAGAAGTTTAAGCTTAAACTTTCGTGCATTACTGAATATATGGATTTGCTGTATAGTCATTCACGATTGAAAATATCATTAGAAGAGTCAATCAAATCAAATGAAAACGGACGACTATTTTTGATTCAATCATATTCAAAGGATTTAGATAACTATTTTATATATAAAAAAGTAAAAAAAATGCACTATGTATGAATAAAATAACTGAATTTACGTAGATTCAATAAGTCAGTAGGTCATTTTAAAACTAACACTTTAGCACTAAATCTATGAAAATAAGTTAAAGGAAAACATTTATTCTGACAACAAATTATAAAAACATAAGAATTCAATTAAAATATCTTTCTTTGTCTTAAATTGAGTAATTTAACGAAGATAAAAGCAAAAGCAGCTTCAAATTAACATGCACATATAAACACATGCATGTACACACACAGAAAAGACTGACAGTCAGCAGATAAACTGAACAATATGAGAGGCCTTAAAATGAAAAAAGTTAAATCATTAATACAAAACAAAATGTAATTATAATGTTCAATAATAACATGAAATCATAATAATAAAAATACTTGGCCTTTTTATATGTACTGCAAACTTTATAAAAATTATTGAACAATGAACTTACTTCGCAAAAATAATTCTAGTTACAACCTTTTGAAGTATCCAAAAATTATATGTTTAATGCAAGAAAAATAATTCGGGTTAACTCTACCATCTTTCATGTGTACAACTCTATTTATCTTGGTGCTTTTACAAAATTGCGAGCGAATTTGCATATGTTTGAAATTCATAAATGCATTCAGTTAGATTTCCAATGATACAACCATAAATACATTTTTTAAAAATTAATGACAAACACACTTGATTCCATTCTCAGTGAGAAGACCTGGATCCAACTGCAAAATGTTCCTTTCAAAGAAGTCACGAGTGATATCTGGATCTAAGTCTGGTTCTTCCCCCATTAACTGAAAAGATTAATAATGCACGTGTTAGGGATGGAAAGTCTGTGTGGGGGTGGGGGTGGGTGGGTTATGTACTTGGAAATTTTTTACAGACAGTAAATGAAACATATTATGTATCATTTTGCCCAATACATCTATAGTATAACAGTATAAAGGTTAGCATCTGCATAATTAATCTTTTGATTTACGGGAACAAGTTACTCATAGACATATAACATATGCTGTGCTGTTTGATCCTTTTAATTAAAGCATTGCTTTATACACATGAGCAAGACCCAATACCCCCAGATACGATGCCAACGCTGATATAAGTTAGCCAAGTCACTATAGGTCACGTAATAATACTTAGCCAAATATTTAGTCTAGTAACAATGTAACTAACTGACCAACTAGACCAGTCTGCACTGATGCACATCTTTATGATACACAACTTTGTGCATCAAACTGAACGGAGGTGTGAATAGGCTACAGCCATCATGTTTCTGATGCTAACAATCAAACTATATCAAATCATGGATATGTTTTTATCTGACAAGTCTAAAGAACTATATATTTATAACTTTCTTTGCAAAAGTGACATGGTCATTGGTATCCAAGCATATATCTAAGATCTAAATGGTTTTAAACTAAGTATTTCTTCAGCTTATTATGTATTTTTCTATCATTCTAAATAAATCCCCAAAATGTTTGTAGTATTTTTGTTTAATGATCAGTATCTTCTATCTTTGCTGGGTTTCGAACTGAGGGTTCGGTAGATAAATTGCTAGTAAAAGGTTAATTGTCAAAGACACCAAAATGCCTGACCAGAATACTGAATGTGCGTTGAGAATTGCTGCATGTGATGTCAGAATATAAACTGATAATTATATTAATTAAAATTAATTAAACATTTATTCCTCCAAGCCACACAATAAAATATATATTCATAAAACTTGTATTATTCCAAGAAACTCAAATCTGCCTTCTTGCCAAAAATGTTATCACCTCTCACTTGACACACAAAATAAAGCTGCAGATACTATAAAGAATTAAAACTACCTCATAATTATGATGATATGATGATGGCAGTGAACACTGTGACTGATAGAATTAACAAAATATGATGCTGCATTGCAAAACCTAGCTAAAGTGAAAAAATTCAAAAGTAGGGCTTTTGTAATTTATTCAAGTTCAGAATCTCATGTTTATTTTATTTTTTTAATTTTAATTTATGTCCGATAGTTTTTTCACTATGCATTTTTAAGTACATATCTCCCCTGGACTATCAAAGGGGAATAACGACAACAAATGGCTGTAGCACAAAATTAATTTTAGAATCTTTAGCTGGGTTTTCCCATGCAGAGTCATAAATAAATAACAATATTACTATTACCATTATTAATTTTAATAATTCTAGATTCTGGTGCTCCTGAAAACAACTTGTACTATTTACCACTTTTTGTAATGTGAGGAGTTTAAAATTTAGCTGTATTGCCAAAAAATGTTTAAATTTCAAAATTTGAAGAATACAATAGAGGCAGATGTAAATTTTAAAACAAATTTAAAAGCAATTTAAAAAAATGAAAAAATAAATTATCTGCAAAATGTGAACATGAAATAGACCATAAAGGATAAAAATTATCAACCTATATTCCTCAAATTAGGAAGAAGATAAGCTGCCTTAGAAAAAGTAAATTTTCTAATTAATTTTTAAATATCTTAATGTTTAATTTATTAATATTTTAATGTACGTATTTAATAATTCAAACTTTGTTTAGGGGGGAAAAAAAAATTACAAAATATTTACTATACCTAAAAAAAAATTTTTTTAAAGGCTTTTTCATATCTAAAACATAAGGTAAATAAATTAACATAAGGCTGTAAAAAAAAAAAAAAAAAAACCTCCCCTCACTACCCCACTCTCAAGAAACTAAATAATTTTAAAAACCATTGCATGCAGGCATTTACACTATTAGTCACTTTCTTAATAACAAGAGTAAAAGATTTTGTCTTCTACACCCTCAGTTTATACATCTTTCAGCTGCTATAAAACCAGACTACTACAAAAAGTGGGAAAGATATCAACTTATATTTTTCAATTTTGGGAATATAAGTTATCCTTGTTATGGGAAAGCAATAGAAGATGTTACTCTCAAAATATTGTGCTTACTTTTTTATATTTTACATTTTTCTTTTAATATTTAAATATTTATTTTTTTCAAACTTACGTTCTTTTCTTCCAAGTAACCAAATTTGTAATATGTACAACATAATCCTTAAATCATCATTTTATTCATCAATGACTCAAAGTGAAAATTATTATTTATTTGTGTTTACAAAATTTAAATGTTTTATGTCAAAAATTGCATAACCAGTGGAGGAAAAAATTAAAGTGATAATTTATATCTGTAATAATTAAACATTATCATTAAAAATACACTATTCTTCAGCAAGCATGTCTTATTAATTAAGAATCATATATTATTTATGTTTTATGCATTCCTTTGTCTTCATGTGTATGTATTATATTTATTACTCTATCTTCTATTACTTGATGTCACATGATATCTTTTTTTTAAAATAAAAAGAACCTTCCTTAATTATTAGAATTGTGCACTGTGTAATATTCATAAATAAAATGACTGTTCATATTCAAATATATTGCTTATTTTACATGTTTTAAAAAAATTTGTTAAAACTGAAAATTTAAAGCAAAATAAATATAAACTCATAATGACGATCAGAAACTGTTTAATACTGGTTCATTTTTTTTTATTCCTGATAAATTTTGCTTCAAATCTCTAGGTAGAAACTTTCTTAATTTTTTTTAAAAAAAACTTCACATACACTTGCGGAATATAATAACTGGAGTTGCTCTGCGCACTTTCAAGTATACTGTTATTTCAAGAGGCCAATCTTTTTTCTTGACAGTGCAGTATAGTTTGTCAAAGAAAAAAAATTTGGAGGCCAATAATTTCAGTAGAATGCTGCATGTAGTGACATGTGAGCAGGATATGATTTAATAAACAATATCTTGTAAGTGTCAAACATACACTGTCTATTGGGTGAAGTCATTGTTATTGGACGCCATTTTGAAATGTGAACATCTTGTCAGTCGAATGAAACAGTATAAACGTTCTGTGATGAATTTTGCCTATCCTATCGATCTCCAACTTTTAAGCATAAATAAATATGGGAGAGAAAATGTGTAATTCATGACCAAGATTGCATTGTATTAACTACAGTTAATATTGACCAATGAAATAAAATTCCAAAAGAGCTCAAAAAGGACCTATATGTTTAAGGTACTTAGCAATCAACTGTTTCAGCCAATCAAATCAAGCCTTTTACACACTTTGCATACAATCTGATCATTAGTTGGGGGTCTTTCAGTTTACAGACAATAAATTTAAGAAAAAAATAAATCCCCTCCCCAACCCTCAAATTTAAGACTTTTTGATATTTTACACATTTTCAAGACCTTTTCCAGGCCTGGAAAAGTTAAAATCAAATTACATACATATTCCAGACCTGCATGATAATCCTATGCATTACCAAAGATATCAGTGATGTGACTTGATGTATATAAAAGCATTTTTTATTTTAATATTCAACTTTTGTGTGCAAAATTAATTCAGGATTTTAATATTGTAAACAAATCTAGTTTGGGAATATCAACATGAAATAACAAAATATTTCAGTCAGAGCAGAGTAAGTGGGATCTAAATCAGTTTGTTTAAAAACTTTTTAACAAATGGCAGCAACTTTCCAAATATCAAATTCTTCCTCTAGTTTTCTACAGTTTTCCGGAGTGTTGTTCTTATGTTATTTATATGTATGTTTTAAAAGAAACACAGTAAAATTGTGTTTGCTTTTATTTTCTTTCAATTGTTTGCTGACTAATTTCCAACACTAAAAGAAAATGAGAAAGTAAATTTAATTTTAAAGAGACAGAGGAAAGAAAAATGTGAGATATGTTTTGGGACAATTTGAAGTCCTTGACTTAAAAGGCCTCATAATATACATAAGAATAAAGATTACTACAATCTGAGTGTGTTTGAAAAAAAATTATGCCCATGTATACTCATAATTAAATATCTTACCTTTGCAAACCACTTGAAACAAGCTTCTCTATCAGCAACATAAATGGCATTTTCTGCCAGGGAGTGCCAAATCTGTAAATTCAAGAGTTAATGAGATTCATTATATTTCTATTAGACTTTCTCCAAACAGTTTATAAAAGTAAAATAAGTGTATACAAGACATCCATCCTGTAATTTGGAGCAAACCCCAAATGACAAATTATTTAGCATGATAATGTTAACAAACCCTTTATCTTATGTTGCCAGTTTAGTGTATGCATGTTCTCAGAAGCAAAATATAATAATTAATTAATGGTGAAAAACTTTTTATTTGCTGTAATCAGAAATTTGAAAATTATTTTAAGGTGAGCAAAGTGTACAAGGAGAATTACAGCAGAAACCTCAGTAAAGAGGAAAAAGTAGTAATGGTTGAACATAATACTGTACAATATTTTACATGAGAACTTAGCATCTTAAAGCAAGTCTTTTCATAGCCTGTAATCTACAAAGGTGATAATTTAAATTCAAAAATTTATTATTACTGTTGCAATGACACATGATAAAGAAATACATTTTATTATTCTTGTACAACTTAAAACATATTAAAATTACTATTTTTGTAGCTAAACTATTTTCTGCAAAACGAAAATAACAAGTCATTACTGTATTTATAAGTCTGTTATTAACCTTACTCCTCTAGCAACCTATCATACTGATGGTCTCAAGCAGATTAATTGGATTTCTTTCACTCAGAACCAAGTATGAGAAAGATGGTGGAAGGAGAAGCATGATAATGGTGATGACCATTTCCACAATATTATTGTTGTTTCTCAGTAACAATTGAGAGCTCTCTTTTAGCAGTGTAGTCCTTGCTTTATAGTCCATAATTTTACCTCTTTGATCAGTTATGACTAAAAAGCATATTAAGTTTTCATGGAACTTTCATCAGGCTTGATATATAATTTTATTTGCTCTATAATACAATAATAACAATAATACTAAATTCTGAAATGTTAAAATATATTTTGTGAATTTTATATGCCCTATAATTTGCTTATGCACAATAATGTGATGAGGATAATTGTGTATTTTATGACATCAACACAACTACCATATTCAAAACTATATTTAGTAATATTAGACACATTCATTGACTGCAAAGTATCTACATAATATTTTCTCCCAAAAGACATTTCGCACCTTTGCAATTAGTAATAGAGGTGGGTATAAAAATATTCTTTTAGATGACCACATCCAAACAATATATTTTTAGCTATATGTTATTGTTTAAGTATGTCATTTAAACAGAAGTTTTTAAAAGTATGTACTACTTTAACCTGGAACAGACTAAAAGAATGTCAGGAATATTAAAAACAAAAACAAAAGCACAACCCAAAATGTGTGAGAAAGCTAACACTCTCAAGAATTCTGCAAAATACATAGCTCTGGTTTGCAAAATGTCATAATGTGAAAAAATGTACTAAGAGGACAAATATACTCCTCAGGTTATATGATGGAAAACTATATTACTGTCTAAATATCTGTCTACTCAAAGCATCCTCATGAATCTAAAATATACATCTAAAGTAAAAGAACTTCAAACGTGTAAAATTAAACTAAAGAAGATCAGCTGATGGGATGCTTACAAGCAACTGAAAATTTGAGGACACAACAATAATGGTTTATAGACAATCATTTTGTTTTACATGGGTGAAAAACTGAAAAGACTGAAACACCCAGGACTCTCACCCAAACCATGCGTACAAAAAAAAAATATGCACATTAAACATGCTATTAAAAATATAATCATAATCTTTATAAACAAGTTCAGGTGTCATAACCTTAAAATACTATAACTCACCAGTTAAATTCCTAATAAAGAATTTTTAACCATAGTTATTCAAATTTCATTATCTCAGAATTACGATATTAATTAAGCTTTCACAATTCAGAAAGATTGGATTATCTGAATTATGAATCTTTAATCAGAAAACATATATACAAATTTTTTTTTTAAAAACTTCAAAAATATATTAATGAAGGCAGTGGCAAATGCAGAGAAACGACATAATGGATGAGCAGATTGAATCAGCCGGCAAAAACTAGAAGGTGACTTTTGGTGGAGAAGCTTGACTTGTCAGTTTAGACTGTAATACTTCTGATGACAGTATTGAGTAATAGCCTATCTTTCATAAATATTCTAAGTTACTTAAGCAACATTTTGAAGGTGTTTGTGGAGGGGGGGGGTGGAGAAAAAGAAAGAGAAAGAACAAATGATTTTTTAAAAAAATATAATGCTCATACTTAACCAGAAACAGAATCAGTGTACTTAATATGGCAGGAAACTTTTTTTGTTACTGGTTCTCTTAAAATAATACTGTATAATTATATGCAATATATGTGTCTTTCAAAGAACTAAAATGTAATTTGAAATAATACTACAATTAAAACGAGCATCAATTTGCAGTACACAGGATCATTTAGTTAAAAATAATAATACACCTTTCATATATGAAGCATCTTTTTATTCTCTGACAATTACAACCATTTCATCATTCTGCTATCCAATAAAAAAATAATATGTCACCCAAATTTTTATACCATTGTCTTTTATGAACTTTGTACTCAATTATTTAAGATATTAATCATTACTAGTCTGTTATATTAAAAGATTATAAAAACAGTATTTAAAAACTCTCTTGATTTGAAAGGAAAGTAAGGGAAACTGTATCTGCTTTATCAGTTTGCAATGACTTTAGTACTTTACAAATGCTTTTGATCAACACAATTCTGTGCAGGAAATAAAACATATTTCATTCTTTTGAGCAAAACAATTAATTAATAATTCAGTAAATCATAAATAGTTTGTTGATTTATGATAAAAACATAAAACACAAGCGGGTGCCTAAGGTCCATGCTGCTTCTAACTAAAACAAAAATATATTAAATCCTAAGTCTTCTTAAATATTTTTTTTTTAAAAAGAAATCAATACGTTGATTAATAAAATGAACGGATGTAGACCTAAATGGTAAACAAGATAACGGCTCAACTTTAAAAAACCGAACGCATAAGAACTCACATGAAGTCGGTACTAAACCAGCTGGGATCTGAAAACGAAAAAAATGTTCTGCCTTGAATGAAAAGTAACAGTAATTATCACTTCATTGTGATATTTAATGGCACTGTAATACTCGGCAAATGAATGCTAATTCAGACTGCAAAATGTAAATCTTAGTAAATAGTGCCAAATCGGGATAAGACTTCTCACCAAGAGACAAATAAGTATGTGTGACAATCTGCTCATCCTCTTGTTACACAAAAAAATAAAATATTTAGAGTATTTTATAAATTTAAATTGCAGAATCTAATAATATTAACATGCAAAAATATTAAATGTGCATGTCCAGTGCATAACAAGCAAGCCATGCATGATTTCATGTTTCTACAATGTGTCATAGTTCTTATGCTTGTATGTGCATAGCATATTTTACTGCAGTTATCCCAAATTTGAAAAAAACACCACTGCCACTTGATCTTACAATAATGGACATCTGCACATGAAATAATTTTTTCAAAGCAGACAAAAATATGAGTGTCCAAAGTGTTTTAATCTAGAGGAATATGCTGTAGAAATTAGTGTTTACTCTCGAATTTTTACTAACCAATAGACAAAACAGATTATGTGATACACAATGACAAACATCTGAAGATCGTGCAAAATCAATACACATTAGAAACAAATAAACATTATCAATCAATTAATTGTGTCAGGAATTTTGGAAATTATTTTCTTGGCATACAGTTATAAAATGCATATTAGATCAAAATCAGAAAGAATACAAGTTTGTTTTTTAAAACCTAAGAAACAAGGAAATATTTAACAAATTTTCCATCTTGAGCAAACTCAAAGCCGAGAAAGGGAAGAATTAAAATAAAAAACAAAATTAAAAACAACAGTGTCTAAATGATGGGGGGAAAAAACAAACAGTACCTGTCTTGCCTGGGGTTCACACAGCCATAACTGTCCATCTTTTAATAAAAATCTGAAAAAAAAAAGACAAAAAAAATATTTTACAGGGTATAATACCAAAACAATAATCACACGTCTTAAATAATCATAAATAAATATACTTTTAATTACATTTACAGAACTATTTAAACTCACAAACAGATCACTACTACAGTATGGCACTGATCTGGCCTTGTAGTTACTTATAAAATAAATTAAAACATTTTTTTTTAAAAAATGTAAAAAAGGCTTAATTCATTTTAAAAAAAACAAAAAACAAATAAGGTTTGTGCTCTGATTGTGGGGAGAAAGTGGAGAGTGGAGAGAAACTGTAAAAGTATGTAATTTTAGAGTAATTTTCTAATGAAAAAGTATAATTATAACAATATAATGTTTGAAATTTTACTATGCTATTAAGGTATTGTTAAATGCACAGAAGCAATAAAACTGATTTTAAAAATGTAAACTATTAATCACCAAATTATTATTTCTAGAAAAAAATTATATTCTTCAAGAAAAGATTAATTTATATATATAATAATTTTTATTTATCACTCTGTGACACCTCTGGTCACCCTTCACTAATTATGGTTATTATTTATTAATTAACAACACATAAATAATTACAAGTGCTCTCTCACTTGGCAGATTATATGGGTATTGTAAAACTTTACTCTTTACACAATATTAAGATAGACATTTTACTGTCGCATAATGTTTCTGCAGGTGGAAACTCCTTACTAAAGGAGTAATAAAAATCTGTCTTTTAAGGTTAATAAATTTAACAATAAATTTTATTGAATCAACAATCAAATATACAACATATGAATATAATCAAAAGAGTATTGTTATTTACATCATTTCACAAGGTCTGATTAAATGTTTGACACTCATTCAGTTTACCCTAGCATGTACATCAGCAGTCAAATTAACATATATATATATATATATATATATATATATAATCAAGTTCACAGATGTAGTTTCATCACAGAAAGGAGAGTGGAGTTTTAGAGAGATAATTATAGTCAATGTACAAAACTTTTTCAATGATGGCAGCTGTCACTAGCATGCATTCAGAATCATGTGGTTTGCAATAAATCACTTTTTTCATATTAGATGATGGTCCAATGTATCCCTTCTAGGTACATTACACAAATGTGCCAGAATCTTCAAAGCACTCACAAAGAAAATCGTGGAGAATCGTCCAGAACCTTGTATGCACTATCAAAGCACATCACAAGAACCTTCGTGTGCACTACTACCACAAGGAATGTTAAAAAATCTTGTGAATTCTCAAAACCAAACTCAAGCTCAATTTCCATCATATTGGCTCTCAAAAAGAATTCACAAGAATCAACTTACAGTAAGTAACACATTTAATGATAAGTTCGACAACAATGTTGGATAAACACACCAACATGATTGGGTAGAATACAGTAGTCACTGTAGTCTGAAGCAGATACAAGATTATGAAACACCCAAATAATCAAAAAAAGGCATGCTCCTCTCTACAAAAGTCAAATTAAGGGCAGAGATAAGTTTCAGGCATATTTCATCTCTAAACTCCTTTCTCTCTTACATTCTCAACTTACAAATCCTGCAACAATATTCATTAACCCAATACACACACAGCACAAGAAATATAACATCAATCAAAATTCACCGTATAAGATATAACATAGTCAAATTAGTGAACATAGTGGTTTAATTACATAAAGCATTCTCCAATTTAAATCAAAGACCAATAGCAAACACGTACAAAATATTTCTAAGTCCACTCTTTTTTTATTAGTCATTAACTAGGTAAGACCACTCGCTATATGGAGACTGGAGACAACGTCACTTTTTGACTGAATTCACTCTTTTTCAAAACTGTCTATCTCGGTAATTAAAAGAAAGAAATGGTTGGAAATTGTTTTAACAAATAAAGGAATCTTCCAACGTTAAATATAAGTTATGTTTGTACATTTGAATGACGTATTTATTACGTTTTGATCGATAAACTCACAGTCGGTAAAGCGTACTAAAGTACCCGTGGCGAGATTTGAAAATGGCTTACCTCCGACATCGTTTTTGGGTATGCTCACATAACGCGCTATCGCTCTTTTAGTATTCAACCAATAAAAATAAATCTTATATCAACGGAAAGCTAAGATAATGACCTTTAACATAAGCATCGGTTGATTTAATTTTTTTTAATTTTTACTGTAGAAAATGATCATCCAAATTATGTGTTATGTTTGACGCATTATAACTTCGAAACCCATTCTCATCTGTTCGCCTACTTTATACTGTTGAAAAGGTCATCTTTTGCCCTTTAAAATGGTATATAACATGAACCAGAAGTCTCTATAACGGAAGTGCGAATGGCAATGAACGCGGGAAACCCTAATAGTTTTATTCGCGCCCATGCCGAAGTTGACGAGAGATCGCCATCTTGGACCACACGTGTATTAAAATGGATCAACCAGACAACATTTTGCGTAAATTTTAACAAAAACTATTAAATTTCATCTAAATATTGCTACTGTAAAACGATTATTTATTATTTTTAAGTTACGATATGTTAGAAAGTTTTATTTTGATCATTAACGAGGTTAGCTAAACATCGGCCATTTAAAGTACGGTTGCAAGAGGGTGATGATTTGTTAGGACAAACTGCTTATATTAAAAGCAGTCCTATACAAAAAATACTGGCTGCAAATGATTAAATGATGATTCATGATGAGACTTATTTTTTTAGAAAATATTTTAATTAATCGGCGATATTTAAAATTAATTTTACAAAGCACCAATCCAAAATAAAGAACGACAACTTTTAATGCTGGCGGATTTTTGTCTCTGTGTTACTGTCTGCAGCTGACCATTACTTTTCATTATTTTATTATAATTCGGGTTTTAAGAAACAATCTAGTAAATGATGAATGAGAATTTGTCATTGAGTGACCGTTCAAGGTAAAGATATATACTAATATAGTAATAAGTGTATGTGACAGTGAGTGAGTGAATCGATGTATGGTAAAAATTGAGATCAAGACAAGGATGAGTAATATGCTACACACTCTACAGACATACAGTATACACTAATATAGTAGATATATAATAAGTAAAACTATGAAAGACTTTAGCTTTCAATTTTCAAGATATTTTTAGAATGTTAATGTCTTATATTATGAAACAAATAGACACCTATTAAAAATAAAGATACTAATAATTACAATTGCTGTTGAAGGGGACTAAAAAATAAACTGCAAATAGTAACAACTATTGAACATTGTAACAATGTAAAAGTATTTTATTAAACTAAAAGAGTATCACTATCAGTTTTGCTAGCTTTGAACTGTTTTTAAAATTGTGCTGTTCTTAATACGTTGTTAATAAATAATGGACAATTAATGAATTATACAACTTTGTCAAATAGTAACTGCAAATAGTAACAACTATTGAACTAACATTGTAACAATGTAAAAGTATTTTATTAAACTAAAAAGAGTATCAATTTTGTTAGCTTTGAACTGTTTTTAAAACTAATGTGCTGTTCTTAATACTTTGTTAATAATAGAATTAAAATCAAAGCAGCATCTGTTCATAAGTTTATATTTTTTCTTCTGATCATATGTGTTACACAATATGGGTGTATCAAAGTATATTTATACATATGTGTGAATGTGTCTAATATCCACAAGTGAAAAGACATTAAAATTAAATAAATCAACTAACTAGTTATTGGCAATGCAGTTCATAACAAGCAAAGAAATTGACTGAACAGGATTTACAGGGCTGATGTAGGTACACAAATGGATAGTTCATGTTATGACATATGGTGAGCATTATTCAACTTATTCAGTTATTGCTAAATATATGCACATAAGTATGCAAAATATAATTTATGACTTTATTTAGGTTAGAATGATCATGCTGTCAGTTATAGAAATTAGAAACACTGTATTATAATAATAACTGTTTCGTTTGACCTATTTTTCTCTTCAACAAGTGAGCATTATTTGCGAATGTATTGCAAAAAGCTATATTTTTCATATGTTATATTTATTATTTCTAAATCTATTAAACAAGATTGTCTAAAACTTCACCCTGGAAATGTCTATACTCCAAAGAGCAAGTATACCAAATCTGGATGATGTATATGAAGTAGTTTTTGTTTTACAAGACTCCAAAAGAGACATTCTGTTTTTGACCACTTGCCGTTTGAAATTTTGAACAAAATGCTATTTTGAGAGGACTGTATTTCATTTTCTATGCATCTGTGATCCTTAAAAAAAAATCAGCAGTATAATTGTGTTACAGAGAGTTGACATAGCAAAGATGAACTGTGTATGTTTCATAGTTTTTGTTTTGTGGTCATTTCAAAAGGGGGTTTCGTGAAATCTGAGTTTTTCTGCAATTTACATCAAACTTTGAACCGTCATAACTTTTTTTCTATTAAAGCTAGAGCTCCAAAATTTTGTATGCAAACTTACTTTGAGGTACATAACATAACCTGCAAATATCAGCTTATTTGGCCAGACTTCAAAATTTGAGTGGTCTTACCTACATTAACTTACCATAAGCTAACAACTGTCCTTATGACTGGACTTGAGTTATGACAAATCAAAGTGATTAGAATGCAGAACCTTCTTCAACAAAGCAACTTTCAATCCCCCACAGGATGAAATTGTTATAACAAATATGAGACTATTAGTCAGAAAAAATAGCCATCCATTTGGAACTAGTTTGGATTGCTTCAGCATGTTCTAGCATATTCTTTACCTGAGTTGTTATTTTAAACTCTGGTACTTACAAAAATATTGTCATGCGCAGTACCCAAAGGACATGTCACAACAACATTTAACAAATTATATATAACAATTAAGTTTAGAAATAGGGACAGGTAAATTTACTCTGCTATACACTCTAAAAAGAACAAAAATTAACAAAAAATATTCTCCTTCAAGGTAGCTTTTATAAAAGTATATGCAATCCAAACTGAAAGATTTATTCAAAAACAATCATACTTAATTTTTATTTAAAAGAAAATAAAAAGTTTAGATTAACCCACAGATTTGCTGAGTCTTGAACCCACTGTCATGAAACCCACTCCCCTAGGTGGATAAGAAGGGGGTAAAAGTAATTATACTGGTATATCTCAAATTAAGAAAAAAAATCAAAGGCATGAGGAAACATAGGCCAGTCAAGAAAGGCAAAGAATGCAAGTAGAAACAAAACACTCTTACCTGTAGTATCAGATATCTCCTGAGAAAAAGAGACAGCGAGAAGACTAGAAAAATTTATTTAGATTAACACTTGTCTGTAATATTGGCCAGGGTGATTTTCTAAGAAATACTGACATAAAACAGCAAGTTTCTTTCATCTTCATGCAACAGAAAAGCACTGTATTTATTGCTGAAAGCTCTAAGCCATAATCTGTTCGATGGAGGAGGGCTGTATACACGCCTATATCTAAATAGAAAGTTAGAGTACTGCATACGGCTAATATGTATGCATGCTTACTATTATTAATGTTAGCCATTCAAAATGAGCCAATCAGTATAAAGCAAATGCGTTTCCCTTTGCAGACAACCTACCATTTATTGCTATAATTAGATTGTTCATATAATAGAAAAAACATGTTTCTGTAGTAGGTCAACAGCCATTGCATCTTGTGCTGAGAGAAATTTGTTCAAATCATTGTTTCAAATCATAATGTTTTTGATTTTGGGGACACTATTTGTGACCCCACAGCTAGATCAGAGTATGACCCAGCTAATGATTCATCTAGTTTTTCTTCTGAGGAGGAATATTTGCCAGCCCCATGTGATTTCATGAAAAATAATAGTGACAAGGAGACCAGTCGCCAATATGGTGCTCATCGTTCATTATGCCACAAAGAACACCCCATCCTTTTGCTGGAAGTAGTGGATTACAAATCCCATTTGCACAAAATTCTACAGTACTTGATGTTTTTCAAGCACTTTTACCTGAGAATTTTGTGCAAAAAATTGTCGAGTACACAAATGTATGGCTGTGCTGCTAGCACAACCAGACATTTGTGAAGAGTCCCTATCAGACAATGACTTAATAAAGAGGCATATGAACATTTTCAATTTTTAGGGCATATTCTTTTGATGGGAATAGATAGTAAACCTAATATAGATCATTATTTTTCAAAAGATGAAATTAATGCTCAGCCTTTATTTCAGAAAGTCATGTCAGGGCACAGATTTTGTTTGTTGTTAAGCTGTTTACATTTTTCAAACAACAGCATGCCTGTAACTGGCAACTGTATCCAGAAAATCAGACTAATTATTGATTATTTCAGATGAGTGTTCTCATAAGTTTATGTGCCTGGTGAGAATATTTGTGTAGATGAATCTTTGATGTTTTGGAAAAGTCATTTAGGTTTCAGGCAGTACATAAAATCTAAACGTGCACAATTAGGATCAAATCATATGAAATCTTAAACTTTTATGGGTGAGACCTCTGATGTGGCAGCACCCTGGATATTTATCCAAAATATCGCCAAAACATCCCCAAATCATGTAACTTTATAAAATTTATTATTTTGGGGTTTCAGGTCAGATCTCTTAATTAAAATTCAACGATGTGACCAAACTTTGTGAGAATCATCATTCAAGATCAAGAAAAGGTAAGGGAACTTTTTATTATGTATTTATTTTTTCATTTTAAATAATTTTAAAATAATACTTTTAAAATTCTTTAGTGTTTAACATAGGTAGCAATTTAAATTTATAAAAATACAGCCACTTTTCATTTTTTTAGTAAGCTCACTCATTCACTTATCACTGAGCAGCAACACAATCTGGTAGATAGCGTTACTATGTGACCTGACAGGCAAGAGGTTAATAAGGATGTAATCCTGAAGTAATGTAGTGTAGTATCAATGACTACAAGAACCAGCATGTCACTAAGTGGCAAAAATAATGTCCAGTAATATTAACAAAAAACATTATTACCATGCCAAATAAACACTTGAGTTCTATTTACTGATTCCAGTTTGCAAATTAATGGAGATGAGGGAGTTGAACTTGCATGAGACTGTATATAACAGATAAGGGTAATAAAAGCAATTGCTGTGCAAGCATCCAAAACCGATCTGATTCTTGACAGCATCTGAATATTATTGAAATGTTTTATAAAATATTATTGGTAGGTCTGAATCTACAAACAGCACACAGTAGCAGTGAGAAAATCTTATAAATATACTGAAATTCTTTTTCATGTATTGAAAAGTAGTCTGGTTTTATGTTTTGTAGCTTTTACTGTTACAAATGGGTAGGGAGAGGAAAGAAACAGATAAAAAAAAAAAACTGACACAGACCTGAGAAATCGTAATCTTTCTTGAACTTGTGCATTGTGGTGAAAACGCCCATCAGGCAAAATTGATGCTGGTTCTTCAGTTGGATGATCTGTTACAGAAAAGACATCTATCTTACTTCATGTATTCTCAGACAGCAGATTTCAGAGCTTGCAGTTTCATGAGATATTTCAGTTAAATCTATTTTGTTGAAATATTGTTACAAACTGGCGGTGGGTGGACAGATTTGTAAGATAATAAAAGCAATAAAGAGTTTTCACCTCTGGCATACAGCCGGGCCTTGTTCATGTATGCTGAAAGGTTCTGTGACACCAACATTACAATGGAATGCTGAGTCTGTAGGTGTCCTATCACATTGTTGCGATAGTACATATGAGGAGCCCTTTGTGTGTGTGGGAAATTTTGTGGAGCCTGAAACACAAATGAACATTAATTAATTTTTTTTTTTTTTTGCACAGAAATGACTCTATAAAAATATGTAAATGTGAACTCTTATTTTAAGTTCATTGTACAGTTATAATTTAAACTTAATTATGTGAATAATTAAAATGTAAATAAAGCAAATGAAAAATGGAATAGCCTCACCTCTGGAAAAAGTTGACATATCTCCCTGATTTGCTTCAAAGCTGGTAAAACCCATTTATCGTTCTTCAACTCATCTACAAATCGATTGATCCACTGTATCTTTTGTGCATCACGATCCTGTGGCAGAAGCTAGCATTTATTTTATTAATATACAGTTGAAAAATTGAAGTCTAAATATTTTGGGTGTAATTTTGAGTGAGAGAATATGCATGCATGTACATCAATTAATTCAAAACATACATATGGCTCATTCTCTGGACAAGTGTACCGTATAGGGTGGATCCATTTGAAATATTTTTTAGCATTTATTTTATTAATATACAGTTGAAAAATTGAAGACTAAATATTTTTCATGTAATTCTGAGTGAGAGAATCTGCATGCATGTACATCAATTAATTAAAAAATACATATGGCTCATTCTCTGGACAAGTGTACAATATAGGGTGGATCCATTTGAAATGTTTTTTAGCATTTATTTTATTAATATACGGTTGAAAAATTGAAATGTTTTCTCTTAAAAATAAAACATTGAAATATCATATTATATATATTTAGAATTAATGTGATACATACATAAAATAGTTGTGTGAATTTCCATTTATTTATTTTGTAATTATTTGTAATACCATTTTGTTTTCAACTGAAAATGGCACCTCTCTTTTGTGACATGCTATTTTCTTTAATTTTCAGTTATAAATAAACAAACAAACTTACTATATCAAGTTTTTGTTAGAAGTGATATACATTAAAGGAAATTTCTATATCCCTTCTATCTTGAAAGAGTCAATTGGTGAGGAAATAATATTTTTAAAAGGCATTTCTTTTGTCACATTTTTTCCCCACATAAATCAGATCCAAAACTTTGATTTTTTTTACTGAACATTGACATATCATAAGCTAATTTTTTTCAGGTTTGTTCATTGTATTTAGAAAATTCAACCTCAAAAAAATATTCTGCCTTCATTTCCAATTTCAGTTTGTGACAAACAAAATAATTAATTTGTAAATATAAAATAATGACGATATCACAAACTACTTCTTATATTTTTCAAAGATGCCATATTGTGGAAAGTTAACTCTCATGTCATTTTGTCTTGGTGTGATGAGCTTTAAGTATAAAATAAGAAAAATAACTTGCGGTTCTAGTGAGATTACACTCTTGTGACAACAATGGCGAGAAAATTTTCAGAATCACCAATGTTTCAAAACAGCCAAAGTTTCAGATAATTAACGTAATAAATAGCTTACATATTTATGTAAATATCCATATGGTTTCTTTTGCATTTAAAGTTTCAATAGCTGGTGTGTATTTTTAAACCAGAGCTAGCAAAGGTAGAGAAACCTGTGAATTACATTCAAGAATATAAACATCATGATTAGGATTATTATATATTTTAAAAAATATATTTAAAGAGACACACTGTTTATTATCTAATACTATCTTCACAGCCAAATAACTTAAGCTCGTTTTATGTTGAGAAAAATTGAGCTTCTTTTGTGATGGTTGAAATTGTTGTCACTGGTGGCCAAATAAAGTTTCCAGATGACAATGTTATAGTTTTATATTCCAAAATTAGGTTAATAATTTAGATTAAGAAAGAAAACATATGTGATGATTATATTGCTTATTTAATTTTTTTTATTCTGGTAAAACACCCCCAACCTTACTTTCTAAGTTTTCAACAGAAACATTTTTTTATGTATTTCAAACTCATATAGCATCTATATTTTTATCTTTTCATATGATTTTACAACAGCACAAGTCCCTGTTTTAGACTTAAAGTTGCAAAATAATTAGATTTAATCTACTTTATTTGTTGCACATCATATCAAAAACAAAATGGTACACACATGAGAATGACCCATATATCTGTATAAGCTTTTGATGAAAATGAAAAACACTTTTGAAAAGTTAAGTTTATTCATTCCCCTCCCTGCTTAAACAAACTAAGCAATTTTATTCAATATATAAGTCTGCATAGCCAATCCTATAAGTTGGTAAATATTCAATCAAAACTAAAGTTTGTTGGAAGAAATATATTAAATGATTTTGCTTGACAGAAATTATTTTTCTCAGTAAAATATTTTCATAAATACTTACTAAGCATGCACAAGTAAATGACCTCCCCTCTTGTCTAAATATAAGTATTTGTAAGTGCATGTTCACATTTTATAAAGGAAAACTATTTTTACTGCTCTCATTTTCCCTCTCCAAGCATCAAGATTTGTTATCTAAGAGAATGTTGCCGACTTATAAAAACGTGGATGAATGACTAATAAACACTTAAGGAAAGTTAGCACAGGCAATTACATGATGATGCATTACTTCCCTAACTGAGATAACAAAAACTGAAAACATTTACTCTACCTGTGAGCAGCTGTAATCCAGAATTTTAATGTGTGCTGTGAGAGCTTGATCCATAATTTCTGTGGGAACATCATCACTGTGAGCCAAGTTCCATAAGAGTGTTAGAACCTGCAAAGAAATAATATAAATAAGCTCACCTACATAAAAAGAAAAATGCAATCCTAAAACCGGCTTCATAAAAATCAAACTTTTTAAAGCAATTCTACAATATCTACTGTCCCAATTATTCCATACACTTAAGAATATACCCTGACAGCATCTATAAAATCTATAACCTTAACCCTTTGAACCCGAGATCCTGCTATAGCAAGATAACCAGAAAATTATAATCCCCAGTTGCCCACAATAGTGGGATGAGCGTATAAACTTATATCCTGAGATACCACAACAGCGGTATATGCTGACTTACCCTAGAAATGAACTCTTCCAAAGACCTTGGTGTGTCTGTGTGTCTTGGCGCGGAAGTTCAAGGCTAAATAAGGCGTATCGTAAAAATGATCGTTTATTTTGTGGCTGAAGCCCTTGCAATGATTATAGATAGCGATAGTGAAAAACTTCATTATGAGAAATGACAGTGATAGTTCTAGCAATAGTGTTAATGAATCGGTGAGTAAAACTTTTGCACAGATAAATCCATCTTTACCGAAAACGGTGAACCCGCATTCAATGACAAAAACTGTCTCAATATTCTACATGCGAAGAGTACCTGTGCATTGAACTCAGAGCCGCTGTTTATCAGATTATCATATATTCCAAGGAATTTGGGCATTAAAATGTTTCACACATTAAGTGGCTAACTGATTTCACGTAGAAAATTAATAAAAAATAATTTTAGAAAATTTATGGTTTTTTTGCTCAAGAAGCCAGGATTATAGGTTTTTACATACAGGCGAACAGGGTTCAAAGGGTTTAAAGGCTAAGTTTGTCAAATTCATAAGTATTTAATTAAACCCTTTTCAATACAATCATCAACTTGTACAAACTGCCATACTCTCTGAAACTGGAAAACAAAATAAGAAGAAATAGAAAAGTAAAACTATTCTTTTTTCTGTGGGATAAGTAAATATTTTCTAGCTAAGGGGAGGTTGTAACATAGTCCTAATATAAGAAGCTGAAAATAAAAGAATAAGATGAAAAGTATACAATCTCACATACTTTGTGTGCCATTACACCTTCTTTATCATCTTCTGCCAAGCGACGAATTAGTTCCAGAAGTTTTTCTCGCTGCTTCTTACTGGCATGATTCCAGCTCCCCTAAACAGTGATAAGTATCTAATAAGTATTTTGTGATTACTCGAATACCAAACCTTTCACTGAATCCAGAAATCAGGAAAGATCTACAATCTGGAGAGGAAAGAGTAACACAAAAAGGCAACTAATACTCTATAATGTTGAAATGAAGAAAATATAAAATCAGACCAGAAAATGCACAATATCAGTTGATTCAATTTGCAGATTTGTAAGCTTCTATACAATTTGCAGATTTGTAAGCTTCTATACAATTTGCAGATTTGTAAGCTTCTATACAATTTGCAGATTTGTAAGCTTCTATACAATTTGCAGATTTGTAAGCTTCCATACAATTTGCAGATTTGTAAGCTTCTATACAATTTGCAGATTTGTAAGCTTCTATACAAATTGCAGATTTGTAAGCTTCTCACAATTTGCAGATTTGTAAGCTTATCACAATTTGCAGATTTGTAAGCTTCTATACAAATTGCAGATTTGAAAGCTTCTAAACAATTTGCAGATGTGTAAGCTTCTATACAATTTGCAGATTTGTAAGCTTCTATACAAATTGTAGATTTGTAAGCTTCTATATAATTTGCAGATTTGTAAGTTTCTATACAAATTTCAGATTTGTAAGCTAAACAATTTGCAGATTTGTAAGCTTCTATACAAATTTCAGATTTGTAAGCTTCTATACAATTTGCAGATTTGTAAGATTCTACTGTGAAAACCTGAACAGCTGGTGAACAAGTATGTGAATTTTAAATAAGTACTATCTTAGAAACTCAATAAATCACTTTTTTTTTTGTTGGTATCATTAGCACAGTGATTCACAAACTTTCTCAGTTCATCATGGTACCCTTAGTGTATCAGGTTTTTCTCTATGGTACATCAAGTCAGAAAACATCTGCTAATTGCATTTATGTTAGCACCCCGTAGTTAGCCATGATGCACACTTAAGAAACAATGCATTAGCACAAAACAGAATCAGTCAATACAATATTTCTCTTATTTTTCATAAAATTTACTCCAATAAATCAAAGAATTTAAAGTATACCTATGTATGTAATGTACACCTATCTACATTTCAAGGACTGAAAAAAGTTGTTAAATTGAACCAAAACAGGTTCAAAAATTTAAAGAAGGAAAAGTTCTACAGAAATCAGCTGTTTGAAATTATTCTGCCCTTAATAGGAACTATATGAACAAATTCATGAACAATATCAAAATCTGAGCTGTACAAAAATATTTCAACCTATGCAATATCTTTTGCATCTGAACTTTCAATGACTGCAACAAAAAAGTACTTCAACCTGACAAGTTTCACCTAGCACATGTTTCATATCAGCAGACATTTCTTTTTACCATCTTTAACTGTTCTTTCATAGACTAATATTAATATTAGAATTTTTCTTTTAAAGGACACCTATTACAGCCAGCAATACTATTATAACAAATTATCCCTCAGTAAAAGGTTTCATACTTTTAGCTATTAATGAACTTACTGCATAGCTAGCATGTATATTTCTCTCTGATTTTGCACTTTTGTGATGTGTAAATACTAACTTTTGTTTCAGTCTATCAATTTTATCCTTTCTTATTTGCCAGTCAAGTCATTGTATTTTTTGTTTTGTCTTGTAGTGATGCTTCTTACTAAATTTCTCATTAACAGGTACAGGTGCAAGACAAATTAAACATACTTGTTTGCTACAGAGAAATACTTCTGTCTAAATTTCCTGAACACTCGACATTCAGCATCTATTTCCCTACATTTTGTTTCATCTTAGGATTTAATGAAACAAAAATATTTAAGATGCCTGCCGAGTTAATAAAAATGGTTTTATCTCTGCGTCCATATAATTAATATTTAGTTAAAGGTTGTTATGAGGTTGTTCATCACTTCACATTTGTTACTATCACTACTCTGCTGATTATTTTTATCTAATTCACTGCATTTTCACTTTAATGATGAAACAGAGTCTAAATATCAAATGAAAGACTCAGATGTCAGATATTAGACTGTTTTCCGACATAAAGAAAAGGAAATTGTTTTTTATAATGTGCATAACTATAACATCTGAAAAATATACATTACTATGTTAATTATTTAATCATCATTATCCATTGTGAAGGACAAAGAAAGTTTTTATATTCCCACTAAGTGCTGAAAGAATAAAAGAATAACAACTAAAAAATCTAGTTCAACTAGTGCCTTCTTATAACTATATACAATTATGCAACACACTAATATAAAACAAATGAAACATATGGTTAAAGGATTAAACAAGAGAAAACTTTATTAATTCAAACAATGGAGAAAAAGAAAAAAGAATACCAGATTGTAAAATTATTAACACTACCTGGAAACATTCAAACAGATGATCTAGCTGTTCTGGTGTGAAGTCCCAGGCCAGTTTTGCAAGCAGGTCATGTACATTCTTCACTATGGCATCATGTTTTCCAGACTGCTAATAAACATCAAGATTAACTACCAATGACAATAACAATAGGTAGATCTAGCTATTTTTCTTTTAAAATGACTTCCCATGTGTCCTATATTATTTAAAAGATCATCATAAATAATGAACAATCAAGATTTCAAAGTAGTAAGTGAAATATATTTTCTAGTATAAATGCATATTTCAAAGGAAGGGTGAGTGAATTACGAAAAAAGTTAAATAAACATTTCTTAAAAGCATTTAAATGTTAATTTTTTAAAATTTTTATGCAGAGTATTCAGGCTCACAAAAAAATCACGTCAAGCCAACAATTAATCCCCAAGTGATCTCAAGACAAACTTCAAAGTTCTAATACAAGCCTCACTTTCGTCTCTCTCCCTGTATAGTCTGGGAGACCTTTGACTAAAATGCTGGAGTTTGGAGAGTCATTCAGTTGTGGACATGTGGTAATTTAGGAAAAAATTATTTTCCCTGTACATCTGGATCTTGCTAGCATTACCCGTTACTCAGTCAGATACAAATTTTGATGCAAAAAAATGTAAGTATGCTGAAAAACCAAATGGTATTTGTGTTAACTGTACTATGACTATGTGTCATAGTCAACTGATTAAAGAGTAGTTATCCTCACACACGCACAAATGCATCTTTGTATACAAGGCTTTTGCTGTTATCTTTAAATTATTAAGTTATTTAAACTATTTTTAGCAATCAAAAACTTTCAAGTGGTGCATTTAAAGATGGTTTCTAGTATGCAAAATTAGGACAATATACTATTTTATTAAGTATTTATAATAAAATACTTGGAAAATGTGGGCAAACTAATGATGATCTGAAGGCAATGATGATGTAAACATTGAGAAGAGAAGAATACAGTAATAATTATGGTTGAAGAGAATAATATATCTGTGCAAGAAATTTGAATTCCAGTAAAATGGACCAAAAATGTCTGAACATTGGTCTACCAACACAGACAACACAATGAACATTTTGAACAAAGATCACTAGATTCAGACAAATATATATAAAGAGCATTATTTTATGATTATGTACACTTCAGTGAACAATATTCTCACCTTCCCCTTACACCTATTGAGTCAATTCATTATTTTGTTGGCATCGTCTAACAATGGTATTTTGGGGTGTTTTTCAGATATATTTAGGGGTAATTTTAAATTGTCATATTTCCTAAATCTCCCTCATCAGAGACATAACTTATGCATATGTAGGATACCCATAATACGCAATGTTTGTTACAAGGTGATGCTGAAATTGCTAGTAGAGCTTATTTCCAAGGTGTAGCTGGAACATATATGTAAGTCGTTTAACTCTGATGATGAAAAGTGATGGTTCTTTCTCTGCCCCCCCCCCCCCTTCAGTAGTTCCCTTTTCATTTAGCGTGTCATACTGGTTCTTACTACAGATGTCATCATACAATCTTCTGAGGCAGCAAATTATTTTACTTCTTCCTTGTAGAAATTCAATATACTTTTTACAACATACAACTGATTCTTCAACTGCTTATTTCTCTCATTATTTACTTGTATAAATTCTAAGTCATCTCTTGATACAGAATCAGAAAATAGTGGATCAATAGCCACTTTTTTCACATACAGTAAACAAAAAATTGAGCTGTACAAAAACTTCTCTCTCTACTAATCAAACAACTCAAACTGTTATGACCTGTGAGAAAAGTTCCATTCTGGAATAAGAGTGACAGTTTTAAGTTAGGTAGGTACAAAGTTCCTAGTGCTCCAAATGAGAATCCTGGTATCCTATCATAGATCAGTTATGTCAACTCCAATGCAATAAAGGTTAAAAAGGAAATTTACATATGCATTTAAACATACTCAGTGTACTTGTCCAAACTCTATTGTCCATAAGATTAGGGCCATTTCACTTATCTAGCATTTTATACGAAATGTGGCACTGAAAGACATTGCACTGTAGCAGCCAACAGTAGGTTGGGCAGCATCTTCTATCTTCTCTAAATTCTATTTCAGAGATATGCCTCTTTTCACTTCTGAACTGCCCCTGCATCTATAAGCTGTTTTCCACTCATTTTTACATTTATGTGCTTTGCATACACTATCTGTTTTATTTTTATTGAGAAATACCTAACTACTATTCCAATTCTTCTAATGTATGCACATCTGTGTGAGCGAAACAATTATTTTTCTAAATAAAATAATTTGTTTACAGCATACTTATCGGCTGTGAATACAGAAGCCTCTCTCCGCCGTCCCACTATCCTTCAGGTTTTACTTCATTAATAGTACTAAGGAAAAATGCCCCCTAAAATGGGGTGGATGACTTAAGATTCTTGTGTCCATATATAAGTGTATACTCATTTCAGAACAGTTACATTAATGCTGGTAGCAAAATGCCTTAAAAGAAAACTGTTACACATGCAAAGAATAAAAGATAACAGAAAAAAATTCTAACCTGGGCATCCCAAAGCCTATCTAGATCTTCCATGCTGAGTGCCTTCTCCTTAATCATGAAGCGTAAGATCTTTTCTAGTTTTTCTACATACTGTGGTTGGTGAAGACTGTCCCGTAGTACAATGGATAGTACATTGTTTTGCTGTATCCACTCCTACAAATTTTAAAATCATAATGAAATATTTACTGTATAATTTTGAGTTAATTTAAAACATATGATTTAGTTTATTTAATGAATTATACTTTGTTTAACAGATAAAATATATATATGTTTTGATTAGGGCTGTTAACAATTAATGATTTCTTTGCCAATTAATCTTACAACAATTAACGATTAATTAATAGATAAAAAACCAACTAAATTGATAACAAAATTATACTCAAATTTAATCCTACTGTTATTGTTATTGTTCAGTTCACTCAGTCACTCCATAGATTTCAACCAGTCTTTTAAGCAGGCTAATTTCTTTACACTGTCAGGAGTTAAAGATGCACACAGTTTGTTCACAATATAACTGGATGTGCTGAATAGTCACATGGAACAGATGGGGCTGATATGCATAATACTGTAGGAATAAAAGATGCCAATTTTGGAAAACGACAGGCATTAACTTTCCACCAGAGCAGAGGATCTTGTGACTCCAGAATTCTGGGTTCTTCTCTGTACTTCTGCAATTCACTGTCAAAAATCCCACAGTCATGTCGTCTCCAGACTCATATTCTGAATCATTACAAGTCAGCATCATTCGTGGTTTGTTTTGTGGTGGCTCTGACTCTGCACTTTGACTGTTTTCCTCATCACTTTGCTCATCTACATCAGTCTGTATATTACAATACTGTTCAACTGCACAATGAATAAACTGCCACACATCCTCTCTCGACTCTTTACTTATGCTCTTCAGACTTTTAACTCTTTACTGGGCGGAGTGTTTTCCTTTTTTTTTTAAATCTCTGTGCAGGCAGGAATTTTCAGGATTTCAGTGAGATTTAGGGTTACATTAGTAAAAACATCATATCTTAGGTATTAGTGCACTATACCTTCTCACTATTAATAACTTTGTTATCGTCGTCTTTATAACCAAAATGGTCACGCAATTTACCTTTAACCGGTTTATAATCTTAGAATCGGACATTTTGGCAGTAAAAAAGAATAACAAACAAAAACTTCCGGTGCAACTAAATATCGGCATTGCTTCAGTAAGTAAGCAAGAAAATTAATTGAAATTTAATCGCCATGAAATAAATTAATCAATAAAATTCTTAGCAATTAATTGGAAGATTAATCGTTAAAATGTGCAGCCCTAGTTTTGATATGTGTGATCAAACAAACCTTTAGTCAGAAAAGAGTCTCAAGATCAATTAAAATCATACATTAAGAATGCTAACATTGTAAGAATAGTTCAGAGGTTGAGCTGATCCAAAAGAAAATGCATTTGTAAACAGAGTGTTGCACTGAAAAAGTATAAGTGACAAAATATTGCTTTTGAAACATTATATTACTATTAACAGCAGTAATTACTGATTTAATTTTCAAGCCAATATAATAAATTACTTGAGATCACCTTTATTTGATTTCTGTAAACCTAAAGCACAAAGAATTCTTTTCTTGCAGTGCTAAAATGAGCAATGCATAACTGACTTTCTAATAAAAAAAAAAAAAACAATATTCCAGCAACTGTATCACTATCAGGGATATGTGACCCCACTCCTAATGACAGCACAGGTCCGAGTGAGTGGGCTAAATAAGATGATAATTGCACATTCACTGAACAAAAGACTATAATAATAATAAAACAAGAGAACCCAACTGAATTAAGATGCAAGATGGTTGCATAAGTATCATTCTTCTATAACCTAAAAAGAGAGATTTTTACTAATTTCATGTCATTCAATTAATTTAATTATTAATTAATAAAGAAAAGCATTAGCAAGTCAAGAGACAATGAAACAGAGTAATAACAGATAAAACAGATTAAGGAAAAATTATAATACCACAAAATGTCAACAATACTATTGGTTGTAATCAGGACAATATGGTAATAATAGCAATACTACTGATGATAATTTTTCAAAAATAGTAATAAAGTAAAAGAAAAAATTAAAATAATTAAATCCGTTAATAAGCAATCCAATAAGCCCATTACCAGGTGTAATATATGTTAGCCCCTATTTCTGCCCCACCACCCCTCTGCACCTATTATCATGCCACAAAAAACAGCACAAGCAAGTACCCCCACCTCCATTTAAACTGACATACTGTATGAGCATAATAATCATCTTACGAGACATTAATAATTAATAAATAATCCTTATTTGCAATAGCCAACATTTGTTTTTACTAACTACACTGCACTATTCAATGACATGAGCAATATATCTAGGTAAACAATCACCAAGTGTATTAGGTGTAAGCATGTCAAATATGACAAAGTGTTTCAGATAAGTTTTTTCAAATTATGAGCAGATTTTGTGCTAAGTACGACCTCCGATGGCTACATAAATATATTTCATGACATTATAACTTGAAACAAAGACACTATTAACTTACAGCCATTTTCTCTGCAGTAAGCCATTCATCTTCTTCCAGTTGTGAATGACGGCTTGCATGGAATGAAACATTGGTTATTACTTTGTTTACTTCATTTAAAGCGTTCATTTTTCCATTAAAAGAGGAGATCTGAAGCAACCTGCAAAAACAAACAAACAAACAAAACAGTTGTTAAATAAGGGAGTCAATGTAAGCAACAATACAACCTTGCCCAAACTGATCACTGACAAAGCCTTGGAAATGTTTAATTAGTGAGCATGTGACATTTTGTTTTCTACAACAAATTCTACAAGATATTCTGCCATGCCAAAATGCTCACTATCGGTTATATGTAGGTTAAATAAATTTCAAAACTGAGAAATCTATGGTATTTTAATTAAAATTTAATTTAATTTAAAATTTAGTAATATGAAAAGCTGTCTTATTTTATATATTTTTATAGTTTAATATCAGTACTTTTTTTAAAAAGTCAAGTCAAAAGAATTAAAATTTAAATTGTAACTATAATAACTAGCATCAGAAAAAATGGTCCAGGTGAGTATATTTTGGCAGCATTAAATTTAAAAATAAAAATATTTAAAATAAATTACTGAGCTAAATAATATACATTTAACATTCAGACAATTAAAATGATCAATGTACTAACATAAATTTAAGTTACCTGAGAATCATCTTCAGACGAAATATCTCAAGGTTTTTTATTGTCTCTTCTTGGTTAGGCAAACGGTTGACTAGCTGTTTTAAAGCCTTGATGATTGAAGATAAAGCATCATTCTTAGCCTCTGTTTTAGATTCTTTTTTCAGCTCTTCATCTGTTAACTTGTCAAGAAACTGAGGCACAATTTCCTGAAGATACAATCGCAAGTTTTAAGCTATTTAAAGTTACTAATATTAATTAACTATTCAGTTATTTAATAACTACAATAATAAGTCAAATAGATATAATTTATTAAATAATAAATGAAATAAGATAAACATATGTAATCCACATATCTATTAACTCTAGAAAAATTTTGGACTGCAGTTCTCAAGAATTAATATATTTATTGCATGTAGAGTCTTATGTGAACTTAAATGTATTTCTTCTCAAGAATGAGTATCTTTATTGCTTTAATGGGATGGTTTTATAAGGAATTAAATGTATTTCTTTTCAAGTAAGCATATAATGAAGTGCATTAGTGGGATTGTTTGAAATGGACTTAAATGTATTTCTTCTCAAGAAAGTATGTTGTTTTATTAATGGGATTGTTTTATGTGGACTTAAATGTATATAAGTGTATGTTGTAGTGCATTAATTAATGGGATAGTTTTATGTGGACTTAAATGTATTTCTTCTCAAGAAAGTATATGTTGTAGTGCATTAATGGGATTGTTTTATGTGGACTTAAATGTATTTCTTCACAAGAAAGTATATGTTGCAGTGCATTAACAGGATTGTTTCATGCGGATTTAAAAATATTTTTTCTTGATAAAGTATACGCTGTAGCATATTAATGATGGTTTGTGTGGATTTAAGTGTATATCTTCTAAATAAAAAAAAAGTATATATATGAAAACATTATATTGAAGATTATAATGTAAAAGTATTTATGAGGGAAACAAATAACTATTTCACCATATGCTGTTAAATATGCTAATAATGTTTGGCCATTTTATCATGTAAAATTTGGGGACCAAAGTTTATTTTAAATTTAATTAGTACTTTTACTGTAAAACTATATATATATTATAATAAAATAAGACATAACAAATTATAGTCAGTATTATACAGTCGAGTCCACTTATTTCGGCATCGGTTAACTTGCCAACCCTAGTAAGTCGACATTTTTGAAGTGGAACCGCCAAATTCCCTCTTTGTCTTAGCATTTTCTCATCGGTTACGTCGATTCTTTTATGTTGCCGAACCCTAGTATCTCGGGCACAAAAGAGTGCCAAAATCGCCACTTAAGTTGGTTATCTCGACCCTAACCACTAACAATAAATGACCATGTCTTGTTAAAAACTGCAGCTTAAAGTTAAGAAGGGCATTGTTTTCTTAATTGGGCGCGGTGTTTGCCACGGGCAAAATAGGCACACTGTTTGTTGCCCTTCAACTGGTTCAGAACTTATGTTAGCCCACTTTTGAAGTAACCGCTTGTCCGCTTGTAGGATATTTTCAGAGGCGGCTTCGGCCCCCTCCCCCCCCCCACTGACGGAGAGCTGTTGAGGGTGTGCGCCTAATAGGTGCGATCTGTTTTACCCCCTTCCTCCTGCCCTCCACCTTAGACGCACCGGGAAGCAAGAAGCAAATCAAGACGAGAACATCATGAAGATGAAAGGTCTATTGCGGCTTTTGATGTGTGCGAGTGAAACACACATACAAAATGACTCGTGAATTTAATTTTGATACTGGTTAGCTTTTTGTAAAAACAAACTACATGTACACTGTACACCCCGCAGATTTTTTGTGATTTTGTGAACGATCTTTGTGTTTGCAATGTTGGAGAATATAATGAAAGGTTTGTACGTTTTTATTGTATACATGTTCTGGTAAATCTCTGCTGTTAGTTGGTGCACATAAGCCTTTTCTTGTTAGCAAACAATGTACATGTACATTTTAAAACAAGCCGATCGCGTCATCAAACAAATCGCGGCAACGCTGTTCTGTTAAATAATCAAAAACATGTGCATGTATATTCTCATTTATTAACGCACATCATGTACATAAAGAAATTTCAAGCACGTTATATGTAATATTGAAGCATTTGTTTTCAAGTAGAATGTTAAAGGCAAAAAGCAACAAAGCCGTTTAGACTTTGTAAAGAAACCATATTAACCGCGTGTACATAAACCTTTTGTTGTTAGCAAACACGTACATGTATGTACATTTTTATAGCATGCCGATCGCGTCATCAAACAAATTGCGGCAACGCTGTTGTGTAAAAAATCACCAAACACGTGCATGTACATTATACATTCTCATTCATTAATTAACGCACATCATGTACATAAAGAAATTTCAAGCACGTTATATGTAATATTGAAGCATTTGTTTTCAAGTAGAATGTTAAAGGCAAAAAGCAACAAAGCAGTTTAGACTTTGTACAGAAACCATATTTACCGCGTGTACATAAACCTTTTGTTGTTAGCAAACGCGTACACATATGTACATTTTTATAGCATGCCGATCGTGTCATCAAACAAATTGCGGCAACGCTGTTGTGTAAAAAAAATCACCAAACTCGTGCATGTACATTCTCATTCATTAACGCACATCATGTACATAAAGAAATGTCAAGTGCATGTTATAGTACTGTAATATATTGCCGCCATATTGGTTTTCTGTAATCTCGATCTTTAGTTATCTCGACACTTTTTGGCAAACCCCTAGGCCCTCGACATATCCGGACTTGACTGTAGTTTGATTCAAATTTATTTTTATTTTTTCTTGAACATGCACTCATATAAAGTACTGTCACAGGAAATGAGGGACAGAAATTATATTTTATTTCATTTTAAAAAACCGCTAACAAAACTAGTTGAAGTAACCCGAGTTTTGTTATTTTTCGTATGTAGCATGTAACTTCCAGTAACGGTCACCTGAGATCTCTTTAGTAGACAGACGTTCGTGACACAGTGTGTGTTATTATATCATATTGAATATATATATTAGTTTGTGAAAGATATGTATATTAAACAATTGGGACAATTGCGCATTACTCGTCACATGTTGTTTACGAGAGGAAAGGCCAGTGCGCATTAGAATTGACCACAGAAAAGCGTGCAACACGCTCATCACTAAATATCCAAGGGAAAATCGAGTCATGAGACATAGCTTCTGGATGTTTCTGGAAACCTTCAGTGAAGCTATATAAGAGGCAAAAGGAAGATTTTACTCTCAATGTTGAAAACGTCGATTCGTCTGAAGCCAGTCTAACTTCACGTATGAATTATCTCATGTACAGAGATTTCATAAAGGAAAGCTGCAATAATCTCTTTCCATCCGTTTTCCATCCGTCTGATGCCATATATTGAGTAACGAGGCAAAATTACTCAGTATAATTTTTGGCAAAGTGGAAAGTTCACTGTCGAGAAAAACCGATGTATGCGACACTGGTTGTATGCAGTTAACGACACGAGGGACCAATTTTGTACCCCCCTGTCTGAGTTCGTTTGACAGCTCTATCCCGCTATTGGGAGGCTAGCACCGAGATAAATCTTACAGATATCCGGATTTCTACACTCAATGTAATGCGACGACACATCCCACTGGACGACTCCACCCGATAATGCTAAACGTCGTTGAGGTGTCCGTTTCCACGACAACCAAGAAACAACGACAGTTATCGAGGCTGACAACAGTCAGCTAAATTTCAGATTTCTCCCCAGTGATAATCTGAAAGTGGTGCCTAGATTCTGCAGAATCTTCACCTGTAATGCGACACCTCAATTGCGTCGTGGTCTTCCCTTTGAAGTGAAGCTTATAAGTGACATGTGAGATTACGTCATCTCCTTGGAACTCTGACATTAATAGTGAGTAATAATTAGCACGGCTAACGCGCACATACTAAACTCTAGGACTCTAAGAATATGAACACTATTATATCATTTGTGACATCTGGTGACCACTGACCGTGATCTGACAAGGTAAATTGTGTTGTAAGAAAGTGTCATCTCTTTCCTGCTTTTCTATCTCATCACCATTATGCATTGTTTATTGCATGTTAGGGCTTTGCTATTGAGACTTAGGTGAACTGGATTTTGATAAGCTTATTATTGTGTTGAAATAAGTTTTATAATCTTTACGCTATTATCGTTAACGCGTACCGACTAGTGTTTAGACGTACATAGATCGATATTTTGTACGCTACATTAGCAACTGTTGTTTTGCTAATTTTGCTAATTTTGCAAATTTGCGATTTGGATTTCTTTTATTCGTGTTTGTCATAATCCTAATCACGTGGTGGCTGGTGTTCATACGCACACCATTGCACCACTTGTGACCGACAGAGGTCAAAATCCCGCGAATATTCTAAGTCACTTTATCCATACTCGTGATAACTAGCAATTTTAAAAATGGCCGAGCTAGTAAACATAAAGAAAGAACTCATGGCTATGGGTAGAGAATTCGGGTATGAGAAAGCCGACTTAAAGAAATACGTGGATGAGGAGATAGCTAAATGGTATGTTGCGAAAGAAAATGAGGCGAAAGAGGTGAGAGAGCTAGAGGAAAAAAGATCGAAAGAGGCGAGAGAGCTAGAGGAAAAAAGAGCGAAAGAGGCTATAGAGCTAGAAGATAAGAGACAGTTAGCTAAACAGCTAGAGATGCAAAACCTGAGAGAGCTAGAGGAAAAAAGATCGAAAGAGGCGAGAGAGCTAGAGGAGATAAGAGCGAAAGAGGCTAGAGAACTAGAGGATAAGAAAAATGAGCTAGAGGAAAAAAGAGCGAAAGAGGCGAGAGATTTTAAAGAGAAAGAAATCCAAGATATGAAAGAAATAGAGTTATTAAAGATTCAGTCTGCTAGGGATTTAGAAGATAAAAGGCAGGAAGTAGAAGAGAAAAAGCTTAAGTTAAAAGCTAAAGCACATCAGGAACAGCTTGAATTAGCTAAGCAAGAGTCAACAGCTAGAGAGAAGTTGTTAGAGGGGACTGCTAAGCAACAGGCCGAATTAAATAAACCCCGGACACGGCTAGCTTTCTTTAACCTTGAAGTCGATACGATTGACGAGTTTTTGACACGCTTTGACAGTTTAATTGCCAACTTTAATTACACTGACATTGAAAAGAAACAACAACTCAGTCAAATACTCCAAGGTGAAAGCTCGCGCGCATTTACTGATCTAACGCGCGATCCCGCTATTACTTATGCAGATCTCAAAACGGGTTTGATGCGTACTTTTCAATATACAGCAGAAGGCTTTCGAAAAATGTTTAGAAGAGCCATACCCAAAGCAAATGACACCATGCAAGCCTTCGGTACCCGGTTACGCCATTATCTTGATAGATGGATTGATTTGACAGACATCCGGAAGACATATGAGGGCCTATTTGATTTGATATTAAGAGATCAATTTCTCCATATTGCTCCGCCTGCAATGACGACATATTTGCAGCGAAATCCCCCGACTAACTTCAGTGATATGTTGAAGTTAGCAGACACTTATAATGATTACCCTGATCCGGTAATTACGAGGAGTGCACCACGCCCTTCTCTTACAAATCGGCAGAAGTATACACCGAATTGAACCGACCAATGACGAAATCGGAAAAACCCGAACCGGTACAGCGGACATACACTAAGTCACAAGACGTACGACGTCACACACGTGACTCCCCGCCTATGACATGTTACACTTGTAAAGGGAGGGGGCATAGTTCTCAGAACTGTCCCAATCCACGTGATGTAAAAGTATGCACTGAAACAGGTGCAACTCTAAAGACCCAACAGGCTACAGTAAACGGACAAAGAGTCAAAATACTGGTCGATACAGGCGCGTCCATAAGCTGCATAAATGCTAAACTTGTACGCCCTGAACAGTATCTAAGGGGTAGTGTCCGCATTCGATGTGTTATGGGACACCTTAGTACATGTCCAAGAGCCACTGTACATGTTACGTCACCCGTATTTTCCGGTACAGTCACCGCCGCAGTGATAAGAGACATGCAGTTCGGATTCATACTATCGCCCAGACAGTGTGACGCACACACTGATGACATCTATCCTGTTCTCCCCGTAACCACTAGAGCACAATGGGAACGTAGTAAACAAGGATCCCCAGCTCTAAAGATAGTCGAGAACACATTTCCGCAGTTGACCCCAAGTCAACTCAGTCACCTGCAGCAGGAGGACAAAAGCTTGTCCTCAATGCTAAAGCTGGCACGGAAAAACACTATTACGTCCAGCAAGTACGCGACAATGACGTATTTCCTGAAGGACGGACTAGCGTTTCGGCGCACCGACTATAAGGAAAATGATACTAGAAGCACCACGTGTCTATTTACCCCTACACCACTCAGACCGCTGATTCTTAGCTTTGCACACGACTCAATCATGTCCGGACATCAGGGCGCACGTCGCACTGAGCAACGGGTTCGCGAAGACTTTTTTTGGCCAGGCCTGAGTAGGGATGTTCACTCGTACGTTCGTACATGTACGCAGTGTCAACAACATATTGACCGAGGGCGTGTCAGTCGAGTTCCCCTCGAGATAGTACCAACAGTAGAGGAACCATTCCTAAAAGTCGCAGTAGACATTATTGGCCCAATCATTCCCGCGGCCGAAGGAGGATATCGCTATATCCTAACAATCGTGGATTTTGCAACACGATATCCAGAAGCAGTCGCATTAAATGGCATCACAGCGATCGAAGTCGCAGACGCTTTAATAGACGTATTTTCTCGTACGGGCGTACCTCGAGAAATATTGAGTGACCAGGGTCAATTCACTTCAGCAATGATGGCTGAAACAATGCGTCTACTGGCGTGTAAACAGTTGTTCTCATCACCATATCACGCTCAGTCTAATGGTGCCGTTGAACGTTTCAACGGTACAATAAAGAAAATGTTAATTAAAATGGCCTCGGAACAACCCGACCAGTGGCCACGTTTTCTAGCACCATTACTCTTCGCGTGTCACGAACTCCCACAAGAGAGTACGGGCTATTCACCGTTCCAACTACTATACGGCAGACAACCTCGTGGTCCCCTTAAACTAATAAAAGAAACATGGGTCAAGGGAGACACTGTGACCGATGGTAAAGATGTTCACACGTACGTAGCCGAACTACGTCAACGTCTGACCGAGACATGTCACTTAGCACAGGAAAACATTCGCGAAAAACAAAGTGAAAAGCGTCAGCCAATCCGCAGACAGTTTTATCAAAGCTTGCAAGGTTACCAAGCATGCTCTCATAAAAAGACGGTCGCGATTGGTTGAAACGCACACAAGGGAGACAGTTTCGTCCTGTAATGCGTAATGTAAACATGGAGAAACGAATCGCTAATTTGTTGAATTCATGTAAAGAAAGCAACATCTTAGAAAAAGAAAGCATTCAGATTAAAGATTTGATATCTGATTATTTTGTTAATGAGGATGTAGCTGATGGATTTTCATCTGAAAGTGACACGGACAGCGAATCGCGTGATCGAACAACGAAAAAGACGAAGCAGACGACAGCTGGCAGTGGCACAAGCGGTGCCAGTGTAAGTGTGTTATTTAATGACAGTGAAACTGATAGTGATACTGAAATAGAAGAGCCAGATGTCAGCATTTGCGGACCAGGCGAAACTAGTGAAGACAGTGAAGTTAAAGATTGTGAAAACTGGTCATGTGGGTGCAAACAGATCGACACTACACCACCTGAGCCACAATAATCATTCTCGCATACAGAAATTCTAATCGTTATGGCTTAAAAAGACTGTTGTCTGTAAATGATGTAACAATATATTTGTTGTTTATAGTTATTACAGTGTTAGCTATTGTGTCTTCTTCAACTCTTGATTGCAAATGAAGCAGATTAATATATGGTTGCTAAGGAAAAACCTCTCAGAAATGTGTTCAATCTTTGAGGCCGATTTTCTCAAAATGGCCGTCCGGACAGTAGTGCACTTAACATAACTTTTCCATATTTTGTCCTACACTCTTTATTTTTATATCAACAGAAAGCCCTTTCAATTTTCTTTCTATTGATATATATATCTCAATATCCCCAAAATCCGACTTAAGTATCTTTTTGTGGTGACAGGTCACATATTTCATGTTTCATAATATAGAGTATTAGTTCTTTGCATTCCAGAATAGAAATAAAATGAAGTTCTCACCACTATTGGCATGAAGTATTTTTGGATTGTGTTGGTAGTCAGCACCTCAGCACAAAGTCCAAAAGGTCTGAAGAGAAAGAGAAAGAAATGCAACATATAAGTCAATTAATTATATAACAAGAAAGCTAACACAAGTAACAGCAAAAGTAAAAATTAAAAACTAAAATGCAATTCTCTGTTACTTCTGACAAAATGAATGAAAAATACCATGGTATATGAAATGAATTCAGATACACAAATAAATATTAACTTACAACCTTCAGTGAAAACCTACAACTTTATAATTCTCTGTCTATTGAAAATTTGCTATGAAAGAGAGGAGGGTTAAAACTGTGGACCTTGGGTCATTATAAATGACTTCTCTAAACCATATTTATACACATAATAAATTCCATAAAATCTTAAGTATGATGTGCACCTGTGTGTACCATGCATCCTCAATCTTATTAAATACATATTAAGTTGAATGGATAAATATCACCAAAAAAATAACACCAGTACATTCATCACTACTGGAATTACTAATACATGCATAAGATACTTTTTTCAGTCCAATATATTTAGGCTGTAGTGACACCAAAATGTTATATGTATAAAGTGACAGTGATTTATCTAATACAATAGTCATAGGGCAGAGTTGAAGTGTGAATTACATAATTATACATTTGTGTATTTATAATTTCAAATTTTTTATTAACCATAGATAATTTTCTCTAGTTTATGTTCTAGATATGAAAAAAATCCACTTTACTTCAATTTTTTTCATGTATAGTAAATATTTTTTTTTAAATCTGAAATAATATATATAATAAAAATTAATAAAATAAAAACTAAACAAGATATTTAAAAACAAATAACTGATTGCTTTCTTGTATCAAAGGATAAATTATATTCCATAGAATGTAGGTTGATAAATAAATGTTTTTCTTTTTTTTTTTAATATGTAGCAATGAGATCTTATAAAATGGCAAATCTTATTAATTAACATTCCTGGGGTTTTGTACATTAAATTTCCTTAAAATACTTTAAATTACCAAAATCTAATTAAAATTAATTCATTTCAGTTTTTCATATTAGCCACTTCCAACCAGACTATTGCAGTAAGTTCAAACAATAGTGTCAATTTGAAAGGGATATTATACTTTATATAATATATAGCATATTATTTCCCTTTAATTACTCTTTAAAATAACCAACAGATTACAAACCAGGATGCAATTCATTATCATTAAAAATAAAACAAAGATCAGTGACATACTTGATAAGACTGGCAACAACAGGCACAGAAAGTGATGTTCCCTTGGTAAATCTGTCTAGCAAGATTTGAAAGCCTTCAAGCTGACCAAAACGATTGACCAAGTCCACTAGCCAACCCTGTATTAAAGATAAAAAAAAAATATAATAATTAATCTTCCATGGTAAGGATATCATATATGGGTCAACAACAAACAATTTTTTAATTAGTGCTCCTAGAAGCAAGAATTCTAGATTCTACTCATGAAAAAGAATGATCTTAAAAAACTTTATATATATATATATATATATGTGTGTGTGTGTGTAAGTCTTTGTTGATCAAAGTTAAAGCAAGAATTGGAACTGCTGTCAGCTTTATTGTGTCACTATGGTAAGAAAATTCCTAATATTGTAAACATTTGGTATGTATTAAAAAAAAACAATAATCTTATTTTACTTCAAAAGTAAATTTTTGTTGTCTTGAGTGTCAAAATTGCAAATATATTATTTTTAAAATGAACAAAAAGTAATGAAAAGAAATGCTAAAAAAAAACAGAAAAGACAGTTTGAAATTATGCTGATAGCTAGTAATAGAAAACTCAAGGGACTATATGACATCTATATTATGTATAACATTTATTTAGTATACACACCATAAATTTCAATCAAGCTGATAATTTCAGCATGATAAAAAGATTTACAGTCAAATGAAATTAAAAATTTATAGAAATTAATGTAAGAAAAACTACTGTAATGTTCTAAATTCATTACCTCATCAATGGAAATTATTAAATGAGAAACGAGAGAAGGCATTTTTCTGTAATACAACCAGATGACTAGAAGAAAGAATGTTCAGCTGCATTTTTGTTCAATTCATCCTTCCATCCTGGATCTGACTGCATTTACAGAAGACATTATAGTTGATTACGCATGCTTGCATCTGCCTTCCTTTTATCCATACTGATTACCAAGACACTTTGAAAGTCAGTAGATACCACTCTAATTTTGCTATCCATTCAAATACCTATCCTTAGAATCATATTTTCTAACCAACACAGAGAGAGAAATATCCAGGTATCCACATTCCCAGTGTGGGCTTTTAAGAGTTTAGGAATAGTTCTGGATTGTTTAAATAATTTTATTTACCTTAAAATAAATATAAACAAATTAGCAAAGAAATCATTGCTGAGATGTATCTATTTCACAACATAAAATACTTTCCTAATGGAATGTTTCAAAACTGTAACATAGTTTATGCCATTTAATTTTAGTGGCAATGGATTATTCACTTTCAAACAATGTTCTTGCAAATTACCATCAAAAGCATATTTTTCTATAGAAAACAATTCAAATAGTACCAATTTAATGGTAGGAAACTTCTTTTTTAAATCTCTGCAGTTAATTATAATTAGGTAGTCCCAACCAAATTTTAAAATTTGATTCACGTTAAAGCAAATGCGTTTACTTACATATTGGATGATAAAGGCTGCATACAAAATTCTAAGAGAAAACTTCAAATAGGTTATGAAATATCATCATTCGAATATATAAATTAGTTGTCATCAATTTGTGAGATGAATAAATGCTCATTTTTTTTAATATACTGTAATTTGTAAAAATTAAAAATTTTCAATTATGAAATGGCAAAGTTAAAATATTAATGGAAGTATATTAAATGATAATATTAATAATGTATAACTTCTTTTCATAACATGTATTATATTTTTCAAACTGTGTACAAACATAGCTCTTTATTATGTAAATGTGCTTGTAATTTATTATAAAGTGCATTTTCAAGACATTAATATTTAAAGAAGTGGCTTTAAATGTATTCTAATAATTAATTTTTAAATTTTACTGATGATTTTATTTATGCCTAAACTGTGGGATGCGACTGGAGTGTAGTACACAATAAAAGTATCTGCATTCACACATACACAGACACACACATTGCACAGAAGTGGCTCACCAATCACTGAATCAGCACAATAAAATCTATTTAATTAATTCTTTCTTTCATGACAAAATTTAAGTGTGATCTTTAGAATAATAATAACTGTGTACAAGCAGTGACAGTTTTAGGAATGATAATGAAATGAACACCTCAAGTTCAAGTTTTATTAACTCAACATTTTTTAGAAAAATAAAGAAGACAAAAAAATTATTATTTTCTAAGTACATGCATTCTAATATTTGTGGTTACAAATGATGGCATGCACTGTGCTTATGGCCAGGAGCTCATCAATGAAGTTATATTTGTACTATTATATTTTAAATAGTCTAGTAAAACATTATAAGATTTTACAACTGACTGGGTTTTTTTTTTTAAATATAAGTAAACATTAAAACTTTAATAAATCACATGTTATTTTAATTTAATGAAATACTGCATGTTTGCCTTTCACAATACTTGAAATGAATTGCAATAATCTGTTAATTATTAAAAAAAAAAATATTATAAACAAATATTACTCTATAAAAATAAAAGCTGAGTACTGTTTAACAGCTATTAAGACAAGAGCAGTAAAATGATAGTATTTAGAATTGAGTACCATTCTTTTTTTCCTATCTCAACCAAACAATACTTCAAGCTAGAAATATGTAACTAAAGAAGGAATGAAAAACCTCAGACGCACTGTGAGGCTGTGGGATTCCCCCAGAAGCAGACCAAAACTGAGAAAATCATGAAGATGAAAGGTCTCTTACGGCTTCTGGGGTGAGTGTGAGCGGAAGACACACACACACACCAGTAAAACTAGATTGAGGAGTTCATTATCAATGCAAAGTGAATAAAATGTTATTTTCAAAGATACATGCACCAAGTTGAACTTATGATAAAATTTAAAATATACATATCTGCAATTTTAAATGACAATGAAAATAATAAAATGAGTACCAGAGACAAATACAGACAAATTTCCCAATTATTTACTAAAAGGTGATTTAAAATGGAGAAAAGCAAAGCCAAATTTCCAATCCACTCAGTGAGTTTAAATATCTGATTATGTCAATATGGCATGCAAATTATGTCATTGTTTTTCAAATTTGAAGATTCAAAGCACAAGATTTTAGACTTTTTAAAAAAAAAGGTCATTTAAAAATAATATAAAATACACACTGAGAATACAGCCGTTTGAAAGTGTGCGTATGTGCGCATGCACACACACACACATACAAATCAATTCAAAGAGAAAATGCTTTACCCTAGGAGTTCTCTGATCAGGTGGACGGGCAAACAAAGACTCCTCATTTATTGGACCATTAGCAGACAATGCAGACATGGTCTCTGACTGACGTGATGCATTGTAAGTATGGAATCTACAAACAAAAAAGCATAAATTTCTGTTAATGTGTGCAAAGGAACAAAATGGCAAAATACCAACTGTTGACTAACTATAATAAACGTACAGTAAAGATTATCACCTGAATTTCTCAGGGAATAAGTACCAGAAAATAATTTTTTTCAATCTATCATAATCATATATATGTGTGTGTGTGTGTATGTATATATATATATATATATATATATATATATATATCATGTAATCAATACAAATACGTGTTCACACGACCAATACAAACATTTTTACACATGGCTCATTTTCCAGGCAAGTGTACCACAAAGGGTGGGTCCATTTGAAACGTTTCTTAAAATAAAGCATTAAATATCATGTGTTTATATTCTATATATTCAGAATTAATGGAGAGATACATAAGATAGTTGTGTGAATTTGTGTTTATTTATTTTGTAATTATTTGTAATACAAATTCGTTTTGAACTGAAAATGGCACCTCTTTGTGATAGTGGGAACTAGAGTAATGGATCAGGTCACAGAGGTGGACAATGATGAGGGGTGACAACACTTTGCTGTTATTATATTTTATTTCAATAATTAATGTAGATAGGGCTCAAACAGATGCGAACAAAGGTGGGATCACAATCTACCTCTCTGTATCATTTCATAGGCTCATGCACAACTTCAACATACACTACCATAGTACATGCCAGTATCACTGCACTCATTTTCGAGTCCAGGTTGTCAATGTGGATCTGACTCTGGCTACAACTCTGAATACACTACATACTTTGGCCATATCCATACCTTCATCACGCCACCTTAATGTGAAGTAAAGCAATTGGAGTCAAGGTGAATGTCTAAGTGAGACTAACCATATTCTCAACAATTCTTCTCTTATAATAATAATCTGAGCATGCTGTTGTTCTTTCTATTGATGTCTAGCCGCCCTCCTTATATATTGAGTGGGCAGCCATATACGAATGCTCCTTAAGGGTTCCCGTCTAGAGCGGGTGAAAATGCCCATAAAACATGGCTTTGTGTTTCTTAAACATCTCTGAATATAAACTATAATTCAATGTTTAGGAGCTAAGTGTCAAAACAAGCATATATTGAAACTGCCATAATCCTACTTGACAGTGCAATCATTAGTTAACATAAAATACAAAGAATTAGACATAAAAAAACCAGTGTATTGTCACATTACAAAAAAAGCATTATCACTCATTCAAATCACAAAATATATAAATATAAAAACATCAAACATCATGTCAACATATATTAATCAAGAATACAAATTATCTATTTTTATATTATATAAACTTCTAAAACACAAATGAAAAATATATCTAATCAATACTTAAGCCTAAAATTAGGTAAGCCCACTCGCTATATGGAGACTGGAGACAACGTCACATTTTGACTGATTTCCACTCTTTTTCAAAACTGTCTATCTCGGTAATTAGAAGAAACAAATGGGTGAAAATTGTTTAAACAAATAAAGGAATTTTCCAACATTAAATATAAGTTTTGTTTGTACATTTGAATGACGTATTTATTACGTTTTGATCGATAAACTCACAGTCGGTAAAGCTTACTGAAGAGTAAAACATGATTTGGAAATGGCTTACCTCTGACATCGTTTTTGGGTATGCTCACATAACGCGCTCTCCTATTTTCGGGATTCAACCAATTAAAATAAATCTTATATCAACGGAAAGCTAAGATAATGACCTTTAACATAAGCATCGGTTCATTTAAAGTTTTTATTTTTACTGTAGAAAATGAGAGTCCAAATTATGTGTTATGTTTGACGCTTTATAACTTCGGAACCCATTATCATCTGTCAACCTCCTTTATATTGTTGAAAAGGTCATTTTATGCCCTTTAAATGGTATATAATATAAACCAGAAGTCTCTATACTGGAAACATGATTGGCAATGAACGCGGGAAACCCTAATAGTTTTTTCGCGCCCATGCCGAAGAGAGATCACCATCCTGGACAAGACGTGTTTTTAAATGGATCGACTAGACAACATTTTGCATTAAATTTTAACTAAACTATTAAATTTCATCGAAATATTGCTACAGTAAAACGATCATTCATTATTTTTAGGTTACGATTTGTTAGAAAGTTTTATTTTGATCACTAACGAGGTTAGCTAAATATCGGCCGTTTAAAATATGGTCGCAAGAGGGTGATGATTTGTTATGACAAACAGCTTATATTAAAAACAATCCTATACACAAAATACAGAGTGGAAATGATTCATGATGAGATTGATTTAAAAAAAATATATATATATTAACTAATCGGCGATATTTTAAATTAATTTTATAAAGCACCAATCCAAAATAAAGAACGACAACTTTTAATGCTGAAGGACTTTTATCTGTGTTCGTTTGTAGCTGACCAGTACTTTTCGTTATTTCATTATAACTCAGACCTTAAGAAACAATCTAGTAAATGATAATTAGAATTTGTCATTGAATGACTGATCAGGTTTAAGATATATAATAATAAGTGTATGAGTCAGTCAGTAAGTGAATCGATGTATGGTAAAAATTGAGATCAGGACAATGATGAGGAGTAACATGCTACTCACACTACAGACATACACTGATACAGTATACACTAATATAGTAGGTATATAATAAGTAAAACTATGAAAGACTTTAGCTTTCAATTTTCAAGATATTTTTAGAATGTTATTATTATGAAACAAATAGACACCTATTAAAAATAAAGATACTAATAATTACAATTGCTGTTGAACTACAAAAAGTAAACTGTAAATAGTAACAACTAACACTAATAGTATTTTATTACAATTACTGTTGAACTACAAAAAGGTAAACTATAAATAGTAACAACTAACACTAATAGTATTTTATTACAATTACTGTTGAACTACAAAAAAGTAAACTATAAATAGTAACAACTACCACTAACAGTATTTTATTACAATTACTGTTGAACTACAAAAAAGTAAACTATAAATAGTAACAACGAACACTAATAGTATTTTATTACAATTACTGTTGAACTACAAAAAAGTAAACTGTAAATAGTAACAACTAACACTAATAGTATTTTATTACAATTACTGTTGAACTACAAAAAAGTAAACTATAAATAGTAACAACGAACACTACTATTATTTTATTAAAGAGCATCAGTTTTGCTAGTTTTGAACTGTTTTTTTTTAAATTGTTAAAGTACATGTATATATTGTGAAAATATAATTTTTGACTTTATTTAGTTAGAATGATCATGCTGTCAGTTACAGAAATTAGATCACTGCATTATAATAAATGTTTCATTTTACCTTTTTTCCTCTTCAACAAGTGTGCGGATTTATTGCATGAAACTACATTTTTGAGATGTTATATTTCTAAATCTATACAAAAAGATCGTCTAAAACTTCACCCTGTAAATTTCTATATTCTAAAGAGCAAGTATACCAAATTTGGATGATGTACATATAGTAGTTTTTATTTTACAAGATTCCAAAAGAGATGAGATGTTTTATTCAGTTTTTGACCACTTGCCATTTGAAAATTTAAACAAAATGCTAATTTGACAGGATTGTATTTCATAGTCTATGCATCTGTGATCCTTAAAAAAATCAGCAATATATTTGTGTTACAGAGAGTTGAAATTATGAAACATACATAGCTCATCTTTACTGTTTTTGTTGTGTGGTCATTTCAAAAGGGGTCTTCGTGAAATCGGTGATTTTCTGCAATTTACGCCAAACTTTGAATTGTCATAACTTTTTTTCTATTAAAGCTAGAGCTCCAAAATTTTGTATGCAAACTTACTTTGAGGTAGATAACACAACCTGTAAAATATCAGCTTATTTGGACAGATATCAAAATTTGAGTGGTCTTACATACATGTATGGTTCCAGATATACGATACTTTAAATTTGTGTATTAACGTTTGTCATCATTCTTCCAAATGTGTTAAATTTGCTTGTTTGATGATGTTTGAGACCTCATAAATCACTGGCTTTTAGATCAGTGTCTTTTGAAAAAAATTGGGCTAAAACATTTTATTTTATTTTTTATTGTTTTAAATACTTAAAAATACATTTTCTGAATATTATGCTGAGTTGAATACACACTTTATATTACAAGTGCATATATGTAATGAAGAGCTATGTTTGCACCAGTATGTAAAATATGACATACTCTCTCTGAAAAGAACTTAATTTTATCATTTAGAATATACCCTTCTATTTCATAAGTTGAAGATTTTACTTTATATCATATATCAAAAATGAGCATTTATTCATCTCATAAACAGATGATGACTAACTTGTATATTCAAATGATGATATTTCATAAACAGCTTGAGGTTTTCTCTTAGAATTTTGCAAGCAACCTTATATCATCTAATACTATTATGTAAACATCTGTTTTACTCTGAATCAAATTTGAAAAATTGGTTGGGACTACCTACTACTAAACTCTTCCAGTTTTATATCATTTCAACCATGATTCTGTTAGCAGTTTTAAACAATTAAAAAATTTCTTTTATTTTATTAATTTTTTTTTTTTACTGGTATAATTACCAACATTCTTCACATCATGATTAAGGGTATTTTTCTCCCCTTAAATTATATATAAAGAATGCACACTATCAGTGAGAGTAAGACAAAGGGTTTATAACTATGGACATACGCAAAGCTGAAAGTTGGTCTCTTGGGTATCTCCTGTATTATTTCATGCATTCTGCCATTAGGAACATAACCCTGGTGTTCCACTACATAAGTGTAAAAATCAATGTAGTGCACTTACAGGACTGTGCAAATACAGAACTATTTTATAATTTTTAAGAAAAAAAACCCATTCTGTTTATTTATCAAAATAATATTTGCACTCTAGTATTATTAGCAATGTCAGATTTCAATGTTGAGTATAAGAATCATATACAATCATTTTAAAAACTCAAAATTATCAGGATGTGATTTTAATATGCCTTTTCTTGCATTAACTATTTTTCTTGCATTAACTATAACTCTCGGACAACAGAAGTAGAAAGCAAAACTCACTAAAAATAGGAGACATTTTTAGCAATGCAACTTCTTGCATTATTTTGCACATTAAGAAAACATTGAAGAAAATTGGATGCAATATTAACAATGAGCAGGTACACCTACGCTGAACTGATATATTTTAGTGTTGCATTCATTAAAAGGTGAGTGGGAGGAACTAGCTAGTAATGTTTTCTGACTTCTTACACTGTGACATGTTTTCTATGCAGAGTATTGTTGCTTTCAACACTTACTTGCATTGAGGATTAAGAACCATAGCCAGCAACTCCAGTAATGGAAACCAATCTTGAGACAACTTGGCAACACATAACTCTATCAGTTTTTCTGCATTCTTCAAGATGCATTTCTGGAAAAAGACAACATACAGATTAATAAAAAAGTAGAATTATTAACTGTGTCAGTAAGACATAAGGATACAATAATTTAAAACAGTTAAATCAATTTTTTTTTCGATAAATGTGGAAATTAGTTAAAAATTAATCTGTTCCACAATTTTAATCTTTTGTTTCTGGATGCATAGTTAATCTGCTCCATGTTTTTAATCTTTTGCTTCTGGGTGCATAGTTGCTAACAAGACTGCTTTTGTTGCCGAGAGCACTTGCAGAGGTATAGAACAAGTGATTTACTCAATCCTCTTTTGTTGCAGAGATAATATTTTAATATAATGTTTAATTATTAGAAATGTATGCCCAAACACTGTTGTCTTAGACTTATACTCTAAGTGCTTTTCAATAATTGCATATAAAATAAGGTTTTATATAACTATTAAAATTTAAGAAATCATAACAAAAAAGGAATCCTGCATAATAACTATATGTAACAAATAAATGTATTAAATAAGAGGAACATAAATAAAATGATTTATAAATACTGAGTTTGAAAAAGACGAAACAGAAGAGATACTGTTGTTAATAAAAAAAAAAATCTGATGATAAACTTTAACTCAATCCCCACCCCCACCCCAAAGGTAGAATGCAGATTCTTGAGATAGGACACAATTCTGCTTTTCTTTTATGGCCACATTACTACATGCAAAGAACAAAAAAAAATTCTTTTCATGCTACAGCCTTCAAATTTGGTACACATATTGTCTTTGATTTAGATAAGAATAATCTGTTGTTAGATTTGGAATATCACGCTTAGATTTTTTTTAAATTAAGTTTTTAGACTCTTTTAAATACCCAAAATACATTTTTTTAACTGAAAAGTTCAAACACTTGCAAATGTTTGAAAATTTTTTAAATAACATTTTTATTATCCTTGATGCAAGATTAAAACTGTGAAGTATGCATTTAAAGAAATTTTAAATAGGAAAAAAGTTACAATTTTTTTATTGACATATCCGTCAAAAATCTTAAATTGAATGCAAAATGTCGAATTAAAAAAATTGTAGAAAAAAATGCATGCAGGATTTAATCGATACTTGATTTTGTGCACATGTACATAAGGAAAAGTATGCCAAGTTTCAACTATGTGCGTTTACTAGATTTGGAGATCCAGGTCTACAAGCAAGCAGCATAGACTGAAAAACAGTTTTGAGAAAAATGCATTTAAAGCATAATAAAACTGTAAAACATGGAATTTGTGTTCAATATTTACTTTTTTTTAAAAATAATTATGCCTTATTCACAACACAATGAGTTCCTAACAATCATTTAGTCCTCCTAATAATCCTGCCGTCTCCACTGCATAAGTCTTCAGCTTCTTTGACATTTTTTACATTACTACAGGCAAAGAACAAAAAAAATTTTCTCTCTCATGCTATATAATCCTTCAAATTTGGTGTATATATATATATATATATTGTCTTTGATTTAGATACGAATAATCTGTTGTTAGAATTGGAATATCATGCATAGTTTTTTTTTAAAATTAAATTTTAAGACTTTTTTAAAGTACCCAAAATACATTTTTTTTAATTGAATAGTTCAAACACTTGCAATGTCTGAAAATTTTTAAAATAACATTTTTATTATCCTTGATGCATGATTAAAAACGTAAAGTATGCATTTAAAGAAATTTTAATTGACATACCCGTCAAAAATCTTAAATTGAACATAAAATGTCAAAGTAAAAAATATTGTAAAACAAAAAATAATGCATGCAGGCATTAATCCATATTTGATCTTGTGTATATAGGGAACAAATATGCAAAGTTTCATCTATGTATGTTTACTATATTTGGTGATCCAGGTCTGCAAGCAAATGGCACGGACAGAAAAACAAAATTTTGAGAAAAACTCATTTAAAGTATAATAAAGACGGTAAAACATTCATTTTGTGTTCAATATTTACTTTTTTAAAAACTAACTTCGCTTTATCCACAGCACAATGAATTCCGAAAAATCATTTAGTCCCCCTAATAATCCTGAGCCATAGGTTCTGCTTTTTGCCTTCTCCACTGCACAAGTCTTCTGTTTGACATTTTCTTTTTTATACGACATTGCTTAGTCTCTGGCTTGGCTAAATATTCTGCTTGCTAGCATCTTCTGCTGTTTTGTACCTCCTGGTATGCTTGGAGTACAACAGTAGGTGTCTCATCCAAGTGTTTCATCACTTGGGATAAATGTGGAGTCTAGATTGATATGAGAAACTTGCACTGGAGGCTGATGCACAAATACGTTGTGCTCCTACATGAACTGTCTTGAGACACCTAGACCAAATCAAAGAGTTTAAACACTCATTTGCATTTTGAGTTCTGCTATGCTGCATTCTCTGCAGGAGATTGGGGTTAGACATTCTTCGATATATTGGCTAAAGCTCTTTGGCAACTTCAAAAGGAAGTAATAAGCCAACTTTAGATTCATGTGGCCCAACCCATATTCTCTCCCAAACACACTTTCAAACTTCCAACACTTTTGCATTCAGAGCAAGCAGCTGATGAAAACAATGCATTCAATAGGTATTCCAAACATATTTTTCAAAATCATTATTCATACTTTAAAAACAAATAGACAGATAGAACTTTTTTTGCTGATTTCAATGATACTAAAATGAAGTTTGTACCTCAATTACAACCAAAGTTACAAATTTTTCAATATTTAATTTTTCGCAAAGTTTTACGCTCAAAAACGAAGTTGTACAAATAGCTTATTTTGAAGGTCCACAAAATAAAGAAATGATGAACAATATAGTTCAGACTCTCCACATAAGTAGTATCCAACACACAGATATGGCTGAATTTTTTTGAGAGGCTTTGCAATGTTATTTTTAAATATACAGTCAGTCAAAATTAGTAATTTATTCATTTTCAGGTTGGAAAAAGCTCTAACGCAGTTAACACAAAATGGGCGAAATTGCTATAAATGTTAAAACTGTAATAACTCTGCTTGTAATTGAGCTACAGAGATGCTTTTGGTATCATTGGATTCAGTTTGGAAAGATCTATATTAAGAATGCACTCACCACAGTAGGGAAATCTTCATATTTTATACAAACACACTCAGACATTTGCCAATCATTCATCTAATTTAATGCTTTTTCAGTTCAATGATTCTAGTGCTGTCTAGCATGGAACCACAAGGAATGTTCTTATACATTGAATGCACACAATTACATTCTTTCCACCACAGCATGTTTCATGTTGTGGTGCTTAACCTAAATATAAAATAAGCAATTCAATCTGCTGGTAGACCGTTATTCCACAATCTGCCTTCACTGGACATAGACAGAATTTCATAGTTGCAGTAAAAGACAGCCATTTAATATTTATTATCTCCACATCATCTTTTCTCAGCCAGTCTTTCCAATGACATGCTTTAAAAAATATTTGTACCTCATAAATCTTTCCCCTATTGAATGGTACAATCTCTTAAGGTGGCACACCTAGCTCAAAAAGCATGAAAAATTGAAAAAATTCAATAACAAAAATTTTATTGGTATTTTCTGATATAAATTTTATGAAATTGCTTTTATTTTTGGACAAATCACAATAGTTTTGAAGATATTTTAATCAAAGATGGGAGTATACCATAGGAGACATTTGTGGTTAAAAAGTTAACTGAAAATCAGTCATTAATTTCGGTTTTTGCAGGATATCTTAAAAATAACTATTAAAGATATCTGCAAAGAATTCTGAACACAGTTTAAGGATAACATAAGGCCATAAGCTGGTTTCTGAACCTCTAACTTTTTTATTTTACTATAGTGTGGATATATAATTACATGTATAATTATTTTTTTTTTTAATTTTAAAAAAAATTATTTAAATAAAATATGTGCTCCATCAACTGAATGATTGCTACACACTAACCAGAAATTACAGTATATTAATTGAATATTTTGTCTATATATTTTAAGGTTTTCTTATAATCTTGTCAAAAAGAATTAACAAATTTTAAGTTTAAGAAAATATGTTTATATTAAATAAATAATTTTGATGCAAAACCTATTAAATTCATAAGAAAAGTGAGTAGGCCTATATATTTTGAATCATCAACCATTTTTCACCAGTTTCTGAAAACTTGAATAAAAATTTCCTTCATTTATTTGATACCATTTTTGTTGTTGACATTTACTGGATTTCAGTTATGTGTGCCACCTTAAGCTTTGGATAAGGAATATAAATTCTAAAGTCATTTTCAGAGTTCACCCACCACCACCAAAGTTATGATCTTATAAATGTAATACTTATAGTAATAGTATGTGCATTATCAACTCACTCATATATTTATTATGGAAAAATAAGCTTGCAAAATACAGGTAATAAATATATAACTCACTCGTGTCTGTCAAAATTTTAAAAAAGAAAAGAAAATCTGGTAAAAATAATTATTTATTTTTAATCTAGTGAATCAGTGATATACTCTTTGTTTACACTGTGCCCAGCTAATGCAGTAATGGACGAAAATACGGTCACGTGACCACAAAATAAAAAGAATTAAAAACAAATAACACGCGATCCGAATAAACGAAATACATTATATTGCAAATAAATCTTTTCCCTATTGAATGATACAAAACTTAAGCTATGGATAAGGCAGGAATAAATTCAGAAAGTTATTTTCTGTGTTCACCCTCAACGCCGTCAAAGACGAACGCTACCGTAGGCCTATAGACACTGACAATTCTTATTTATCGGCTATTATAGTCCTTTAAACGAACAAATATACGCTATAAACTGAAAATAAGTGATTTAACTTATCAACTAACATCCTCAAACAGAGTGATGCACGAGAATGCAAAGTGGAAACCGGTTCAATGTCGCAGAGTTGAACACTACGGTACTCGATAAAGTCCGCCATTTTTGTTGACAGTCTTCGGTGATTTCGGTCATTGAGTACAGTTCTTTCAACGCAATTGGCGTCTTCTGCAGTACTTTTTGTCTCAAACAAACTATATAGACTTATAGATGAAGAATTTTCCTATTTTCTGGTAACTTTTACGGTTGCTATGTTATCGGAATCACCAAAAACGTAATTTAAGAAAATTTAAGTTTAACCGTATTTCGCTTTATTTTGAAATTCCCACGCACTATTTAGTATGGAAATGAACCTTGTTCTCTCCCCTACATGAAAACCATTATTATTTTTAGATTACTGTACCGCAGACGACGCCACGGACCGAGAAAGAGTGCATGTGTTAAGCGCTACCGCCAGACAAGTTATGGCGGCTTGGTAAAAAAGTCGTTCGGTTGGCAACTTCTGAATAACTTCTTATTACTTTTTCACAATTATTTATTAAAACAAAAAACACATAAAGACAGAACAGAGAACAAACTTTTGTTTCATGTGCTTTTATTTTACAAAGCTTTAATAAACAGAGGAAACATGAGTGTTGAAAATGTAGAAAAATTGACAAAACAACGTCCCAATCAGCCATTCAGCGATGTTTGGAATACCTACATTCAAATTATCTAACTCAACGATGCACCTGATATTCTTCTCTGAAGCAGTGTCAACGGCTGCTAATTTTGGCTGAATCAAAGTTAGTTTCCGCCTGGAAGTATCAGGATGGAGGGTGGTGAGGGAGGCATCACCAGCTTCAGCAATGAGAATGGTAGTGCTAGGAACATTATAAATATAAATATCCAGTAGAAGTAGACAGATTGGGGTTGACCAAAGGTAGAGCAGGCAATCAGGCTGTTCTACATTGCCAGCAACAATCAAAGTTTGTTTTCTTGTGGAAGTAGGTGGGTGGGAGGTGATCGCTTGGACCGACTTGCAAATTTAAACGATGTGTGTCATCTGCAACAAGCGTGGTAGCTCTAGGAGCAGAATAAATATCTTGCATTGTTACTCTAGAAGTAGATGGATGGGAGGTGGCTGAAGAGATATTGTCAAAATCTTGAGTTTGTACAGTCTGCAGCTATAAAACTACATTTGTTTTGGGTAAACAGGGGTCGGTGTGGGGGTGTCACAGCATGTAAATTCGTTTGTACGACCTCTGCAGCAGTCAACGTGTGATTGTTAGGATTACTACGATTGCCCTGTGTTGCTTTCCGCTTTTCTCATCGAACTTTGACTAGAGCCTTAGACAATCTTTGTTTCCCGAGCGACATTATAAATTGCTTAGAGAAATTTTGTCTAATTAGAACTGAGCATCACGCAAAATTCATTGGCAGCCATTTTGAAAATGCCCGGATTTGATATGTAACCCATAGCAACCACCCATTTTAACCAATGAAAGAACGATTTTCACTTTTGTACTATGTGACATACACCACACAAGCACTTGTAGTGGGTCAACGTTTCGTCAAACCATGTGCTTATATCGTGTTAGAGAACAATGAGCTCATGTTTTTTGCATAAGGGAGGTAATTCCCTTTAATTCGATATATAATACTCTATGATTTAGTTTTAAAAAATGGCGGGTATTGTGAAGCAAAGTGGACTATTATCGGCGATACTATGCAAAGAAAATGCTTTTTTGAACACAGTTAGTTCAATTTATTTTCACAAAAACCCACAGTTCTTAATAAAAAACAACAACATATTTTCTGCAGAAAAAGATATCAAAGTATGCAAATGTGTAAAAATCTCAAAACTGAAAAAAAAAGTAAATAAGAAAAAAATTTATTTCTCGTGCTGTATGTGCCCTTAAACTGTACTTAGTTGTGTATCAAAAATATTACTAAAACACATTTATGATGAAACATTCACCTGACTCATTTTATTTTACAGTATATGCATCTGGTGGTTTTGTGTGGAAAAAATACACACAAGCTTTGACTTTTTCGTCAAAAAAACTGTCAAAATAATATCCTTATTACTATGTTAATATATTTTATCATGAGCCAGGTAAGTATTACTTTGAAAAATTTTAAAATCCTTTCTGAAGAAGTGTGAAACAAACTAAACCTATTGTGAAGTGAATATTAAAATAGTGCAGAGTGATATGTTCCTTATTTATTATTCAATTCACAATAGGTTTAGTTGTTTGCTATACTGTGATGACTACTGGGTGATTGGTTAAATGTCTACAATCTTTAAAATAACATCACTTCTGGCAATAAAACTTACATGTATTTCATATTTCCATCCACTGACAGCTTCATCAGTGAGAATCTTAGTGAAGGAAGTAGTCAGACCCTCTCGAAAGAACCTCTGGCATGCTTCACTGCGAATATCTAGACCTGAAATTAGAATTAATCAGTAAAAATAAATAAAACCAAGAAACTTCCCAGAAAAACAAATTTCAAATATGGAGGAGATACACTAATCTTAACCCTAAAGAAAATGACACAGAAACATACCATCTTGTACATAACAACATTTATAACTACAAACAGCAACTATTTTTAGAATAATTTTAAAATTTAAGAGAACCAAAATTACTTAGAAAAACACTCAAATCGAATTTACCAAACTGTTAAAATTATCTATGTGCATCATCTCCTTTACTCAACATAAGCTATTTTTTTTAAAAATAAGAGTGATTAGTACGCTCATGAACTTTAGTCATGGTTAGAATGAAAATATAAAGAAGTGCTAGGCAGTTGAGTTCATAATGTCTTAAGCAGTTATTTCTGAATAAACCCAAGATTAATTTACTAATGCAGAGAAAACTCATGTCCAAATTAATTGGAGCACAAATAAGTTGTAAGCTACACATGCAAATTAAAATTTAGTTTAAATATGAGCAACCCCCCACTAGATCTAATTATTTCATGTAGTGCTAATGTAGGTAGAACCAGCCTCTATATGACGATAGCCAATAACTACTAAATTCCAAAAAATTTACCATTTTGCCACAAGTGCTGTGTTTATGTTCTGTATTTATCATGCTTGTGAAATAATTTGTTGAATAAAACCATCTTCCACCTTTTCATTAATGTATTTTTTATTTGTGAGAGAGTGAGTGGAAGTGTGTACGATCGCATTAAATTAGGTACGTTGGTGTGTTTCGATAGCCATGGCAAAAATCTCAATCTCCGGTTTTACCATCGTGTTTTGATATACCTTGCAAACACTAAAATGGATTCCGCTACGATTGTCCTATCAGAATGTATCTTATATCAAACTAAAGAAAAATGAATGTAGAATGCAACCATGTTAGTTTCGAATCTGTATTTTTTTAATGGTTTTTTTTCCAAATATCATTAGAAAGTAGAGAATCTCTTCTTTCAAATGGTATATAGCATGATAAAGTGGCATTTTCGTAGCGGAACCCGTAGAGCAGGAAAATGTGCAACCCACTTCTTGCGCGAAGTAAACATAGGCCTAAACATAAACGAAGCGCGTGATCACCATGGCGTTGTCGGCTGTGCTTGTTTCTCTGCTGCAAAAGTAATTCACTAAGCTTAATTAACTGTAACTCTTGCAGTTGTAAAATGATTTTAATTAATTATGTGGATAATCTTTTGAGGCTATTTGATGGAAATAAAGATAGTATCTGTACAGACATTAAAGTGTTCGAGATCATCATGGATGTGAGTGAGAGTAGACAAGTATAGGCCTCCTAAACAATCATTATTTATAATTTCTGCTATAAATTTTATTAACATTTTTGATAATCTCTGTCAGACAATGGTCACACATTGATCCTAGATCGTTTTCCCCCACAAAAAGCCTGGTTTATTAATTAAGTTATGATGGATCACGAATGACAGCCATTTAATTAATCATAATAGGTAATGCCAATATCAACAGCCTCAAATATGCATTAATTATTTAGTTTTTGTGAGGCTATACCCCATCATTGTATCTTTTTAGAGTTGGTAATATGTTAAATTATTGTTAGGGTTCATTTCACTTGTAAAAATTGGCCAAGACTTTGAGGGACCATGTTTCAGAGTACATAATACTACAGTTTTTATTTCAACCTGCCACTTGGTTTCAATCAGCCCTCTATCCTTATTTTTAAATAATCATAAATTTTAAAACATAAGACATTAAAAAGTGCAACTGAGTTACTAAAAAAGACAAGTGCAGCACATTACTGTTTATGTCCTGAAAAAGTTAAATGATTAAGATAAAATTCGGTTAAAGCAAATTCATCAAATGTACACTCTGGTATATTTTGTCTTACCATATTTTTTAATTATATTTAAACTCTTATGCTAACTATCTGCAAATTTAGGATTTTTAAACAACAAAATAAACAATAAAAAATGCTACATTTATTTCTAACAATAGCATAAAAAAAATAAATTAAAACCATTTTTATTTGAATCTTACTCTAAACTCATATACTATATGCTGTATATATGAAAAATAGTTCATAGTACAATTCGTAATATATCTTTTTTAAAGCACCTCCAAGTGCACCTATACTACTTTATGTGTAGAAAACATATATTACAATGACTAATTACATGATGTGTCAGTGAAAGATTAATCAATTAATCAGTCACAATACTAATATACCCTAAAATTTGTAAAGTGCATAACTAAGAATCATGCAATAAAAAATAAAATTTTGCATTTTACTTTCATCTGTAAATTTTCATCTAATTTGTAATTCCGAAAACTACAAGCAATAGTGATAGTGATTACGATTAGAATTGTATATGATTAAGCTTGCCTTCTTTGCTGAGTTTAATTGCAGCTTCAAGGAGGACCTCTAATTCTCCTTTGGGCAAAACTGGCACTACCCAACGTGGACGATTAATCATTTCATCCAATTTGGCAAGCTCTACATGTGGAAATTCTGGCTCTTGCTCCCCAGTCACCGGCTTAAAAAAAAAAAAAATCACAGTAATGCAAAAGTTTAGTAATAACACAGTCTTTTAAAATGATTGAATTGTCTTCACCCTTCAAGTATCAGATATTTTTTCTATAATTATTAATACCCTTCTTAAAATTCAGTCAAGGGAGATCACTCTAACCAAAAGTGTACCTGACCTCATACAATAATTAATTAAAAAATAATATATGAAGTTAATGTAATGAAAAATATAATAAAGTCTAGATATGGATGAGGCTATCAATCTGCATAGCATATAATAATATAATTATATTTTTACATTAAAATAAAAAATAAATTTCACGAGAAAAATCGAAATGTTCAGAGTTTTCTTTGCTTTCCTCCGCATTTGTTGCACATTTAAAGTAATTATAATTTACAGTTTCTGGTAGACATATGTAAAGCATAGGCTTTTGCAAAAGTGTACTTTGCAGATCAAGCAGCAAACACCACTTCTATGCCTTTACCAGAGTTAGTTTTAGTCTTCTTTGCTCAACATTCATAACAATTTTGGGGGGGTCCAAGAAGACATACCAGTTAAAGATGGTTCTTCTTTCGCACCTATGCTCAAATGAACATCCAAATGAGACATTGGTTTCAATGTAGGATCAGCGGCTGATTTCATTTCTTTATAAATAATCCAACCAATGTTGATGGCTACTTAAAACAAAAACCAAGTTTTGACATAACATTTGAGGTCACTTGTGGACCAATTATGAAAACTAGGCAATTTGTGGATGCCGAACATGATGCTGACATAGAGAAAAGTTTCATTTTTCCAGCTGAGCAGGGCTTCTATAATTTGTCTATTTTGTTTTTCATTGTTTACTGTTGCTCAGCATAAAGATTTGTTTACTTAGCACAATGTTCATAAAAGACATTAGGAATAAATAAGCTGAACACATCATAGGGTGTAGCTTCAATGTCCTAGACATGCATGGAGCCAGATGTCATCATAAATTCATTTACAATCACATCTTTCAATTCTCTAGACCACTCGGTGACATCTACAACTACTTACGTTTGGTTCAAAATTGAACTGTCATCAATCTCAAATTCTGAGTCAGTGTGATCAGACTTCAACTCTCTCTAAATCTGTATCTCGGCATCTTCCTCACCATTATTTCTACAATACCTTCATCTGTATTGACCAGATCCCCAGCCAAGGATGTTGTTCACAAGTTTATTCATTAACAGCCATTTAAAAACAGTCAACTTTGAAAAATCACTAAAATCAGTAGAACATGTGTAAACAAAGGATGTTGCCATTTTGAAAAATGTGAGCTCTCGCTGGAAGAAATATCCATGATACCAGCTATTTCCACAAAAGCAGTGATTACAAAACCTAAATAAAGAATGTTTATTAATAGCGGGCAACTCCAGGCAATTCAATACACAGTGGATAGAGGATGCTAGTGGGCGATACGATACAGAAAGGGTTTAATCTTTTTAAAAATTAAGAGATTTTTGGTGATTTTAAACATTATACAATTAAAGGATTAATTAACACTCTTTCTTTCAAGTATTAACAGACCTTTAACTCTTTCCCTGATGGCCATTATTTATAGAGCAGCTTTCTCAATGATGCTCATTTAGATCAAAGCTTGCGGACTTGTTTGATGATGTTGGCAGAGGTTTCTCTTGTACGTCTATTGCAAATCAATGATTTGTCTACTGCCAAATGACACCCAGATATGGATGTAGCAGCAAATGTAGTTGCCAGAGTATCCATCACTCTTTTCATTTTGTATAAATGGTGAAAGTTTGGATCTTCTCTGGTTGGCTCTGCCCATCTGTCACTAGCGTGAAGGCTGGTAAAATGATTTCTGGCAAAGATCAATTTTATGCCAACATTGCAGATAAAAGGATCTGCAGACCATACGAGATCAGTCTCTGGTAACTGGAATAGGCCTATCAAAATACTGTATGTTTTTCATCTCTGCTAATGTTGTCTGCTCAAAGTTTGCATAAGTACAGGCACCTTGTCGAAATACTGCATATCTATTAGTGTTGTGGACAATATCTATCAATTCATTTCGGGAAATAACAAAGAAAAATAATCCAGTGTGTTGCAGTCATTAACATCACATCCATCTGGAAAGACAGCTCCTGTACTAGTTGAGTTAAAATCATTGACAATAAATTGTGTACGAAGATGTGCAGTCCATTCATTGTCAGTTTGAATTGGCAAGACTGGATCTACTATAATGTTGTAGTCTGACTTATTAATATCATCCTGATTAAAAACAATATCACTTTCATTCTCACTATCATCTGCATTCAAATCATGATCTGCCTGCATCTGAAACCCATAAAATGATCCTTCTTCACTAGATTGAAGAAAAATCGATGGAACTGAACACTTGACATCACTTGATTTATAACTTCTATGATGTGTGCCTGCCATTTCTGATCAGCACTTTGGTGCAAATGAGGCCAGCATGGGTAAAAACTTTTTTAAATAAGCAATGCCACTTGATGTCAAAAACTGATTTGAAATGAACAAAATTCCAAATGGCTTCAAAATCAGCTTCAATTTGGCATTATGTAAAAAAAAAAAAAGTCTGCTTTGGGAACTTAGATGTGCTTACATATGCTTATGACACAAAGTAGTGCAGAAAAACACACTTCCATCACGGAATGGGTTAGAAAATAAATTCAGTAAGTATCAATTCAATCCATAAAGACAATAAATGTTGGCAGTAAAAGTATGTTTCATGCATTAATTTCATGCAGATTTAACTACATATACTGTAACAGCATTATTATAGCAAGAGACAATGGTGAAAATTGGAAAAAGTGAAAAAATGTTAAACTATTTTACAACTTTGCTGTTGCATAATATTTTTTCCAAACATTCAGAGAGAAAAATGAGCAAATATTTGCTTAGGCAAATAAAAAAAAGTTTCCCACAAATATGAAGTTTTGTTTAGCTAATATTAATAATTTAAATGCTTTTATTTTTAAAAATAGGAACAATGCTACAATACTAGAGAATTGCCAGTCTGAAAACAAGCACAAGTACAAAAAAGTTAATGCTAAAATTTTGTACACTATCAATATTTGGGCAATGTTGTTAATGTCAATAAGAAAACAAAACAAGCCAGAAAAAGGACACATTTATACTGAGTAAATGCTAATGGAAGTGTAAAATATTACGTACATCTACACTTAAACATTCTTCTTAGATGATAAGAACAATGTTGTCAATTCTCCTTTCAAACAGATGATCACAAAAAAAAAAATAAATGAAGGTTGACAGTCTGTTTATCCAGTTAAACTGAGATGCCAGATTTTCAAAAAGTGTAGATGTACATAATATTTTGACACTTCCATTAGCATTTGCTAAGTATAAATGTTTGTCTCTATCAACAGCCTTTTGTAAGTGCTAAAATGACAAAAAGAACACATTCCCTTTCATTCTCACTTTTTTGACTACGAGATGATTTGGACATAAACTTTCTAAATTTCCATTTCTAACTTGCGTTCCATTATTGAAGCGAATATATATTATTACAAATCCAACAAATGCTTCATTCAAGTCCAAATGAGACTTCATTCAAGTCTAAATGAAAGAAAATCTCTTTAGAAAAGTATATTCAACAATCATCTGGGTCTTCTGATTAACAGACAATATTAAGTAGTTTGGATTCACGAGACAGACCTGTTCTGGAAATAGAATTCCCTAACAGTATGAAACAATTACATGCTTTTAAAGCATAGTTGTACTCACCACTGATAAGATTTCCTGACTACCTCTAATGAATGACAGCCTGCTAAAGTTAATGAGCAGGGGAAAAAAAATATATATATATATATATTACCTGAGGAAGTGCAGCATCACCATCACCCTGACCACCTTCTTCTAATGGGGTTGGAATGGATTGATTCACTAGAGGCATCCCAGACTGTGTTACCATGGATGATAGAGGTGAAGTAGAAGGCATGCTTATCACTTGGCAAGTGGGTACTTGATGTTCCTGCAATGGCTGCTGAGAATGAGATTGAGTTTGCTGTACAGGAGGACTAATACTTGGTTGTGTTGTTATTGGCTGGCCTGTCTGTGTCAAAACTGTTGCTGGTTGTGGTTGAGTTGGAGGTAATTGCTGCTGCTGCTGCTGGACATTGTCCTGTGGAGAATCTCCACCAGCAGGACTACCACGCATGACAATAGTCATGTCTGATAGATCCTGGCTTGAATAAATGTAAACATGCAATAAATATGTACTATATTAAATTTTTGTTAAACAAATTGCCTATAAAGTATAATTCAATATTAACATTTAAATTTTGTATCTTAACAATAAAGATTATTTTATTTTATATTAAAATTAGTGAGAATAAAGTAAAATAGGAAATTATGTGTGGTACAGATGTATGCAGACATATGATACAGTGTTAATTTAAGTTTAAATAAAAAGAAGCTTTTAAATAATTATTTTTGTATTCATGCTAAACTAAGTTAAAAGTGATAAGAAATAATAATAATAGTATGATACTGAAACTACAAGCAAATGCCTCCCTGCCCAACAATTATATATAGCAATGGTGGTTACATTTTTTTTATTTTGGAGTTTGAAAATCCTTTATTATAAAAAGAAATTGAAACTGAATTTGAACACTGGGGGGGGGGGGGGACCAAGCTCAAAAACAGCCCTGGCAAACTGAAATTTTTGCTGTACCTATACAATACTGTTAAAGAAAAATAAATCTTTTGGAATAGGAATGTGTAAATATATTCAAAAATATTTTTTATTAATCACTAAATTCACACATATAAATATATGTGAATGTTATGTTAAAATGAGTCTGATATGCCAGGCATCTCATTTTCTGCTAAAGGCCAAAATTTGTTAAGGGTTGATTTGAGATTTCACTTGATTTGGAAAGTTAAACATCCTTTCTGTAAGAATATATAATATTTTGGAAAGAGGAACCCCTCCCCCACTTTTTCAACAACTTGTTACTATTGCGGAATTTCATTTTGCTAATTGGTGGAGACTAGTCATGTGACCATAGAGTATCAAGCCTATTTGGAATCTGGAATTCATGGTCTGAAGTTACAAAGGCTAATACTAATAGCAAATGTACCGAATTCTGTTCATGAAGCAAACATATTTGATGTTGGAAGGGAAGAAAACAATAAAAGAGCTGATTCTTGATTATTTTCTGGTTGAATCAGGTGATGAAGAAGAGAGAAAAGATAGAGAGTGATACTACAGCTAAATTAAATTACATTATTTTAAATGAATATTTAGAATAACAGTTTTCAGTTTATTCTGTTATTCAAGAGATTAATAACAAAATAATTTGTTGATCAGACGCTCTGATTTCTTTGCTTGTTAAATAATGTTAATATCATGAATAAAAACTAGAATACAAGAAAAGTGATCGCAAGTTTTAATCTATTTTCAGTCTTCTATTTCTAAAGTATGTCGATAGCAGTATGGGAATTATAATAAATGTAATATGAATAGTGAAACAAGTGTCAATTAAATAATAAATATGGATTTAATTAGTAACTTAGACTAAACAAATCTCTGAGGGTTCATTCAAACAGTATTCAGCCATTTTCATTTTATTTCCTGTCTGGTTTGAAGTGAAACCGATTTCCTGCAAGTCTGGTCTGTTTCCTTTATTTACACTTGTTTTAGAATGCATTGTTCATTAATGAAAGATGCTTTAATTACTAACATATTAATAACATTTCACTAGAGAAATGCAGCAAGCTATGCCTACAATTTGTACAAAAAGTACAAAGCAAAAACATGCCACAACTTTTCTGATTAACCAAAAATAAATTATTACTTAGTTTGCTTGCCAAGTCCAACTCTGGCTCAAAACTGGTAATGCTATGCACAGATTCTAATGTGAATATAGAAACATCTATGGAAGGCCTAATGCTATGCAAACCCAACATTATGCAAGGAGGGGTCCAATGCTTATGATGATTTGATAATAAAAGTGATCAATAAACCAGTTCATTACCCTTGATATCATCTAAAAATTTAAAGACTACAGCAATGAACTAAGTCCCTGGATTTTGAGATCTACTCACCCAGCTCAACCATAATGATAAATCACCCAGCTACACCATAAATCACCTTGGAAATCACACTGAATATGTATTAAGAAAATGATTGAAGACCTCTCTAAATAATACTTTTTAAAAAAATAAGCCAAGTCAGACTCAGTGACACCACCACAGTAAATGATGGCAGCAATAACATCATGACAATATGCAGGTCTAGGATATACAGTAATACTGAAGAATTAAGATGACAGAATACAAACTTGAGGCACTCAATAATGAGTTAGCAAAACAGCTTAACTAAACACTAAAACAGAACATAAAACAAAAAATCAGCTAAGGAGCAGCAGGGATTAAAAAAACAAAGCACATTTTACACTGAATCATTTACTGATCTTAAACTCTGCTCACTGCTAATAATGTTATTGTTTATAACATATATGCCACCCTTTCTAGCGTTTCTACAACAAACATAAATCAGTTGGTGTTCCATTGGCTGATTTTTTTTGTGGTACACATACTGGCAACCCAAAGTCACCTAGGAAACAACACCAATGTGCCCCAAACAAGCCATTAATTGATCTAATTCATGTAAAATGCCAGACTAAATCCAAAGCACTGGTCTCAACCTACATTACCTAGCCATAAATGCCTAACCAGACAAAACTAATATTAATATTATTTCTATTTTTCAACAAAATCAAGTCTCTCAATGCCCATCAAAGAAAACATATTTGGAAATGGACTTAAGCAGAAATATTTAACATTTAATGTTAAAGGTTAGACAATGGCAATGTATTCAGAACAAATCAAGGCACCAACCCCTCCAGATTAAACTGGCTACCATTTCATACATATCTTTTCTTTGTTAAATTTCAGTGTCTGTATATATCTGATCTCACACTTGTATATTTCTGCTACTGCTAGAAATTGTGCTCATCATTGGAGATACAATTATTTGTTTTCAAAATGGTCATTTTGCAAGTCGATTCATTTTATTTTATTTTGTATTATCTTTACTTTCTAATATGTTTAGGTAACTGGTATAAACTCTATTATAAATGAAGTATATTTAGTTTAATCTCCTTTTTTTTTATATTAAGCATTCATTATTCTTTTTTTATCAATAATTTTATTAATGAATGAACTACTTATAAAAAGTCAATTGAAACAAAAGAATACCTGAAAAAGAGAATGAAAGAATGAAAAAAAAAAGAAACTATTTTAGGCAAAACATTTGCTAATGTGATGTCAGCCAGTTAACACTTTCTCTCTGACAAATAAAAAGTTATCAATATTTTTAAAACACATTAATATTAATATTATGTATATAGTGCAAGCTTTTATTTATGTTACTGCTATTAATAGTATTATTTAAAGAGATTAATATGGGGTTTAAACTTAAAGGAAAAAATACAAGTGTCAATTAAGAACAAGCATTTTATTACTTTAAGACATTATAATCACATAAATTACAATTTATTCCATCGATTTTTTTCAAAAATTGCTGTAGCACATATGTGACTTTTGATAACAAATAAATAGCTGCAGATAACAAAATTAACCATTACAAAATATATAAATACTATATAAAACTTAAAAATAATATACATAAAGGATAAACTAAAGATGAATGAAAAACCAAACAGTAAGAAAATAATTGTTTAATGTAAAATTAAATATAGCAAACACTTATAACAATACTAACACTTTAATAATACTAACCAAAACACTAGTACTTTAATAGTATAGTAAAGATGATACAATATAGAAACATTTCAAAAAAATATTTTAACATTCAAATACATGTACAACAATAAAAATTAACTTTGGGAAGGTGAAGTTTACTTGGAGTTATAATAGTAACTATATTATATAAAATACTAGCCATAGCAATTAATTAAAAAGTTATTAATATTATACTTTAGTTTAAGTAAGTTTAATTATTTTAAAATATAAAATATTAACTTTTAAAGACATCCTAAACAAATAAGTAATATGGTTCAAAAACTATAAGCAAAAACAAACAAGATTAATTTATTACTTCCTATTAATATTATAATTATTATAAGACTATAAGAGATTAATATTACAACTTGAAGGCTAAACATTTATCCTGACTCAAGTCTTATGGTGGCTTTTCAAAGACCCCAAAGGAAAAACTGCATATATGATTATAAATATCAAATTCAAGGACTGGACCAACCCCCTCCCCCTCCCCCCCCCCATGGTAAATGTGGCAAGTAAACCAAACAAAAATAGAATATAATGGCCACAACAGCTCTAATAACAGATTAATAAAAAGTAGTCAAAAATCATTTTTAAATTTAGAAAAAATCTGCAATTTAATGCCTAGGCAATATTACCACTTGAAAGCCATAACAGCACAATGCCCCCTTTATTTCCCTTCAATTAGTTCAAATAAAACGATATCTTCAAAGATACAACTTTCACTGATCAAATTTCTTATTCTGTATTCTGTACTCAACTAAACAATAAAACACTCTTGGAGAAAATCAGTATTAAGTCTGTATTCATCCCCTTTCCCTCTTTTACCATCCTGAATGTTTAGTGTCAATATTTGTAACTAATGGTAATGCTGAGATTTTTAACATTCAAGTTGTCATATTCAATCTGATGAAAGATTATTTCCACTTGAATTTATATTGTTTAGTAAGTAATTTATGTAACTGGATACTGAAATGAGTTATCTATATTATTATTAGTAAGCATTTGATTTTAACATGAAAAATGTATAATTATCATTCTATTCTAATTCATATTCCAAACATTTCTCAGTCAATGACTGAATGAGTCAGTGTTGCACATGTATCTGCATAACTATTAAAGTATTACTGTATCAAAATTGGTTAGACAAATGATAATGAAAGAAAAAGGATGTAAATGAAGTGGGTGAATAAATAGTTCAACTTCAAGATAATGGGTACACCGTACAGTCACTCTAACACTGTAACAGTAACAGTCTAACACTACAGGAGCTAGCAAGCCCCAATCATGGCCAAATCACTCACTTTCTTATCACTAGTTAGAATAAACTTATGAAAAAGACTCATTCTGACTGATAACAATATGAAAAGTTCATGTATATTAACTATTTTACTATATATCATTAAAGCAATATTTATTCATTATGGCTCTGTTAATATGAATTATGATATGACACACTCACAGATATCTGCTATTTCACACAAACTTTGGTAAGTATAACTTTTAATATAAACTGCAATTAAGATAACAGACAGGAATGAATAATAATTATTATTAAATACTGTCTGAAACAACCTGATCAAATTCAAGATAACAAGCTTCTTAAATCTTAATCAACTTAATGTCACACTCACAATCTATTCAGTTAAACCTTAATTCTTAAGTCGGTAGTAAAATTAACAAGCTGAATTTTTTTTTTATATAAAGGGTATGCCTTTTTAAAATATATACATTTGTAATTACATATGATATTATTTATACAGATATATTATTAAATGTAATGTAGTGATGTATAAAAGTTCAAGTATTATAAATTTGACTATGATCAGACATGTTACGGAAACCAAAATTAATTAGTATCAACCTACATTATATCACCGATTCCAACTAGATTTAAATTTTCCAATAGATAAAATGAACCGTGAATACATTTTTATGAAGTTTAAATATGGGAATGATAGAAATGCACTGAAAATTGCGCTGACTTTCACAGCAGTAAACACAACCGGGGAAGCCAATATGGCCGACTATACGGGCTTCCTTATAATAACATAACGTAAATGAAAGTAATATCTACCCCAAGTGCCGTATTCTTTCTTAAAAGTGTCTTCTCAAAAAATCCTGTTTAGTCATTGGCATAGAATGGTCGATTATTTACAACAAATCGTGGAAGGGTAAGAACAAACTTGCTAAACGCCATCAGACGTGCAATAATAAGGTAATGAATTAATCTCGTTAGTACGAGAAAATCTATAAGTCTAAGTATTTGTTTGTTCACTTAAGTATATTTAATACCTCTAAACATATAATGTTTGCTTAATTAACATTTACTTTAAGTATGATTTTAAAAAAATAATCTCGCCATGGATACATGTGTTTGCGAGAGTTTTATTTGAAAATGGCTACCTTCTGTCGGCTGCTTTCAACTGCTCCGTATTTCAGCCTGCCGTTAGGCATTGTTTATCAATCAAGACAGGTAAACTTAATGCAATTAAGTAAATTATACGTTAAATAAGTACTAAAAGTCCTTAAAGACTTTATTCAAGCGTCCATTAACAAAATATTTTCATTTTATAAATTGCTGTTATCTGTATATACATTTCAATGTCGTATGCAGCAGATCACGTTATTGATAATGGTTCAACTAAAGGGCTTGTCTGTGAACATAATAATTTCAAGTTAGAAAAGCAGACATTTAAAAAAATAAACAATAATTTTTATTTGTCAATACTGTGAGCATTATACAACAGTCGAGGCTATTTATATTTGGAAAGATTGTTTGCAGGGAAAAAAACTGTTTCTCCTACTCCAACTCCTAGTCCTAGACCTATGCTCTAATTTCCATTTGACCTTTGTTTTAGTCCTTCTCACTTAATTGGAAAGATTTTTTGCAGGGGGGGAAAATCTTGTTTCTCCTAGACCTATGCTCTGATCTCCATATGACCTTTGTTTTAGTCCTTCTCACTTAAAGAATGTAATTTAAGCTTGTTTCTACAATCGGCCTAAGTTTTTTATTCACATAAATTGATGGTACAGCGTGTACACTATCTCACAAGATTTTATTGCTTTTTTTCATTTAAAAAATAAATATTAGTGATTTAATTCATGAAAGGAGTTATTTCTTAAATAAATTTCTTCGTAAAAAATTTGTGAGAAGTAGTGCAAATGTAGAGTTTGATAATACATTTAAATCAAAATAACAAATTAATAAATTTAGCCAGATATATCTATTTTTAAATGTATTGTTAGGCTACATTTTTCAAAATGTGCACATTAATTACAGACACACCATTTTTTAAAACACCCTTTCACTATTTCATTTAATTTTTTAGTATCCATTTTTTTCAATATTTTATATTTTAATCAATGAAAAACTGGTCATGTCTCCATTTTTTTTAATAAACAAACTGTGTTTCATTGACACTAAAAAAGTAAAATGAAATATACAGAATTCTGTCTACTAGATCAGTGGTTCCCAACCCAGGGTCCATGGACCCCTTGTGGTTCACAATGCATTATCAGGTTGTCTGCTGATGCATTATCCAATATGTATGTCACCAATAAATTGTATATTTGGTGGTGCAAACTCTTAAATTAATCTTATGTAATTCAAAAAAATGGGTCTTTGATGTCAAAAGGTTAGGAACCACTCTACTAGATTACCTATCTTTGTTAGTATTTATCTGACTTTGTTTATACAATGTTCTCTTTCAGTCTTTGATTAAAAATTTGTTAATTACAGTCTCTTTTTTTTTAAATAATAATTTATTTTCTGTAATGGTTTGAGAAACCAAACACCCCAGAGTTGGTTACTCAGTCATTTTTTAAACCTTTTAAAAAAAATTGCCACAAAATAAACTGAATTTATATATGATAAAATATAATTATGTTTATTAAGTCATGCATGAAATTTAGAACTTAGTTATAGACCCTTATATTATTTATAATACAAACACTAAATTTTTGTGCTTTTATTTTATTTATTGTTTTTTTGGTGGGGGTGGTAAATCACAAGATTCTGATGATCATATTAAATGGAGTCCGAAAGATGCTATTTCCAATCTTGTCATCCTCCTGTTTTCTTGTTCCCTTTCTTTTTTGTACTTGTGCATCATAACAAGAAGGGAATGATACAATAATAATAAAGAGTAGTTTCCCTTGTATAATTTGGTGGTGGGGAAATGTCCAATGAGAAATTAAAACTTTATTTAATTCTGACCAAATATTGGGTTAATTTTAATGATTATGGGTTTTTTCTTTCAACATATATCAAGGAGATTAACTTTTAAATATGTATTTTTTTTAAATGCATCTACAGTGAAAATTTTATCAAGATAACAAAAACTGAAAAAGTTTCTTTTATTTTTTATTTTTTATCTTTAAAAAAAAAAATAACGTAAATATTTCCAACTAATTTTAAATTTATTTTAGCATAACATTTTCACTAATGAAATATAATTTTCATATAGTTAGCAATAAAAAATATTGCAAGAGCTAAAATTATCCCCAGTTTTACTAAAGACTACCTAAGTAAATATTTAGTTTCATCTCCCTTACAGATCGAAAGAGTATATGACTTACAAATTATGAATTTTTTTTTTATCAGTTCAAATGTGTTTGCTCTTTGTAGATTGATTTCCAAATCAAAAAAGAAAAAGGAGGGGTTGTTATCCTATGCTTGCATTACTTTAGAATTTCTTTTCTCTTTACCATCAAAAACAGATAATTGACACCAGCAGCCCAATAATAATACTGACCTTTTGTACACAAATAATATTTTACAATATAATGAATCTTTTGGTGTGTTCCATAGATAAGCAACACAGGATAATGGATTATATTATTTTAAAAAATTGAAATGTTAGTAATTGAAATAGCATACATGTAAATGATGTATACAAATAAGTTTAGTTTCCTTTATTCTTAGATATTTAAATTTATATTATATTATATTAAAAATTTAAATGTCATAGCTAAAACTAAATATGGAGGAAAAATATTGCTTGATCACTGATAACTAAAAATTAAAGTATTGTAAATGCATTGTTTAAGTATCTTTTCAGGAATTATGCTACAATTTAATTGACTCATATTTGCTAGATCTGTAAAATATATATTAAACACCAGGCATGTGTTGAAAATAAGGATAACATGATTGCAGTTGTCTTTCTACTAAAATGAGAAATAGTTTTCTTTTAGATGTGTATCTTTTCAGTTATGATGCTTGATACTTGATTCCAGTTTACCTAGAACTGTATAATTTAAGCACCATAAATCATGGGTAATAAGACCATGCAGTTGTCTTTCCACTAAAGTGAGAAATAATTTTCTTTCAGAATCATTTTATTTGAAAAATTTGTCAACAAAAACTCATAAGAACTTAGCATTTTCATTTAAAATGTAAGATAGCTTTCTATCTTCTGTTTGTAAATATAATTGCGCAATGACCTGATTTTCCATATAGTAGTTTTAGCATCAGTAACTTTAATAAGCTGATTACATAATTCTCTGTGAATTTTTTGCCTCAAGATTATGACAGTATTTCTCTTTGTTTTTAACAAACTAGTTCTATAAGACAAACTGCAACTGTTTTAAAGATATTAATATCTACACTAACCACTATAAATAAATATCTTTTCAGATAATAAAGTTAGATTCATTGCTTTCTATATGTTTACAAACATGTTTAATGCAAATTATTTTAAAGCTTAATAAATGCTAAAACAGAAAAATAAGACAAAGAATAAAAAGGAATATGATTTGTTATTGTTAGTGTTAGATATTTTAACATTTGACATGAATTAGTTTGAGTTATTTTTTTTTACATGAATTAATCTGCTTATTAAATTACCTTAATTACAGTTAAAATAGAAACATGCTTTGTTCAAGCTTCACATTCACATATAGTCCTCATTGTGAAGAAGATATTAGTAAACTAAAATAATTTTTAACTTGTACAGTTGTAGTATTAGTAGAGAGAATTAAATGACTACATACATTAATAATAATAAAATTACATAATTATTGTGTTTGGCCAAAAAATTATTCGTTAATTGTTTGATTTTTTTCACCTTTTATATATATATATATACATACATGTTTGGCTCCTTGATCTTTTTGTCACTATATTTTTTATGATCAGGAAATACTTTATTTAAATGTCTGATTGTTTATAAATTAGATATTATTCCATTTACTTAATTTAAACCCATTACTAATTTGTATATATTATAATATATATTAACCATGGAACCATTGTATAACCACCACTTCCAAATTTATTATTTTTTTAACAAGATATTTTTAGGACCAGTTCCATTTAATTCTGATAATTAATAATATATCTTTGATAAACACTATTGGAGGGCTATTTTACCTCTAGTAGTAGTACAGAAATGCAGAGAGAAATGCAGCCAATTTACAAAGTATACACATATTATTGAAATTATTATAATTATTATTATTATTATTGGAATCTCATGAAACATTGAGAAATGTTTTGGATAACTTAATTCTTTTAATACATTTATGTGCACAGCATAATGGCTATCATATTCAATATTTTTTGTAATTTATTAATAAATATGCATTGCCCCTGGACCATGTTTCTTTTTTTTTTAACACACTGTATTAGCGGTCACATATTTAATTCTGGCAATGATTATTTGGTGAGCTATATTTCCTCTTCATCTAATGTAGTTTTATAAAGCAACTATTCTTGTTCTTAGTTCCTTTACTGCCTGTGTACTAACTACTTTTATAAACAATTCTTGTTCTTAGTTCCTTTACTGCCTGTGTACTAACTACATTTATAAACAATTCTTGTTCTTAGTTCCTTTACTGCCTGTGCACTAACTACTTTTATAAACAATTCTTGTTCTTAGTTCCTTTACTGCCTGTGTACTAACTACTTTTATAAACAATTCTTGCTCTTAGCTCCTTTACTGCTTGTGTACTAACTACTTTTATAAACAATTTTTGTTCCTAATCCTAGTTCCTTTACTGCCTACTTTTGTAAACAATTCTTGCTCTTACTCTTAGCCCCTTTTATTGCTTGTTTACTAACTACTATTGTAAACAATTCTTGCTCTTAGCTCCTTTACTGCTTGAGTACTAACTACTTTTATAAACAATTCTTGTTCTTAGTTCCTTTGCTGCTTGAGTACTAAAACTACTAATTACTATAATTTTTTTAACACAATTCTTGTTCCTATCTCCTTCACTGCTTGTGTATAAATTACTATAACAACACAATTCTTGTTGTTTTCTTTTCTGCTTATAATACATAGCAGCATAATTCTAGTCTGTAACATTTTTCTTATATAATGTTGAACAAACAAATTTATATTGTTGGTTTTGGTATCTTATAAGACATATTGAAGGAACTAGTCTGAAACTACATACTTCTTATACACTACAAACTGGCAAAACTTTATTGATCCTATATATATATTAATGGTTCCAAGAATATGAAAGATTTTATTATTGTTTCCAGAGTTGTGTTTTTTCAAAAATTATTTTAAGGTTGAAATCTTTATGATAATGATGATGAATGATTTATATTGCAATTTGTAAATAAAATACTTTTATTTTTAAAACAAAAATAGCTCTCTAAAACTTTGTTTAAAGAAATATAGATATTGTTTAAACTAAACAAAAATAAAAAACAAACAAACAAGAAAATATATTTGATCTCTTTATTGCAGGTGTTAAATTCCCATAAAAGATTCTTGTCACTGACACAAGCTTTGTCAAAAGAACAGTATTGGAATGACAAAGGAGAAGCAAATGAACCTGTGAGTATGTTCAGTGTTTTCTATAGTTCTAAAACTATGACTTCAAAATAATATTATCTTAACTATTGTTAATCATTTGAAAACTAAAATCACATTGTGACTGTGAAATTGTGCTGGGAGATTGGCAAGATGTTAATTTTCCACTACCCCAGGCCACCAGTAACCTTAAGCTAATCCCCAAAACACACCTTCTGGCTGGTCACATGTTAGAAAGATGGAAGATAGGTAAAGTAGAGTGATAGTTCCTGAAAATACCTTCAAGCTTCCTCATACATACAGCCAGGTATATTAATTAAATACAGGTGACAGACTCCAGCATATAAAATAAAATGTAAGTGAGTCATGCCAATACTAGTGGTCTAAGTATCAACAATAAATGTATTCAACAAGAAGTAACATAAGACAGCATGGTTACATTTAGCGAATAATCCAATGGCTACAATTAGAGTTTATAAATGGTTATCGTTCATAATCATGACCATGTAGTGTCATAAGAGAAAGTTCAAGTCCTATGGCAATGTGGTATTTATTTGGTTCATTTGTATGAGTGAACTGGAAGGTGAATTTATAAGAGAAAACTGAGTGTTTCTGAGTGAACTCTAAAAGTGCTTTGATTGAACTTTGATTGAAACTTGACTGAAGAGTGGTTGGTTTTATAATCACTTAACTTTAGGATTCACCTGACGTGTCATCTAGTGTCCCAGTGATGTATAGTAGCAGATGTACACATGGTCTGTTGAACCAGTCGGTGGCCCATATGTCATTCTGCTCTGGCATTGCTTCAGAGCTCAGTAGTTGTCAAAATTCAATGCCCCAGATAAAGTGCCAATATGCCAGTATAATACGCTAAGAAATTTGTCCACATGTGTTCTCTGATAAGAACACTTACTTATATGGTCATCATTTTTGATTCTAATACCATAAGCGAAATATAGTTAATAATAGCAATATAAATATAGTTAAGGTTAAATGAACACAGATATAATATTTAGTTATGCAAGCAAAACCACATACGTTTGGCAGTAATATATACAGAAGACGGTTTCCTACTGTGTTCATAACTAGCAATAAGGTTTAGTAGTATGATTATAACTTGGCCAGGAGCCAAAATATATGTCACCTTGATGGTCAGCTTGCATTCAACTGACGAGTATTAGGTGAGTTTCTGGTATATTCATTGCACACGGTTGAGCTGCACTCTGATTGGTCTGTTAAAGTGATTAAAAACTCAGGTATTACTCTAGTCCAGGAATAAGGGTCAGGGTTCTAGAGTTAGGTTTACTTGTAGTCTATTTTTAGAGAAGGTTGGTGTGGGCTACATGTGACCACTTTCCTGCCTACATTATCCTGTAAAATAAAATCTGAATTACATTGAGTTAGTGCAGTTTTTCATAAGTAAATACATACTAATGTTACTTTTTGGGGATTGCTGCAGATACTTGACCCCACCCACACTCCCATTCCCTTTCCATTGCCTGTTACCTTGCTATCACTACAATACATTTACTTAAAATTAATTCTGAAGTACAGCTCATAATCTCATCACCGCCAAAACTATCAGTTCACTATAAATAAATATTAGTACCATAATTGTAATCAGAATCTTCTCACTCTAAGTCTAAAAATAAATATCATTTGTAAATATTAGTCCATTACTAAGAATCTCCTTATTCTTCTATAAATATTAATAAAATATCTACTCTCTCAAATAAGTGTCATTTCTGTAAATTCAATATTTACAGAAATGACACTTATTTTGACTTGAGAGTGAGGAGATTCTCATTAATAGTTACAGAAATGACACTTATTTTGAAAGTGAGTGGATGTTTATTAATAATATTAATATTATTTATAGAAATGACATTTATTTTGAGAGTTAGGAGACTCAATGTCATTTCTATAAATAATATTAATATTATTAATAAACATCCACTCACTTTCAAAATAAGTGTCATTTCTGTAACTATTAATGAGAATCTCCTCACTCTCAAGTCAAAATAAGTGTCATTTCTGTAAATATTGAGAACCTCCTAACTCTCAAAATAAATGTCATTTCTATAAATATTAATAAACATCTACTCAGTCTCAAAATAAGTATCATTTCTGTAAATATTAATAAGAAATTCTCAAAATAAGTGTCATTTATGTAAATTGTAATCAGAATCTTCCAGATTTTCTTCATCATCACTATTATAATGCACCTGAGCAGTTATTCTGTACTTTTTTTTTAAAAAAGCATTTTTATTTAGTTTTGCAGCCAGTGGTACAAAAATCTTTTCATGATTGGAGAACAATCTAGGCAAACTTGCAACATCATATATTGATGCACAGTAGTCATTAATTTGCCATAATTAATGATGATGAATGTGTTGACAAATACATCCACATGGAACCAGTTTGCCATCTTTGGGCTATTAGTATTTTATAGTGCAGATCAGGGGGGAAGGCCTTTTTAAGTTCAAAAAGTTAATGTGTGACAAATCAACATATTGATCCTGAGTTTAATAATACCTGTAGTTTTCACTAAAAATACAAATTGAATTATAGTACAAAACAACTTAATATTATGGAAATGTAAAAATATGGTTTGGGATTAACTTGGAAATACTGAAGATTATTATTAGTGTCATTATCCAGTACATATACTGCAGTGATCATTAGGACAAGATGAATGGTAGACAACATCCTCTTAATCTATAATCATAAGTTTTCTAGATGTGTCAGTACATTGTACAACAAGAAAAATGTTATACATTTCATAATGAAACATATTTATATTTCCCACCACCACAGACATTTGACAAGATCTTGATTGCCAATCGTGGTGAAATTGCATGCAGAGTTATCAAGACATGCAGGCGGCTTGGCATCAAAACAGTTGCAGTTCACAGCGATGTGGACTCTCTTGCTGTAAGTTAATGAAGTACACTATGTACAGGCAGTAATTATTTCACTGAGTAAATGTAAGAGTTAAACAAAAGCATATGTATTAGTTTCCAAAAGTTTGTCTTTGGTGCACCATATATACAACTTTTCACTGCATTTAACTTTCAGTAATTGGCAGTTCACATTTAACTCTCAGTAATTGGCAGTTCACCTGTCATATTTTTTTAATAGTTTTTAAAAAAATTGAAGGACAATGTTTCACTTAAAATTGTTTTAGTTTAAAAAATTAGGACAGGTTTATATATATATATTTATCTATATTTTGTGTCATTTGAATCACTAATATATCATTTGTCTGTTAACATTTTAATTGTTTAAGAAATATAAAGCTAAAATACAATGCTAATTATTTGTTGTATAGGTATTGTTGAATTGTGCAAACTTTAAAACAACAAAGCTAGTACAGTATATTCAGAAGGTTTACTCTTGCATTAGTCTTAAGTATATTCTTGATATGTCCTGTACTTTGAAATACTACACATTCACATAGTTCCTTAGCATTAGTTAAAACCCCAAGTATCTCATTTTGAGGTTTGGGTATATAATGTTTTGTTATGCAATCCTTTGTATTTACATATGTGTATGTATGTATCTAATGCTAGGTTCATACTCGCATGGCTGATGAAGCTGTGTGTATTGGCCCTGCTCCAACAAGTGAAAGTTACCTTCGAATGGACAAAATTCTTCAGGCTGTTAAAGACACTGGTGCACAAGCTGTAAGATATGTTCTGTTTGTGTGCTTACTATATTATTGCATTACTGTTTTTCATGAAAATACAGGTTTTTTTTCTTTTATCATAAAAACCCTTACAATTAATTGAAATAGACATAATTACTTTACAATTGACGTGTCACATGAAGCAAAAATTTCATCTTTTTTTCCAGGTGCACCCTGGCTATGGATTTTTGTCAGAAAACACAATTTTTGCAGCAAAACTGGTAAATTTATTCATTTGTGTTTTTTAATTAACTAATGAAATTTGTTGATTTTTATTTTTATTGTTAACAGTTGAATAAAACTTGCAAAATCAGTATCACTGGAATAATGTTCCCCTAAGCAGACTTAGTATAATATAGAGAATATTACCTATATGTTATTGTCATTATTAACACTTGTGTGGATCATTGAATATTTGGTAACTGATTATTTAACTTGTTACTGATGCAGTGAAAACAATTAGATGTTTCCTAGACAGTTGAAGAAGTATCAAAGCATCAAGCAATAGTTTAAAACCCCATTATTATTACTTTTCTTTTAAAAAATGTTTACAGTATATAAGTATTCTCTGAATGATTGCCCAAAGTCTGCAAAATCAGAGCACTCATTATTGTGGCCTGAAGTCAATAGTAGCAGTGGTAGAATGAAAGATATCTATATTGGCCATAGACACATCTGTGAATGGAGTAGGAATTGCCAGTTCACCACTATCGTCTCTCCTGAGTAGGAGTTTCTCTCCCCCAACCCCACCCCCTTTAGCATTTTCACTAGTCTTTGCTTCACACATGAATATTTGTAATTTTCTTGTCAGAGAAATACTTTCCTTTTATTCTCTATTCTTCCTAGCATGTTTATCTGGTTGTCTGATAAAAAAGGGAATTTGAAATAAACTTTTGGGAAATGCTTATGAGATGAACATTACAATCCAACACATCTGTGTAGTCAACCATAGTGACTGTTTCATGCCTCACATGCAGTGAGAGGAATGTGGATTAAGTAGGTACCACTAGTCCACAAATGGAGTGTAGAGGATGTGTGGAGTGATTTGTAGAGGTTGGGTGAAGTTAACCAGATGCACCATAACCATATATGGGCATTTGAGTTCCACTTATGATGTACTCAAAACTGTGGTCAAACCCAAATATTCACCGTCCCGAAACCCACCATTCATGCTGTAGTACACCATCTGAAAGAGGTCAGTAAGTGAATGCAAGAATAAGCATTTAGCAAGATATGAGGATTGGTTAATATATTTATGTTGACTTCACAGTGTGGGTGGTAAATGCACTCATTTGCATTTATTGTATATCAAAATTATTCTTTCTTTTTATTTTCATTATTAAATTTCTGTTATCTTATTCCATATTTTAAATGATTCTTTGGAATGACTGTTAATGAGGATCAGCTGGAGACAAGCCATATATGAATGACTGATTGTTGATTAATTAAGAGAAAAAGATACTGTTGTCGCCAATCCTATTAGGCATTGTCAAATAATTTACTTGTCGCTATATCAAATTATTAATTTATTATTAATAAGTGCAAGTGGTTGGATTTATTATAGTGGCTGTAAGAGTAGATTAGGCCATGGGGCAGTCATCAGCATTAAAGCTAAATTCATAATTAATAATCCAGTTAATTAATGTGGTGACAGGGTCGTTAAAATAGCCCCACATGTGACGGAGAATGGAGATGAAAAGAGATTGAAACAAATGCTGTTCTTCTTGAAGTCTTGAAGCCTTGTCTCAAATTCATCCATTAATTCCAGTTTAACTCTGAAGTACTTTTGAATCTTGAACATCATACTTCATCAGAGTTGAAAAATGCACATAGTTCTTGTTTTAACTTGTGTTCCCCAAAGATGTAATTTCATTTCAAAAGCCTTAAACTGATCAGACGCAGAGTTAATTAATTGATCTTGTCCTTAGAGACATTGTTTTGAGCAGTTTGTTCAAGTGGGTAATTATATCCACTAGAAAGATAATTCACACTTTCATTCATCATCATTGAATTTGGTGACCAATTTTCCTTTTCCTTCAAGAATATTTGTATTTCCTCTTTAAGACTAAGTACTTGTGCCAACATTTTTCCATAGCTGAGACATCAGACTTAAGAATAGTAAATAGCACCTTTGAATTCTGTCTCCAGTTTGTTTAATAATTCTTTAAATTCCCAGTGACAGAGGCTTTTGAAAGAGATGAAGTCAGCTACTTTAGTAATTGTTATTATACTATTAGCTTTCTGGGATTTAGCACAGAAGTTCTCTTGGTGGATTAAACAATGGTATTGCATAACAGAGTTATTTCCATCTTCAGTTGCCTCTTTTCCGATGAACTTGACCAGCCCCTCTTGACTCTGTACCATCACTTATAATATCTGAAAGATTTGTCATATTCAAATCAAGTCATCGCCTTCCAATAAATCAACAGCTATTGTGTTCCATTTAAGTGGGACTAAGATAGTTTCATCGAGAATCAGTGAATACTACTCTAGCTTTTAATTTCAATGTATTCTCTTCATTGGTAGTAATTCATAACATGGCAAGCCGTAGTCTGTTGTAATAGACTTATTTTGCAAATTGCATTTTCTTCTCAGTACATGTTATATTGGCAACATGTTCCAAACATTCTTTAACAAATTTGCCAACCGAGTAAGGTTTTGATTTGGGGAAACTAATTTTGGTTACCACACAGCTCATTTTGACCAGTGACTTGGAAGACATTCTTAAAAAAGGACTGCTGTCCCAACAGTTTTAATTTTCAGCTCAGACACCTTGCCCTCATGAGGTTGGCCTTTAAATTTATCAAATGTAAATGCATGTGTAGTGTTGTACTAAACTCCTTAAGAACTTGAACTACCTCATTGCATCTCAAACAAATTGAATTTGTTCTTCATTTCGGGGGGGGGGGATGTTATATATGTCCACTTTGTTTGAAATATTCTACATTTCAACAACTTTTTGTTTCTTATTTGATTCTAAAGCCATGTTTACTAATTAATGGCAAACTAAAGTAAACCATTTCACTGCAAACAGTCCCAAACTCAGTCAAAAAAGTAGGAAAACTACTGAAACTAAACTACTGCCAATAGAGATGACTGAACATTTAACAGCCAAGACAGAGAGAAAACTTAGCTTATAAGTAGGTGAGAACAATTTAACAGAGCACTGCATATCCCCACCCCAGAAGGGATGGCCAGTGTCCAAAACAGACAGTGCTGACAAGAAATTCTGAGTAATCCAGACCGAAGCCTTCCCCCTATCCACCCAAGGGTATCAGGCAAAAAGGGCTGCTTAAGTTGATATCTGGCTGGCTGTTTGGTTGGGGTTTTATATCATTTTTCAAATCATATCACTCTTTGAAGCATCCTTTCTAATGCTTCACCATCTCCTAGTAACTTCAAACAGTCTCTTGAACTAGAGAAAGTCTTCCTTTTTGCTGTGGCTGCAAACACACCCTCCACCTCCACCTATAACTATTGTTTTCCTTTTCATTCATGGTCAGCATGGATGCATGGATCTACTCTAACTAATTCCATTATTTTGTAGTGCGGGTCCAAAGGGCCACAGAACATGACTTTTCAGGCTGCATTTTGGATACATTTATTTTTTTAAATCTAGGAAAAATTATTATCTCTTTTGCATCAGTAAAATACATTTTATTTGTCACTAGGAAAAGAAAAACATTAGCATGAACCCACATCCTTTTTTTTTCAAAAGTTTTAAAAATATTGTTTCACATCCTCTCATATTTTCATTTACATTTTAATTTTTATTTGATCTTAAGAGTGAGATGAATGTGGAGTTTATCGGACCAAACAGCAAGTCCATTAAGGCAATGGGTGACAAAATAGAGAGCAAGCGCATTGCAAAAAGGGCTAATGTGAACATGATACCTGGTTTCGATGGAGTTGTAGAAAATGTTGACCATTGTGTAAAACTTTCCAAAGAAATAGGTGAGTTACTTATCCACACAAAGTGTTGAACCATTATCATTAATATTATTATTAAATATTTAACTTGAATGTATGAAAATAATAGCCTGTATGTTTACCAAGTGTTTTAATGGTAAAATTCAGTTATTAACTTTGTAAAGTTCAAGCTATTAAGTTACTAACTTTGTAAATTCGGGCCATTAAGTTACTTTGTAAAGTTTAAATTACTAATTTCGTAAAGTTCAAACAATTAAGTTACTAACTTTCTAAAGTTCAAGCTATTAAATTACTAATTTTGTAAAGTTAAAGCCATTAAGTTACTAACTTTGTAGAATTCAAACCATTAAGTTAGTAACTTTGTAAAGTTCATGCTATTAAGCTTTCAAGATGGAAGGAATTTTTTAATAATTAAATTGCTTTTAAGTTGGTATGTGCGTATGTGCATTGTCACCATACACCACACCTTCGGGTAAAAGAGTGGTAGTTCGGTGTTTACCAGTACAATGTAGGACCTGTTCAGCTGTTCATCACAGAAATTCACATACATGCACCAAAGATGTTTTTCTGGCTCTTGCTTTATTATGTATACAAGGGTTATGCTTACTGGTTGTGTTTTCATATGAGATTACACTTGGAATGGAACATGATGGACGGTACAGGAAATATAAAATAGATGTCACACTTCACCCTTTCAAAACAATGCGAGGCGAGATATTGTCTTTTGATGAATATCACTTAGCTTTATTATCTTATTGGTTTTCCTTTCATACAGTGACTCAAGTCATCTACCATGCATATCACTCAATCACAAACATACTACCTAGGGATGGGGTAACATCCTGTATGATATATGAGAAGATGAAAATGATGAAAAGAAAAGAAAGAAAACAATAATTTTAGCCACACACAATAATGCAGTAGTTGAAGTTTCTCAATAATTATATCAATATAGTTACATTAGCATTAGCAAGTTTTGGGGCTATCAAGCCCTCCTGCAATCATATAGATTAACAAGTAGTTTAGGTCTTTAGATAGTCTTACGTACCTATAACAAACTACTGTGCACTGAGGTTTTCTAAGAATGTTTTAATGTTATTTACTCACTTTTCAAAATCGAATAAGAAAGACCCAGTCCACAAGGTGTTATCAACAGTCATTCAGAGCGATGGAACGAAGAAATGCTGAATTCGGAGATGTAGTCAAAAATGTAGACCAGGGTCACTCATCTGTGGCTTCTCCGCTTTTTTAGCACACTATCAGGTGCCAAATGGTCAGTGTACAACTGAGCCTCAAAGTTGACCGCCCATCTGAAGAGTGGAGTGTAGCAGTCTCACCATGTACTGCTGTGTCGGTGATGTATTGTCATGCTTTGCCGTTCAATGGATGTACCCTCGTGGCATGGGACTGCTCCACATCATGTAAATTTTAGCTAAGGAGAATTGAAATACCATCTGTAGATGAATTGTTGTTTTATGCTTGCTTTTTTTTCAGGTTACCCAGTTATGATCAAGGCATCTGCAGGAGGTGGTGGGAAGGGAATGAGAATAGCCAGAAATGATGAGGAAGCAAGGTATTTGTTTCTTAACCAATCTGTACTTATTCTATCTGTAATTTTCTCTTATTCTTTGTGTATTCATTTTTGTTTGTTTGTTTATTTCAATTGTTGACATCCTTTAGCAGAAAATAAAAACAGAAACAAAACAATCTTTTAGTCTTTATAAGTAGGAAACAATGAAATAGTACTTATTTCATGTTTATGCAAGAAATCATCAAAACCCCAGACATCCTCCTGATGGCTCAGTGAATTAGTAGTTTTATTTTCTTCAGAAGACAAAAGTTCTAGAGTTGCAACAAGATGGTGAAGATTTGTCTCTTATCTACAAAGAAATGGGGAATTCTATGCTACTGACTGTTTAATGTAATTAAAGATGTTTTCCTATAATAGGTTAAATAGTTCCAAATTATGTATAGTGGTACCTTGCATAATGAACACCCTGCAGAATGAACAATCCACATAATGAATGCCACTGCAAACACCTGCGTGGCTCATGGAACGAACTTGTTTCACATAATGAACTGTACGTACGCCACGAAAACATCACATTTCCCATGAAAAAATGGCCGAATCCGGCCAGTCGTGTATCACATGGCTCAAATGAAGGCAGGGCGTGTTTGTCCCCAGTTGATTGTCCTTTTTTCCATGCTTTGATGTGTTTTTGCCATCTGTGTGTTTACTGGATGGTGGTTATAGAATTTAAGGTCTTATTCTCATCATTGCAGGCAACTTTTTGTGAGCGAAGTGAACATTCTTGTTTCAGTGAAGTGTGAACTCCAAGAGAAATGGGTCCCAAGAAAATAGGTTTTAATGAAAAAGCCAGAACAGCTCTTACCATCAAAACCAAGAAAGAAATCATTGAACTGCACAACAAAGGAGCAAGAGTGTTAGACTTGGCCTTGAAAACTGGGCTGGAAAAGAGACCTATATGTGTGTGTGAACTGTGCATAAGTGTGTGTGTGTTATCCCACCTCCATTTCACCTCATCAACACCTAACATCTTAACTCATCAACACCTAATATCGTACCCTGCTTTGGTGAGTGTCTTTACTAGTGTTCACACACCCACACCCACCCCGAACCCTGCCCTGTCTTCATTTTCCCCTAATTTCTTTGATTTTTCGTGGCGATGTGGAACAGATTGCACGATTTCCTGTAGAAGTCTATGGGATATCATGTTTCACATTTGTGCATTAATTATTGCGTTGGTTTTGTTTTTTTTGTTTTTAGGCAAGATTTTGAAACTGTGGCTTTTTTATGTGCTCATTATTGTGTTATATTTGTGTTTTTAGGCAAGTATTTCAACTCTGTATAGAAGTGTGTGTATTAATTATTGTGTTGATTTATGCTTTTAGGCAAGCATTTAAACTATGTACAGAAGAAGCAAAGTCCAGTTTTGGAGATGATCGAATGCTTGTAGAAAAATATGTAGACAATCCTCGACATATTGAAATGCAGGTAAATCTTTCACATTATTTTTTTTTTATTTTGATGGGTAGTAAATGGTGGTGATTAAATAACAATGCATAATTTTTTTTTAAATTGTAAATATTTATTTAATATGTAGGTCATGAATGGTTTACATACAAGAATATTATTGTGGAATATGGCATGTCTTGTTTAGTCTTTGTGTCTGTCACTGTTTATGGAAGAAATGGGGGAAAGTACATTTTCCTCATTGTTTATATAAATTAGTAGTTAGCAGTTTTAATATTGTTAGGAAGTTAAACATTTGTGACAATCAGTGCTAGTTGTTTTGTCATGCAGTTCAGTCCCACAAGGGACTTTATAAATTCTTTAACCTGTCACAGCATTCAGAACATGAATTTGTCATTGGAGCAGTTGGCAGAACAGTATTCAGAGCAGAATCAGATAGCAGAATTGTTGGCAGTAACCATTCAGTAATATCTGTCACAGTATTCAGAATATAAATTTGTCATCAGAGCAGAATCATACAGCAAAATTGTCAGTAGTAACCATTCAGTAATAATCAGTGACCAGTGTCTGTACCATAGCAATGATTGGCCAGCTTAGTAGAAGTGCAACATTTATTCTGCCACACATTGACATGTCTGAGTGTGGTCTTAGAGTATTGAGCGTATACTGGACAACGCCCAACTACAACCAGTTATCTTGGGTTGCTTGTGTAATTCTAAGTTCTTAGCTATGTCCTTTTTTTCAAGTTCTGATGAAATTGTTTAAAAATTTTTCTTTAGGTTCTATGTGATCGCCATGGTAATGCCCTGTGGCTGAATGAAAGAGAGTGTTCTATTCAGAGGAGAAACCAGAAGGTCATAGAAGAAGCACCCAGGTATGATTAAGATTTTAGTTATATATATTTACTTTTCTTAATTCATTGATCTTTTTTAAAGGTTCTCATCACAGTCTTTTGCTATAAATCACAAAAGTTTATCTTGATGTCAAAATATAATAGTTAGGATAACAAAGCAGCCATTTTTTCAAAGTCTTTGGAAATGAATGAAATTTACACCATATACCTATCATGGTGAAAGAAGTCAATTTACAAAAGATGGTTGCTTAATTTTCATACTTTTTTATTTATGCAATTTTGAAAAATGGAAAAAAACTGCTTTTTTCACGTTTTTTACATTTTACCAATTTGCATGCACCTATCTATCCAACAGGGCTAAATTATTGATAGAGAGAGAATGGACGTAGAAATATTCTGTGCATTTTGCTATTGATATGTTACACATGCATTTTACAAACATGTATTATGTGAATAAAGTATTATTTCTCCAGATTGTGAGCTATGATGCTTGATTGTAGTATACTAAACACTTGACATTGTTTCTAGTGAACACATTCATAAACTAATATGTTGTATTTATTAGCTGTATGCGTCTATCAGGTTAATAAATACTGTTGCAGGAAACTGTAAGTTGAGATTTGACTGTAAAAAAGAATGGAGCTAGGGATGATAAACTGGAAAATGTAGCATTTGTTCACTGATTTTATTTTACAGGGAAGAAGCAGCCATTTTTAATTCTGGAATTTCTCGAATTTCCCTGGTTTATTGATTTATAAACAACTACAACCATGGTAGAATAGAGAAGCCTCTACCCCCAGTGTAAAAGTGTAAGGATACTCTGCACTCTGTTGATGTGTGGTGGCAAAGTATGTTTGACTACATTGTGGAATTTCTGGTACAAGGAAGTTACTGAAAATTGCTACATTGTTATTCTGCTTGAAGGAACTAATACGGTGAAGGACTTGTTACAAAAGTGCACAAAAGGCTCTTATGGCAATCAGCTAGACAAAATTATGTGCAAACTATTATTGCTTATCTCCCTATAGTTCCATTTCTTCTCTCTGATAAGAATTATCCTGTGATTTATATTGACACTAATCTGTTGAATTATGTGTTAGAATATGAGACTCTATAAGCATTGAAATTATTCAGACATGGTTTCATGGAAATATTGATGTCAAGTAATATTTTTATTGTATTTGTTATATGTATATTTGATTATTGACTTTTTAAATTTATTGACCTTACACATATTGATAACCATATGTTGGAGAGATAGTGGGTGGATTGGGGCTCGCAAAATATAGATTAAGGATGGATTTGTCTTCTCCTTTAGTAAGTTTTCCACCTATGTGTGACTGTGAATGTTTGTCTTTAATGTTGTGGAAGAGAGAAAAAGTTTACAGTATACACATATCCACCAAGAGAGAGAGAGAAGAGTGGTGTCTTCGATTCTCATCACTTATAATTAGTTATGGATGATTAGTAATAACCACTAATGTGGGTGACATTGTGTCATACCCTCCTTTTTCCTCCAGGTGTGCATGCCTTACAAGTATCTTTACTCTTCTATGATCATACAAGTCAAGACAAAAAGGGAACAGTTGAACTATTATGGAAAATAAAACTGTTTAGTATGTATTATGTCTCTTAATCAGAGTGATTCCTTCCTTTTTTTTTCCCCTTCAATATATGGTGATATGTTGTAAGCCAGGGCTTTGTCATTTTCATAAATCTTGAACACGTCAGCTTTCTTCATCTTTTCATATCTGTTTTTTGTCCTGTTAACCATTTTCTCAGTTTCCAAATAAGGCATATTTCTTTCCTTACCTCTTATTAACTGATGCCCATGGCTATGTTTGCATTCTTTGTATGAACTTGAATCATCATGGCTGACGTTTTTGGCATGAAAAGGTATTTTAACTCCTACCCGTTTACTTTTGTGTGTATGAACTGGTTGTTTGCTAAGGTTTCATTTGTTGGCTGAGACACACAGGCAGGGTATGATTGCTTCTGGTGTTGTGGATATTCTTGGAATAAAAGCTTATTTGACCTATCTACTTTAATTCTTTTGTTCAAGTTTTCATCTATTTCATTTTTCATTCTCACTGGGGGTTTTTCAAATATTGTTTTTTTATATATATTTCTTTTTCTTCTTTATTTTTGTATCTCACAGTACATTTGTGGATCCAGGGATGAGAAAAGCTATGGGAGATCAAGCCACTGCACTTGCAAAGGCAGTGGGTTATGATTCTGCAGGTAATATATTTTTTATTTCCTCTTAAATGCTGTCCTGCAAAAACAGCTTCTAAATCTGATACTGGTCAGCTCTCTGGAACAACATTTTTCAATTGGTTGCCTTGAAGGATCTGCTGGTGTGCCATGAGAGTTTTGGGGGATGGTCCAAAAGAAGCAAGAAATTAGAGGTAAATTGAAGAAGTACTGTATTTTTCATAAAAGACCAATAAGAATGAAAGCAACAACAGTTTAACCCTTTCTAACCCCTGTTAGAACATTCTGAATACTGCTCACCAGATTCCATATTAGAATAATGTCCATTTTCACTTCAAACATTAGAAATTTGTGATTTCTTTTAGTGCATGTTCAACTTTTAAACATAATCTTTAAAACTTTTCTTTTTATTGAGAAAATTGCTTCTTAAGAAACTGATGGTGTGCCACGACAATTTTAGCATCTTGTTCAGTTTACCATGAATTGAAAAAGGTTGCAAATGACTAGGCATGAGTGGTCACTTATGTAGGCTCAATTGATAATGTCATAATTTCATGCATTTTGATGCAATATATTTCAGTGCTTATTGAATGTGTATTGATATTGCAGTTCTTATTGAATGTTGAAATTGTAGCAGTGCAGAATTTATTTAATGAGCATTTAACAAAATGCCAAAGAAAACAAAAGGTCAAAATAATATATTTGAAATGTTTCAGGCACTGTGGAGTTTTTGGTAGACTCAAAAAAGAATTTCTTCTTTCTGGAAATGAACACTAGGCTGCAGGTGGAACACCCTATCACAGAGTGCATTACAGGCATTGATATCGTGCATCAGATGATACGAGTGGCTAAAGGTGCATTTGTTAACTTTCTTATCCTTTCATCTTTGTTGTTATTTCATTTTAGTTAAAACTTGGGAGTGAGGATATGTGTGCCACTTAGTAAAAATAAATGTCCAATTAGTGTTGTCCAACATACAGTTGGATGTACTCACTATAGGAATTGAAACACACAAAGTCCTTAAAAGCTCACCAGGGATCATGCATAGAGATTATGAGATCAGACTTTATTCCAGGGCTAAAATAGACCATAAATGTTGCATATGTTCTCTTTACAGCCGTGACCCAGATGGCCCATAAAATTAGAGCTAGAGCTATACACTCTAGCTTAGTATTTTAGAGGTTTGTGGCTTTATAGGATTTGTAGTTTGGTGGATGTGATGTGATGTAGAAAACTTCTTTCTCTAAATTGCAGAGATATGTCTTTTTTCACCTCTGATCTATCTGTGGGTGACTAGCAGTGGTTCATTCCTCTTGCTTGTTTATTCTTTGTCTTATCCTCACTGTCTTTGTCATTTCTTTTTATGTTTTATTTACTGTTTGTGTCTTATCTCACTATGTCATTTCTTTTTGTTTTATTTCACTGTTTATGTCTATCTCACTGTCTATGTCATTTCTCTTTATTTCATTGTTTTTGTCTTACCACATTGTCTGTGCCATTTCTTTTTATGTTTTATTTCACTTTATTTCATTTTATCTCACTGCCTGTCATTTCTTTTCATGTTTTATTTCACTTGTTATGTCTTATCTCGCTGCATGTTTTATTTAACTCTTTAAGTCTTATTTCCCTATGCCATTTCTTTTTACCTCTTATTTCTCTGTAGTTTTATCACACTCTGTCTCTTATATTTTTAATGTCTTATCTCACTAAATCTTATTTCTTTTTATGTTTTATTTCAATATTTTATCCCACAGTTTTCGTCTTATCTCACAGGGTTGGGGTTTTTTCTCTTTATCATGTTTGTGTATATCTTTTCTTACTAGCTCAATGTTTGGTTGTGTCTTCTCACAATTTGTTTATCTTATGCCTATCTCACTAATTGTTTATGTCTTATTTTACTATTTATATATTTTATATCTTATTTCACTATTTGTTTATGCTTTATCTCTCTTTAGGTCTTATTTCTGATTTTGATACTGCTCTGTCTCCATTACAGTGAAACCTCCTATAAAGCAATAATTGGGATCCATAATATCAGATTGCATTAATAGCAGGGCCGCATTAATGCAGGGTTTTGCAATAGAATGCTTTATTAAGATATATATTTTGAGAGTCGTGTTATGACCGTATTATATCCGAATTGCATTATCGTGGGGTTCCACTGTATATTTTATCTCACTATTCATTTATATTTCTTATCTCACAGGCCATAAACTTCCTTACACACAAAGTAGCATTCCAGTAGATGGCTGGTCATTGGAGTGCAGAGTCTATGCTGAGGTTTGCAGTCTTTTACCATTTACCCCCCCCCCCCATATGTTCACTTTCTTTTCTTATTGAAAACTAGTGGCAACAAAAACTACTGTGTAATCTTTTGCAGGTAGAATATTGGATATTTCCATATCAATTAATTCTTCCAAGAGATGTTATTTAGAAACATTTTTAAATTTATAAGCAATAATCTCTTCATTCGGGCCACTTGTTTTGTAAGTAATAATCTCTTCATTCGGGCCACTTGTTTTGTAAGCAATAATCTCTTCATTCGGGCCATTTGTTTTGTAAGCAATAATCTCTTCATTTGGGCCACTTGTTTTGTAAGTAATAATCTGTTCCTTATGGACAGTTTTAAATTTTTTATAATAAGCTCTTGGGGCAGTTGTTTTGTAAGCAATAAGGTCTTCAATTGAGGCAATTGTTTTGGTTTCTTTGCTTGATTTTGACTTAGTTTTCAGATAGAAAACAATATATAGGTAGGCCCTGATTTGCACTAGGGTTACTTTCCAGATCCTCATGTTTGCTAGCCAATATAGCATAATCATACAAGAATTATACTTAAATGAGATAGGTTTCTTCACTATGAAAATTGAACCAAAAGAGTTAATATAAATGCTTATAAGTGGTTATTTTATATTTTTGAGATATAAATAATATTTACAGGTAAAATATAAGTAATAAAATATAAATTTAACTTAGTACTTAGGTCCTGTAGAGCAGTCATTGGATTATCTAGTAACTTCAGCGTCTGGAAGTTATTTGATAGTGATATAATGGGGTGGTGCTAATGAGTTGGTCTTGATGAAGGGCCATCCTGTTCTGCAGGTTCTTTGGCCATAGAAAAGAAGCACAACAATGATGTTTAGTGAATCTTTCAGTAGAAGTAAAAGGTCTTGCATACCTCTGAATTAATACTGCCCACCAGATTCCATTTGATGAATGGTGTCTATTTTCTATTTGTGACAAACAGGTTTCTGAACTAATTAATTATCAGTCGTTATCTGGATGATTATACCTTAACAACCATTCACAAATAAAGATTCTTCTGCACAACTTAATTTCAGTCACCTGACAGGGTCTTGTCATTGCGGTCATGAGAGTGACTAAGTCAAGCCTTGAGAAATTTCTCCACTAATTAACCTTCTCAAGTGTTACTTGTCTAGAGCAAAATTTTAGGTTGCCTGTGCTGTGGCCCAGCAATTTAGGTTATGGCATCAAAGAACTTAGCCAAATAATTCGAAATTTATTTTGAAAAACATTCAGTATATTTGTTTGCATTTTCCATGCCTCACTATTCAATCATTAGAGATTTGCAGCTTTTTAAAAATTATATAGGCATAGATTCACAACCACATTTAGAAGATGTCATTGCACAATTCATTCAAAATAATAAGGCACTAATGAGCACAGCATTTTTTTTTTAATCTAAGGCACAGCTCACAACACCTGCAGATGAAGAGAAAGCAACTGATGCTGACACTAATACCACCTAGATATCCATTTCCTTTGCTGTATTTATGCTTGCATTCTCTTATTTTCGTTTTATATTTGGGGTTTTATTTTTTCCTTATTATTTTTCAAAATGGCATTAATGTGAAACAGCTTATAATGAAGTGTCACACAGAGGGGCCTACCTGTACTTGAATCTCTCAGAATGTGAGCTGAATTTTTTTTTTAATATTGATAGAATTTTCCTACTGTAGATCTATTGTTTATTAATTTCATTATAATTTACTGAAAGCACATTGCAGTTTAATTTATTTATTTATTACTAACTGTGAAGTGTTTCTGCTAAAAGATTAACCCTCCTAATATGAAAAGTTTCAAAGGTTATGAGGAGATAAACAAAAACATTATCTTTGCAGATGTATATACATAAAATCATAATATTGTTTAAAGTTCTCATGCTACTCTCTTCCAGAGAAGTTTAGGAAGGGGAAAGAAAGGAGAGAAATTTGATTTTGATGAATGTCCAGGGTTATTTATATTTCTTAAAAATGTGTTTCAGGATCCTTTTAAAAGCTTTGGAATGCCTTCTATAGGTCGTCTGTCAAGATATATAGAACCTACACATATACCTCATGTAAGTACTTGCCTCACAGGTGCATTATTTATTTGTGGTCAGATAATAATTTGTTGGTTTTCACCCTCATATTGCCAGTCACAAGCAACGTTCCCTCTAATATTTTTTCCTGTGTGAATGGAACTGGTTGTTGTTTGAGCTTGCTCCAAAACGTGTGCAAATAATTTTGAAACTGCTGTGCAGCATTTTCTAATGTGTTGCATGGTGTTGCAGCCACACACACCTTAAAGGGAACATTGGTCACAAGCATAGTTTGCCTTCAGTAAACATTTTTGTATGCTACAAGCTGGGCTCAACCTGATAGATGTATGGATAATGGGATTATGGGTACCTTTCAGTATGCTTCCTTTTTCTGTCACTATTAAGTAATAAACAAGAAGTGTTTGGGCTCACTGTGATCAAAATGTGGATGAGGAGAATATGGATATCTTCATAAAAGCTTCGGTTTTCTGATTCTGTATTTATTTGGTAGGGTAAGATGATGGAGAACATGAAAAATGTCATGAACATGGTAGTAGTCTATAAACTGCTTTTATTTTGTTTATAGTGAAATAAATACTTACCTTCTTTTAATTTTTTGGGGGGATGCATCTCTGATTCTGTTGTATTGCTCTGATTTGATACTTTTAATAGAGTGTCTTGTTCTGATTGGATGTTTTCAATATAGCATATTGATCAAATTGTGTGTAATCTCCTCACTGTTACTCTCTTGAAAGATTTTTAACTTCCTTTCCAGAAATCTGTTTAGTAAGATATTCAATAGTTGAGAAAAATTATAACTCAACTTCAGATCACATCAGTTATCATTTTGTCTTTTTATCATTAGAGTTGTTGCCATAAATCTGCCATCACTCTTACATCTTCACCTTATTAAGATGAGAAACTAGTTGTTTCCATTATATTCATCTTTTATATACATACATATATCTGTTATATATTTGATATGCCATGCACAGATGCACTTCTCACAGATTTGTGTGGATGTCTTTCTCTTTTTATTCAGGCATTAGCCTTGTGGTAAAGTATGCGCATGTGCAATATGTCCAGTTTTCAGAATTAGTTGTTTGGATATTTTAATTAATGTACACTAGATTAATCAATGATGTATCAGCTAGGTTGAATGGGTAAATACACTATAAGTGACAGAAAATAGCAAGGATATTATTACTTTCTTTTTTTGTATACTGAATAGAATAAGAAAAGTGAATTTCTTTACCTTAGTAATGTTTTATAAAATGTTACTTAAATTAAGAGGACTTTAATCCCTTTTTTAATGAGATATTGCCTATGAATGTATGGATTCAACTTTAGATGTTGGTGTAATTTGCCACAATCAATCTTCTTGCACCCTGTAACTTAGGCTCAAACCAGATGCAAATTGGACCTGATTGGTCACATACCAGACAGATTGATGGTGGATGGTTTGCTCCCAAAGCCCATCATGCCTAGATAGGTGCAGACAGTTAATAGAATATCTTATAAACAAACTGGTGCAGACATTTAATAGAATATCTTATAAACAAACTGGTGCAGACAGTTAATAGAATATCTTATAAACAAACTGGTGCAGATAGTTAATAGAATATCTTATAAGCAAACTGATGATTTCAATAAGAAACAAAGTGTAGATTGATGCTGCTGGTTGAATTGCAGAGTTCCAGAGAAAACAGAAGTAAAGCAAAAATAATTTTGGAAAAGAAAACATATGTTTGTATCTGTTATACATAGATCAGTAACAAAGGGAAACTCCAAGAAATAGCATTACTTATAAAAGCATGCAAGCTGTGATCATAAAAAAGATATGCAAGACATTGTTTCAGAAGCAAAAATTACATCATATAAATGTGTGTTGAAAATTATCATTAAACAGAAAAGTGTTATCAAAATAATGTATAGACATTTAAATAGAGAAATAGAAAACATACTTTCTGTGTAGTAATAATAATAATTAAAGTATTTTCCTTTACCTCAAATTGTTGAATAACAATATAACAGCTTGACTGCAAGCTGATCAAAATACATCCTCTTCAAAGATTTATTAGATAGAGTACAAATTTATACAGATTATTTCTAAAGAAAATGCTTGGTAGAAAGTTTAGAAGCTCAGGATTGTTTCCTGATATTTGTTGGGTAAACACAGTGTAGTTAGAAATTGAAGCAGCAAAATAGCAAAAAATATGATTGACATATTGGTCCTGTTTCACTTTTGTGTGCTCTAAACAGCCATTTTCTTTACTACAAATTTAAAACCTGTACTTTCCACTGTGAAGGTAAAGGAGGGATAGATGGGATGGGTGCTACAGCTCCTATGATTGACTTTTTAATTTTAAAATAAACTTGCTAACATATTTAGGTTTCTCTTCAATATTCAAGTTGTTCTAGTGTTGGTTCACCCTACCACAGTATGTGTACAATATCAGTTGTAATTATCCAAAGCAAAAGGTAAAGAACTGATGAAAGAAAAAAAACACTAAAAAAAGAAAGAAAATATGAACATAAATAAATTTATAAACAGATGTATACGCTAAAAAAAAAAATAACCCTTTGATCAATGGTTTCACTTGCCATGTGTTTTTCATTTTAATGTTTGATTTGTTGGATTTAATTAAATCCCAATTATAATAGCTTTCACATGTATTTACATTTTTTTTTTTTAAATGTTGTAAACCATATTTTTAGTGAATGTTAAATCATTACATTCACCATATTTTCTCTGTTAAGATTAGTCAATAATTTTAATTTTGACATAGCAGAACCCATAAACCCTTTATAATTGACCATGGCTAAAGAGAGGTTCAGGAAATATATTGCTAGAGTGAACTGCACACTAAGCATACTCAGAAATGTAATACTGACAGAAGAATGTGTGAGGAGGTCATTGCCTCCATTAGAATAGGGTAAAAATGGTTGAGTGGTACCCCTTCCATTGCAATTAGAAATGGGGTAAGCCTGGTTGAACAATGATATTGAATAATGATGTCTGCACGTTGGCTTCAGACCCATCAGAGGATCTAGCTCTTTATTTAATAGGATATTAAACATTTGCATACAGAATAAGAGTATATAGCCAGCTCTCTCTGATTAGATTCAAATACTGTTTAGCACTCTTTTATTTTATTTTAACATAGTATTGTGTGATTTGTTATTTTATTACAGTTGATCACTTATTACACTGTTTTGATGCTTTAATAGCACATTAATAGTAAATCACTGTGATTTGAAACTTTAAAAGAATAGCTTATCTGTTTTGATATATCAGTACAGTATATTTCTATGATTTGATACTTTGAAACAGTTTATCACTGATATAATACTTGTATCAGTATACAGAATTATTTTGTTTACTAATGTTAATCTGACCATATCTATAGTTAAATATATTCCAATTAATTCATAGATTATACACCATTTTGAGCTTTAGAGCTAATGGGTGATTTTTGAAAAAAAAACTATACTCTAAGTTACTAAGAATAAAATAAACTATAATTCCAAAACGATGAATTACTTTCCATTATGCAGTACCTCACTTACACACACACACATATACACACTTTCCAATTTGTACTCTGGATTCTGAGGGTATTTTTAGTATCGTTCACTGTGACATGATTATGCCTGTCATGAAAACAACATGAATAATAATATTATTAATAATTTTTTCAAAAATCTTTTGTAGATATGAATGTTACAATAATTAAACTATGCCTAATGTTCATTAATATATAATCATTCATTCTGTTACTCTGTTTTTGCTGTTAAAACATTTTTTATGATTTTGTTGTTGACTGTTTTGGTTCATTTTAGATGGGGTGGGGTGCATGAAGCAAAGTTTTCTAAATACAGTGTTTCTCTTTTCTCTTTGGGGAGGCAAGTGACCCACATAAGGTTTACTGAGGTATAAGCAAGGCCCCATTTCAGAGTAGTGCAGTTTGAAATCTTTCCAGTTCAAGAAGAAAACAAATATATTACTATTACAATACTATTAAGATTTTTCAAATGTTGCTTTTCACTTATAAAATAATTGTAAGCTGTATTTTTTGGTGTTACTGTATGGTGATTTTCTTTTACATTTTTTTTTTTTACATTTACCGAACTGTTTTAAAGAGAATATTTAAAATTAAGTATAATTTATATTGATCCCTTTTAAGTATTTTCACTATCATGAGAACAAATGTTGATTCACTTGGTGTTTCAGAACTATATCACTCCAAACTGTTTAAAAACTGGTATGTTTTAAATATAAACATGTTATAACTACATCATGTCCAAATCCACTGTTAATTTAACTGGAAGTGTATTATAAGTTTATAATATTACAAGTTCAAATAATTCAGGTAATGATTATCATATATGTGATGATTTTTAACATAATAGGTTTAATAACAGTACTATTCAAAACTGTATATGTCTGATATTATTATAACTGGAGAATAGTATTATTTCTAATGTCAAGCTATATATGACTAAAATATTTTTACATTTTTTAAAATCGTTTTTCATTTAGGTTCGGTGTGACAGTGGCATTCAAGAAGGCAGTGAAATCAGCATATATTATGATCCCATGATCTGCAAGGTTTGTATACATGTATAATATTATTTATTTATATTTCAGAAATCCATTTTAGGTTTTGGACATAATTCTAAAGTGGATATGTATTTATATATGTTTTAAAGGGATATGTATGTATATATGTTTTAAAGTGGATATGCTTTGTTGGAGTTTGCTAATAAATGACTGTATTAATGACATAGATTCCATTACCTAAGCAGAATTCTTGTCACATTCATATGTCATTGCTTGGTAGAGTTTCATAAATAAATCTTTGAATAACTCTCATGTTTTCTGTCCTAGCTTGAGAGTTGCTGTCAGACTTAAGTTATATTTCTGTTATCACTTACATTTATATAATAAGACTGGACATTGATTGTCACAGTTTGTAAATACATATTTCAATTGATGATAGTAAAGAAAATTAGATCTAAAGGTAAGAAAACAAATTTTATTAAGGAATAGTGAAAGGATGCCCCAGAGATTTGTCCAGACAGGAAAATTACTTCCATACTTATTTATACTGAATTTAAATTACTCGGCTGAAGTTAATGATTTATTGTTGTTTATAGATTAAGTTGGTTTCTTCCTCATGTGAGGAACCTCAACATACATTTTACTAAATGTAAATACAATAGTAAGATGAATAAATAGAAGGTTTTTTTAAATATATTTTTTTTTAATTCAAGACAATGGCTGTATTAAAAAAGATATAAGCTGCACTTTGGTGCTGTAAAAGATCAATTTAGCCCCTCATTTTGAATTTATCTGTTAATGTAAAGAGTGTGAAATTGAGAAACATTAAGATATATTTACTAGAAATTGTTTATTGATACCAAGGATTCTTGAACTCTGCTATGATAGTGATAATAAATTCATTTGATATGTTAGCACTTTTGTATTTTCTACAGCTGGTAACTTATGGACCTGATAGGCAGGCTGCCATCAACTCCATGGTAACTGCCTTGGATTCCTATGTCATCAAAGGTAGCATTTTGATTTCTGATATTTCTTCCATTATCTAGGTTACAAGCCACACTTTTCTACAAGAATCTAATTTTACAGCTTTTACCAACTTTCATTAGTATGATCTTCAAAATTTTTCGGCATTATTCTTCAATACTTTAATTTTAAATGACATCTTTAATTTAATGTGACCCTCAGACATAGGATTTTGTCTTCATTACTAAGACATATTCTATCCTTTTAAAATAGACTACTCAGCATTTATAAAACAAATTTGATATTGCTATTTATGTAGACTGAAAAGGTTTAGGTAGTTATTTATTCAGTGCATGCATACAAACTGTATCTTATGAATCCTAACTTGCTGGCTCACTGGACTGTTCAGGCATAAATTCTCTTTGATATTTTTTTCTAATTTCATCTTACAGTATACTACTACATAGAAGTTTTAATTTGAGATTGTAATTTTTTTTTGTAATAAATTTTTACTTTTAATGTGTTTTAGCCATTCTTTTGAGTATGCATTTTCTTAACTAACTATTCTTTTTATCTCAGGGGTGACTCATAATATCCCTTTGTTACGAGACATCATGATGGAACCCAGGTTTGTGAAGGGTGATATTAGTACTAATTACTTGCCAACAGTATTCCCAGATGGCTTTAAAGGTGAGAATAAAAAAACATCTTATTTTTTATTTATCTGTGGCCTTCTGCGTGCATGCGTGCGTGCGTGAACCATTGCCAAAATGTACACATGGCATACCTGCCTACCTTCCGCTTTTAGCGGAAGAATCTCCCGCTTTTACCTCGAATCTCCCGCTCTTCCGCTTCCAAAAGAAATCTTCCGCTTTCATTTTCATTTTCAATTTTTTTTTTCACGATCGATTATGACAGGACGAAAAACTTACCGTGCGTTCAATAGAGCTAACGGCGGCGTAACTTTAACTGCTTCTCTGTCGTCTGCTATGAGCTCTTCAGCATACGAGTCCTTTTCTAACACTTCCGGAATCTTATTCGTCGGCCGTTATTAATTTTAGTTGACAAAACAGAATTTCGCTCGTGAAATAAACATTTTCTTTAAATATTTTTTATGTTGAGAAGTCAGAGCTTAGCGGGATAAGCAAATTCGGTTCATAACGTTTTTACTGTCCGTTCGACCGATAGACGAAGTTCGCTTTTTCAAAATGGCGGCCGCGTAGCGATAGTATATGCGTGACAATTACGAAATATTTACTTTAATAAATAACATTCAACTTACATGTAAGACAGTCTATGCAATTTTCTTCAGAAATTATCCGTCCAAAACGAGCTACTTTGACGAATTATATTGCAATGCTAGGAAAAAGATTGGCGTTTTCAATAACGGTAGGCCTATGTTTGAAATCGCATTGAGGTTCAAATAATCATTTTTCTAGAATCCGTTGTAATTATTCTTATATAATATGTAAGGCTTCAAAATTTATTTTTAAAAAAAAAGTGACACAAGTTTTAAAACAAAAGATCGTCGGCAATAAAGAAATGATCCTGAGTCAAATTTGTTTGAAAGTAATTTACGGAATTGTGAACATTTTGATTTAGTCGAATTTTTTATTTTAATCATTTCTGCTAAAAAAATAATAAAAAATTAGAAATATATATAGGCCTATATATATATACATGTATTTGTAAATTAGCCGTTGATATTTTGTGATTACGCAGTACACACATTATAATAGAATTTTAGAAGGCATGATAATAAATACACATACATTGAAGACAAAAGAAATGCATAAAACATTAAAAATAATAATATTAATCATATCCAATTCTTAATTAACAAAGCATGCTTATTGAAGAATAATGTCTTTTTAATAACATTTTAAATGTTACAGGAAGACTTTCACTGTTTTTTTCTCTAGTCTAATGGACATGTAAATTTAGAAATATACAGGTGTTTTATATATTTAAATCATTTATAAATTAAAATCTGAACCAGATATTCTAAAACTAATAACTGGTAATGCTTTCTCATAACAAAGACAACATACATTCCAAATTTTATTAATGTGGATTGATAAATATATTTTTTTAAAAATTTCTTTGCAATATTCTGGTTCTATGTAGTATTAGAAAATAAAAAGACTGTACACTGAGAATGTAAAGGATAGTAATATATAGTATTAGTATATTTAATTCTGAGAGAGCTAAATGACTAAGAGCAGTCCAATGTAGTATGGATAGGGTATATTTATTTTTTAAAAATAAACCACTTGAACACTTAAAGTTCTGTAGTCTTTATTTTACTTTAAATGTGTTTTTCTCAAAATGACTTTTTTCCTCTGTTGAACTAAATGCTAAGACCCCTTTTGAATAGTTGTAATTATTCCATGTCCCTGAAATTTGGTATACTAGTTTCTCTAAAATTAAAAGGTTGTGCATGGATGAAAGCCTATATGCTTTAGGTTTAAGTAAATTTTATTTTTTTAAATTCTACATGTTCTCCCAAAATATATATTTTAGATGGGTACAATTAAAAAAAATCATAACTTTTTTCTTAAAATTTTTCAATAGGCACATGTTCCTTTTTGTGGCTTGTACATTAGATAATAAAAAGTTAAATATATATTTTTTTAAAAATCCATTTATGAAATATTTAATGAATTTCTGTAAAAGTGAAAATCATGATGCGGTACTTCAATGGCCCATTATTCTGAAATGTGAAGATCCTTCTTCAAATGAAGTCTAAAGAAATATCTAAATAAAACTGCCTAACACTTGGTGTGCTTGACAAAAATTCATCTAAAATAAACAGTGGAATGGAGACTAGACAAAATGTAGACAAATTGTTGTGCTTTGCATTAATCATTACATTATTGGTAAGTTTATTTACAAATATTAACATTATTTTTTTTATTTTGCATTTATTTTATATTATTGGTATTTCTATTAAAAAGCCAGACTCCGCATAAAATCTTCTGGTTTCCATTCAAAATCTTCTGGTTTTGGACCAGTGATCTTCTGGTTTCCTAAGGTGGGGGGTAGGCAGGTCTGACATGGTGATCAATCTTATTTCAAAAGAGAACTGTGCATAATTAAGAACAGTGACTAAAAAAAATTCAATTTGATCTTAATATATCTAAGATATACTTATAAAATTAATGTTGTAGGCAAACTAATTGTGGTCTTTATAATTTATTAATATAGAGTCGAACCGACTTATCTCAGCATTGATTAACTTGCCAACCCTAGTAAGTTGATGTTTTTGAAGTGGAACCACCAAATTCCCTCTTTGTCTTAGCATTTTCTCATTGGTTACGTCGATTCTTTTATGTCGCCGAACCCTACTATCTTTGGCACAAAGGGCCCAAATCGCAACTTAAATAGGCTATCTCGACCCTTGTGATGACTTATCCCTGGCTTTTGAATTTTCTCATCAGTTATGTTGCCGAACACTAATACAATGTCTGTTTGTTTGTTTCTTTCTTTGTACTGTACATGTATCTTGAGCACAAAAGAGGGCCCAAATCACCACATCTCGATCCCCATGACTAATCATCGCTGGCTTTTGAAAATGTTAGTTATTGATGTCCTTCAACTGGCTCACACCTCTTTTTAGCTAATTAGCCCACTTTTGAAGTAACCGCGCATACATACTTTTCAGAGCTGTGTCGGAGCGAAATGACTTGTGAATTTTAATTTTGATATTGGTTAGCTTTTTGTAAAAATGAACTACAGTGTACACCCCGCAGGTTTTTTTTTGATTTTGTGAGCGATCTTTGTGTTTGCAATGTTGGAGAATATAATGAAAGGTTTGTACATTTTATTGTATGCATGTACTGGTAAATCTCTGCTGTTAGTTGGTGCACACAAGCCTTATCGCGGCAATGCTATTGTGTAAAAAATCAAAAATATGTGCATGTACATTCTCATTTATTAACATACATCATATACATAAAGAAATTTCAAGCACATTACATGTAATATTGAAGCATTTGTTTTCAAGTAGAATGTTAAAGGCAAAAAGCAACAAAGCATTTTAGACTTTGTAAAGAAACCATATTAACCGCGTGTACATAAACCTTTTGTTGTTAGCAAATATGTACATGTATGTACATTTTTATAACATGCCGATCGTGTCATCAAACAAATCGCGGCAACGCTGTTGTGTAAAAAATCATCAGACACGTGCATGTACATTCTCATTCATTAACGTACATCATGTACATAAAGAAGTTTCAAGCACATGTTATAGTACTGTAATATATTGCCGCCAAAATGGTTTTTGGTAATCTCGACACTTTTTTGCAATCCCCTAGGCCATCGACATATCTGGGTTTGACTAATTTCTTTTTTTTTTTTTTCTTTTAGTGTTTCCACCTTTGTTGTTGACCTAACATTTTGTTGGCAATCACATGCATATTTCTGATATATATCACTGTAAATTTAAGAAAGAATATATTTTCTTAAACATTGATGTACTTTATGATACAGAATTCTTTTAATATATTTATTCTTCTAGACATCTTTGCAATAAAACCCAACATGTGACATTATAGCTAAGTAGTCAGCTTTGTCCCAAAGTGCCAGTATTGACTACATTGATTGAAAACAGCATAATTATTAAATATTTATTATTATTATTGATAGTAGTATTACAGATGGATAGATAGACAGACAGACAGACTGACAGATGATGAAGGAAGAAAAGAACAATAGCTACTGAAATGTTTTTAATATTACATGCATGTTTTATTCTGACTTGTATTTTTTTATTTACTGGTTTATTTTATTCAAAAGATATATGTAGAACAAAATCTGTTTATACTATTTTTTCTTGGTGACTTTAAATGCATTCCAGCTAATCAAACAGTTTGTAACTTAAACTGAACATGTACTAAGGAAACTTTCAGATCTTCTGTTATATTTTGCAATTCTAGTGAATTTTAACCTTTTATGCTTGTTTTTATTGGAATTTATTTAACTAGACTTAAGAAATTGCAAATTTGTTTAAATACTGATTATATTTAGTAATTATAGAGTATGTTTTTGTTATCTTCCAAATGCATACTGATTTGCCAGATGCAGTTATTAATTGTTGACCAGCCAGAACGTAACAAATAAACACACCTTCAGATAAAATTACTTTTCAAGATCACAACGCAGAAGAGAGAGACAGACCTATAAACATCTCCGGCATCCAACAGACCAAAGTTATAAATATAGACTGAAATAATGAACAGATACAAGACTCGGTACATAATTTTAACTCCCCAAAATAACCGGATTTGACTGAACATATATGAGACTCAATACACACTCATAACTCCCCAAAATAACCCAAACTTGAATATGAAAAAGGCTCAAATTTAGAAATGACAGTTCTTGAATAAAATGTGTGACATTTACAGTCAAGAAATATACAGAGATGGGGATATTTTGCCAAAAGGCAAATTACCACCCCAAAATGTTTTTATTTGCCAAAAAAATAAAAAATTGCTTCTGCAAAATCTGTGCATTTTTTTTTTAATTCTTTTGCAGGATATAAAATTTGAGTGACAAATTGATATTAAACCAAAATATTTTCCTGCATAAGTAAAAGCTAGGTGACAAAACTGATATTACACCAGCATCTTTACATTCAATTACTTTGCTGCCCCAGAAGTAATTGTTCTATAACTGTATTAGGCCTATAATATATGACACATTACTTTAGCTCGCTTATGTACACATTTTCTATTCCCATGCCAGAATATAAAAGGAAAGAAAATGAGGAAGAAACTAACAGGGTGGTCCAACTTATTCAACCCTGAGGGCCACATAAACCAAAAATTTAAAGTTATGGGCCATTCAAGAAAAAAAAAGTAATGATACCATTTAATTAAAGAAATATTTTTTTTATATATGTGTAGGCCACAATATAATTTTACGCTGGCCACATTTGGTCTGCTGGACTGCAGTTGGACTATGCTATTCTAGAAACAACTTCTTATCCCCATTGTTTAGTGTTGAATAGATGCCATAAGTGAAGAGTTTTGGATTAGGTTTCCAGTAGGCACACTATTGTTTGGTTGCAGGAATAAAAAGTCAAGCAGTATGTTAATGATATAATATGAATCTGTGTGTGTGTGTGTGCGTGCGTGCATGCGTGCCTGCATGCACGTGTATACAACTGCTTATATTGAATTTTATGTTTCAGGAAAGCAACTGTCAAAGTCTGAGTTGGAGGAATTTGTGGCCCTGGCATGTGTTGTGCATGAAAAAGAGCAAGAACGTTCTAAAGATTTTATTAACCAAGAGCGGTTCGTATTATTATTCCAAGTTTATTATTTAATTCTTACTTACATATTTTGTAGTTTATTTTCAATCATTCGTAGTGTAGAAGGCGCTTCCAGCTTTCGCGCTGGGTATTATTTATTTTCATGGTTATGAATGCTATACTTGTAATAGATCAACTACTAATCCAAATTTTTCTACAAATAGAATTCATATATTCCATGCTGAAACAGTATTATCTCACCAAATTTACCAAGTGGACAAATTCTTCTTGATTATCAAAGCCATGAATTTCTAACTTGGGCAAACATAATTGTAAATTGGCTCTTTTTTTTTTAAGAGAAAGATGGTTTCAAGGTGTTTGCTTGGGAGTACAAAATTCATTTTGTAATAAACAGTTTAGTTGTATTTGTTTTGTATCGCACCCAGATTACCTCTTACACATTTTCCACGTGCATCATGGAATTTGAATGTTGAACTAGGAGACCAAACATTTCCAGCTACAGTCAAAAAGGCGGACAATATTTACACGGTAACATGCCTGTTTCAATTTTCTTGTATAGTGAATTTTAGATTGTAAGGTGTTTCTCTTGGATCACAGTGCATCACTTCCTATTCTTTAGCAAATGAGACAGGATGATTAGAACAAGAATGAAAATATAACACTAATGTTCATTATATCAATGTGGTTATGGTGCTGCTAATACAAATATATGATATCTGAGAAAATATAACTGTATTATCTCTTAATGCCTCTTAACCATTTATAGTCAGATCACTTTAGGTCTTGTAAGGATTTTGTCAAAATAATTAGGCAAATTAGGTATAACTGCTTGAGGTAGAACTTTTATGACTGAAGTTGAAGTTCTATTTTATCAGCATTAGAGAATATGAATGCTCTTTATAAAAAACATTTTTTGATCCAAAATTGGTTGCTAATTAATACTCAGAATATGAATTTAATATTTTATAATTATAATATATAATATATAATTGTAAATAATTGGGATATTATTGCAATTTGTCAAAATAAATTTCAAGCATGTTATAAACTATAGCAGCATATTTGTCAGAAATAAATTCCAAACATGCTGTAAAATGTAGTCAACATATTTGTCAGAAATACATTTCACACATAGTGTAAACTGTAGCCATCATATTTGTCAAGAACTAAACATGTTAGTTCCTTTTGAAACATGAATATCCAAGTGAGTCCTCAATGGCAATTAGTAATGTAAATATCTCTGAAAGGGTGTTCTCTTGCTGGCATTAGTAGTGTCCTCTGACCTGGCATTTATTAGGCAAATTTTGCTCTTCAGCCTCCAGTATTACGTTTTATAATTTATTAAGGGTAGAATAAATAACATTTGTGTTGATAAATTAAATTGTCACTTTGCTGATGGTTCTGCAACTGGTGTGGAGATAGACCACTTGCCTTCTAATAATGTTGATGAGTTTTTTTGATTGTTTAATTTGGTTGTTGTTGCTTACTTACAGGTGCAAGTGGGAACTAATAAATATACAATTACAGGCAATCTTAACTTTTCTTCACCACTTCTTGACCTCCAGGTGAATGGTCATCAGCGACTCTTACAGGTGAGCATATCAGTTCATTACAATAAAAGAACATACTTTGAAATATATAATAAGAAAACAAGCTATTTCTTATTCATTGAAATAAGTTTTTTAAAATATTTCATTAAGGGAACATACTATCTCTCATTAATATAAATAATGTTAATTTCAAGTTTGCCAACAAGGCAGTATATTAATATGTGAACCTAAATCCATCTGTTGTACAGAAAACGACATTTGTTCTATTAGGAAGAATTTGAACTACATTGAATTTTCGTGAAGCATTAAATTTGCCTCTCTTATTGTGATTTTCACTATCAGCATTTGAATGATTTAGGATAAACTTAAGATTTGTTATGTTAAAAATAGATTTTAGGAATACATTCATCTGAGTGGTATTTGAATTTGTGTATTTCTTCATAACCTTAGCTATAGCAGATGCAGTTATTATTATAAATAAAAATTATTATCACAAGATCTTAACCAATTGCCAAAAAATATTGTGTATTGGATCTGTAAAGTACCATTTGTATCTTCAAGAACAGGCTATTTATTTTTGTAAATTGCCTTGAATCTGTTAATTTATCTTTAATTATAGAATTATAGAAGAGACTATATAATTTAAGATGACATTTAACATAGTGCTTCATTTTTTTTTTCCAGTATGTAGAGAAAGACTTTGGCTGCCATTACAAACTGCGCTTATTTGGAACTGTAGTGAGTACTGTGTATTTCATATAAATATACAATATTGGGAGTTTGCAGACAACAATAGAAAGACTTATATCTCCCATACAAAATCCTAGTAAATCGAGTAAAATATTCAGCAAGGAAAAGATGACTGTTTTTAGAATATGTGTTTAACTGGAAGAATTGCATTTGGTTTTAACAATTAAAACAGGCAATGCATGATGACATCTTTGAATTAAAAGAATATGTATTCAGAATTTTTAATTTTGAATACAAAGAATGAAGTATTGATATTTACAGCAGGAATAAATGATGATTGAATAGCAGCTTGACTCTCACAACAAATATTCCAAACATGTATAAGATTTAACCACAATTCTGCAATTATTTTGTTTTATTTTATTTTTTTGTACACTTGTTACTCTTAACCTCATTATGGAATTAAACCGGTAAAAGTATTCACAAATGATTTAATTAAATTTTGCAACAGTTTTCAAAATGTACCACTGTTTATGAATTGATGGCATGCTTAGTAAAGAAAAAAGGTGCTTCCTCAACACTATTTATTAAGGTGCACTGTTGTTGCCTGGCAGTTCATGCTTCTCCAGTGTAGATCAAGCATGTCATCAGTTTAAATTATTCCATTGATAAGTTGTGGTGGATCATTATTCTCCTACTCCATTTCATACCAAGTACCTTTCATTTTTTTTAATTTATTTATTAGAACTCTTCTGTGAAATTAAAAGAATATTTTCACTTGTTCTTGTGTCTGAAATTAGTTCAGAACTGAAGACCCTACATTTTATTTGACTGATATTAACAACTTTGTCCTTGTTTTAATCATATAAAATTTTTGAAGACAATAGATTTGTAAAAAAAAAAAAAATATTTCTTCATATATTGCAATTTATCTTATACTGAAATAATTTCTTGTAAATGTAAACTTAAAGACCCTTTTTAAATATTAATTCCTTTCTTAAAACATGTAAAATCATGTTTTTACTTCAAGTTAATATTTTTTTTAAAAAGATTATTGAGAATGGTAAAGTTATGACAGTATAAGCACCATGGATTATCAATTAAACCAATGGTTCCCAACCTTTTTCGTGGACAAGAGCACATTCAAATTTTCAGAAGAGTTTGGCAGGCGCCTTTAATTTTTCAAAGCTTATTTTTGTACTCAACATTAAATAATATGCAAATCATCATATTTAGTAATACATAAAATATATGTATACCTTTCAAGCAAGTTACTCTTTCACTATTACTGTATGAATTTGCTCTTTTTGAATCTGTCTGGAAGATGAATTAAGTAGCCTTTACAAAATAGATATCATAAACAGGCAGTTTTCATCTCAGTATTTTTTAAAGTACAAAATATTATTGAACTAGTGGCCAAAATATATTTATTATTCTTACTTTAACAAAGAAGTCAGCTATGGTTAATTAATATTCTTTCTATTTTTATTTGATTGGGATTTCAACAAGTAAACACACCACAAGTATGAAAAAGATTAAGCACAGTTTTTATTGTTACATGCATCTGGATTTCTCTAAGCATGCAAATATGAATAATATTCATAAGCACTCACCAAAAGTGAATAGAGAAAAGGTATTATTAATTAATATGTTTTTATTGTAATAAATCACTATGATTTTTTACATTGCATTTCATTAGCCAGTTTTTAACAGTTGAAAGAATAAAATAATATTCCTGTTTGTAAGAAATCATCAAGATATGTAAGTCAAGATCTATATTGACTTTATTATATTCATCATTAAAACAGTTGACATAGATAAATGGATTCGAATTAAGATTTTATTCAGTACACTAAGGATTTCCCAAAATTATCATCTGTTGTGGTCGATTTGATAACAATATCATTTTGAAGGTCCCAAACCTCAAGTTCCATTTCTTTATTTGAATGAGACTTGCAGTTGATGCAGCAATTTTTTTACCTCTAGTTGGCAAGTAAAAGGATTTCCAAGGCAATCATAAACTCAATGATGATGAACTATTGAAATATCTTTTCAACAGTGGTCTTTGAGTGTACTGAAGAATTGAAATCACTATCACATACTATTTTCTTCATACTTGGAAAATGTACAAGAGACTTCATCTTCATATGTGAAGATCACAAGATTTTGCTTTGAATGATTTTACAGAACCTAAAATGAGTGACATGAGGTTGGATGGAACAACCTACATTTACACTATTTTTCACATCTTGTCACAGGCACTATGTTGGGAACCACTGAATTAAACAGTACTTAGGAAGATGATAGTTTTAGGGCATTTTGATGACTAAAATTTGTCTGTATTTTTTTGTCATATTTTAGTTTGCAGTGAGAGTTTTGGATGATCTTGCTGCACAAATGCAGTTACTAATGCCAGAGAAGAAGGAACTGGATCTTACCACATTCATTCTTGCCCCGATGCCTGGAATGTTGAAATCTGTTGATGTCAAGGTTGGTCAGCAGGTAAATAGCTAAAATTTAATTTCTATCAGAGGGTTACTGTTTTTGAAATTTAAACTAAAATTGGTTCAAATCAAACTTGTTTGAAATTGAAGACAGGATCAATACAAAAGTCTAGATTTATGATGCATATACGATGTTACAAAAAAAATGTTCTTCGGTGAAACTTTTTAAAGACCAAGGAAACAAGAATATATATTTGTGAGAATTAAGTTTTACCTGATTTTTAAAAACATTTACTTTTAAATATTATAAAATGCACTATTAAGACATGGTAGGAAAAAAAAGAACAAAATAATGCTTCAAAGCACAACTCATGGAATTTTAATAACTGGATAGTCAAAATTTCCTTTGGCAGAAAAATAAAGATCCACATTGAAGTTTTTAAAACTCATGAACAGTGAAATAGCAAAACACTGAAAAAGTTGTATTCTTTGTTAGTTTAAAGTCTGGATGGATGGATAGATTCTTACATAGATCAGTGTTTCTCAAACTTTCTTAGCTCACAGCACATTGTTTTGCCCTGTGAGATATTACAGCACACCCGTACAGTAGGTGGCAGCACTGTGCTAGAGTCATTACCCCTACCACAGTTGATTAGATGAATTGTAATTGGAGAAATGAATGCTCCCGAACCTTAGTGGAGGGTATATAAACCAGTCAGTACTCATCGTGAATTTATACCTCAGAAGCAAGCCAAGACCAAGAATATCTCACAATAAAAATTCTACTACGGCTTTTGAGAGCAAGAAAATGTCAGCAAGAAATTTTTTTTTATCCAATACATTCATAGCATTCAAGCATCAGTCATTATTATTCTCTGCTCCACACCTTCTTCAGTGGTTCACTGAATTAAAGATGGACAGAAGACGCACACCACCTATCATTGGAGACTGAGATATCTGTACACTTTTGAGAATCACTAAGTCAAACTTTCATACTACATTAATCTAAAGCCATAAGTGAGACTAACCTGCCCAGTGTCAGGGCTGTCTTAAAAGCATTATAGGTCTACAGGCAAAGCAGTGCACTGGGTCCCCAACCTACACAATCACTCACAGGAATCAAAATTGACAGCAAGTTACAACATACATAGATTAGCATGGGACCCTGGGCAACTTTTTCAGATTACATTAATCTGCAGCACAGGACAGTACACAGCCCTGAGAGATCATGTGCATGCATACATATTTAAGATAGAATTAATCTGCGGCTAATATGGAACTGTATGCAGTCCAGTGTTTGTTTGCCTGTGTATTATATGGCTCATTCTCTGGGCATTTGTATCACGAAGGGTGGGTGTTTATTTATTTTGTAATTATTTGTAATACAAATTCGTTTTGAACTGAAAAATTGCACCTCTTTTTGTGATGTGCACACATATAACCATTTTCTTTAATTTTCATTGTTATAAATAATCCAACTAACTTATCGTATCAATGTTTTCTTAGCAGTGACAATATATTGTAGCAACATTCAATCTTCCTTTTATCTGCAAACAGTCAATTTTCTGAAGAACTAATATTTTGAAAAGACACATTTTTAGTAATGCTTAGTTTCCGTATAAATTGGATCCAAAATTTTTATTCTTTTACTAAAAATCAACATGTCAGATGTAAACACCATATGCTTTTTCATGTACATGTACCTAAAGTATTCATACACTGATGTTTTTAAAATGTATTCATTATATTCAGAAATATACAGCTTTAGGAAAACTAATACAATTTAATTCCTTTTTAACCTGTTACAACAGAATTAATAAATTTGTAAATATAAAATAATGACAATAATATCGCAAACTACTTCTGACATTTTCAAAGGCACTATATTCTGGAAAGATAACTCTCATGTCATTTTTTTCTTGGTGTGATGGGCTTAAGTACCAAATAAGAAAATAACTTTCATTTCCATTGTAGCAGCACAATAAAGCCAAACTTTTCAAATTACATTAACTGGATGTCATAATTTGGGGCAGTATACAGCCCAGTGTACGTGTGTGTGTGTGTGTATATATATATATAGAGAGAGAGAGAGTAACGACAGTCTTACTTGGTTCACATGCTCTATGCAAAGTGCCTCACAAATAAATGGGTTGATAAAAATACCAGAAAAAAAAAGACATTTAATTTATTAATCTATGGTTTATAGTAAAATGTTGATCTTATTTATTATTCAGGTTGCAGAAGGTCAAGGGGTCTGCATCTTGGAGGCGATGAAAATGCAAAATAGTTTAGTTGCTGCTAGAACTGCAAAGGTAATTAAGATATAAAAAATATAGCCACTGTGCATAGTACAAACTTTTTAATTTTTTTGTTCACTTTAAATATTCATTCACTCCCCCACACCATACACATTTTAATTGCAGAAAAAGTTGATTGTTAGTGAATTATTATGGGTATAAAATGCTATATTTTTATAGTGTGAAGGAAGCGAAAAATCTATTAAATCTTGCAGATTCTCAGTCTAATGATACAGCACCAAGCCCCATCATTGTTTAATCTTAATAGAATATTAAGTCACAAATACTTTTATCATTTACTTAAGTGGTCTCTTTTAAGAAAAATTATTGTTCATACTTTTTTCCTGTAACAGGTCAAGAAAGTTAATTTCAAGACTGGGGACACAGTGAATGAAGGAGATGTAATCGTTGAATTTGAATAAGTGTACAAAAGTGATATATATAAAATGTCCTTTAATATGTTTGAGGTGGATGAGCCATTTATAGATCTGACAATCTTCAATCTTTGCATCAAATGCTCAAACTAGTCCTAATGAAAAATGGTTGGATGTGGGGCCATTCATGATTTTATTCCTTGTAGGGTCTTCATAAGTCATTTTGAAGAATTTATGCTGCTACACTGCATGAACACCTTTAGATGTTTGATTCCTTAGATAGAAAACTTGCAAATACTATTATTGTGCCTAGGATTGCTGACGTAATGTGAAAATAAAATCAGTATTATAATTCAAACTTTTAAAAAAAATATAATCGGGTACCTTCTAAGTTTAAACAAAATGAGCATTTTAATGCCAACACGGCAACACTGTCAGTTTAAGCATGAAGAGTTGACTGTTTATCTTGATAAATTTTCGTTCACTTAAGCAAATGCACACATCTTCAAAAACAGCCAAAGTTGTTTTTTTTGAGTAGTATTATTTTTTATCTATAAACTTATGTTTATGATGAACCATTTTACAAAAATATTTGCTCATTTGTTACTGCACTTTGTCTTTATGAAATTGTTAGGGTGTAAATTGTTGGGTTTTTTAAAAATAATAATAATCAGGACATTCAAGTTATCAATGTAAGCAAGCATATCTGTAAAAACACCTGACTGAATGTTCCAACTAAAATGATCATTAGTGTTTGTTTTTTTTAAAATAGGCATATTCAGATAACTTCTCATCCTGTCACTTAAATACCTAGTTACCACTTCCTTAAAATTAACTGTACATAACTATTTCATCCAAAGAATACAAGACAGAATGTGCCTGTTAAGATTAACATATTCTAATAATCTTTAGTAGCAAATATTGTATAATTTTTATTATCCATATTACATTTCATATTTGTACATCACCTATTTGTTATCATTTTTAAATTTTGATTCAGCTTTTTTTTTTAATTTACATTAAATATGCACTATAAAACTAGTTTGGCACAGTCATTTGAATACTTTAAAATATAACATTTTTAAAAGTATTTATCAGTCCCAAGTCATGCATTTAAAAAGAAAATATTACTAAAATTATTCTAGTTTATAGTTGCCCAATTCTTGTTTTTTTAAGAGTCTGGGACTCACCTTAAGAGACAAATTAAAAATATTTTTTAAATATTTTATACTAGGTTGTGTCAGTACAGTACAATTATACGCCCAGTGATCAAGCAGTGAGTGAGTGGTTGTTGATTTGATTTTATCACATTTTGTGATTGCCTTTTTGTTGTGCCTTTTTGTTAAATTTTCAAGGACTTAAATCATGCCTAGAAAATTCATTTAGAAATTCTGAAAATTGTCAAAAAGAAATAAATATCCAATGCACTTATTATTTCAGTTTAGTCTGCTCCTGTACTGATGATATATCTAAGTATTACTGATAATTTAAAGATTGATTTTCAAGTCCGACTAAATTGATTTGCTTTAATCACTTTTTTATACCTGTAATATATATATACACGTGTGCAGGTTTGTTATGTGTATGAAGGGAAAAAATATATATATGTAAGCAGAGCGTTCATATTCTCTTAATATATATGCAGGTTAGTAAAGTGTGCGTAAAACAAAACAAAAAGTGTAAGACAGCACATATAAATATAAAATAATTGATTTACAGCCAACAATAAATATTTGTTCATGTTGCAATAATAATCATATAAGGTATGAATCTGCAAATGTACATACTGCAATATGAATACTACTGAGTTATGTATTGGTTACATTTATTTTGATTATATATCCTTTTTTGACAGCAAAATTACTATGCAAACGTTGTGGAATTTGCAAAGATTTAAATTAAAAACTTGATACATTATCTGTGTACTCTTCTTTGTCATGTGAGATATTTTAAAATTTAAGCTACTTTTATGTACTCCATAATACTTCCACCAATACCACCATTTAAAAAAAACAAAATAAAACAAATAAACTATCAGTAATCTCTTTTTTAGCATTCAAAAATTGGTTAAATACAATTTTATTATTTTTGTTAACATATCAAAGTTAATGTAACAGGTACGTTGTACATAGTGCATAAATTATTTAACAGAATTTTGATTTGTTTCTATTAAGTGTAACAAAACCAAATGTGGTTATAATGTATCAAGCCCTGCAAATTTTCTCTTCTAGCTTTGTGCAAATTGTACCTACGCTTAACAAAATACTGACCAATCAAAATGCTTTCACTTTTCCTGTTGAATTACTTATCTTTTGACAAAACATTAAAATAGGACTTAAACGGGATAAAATATATTTACCATTTAAAAATTATGTTGAAATAATTTAGAACATTCAAAGATAACAACACATGAAAAAAATAGAATCAAAGTTTATTTCCCTTAGTGTTTAGTGATCATAGTAATTCTGTAATGGCCAAACTTTAGAAATTACTCTGGATTGACCAATACAAACATAAAACATTTTAAAAGTATTTTATTATTTGTGTACACACTTAAGTTGATAAATTTTTTAAACAATAACTGGTAACACGACAGATTATTCTATCACCAATGAAGATTAAATAAATTCCATACATACACAAACAGCACAGTCCTGGATAAGCTCAAGATGTTCATTTTTTCCAGCTGTTGCCCATAATATTACACTTTTTGGAAACAGAATCTTGGTTTCAGACAGAACATCCGTTTGTCAATAAGAAAACTTCCAAGAATATACAACTTGTATTTGTCTTCACAGATTCTTTAATACATTCACACACAAAACCAGATAACCATTGATTAAAGTGCAAATAACAGAAAAGCAGTGTTCCTTTTCATTCATGAAACACACCTAAAAGTGCAAAAAGGAACTGAAAATTACACAATTTAGTAAGCTTCACAACAATGTAACAGATCATAATATAAAGCCATTGGGCAATAAGATATAAAACAGTTCACATACACATGAAGATGACTTGAATACTGTTGATTATTAAATGTATGCTCCTAAAATAAAATCCAAGTCATAAAATAAAACATTTATTTCTATGAATTCTACAACAATTTATAACATCCTTAGATGTTGTAGACAAGGCAAATCTGAGGACAATATAAGCTGCCTGTGGAAATTGGTTTTAAAACATGATCCACACAAATAATTTCCTTCTTAAATATTGCTAGAATATGAGAAAACAATTACTCAAAGCAAATAGTTATATTTACCCTTAATAAATATGACACTCAATCAGAGGTCTCGCTAGCCCCAAAGAAAATTTGCATATAAATGCAGTGTTGTACTGAAAATGTGTAACAAAATTTTGCAAAAAATACTACATTGTTATTAGCACTAATAATTACTAATTCTGATTTGAAGAAAACTGCAATGTAAATATCAGCATGATAGCACACGACCAGCAAACTGATTTAAGTTAAGACAAAACAAACAAGGGAACCAAGAATGCTGGTGGCTAAATCACATTAAGAAAAAACACAAACTGTGGACATATTTTTCCAGTTTTAAAATCAACTCACATACCTAATATGCTGACTTAATATAAACCACAATTATTAACCAGAATATCAGCATTGATATTCAAAATGGCAGTGAATGAAATAGAGAAATCCAAATGCAACACAAACAGTGAAATGAAAACTTGTCCATGAGAGAGTTAATGTGGTCTAGTACTATAATGGCAAGGATTACAGTGGCAGTATTTAAAAAAATAAAAAATAAACTACACCGCTTTGTTGTGACATTGTGAAAATCAGATAAATAATAATGCCTACAAAAACAAGGTTACACCTTGAAAATGTGCCAAATTGAACCACATCGAGCTCAGCTATCAGAAAAATATGTTTGTTTTTTTTAACTTTTAAAATAAATAATGATTTACAATAGATTAATATATACTTAAATGACACCTTACAGTGAGCCGAGATATAAAATCACAACCTAACTGCAGAAAACCCACCCTCAGCAAGCAATGACTGAAGTAAAATAAACAGTGTTCATATATTATGGTGAAACAGGTGAGAATTGTTTTAAAAAAGCATTAATTGAATGGGAAGGGTGTTTATTTTCTTAAATCAGCTGCTGTCTATTGTGGCAATGCAAAACTAGAATAATAATGCTCTGTGGCTGACACTACATTCATAAACCATTTTTAAATGATAAAACTGCTGTAGCATTTTTCCCTTATTGAGATTACTTTGTCCTCGCTCAAAGGTTATGCTGTATACAAATCCATAACAATTATTTCATCCTAGCTTCAAAAGACAGCACTTAACATTATTTGCAGTAGCTTATTTTTCACACCCTCTTTACTATACTATTTAACATTAATCATTAATACACCACCTCCAAAAGAACAGCACATATGACATGATGAAAGACAATAATTATACCTGCATATTATACTCATTTTTTCCTTTTCTTTTCTTTTCGTTTTTTTTTTTTTTTAATTTTTTTAGTGGGGCGGATATGTGTGACCCCTGTTAATGATAAAATAGTTTTCACAAATTATTTTTTTAGATGTCCAAAGTGATCTAAGATTATTGCTACTTAATTCCATATTATCAAACTGCACTCCAATCTTGTGTTAAGAAAATTTCTAAACAATTTCAATATCTAAACAAAATCATGTGTTGAGAAATTTACGGGTTTAAATCATTTTTAAATGATAAACATCTCAAATTAAGATCAATCAACCACATTTGGAAAATTTAAAGATTGAATGTTATTTCAAAATTTAATGTTTGCACCCGTGATACAACACACTGACTGAAAAAGTTATCATACCATAAACTTGTAATGGTATGATACCTTAAATGGCCATTAAATTACCATTAACACTATACTGACCGTGATATTCACCAGAAATGTTGTGGCATCAAACTTCAATAGTGGATTATTTATCAACATATATGCATATCATCTGGTGAAATCTAATGATGAACAATAATATAAATGAATCAATCATTAATTTAAAAAAAATATTTATATTTGTAATTTAAGAATTGAATTAAAGTACAGTTGTGTTTTTTTGACATTTATAATATAGAAAATGGAAAAAAAAATTAATAAATATTTATATATCTTTTATGAAGGATGCATTGTGTGGTCTGTTTTAATAGACTACTTAAACAAATCTGTTTGCACATATGTAATGGTGCACCAAAATGTCCTTCACATTAACAATTCAGATAGAATAAACATAGTTCAAGCCTTGATATGGTATCTTATTTAATTATCTTTTTGAGTATTCAATTGTAATACAACATACTTTTGTTGCAATGACAGAAGAAACTTCAATTAGGGTTTGAACTGTACCTTACAGAGCCATTTAATTACAATTGTAGGTACTCAGAGTAAATGAAGTACATGAAAAGTACCATTAATGGCAGAAGAATCTAAATAATAAAGAATTAAAGCAGTCATATTCAAATGATCATCTTTTGCATGAGTGACTAAACAAGAAAACTTTTGACAGAAAAAAACTTGATAGTAGGTTACAAATGACTGGGCAAGTTTTATGCAATAGGTGATGAAGTAAAGAGGTATGAAAAAACAAATTAAAATTAGAATGATAAATAAGCCTCATTGTCCTATTTTAAATATATAAGTCTGTCCAAGTAAGTGAACCATTGATTTTAATAAGTTTACATTTACAATGATACACTCCAATAAATTATCTTACATCTGAACACATGCTGCCTAGTTATGCATAATTATAATATATTATAAACTGCACATTGACAAAAAATACAAGGATCATTATTTTCCTTGAGTTTTTTAATTGCAAAAATACAAAATACACAGTAGTAAACATCAATGAAGTTAGACTAAACTTGTGTGGATATTCTACTAAAAATCAAACTAAAATATAGTTACTGTGGATATTATTCCACTAAAGTACAAGCCATGACTTGATTTATGGGATTTTATCTCACTGAAGTACAAGTCATGACTTGATTTATGGGATGTTATTTCATTGAAGTACAAGTCAGGACTTGATTCATGGGATGTTATTTTATTGAAGTATGTCAGGACTTTTTATGGGATTTTATTTCATTGAAATATGTCAGGACTTGATTCATGGGATGTTATTTTATTGAAGTACAAGTCAGGACTTATGGGGATGTTACTGAATTACAAGCTTTGATTCCATTCATATAGATAACATTTATTTGATGTGAAATATGTAGATAATATATATTTAAAGCATGCATGCTTATGGTATCAACATTACCTTTTCTCAGGAAACAATTCATACTTCCACTTTCAAATGGGAAAAAATGTCAGGACATATGATCAGGTTATAAGACTCAAATGAAAGCAAAAAAGTGAAACATGGAAAAGCTACAGGACTGGCTGAATTACATCAACAACAAAAACAATGAAAAATAGTTTAAATTCTCTTAAACTAATCAAGTGGTTTTAGAACAATATATGATTATAAATAAATAAATGTCATAAAACCCAAGTTGACAACAAAGACAAAACTAAAACAAAAATACAGCAAAGTCCATATCTGTACAAACTGAAAGTTGAAACTACAGAATAGAAAAAAACTGACTAAACAATGGAATTTAACCCCCTAAAATCATTGCTTTGTTTAATAAGAACAAAATGAACGTATAAGCATGTGCATAAGTGCAAAATAAAGAAACTGTACTTGGTTAAACATTTTTCTGATGCGATGCTCAGCAAAACTTCTCTCTCTGAGTGATGGAAAATAATATTAATAGTATTTGTTGTGATGCAAAAAATTATACCTCTTCAAATACAACAATAATAATTTTCTTTAATGCAAATTACATGGGCATAGCAATATATAAAATTTCAAATGTTATTTTGACTGAGAATGAACAAATGATTTTTTATCGTTGCATATGTGAAACTTGCTCTATGAAATCAGTAAAATTATTTACATATTTATATATGAGTCTTAAATAATCACTTAAAGTCTGCACTATATTCATGCACGGCATATGAATCAACACAAAGAACTTCATGAGAACTACTGCTCCAATGCAAACTTATATCAGTTCATAAATGCTGTTTCTTGAAATACTTCCTGTAGAAATGCATAATTCAAACTACATAAATAGAGTAAGATATCAATTTCTGCAATTAAAGTCCCTTTCAAGATTTTTTTAAATTTATTTTTCCTCAGTATATCTTCAACTTACACATCAATCATCATAACAAAAAATAACTAAAAATATAAAAATATGAAGAATCCAAAATACATATAAAAAAATAATCATAATCTTACTGTCTGTCTGTTTTTTTTCAAATGTGTACAAAAACCAATAATGGAAAAAGAACGGCCAACTAAATTTTGTTTCCAAATTTTTGGTTGTGATATTTTTGCTTAGCACTTACAGCAAAGAGACTTTTATTTCTCTTTTGAGTACTAATTGACATTCTTTAGGACATAAACACCTAATAGGGCAAAGTAAATTTTCAAACCTTTAGTTGTGATATATATGCTTAGCACTTATAGTAAAGTGGCCCCAATAAAGAGACATTTTTTTTGTTGTTTCGCTTCTGAGATTACTGACATTCTTTAGGACATTAGCACCTAATGGGACAAAGTAAATTTTCAAACTTCTGGTTGTGATATATGTGCTTAGCACTAATGGTAAAGTGGCCCCAACAAAGACTTTTTGAGGTTTTTTCATTTCTCTCCTGAGATTACTGACATTTTCTGTATGACAGCTTAATTTTTGGTGAAATGGTCTCCAAAAAGAGATAGTTTCCACTCCTTTTCTCTGTTTTTTCTTTAGGGCATCTTAAGTTATGGTGAAGTGGCCTCCCCAGAAAGCTTGTAGTCCAGTCACAACATACTTGAGTCCACATCTGAAAAATGTCCAATAATAAAATATTTTGTGACCAATCTCAGAACGTATATACAGTAGACTTCTGATTACCCTTAGTTGGATAAATTGGGATAATAGAAGCAGATACACATATATCCAGTTTAAATTGGAAGCACAATTTACAGAGATTCTGCAAGTTGCACACAAACTATACATATGGGTAATGAATATGTGACAAATTACAAAGCATCGTCATCAGTTTAAACTGGAAGCACAATTTACAGATTCTGCACATGCGCACAAACTATATATATATATATATATATATATATATGGGTTATGAATAAGTGACAGCCAAAAAAAAAAAAACTTATGTACAAGATCTTGGATATAACGAAGCTGTAAATCAAAGTAAAATCTAATAAGGATCAGAGTTATAGTAACTGACAAAATTTACAGCCATATTATCTGAATCTAAGTAAAATCTAATAAGGATCTGAGTTCCAGTAAGTGACAAAATCTACAGCCATTTTACCTGAATCAAAGTCTAGTCTCTTTGTGGCAGAGGAATCTCCAAGCCCCTCTATATCAACGTCTCCCTCCGGTGCATTCAATGCCGAAAGAGTCACCTCTAAAAAATAAAAAATGACATCAGTAAAACTAAAGATGTGTTCACAGTAGTCCTAACAATGGTAGAGTCCCAATGTTTTCAAAGAAATCTTTCACATTATGAAACTGCATCAGAAGCAAATAAAGTACACATCAGCAAGACATTTAAATACAAATGAACAAAATCAAAGTGTGCATCAAATTTCAATTAATGCAAATTAACAAAATCAAAATGTGCATCAAATTTCAATTAATGCAAATGAACAAAATTAAATGCGCATCAGGCAAAATTATAAAATTATTAAGGATATAAAAATTAGATTTATTAGTTTAATGTTTATATTTTTTTAAAACCACAAATCAACTTTCAGTTATCCAGTATGAGAGGTAAATGGGAGGAAGCAGTTAAAAAATAATAAAATGAAACTGCTAGTTGCATATTAAATATGCATGGATTATTATGTAAGCACATATCTATCTAAAAAGATTTATACAAGAGGAAAGTGAGATTTGACTTCATAACTTCATTAACATTATTTATTGAACTACAAGTACACAGTTCTTTCCTGGAATAAATTATCAGTATAACATTGTTTTATATACGTCCTTTCATTATATATAATTTTTAAAAAAGAAAATCAATGAAGGTCCACAATAACGTTGTCACATTTTTAGCTACGATTGCCACTAAAGATGTTTGTGGAACTGAGAAAAGGCAGTGATAATAAATCATTTAGGAAAAGTGATAGTTTTTAATTTGCTGGAGAATTCTGGTTGTTAGAAAAATGGATAACTGGAAGTTTAGTGTATACTATATTATGAATTTTCAAATCCATGGACCTATTATAAATTATGGATTACAGATGTACTACTAAAAATTTCAATGCCTAACATTTAAAAACATAATTTAAACATGTAAATTGTACCTTCCTTAAGTTTTATTTATTTTCTTTCCTTTTTTTTTTTTAAATGAATTTATTTTGTTAATATAAGGGGGTGCTGATTATTCAAAATGGCTAAATTAGTAAATATCATATTATTCAAAAATATTTGAGATCACATAATAAAAAATTTTAAAAACAAAGGGTGATTAAATTGAGATAATTTAGAAATACATGTATGAGGATGTGTAAGTTGAAAACGCATGGTTCACAAAAAGAAGCTCTAACAACAGAAATATCACAATGATATTATGGCAGAGTATACAAACCACATTCTACTAATTTTCCATATTTTCAACAATTTACTCTAGCTCTCCATATTCAGATCACCACATTGCAACTAATGTAATTAAGCAACCTTAAGCTCATCCCATCTGAAGCACTGTTACTGTCCCAATTTAAAAAAAAAAAACAACAATGTTGCTATAACTGTATAAGTTTCTCAAATATTAAACAGCAAAGCAAAGTTGCAAAATGGTGATTTAAATGCAGTAAAGATAGTTCCTGACTCAGACCAACTTATAACCAAACATATGGAACCAAATCCACTCTTAAGTCAAGGACTGCCTGTACTAAAGTATTATAAAAATAATTTAATTAGGAAAACTCATTGACACAATGAAAACAGCAATCACAGAAAACTTGACAGATGAAAACTTTAGAAAACTTCTTGTGAAGACCACAAAAATTTTACTAATGCTTGAAGGATGTGAAGTGAAAGATTAATATGTTAGAATGATTCTCTTTGACTAATGTTACTTAACTGTCTGGGATTGATGGCCATCTGTGACCAACATTATTTAATTGAAGACATATTCTTTTCTAATGTTACACCTTGGTTACAGATAAAAAAATTCAAAATTAACATTTTTTTTTACTGATGTCGTTTCATAGACAGTTTCGGTGTGTTATTTCATAATAATTACTAGATATTTGCCTCTGGCTTCACACATGTAAATGTCAGTTTTCAAAATATGGGGCTTAAAGTGAATTATTTTATAGCACTTTTGTTAATCGCCAGGTAAGAACCATAATACAGTATGCCAAAACGTGGGGTTTTTTTTTAATATCTGTCATGGAAATCTTAAGTGCCACTATGCCAATTTTAATTTTTAAAGGCGGAGTGAAATCTGGTTTTGAATTTGTTGTGCACATTATCCACCCTTCTTCTGAGTCACTCCTGCCGGCTTCCGTTGCGGCCCAGTAGCGTAGCAATTTTTTAAAAAAACGTGGGCATAAGTCCACCAGTTTTTGAGCCTATGGGAGCTGGCATGTTTTGTGAATAGAAAAAAGAGGGAGAGGAAAAAGAGAAAAAGGGTGAGCAAGAGAGAGAGAGATAGAAGAAAATGAGAGAATGAAAGAGAGTAAAAATACAAGAGATAGGAATTATGAAAGGAAAAGTGTTTGAGAGACAGAGACAAAGAGAAATGAAAAGGAGGGCTTGAGGAAAGACACAGACAAAGAGATAGAGACTGAGACACAGCACTGATATTGCCAGCAAAAACATGGCATAAGATCAAAAGATAGTGAATACTCAGCACATTAGTGTACCGAGTATAAATATACTGACATAAGTAGTACACCAACATAAATGTATAATGAAAAGCATGTTAGGTAACAGTCAGAAATAATATTCTAGTCAACAAGAAAAATGTGGCGTAAGATACGGCAGATGGAGACAACCATCGCCAATATATTATTGGAGTGAGTTAAAGGTATACTGATAAAACTACATAACACTGTTCATACGCTAAATACAAGTAATAACAGTGATTACAATTATCAATATATATATATATATATAAAACATTTTAGGTAGTATACAAACAAAAGTTTATTGTACAATGTGCAGTCTATACAGCTAGCCATAAAATTTGAAACTGTACTGCTAAAGTAGAAAAATGTTCTAGGAAAGTTGTCTACATGTACATAAAATGGCTGATTAATATCATACCAACTGGTTAGTCAAATAAACAATAACACATTGCCAGAGTGGAAAAAAAATGCTGTTAATGTATATAAAGCAGTGCACATATAATGGTACATACACTGCACCAACTGCAGATAATCCTGAATGAATGTTCACTACTAGAAAGGAAAGTGTATTGACAAAACAACAAAAAGAATATATATAAAGTGGCTTATATTTAGTAAGAATGGACAGGTTTTAAAATGCAATTAAATTATTTATGTCAAACAAATTATATACAAATAAAAAGCATTAGTGCAATTTTTGAAAACCGACATTCAGAAAATCTACCCAAAAATTAAACAAGGACATTAATTTTTCTAATGTCATGCCTACTGCACCAACAACTATTAAGTTAGTATGTAGTCTTTAGTTAAATGCTGTTTACTATGAATACATTTTCACTTCATGCAGAAATAATTTAAGATGCATTAAACTGAAAAAAAAATATTAAAACATGAAATTAAATAATACTGATAATACCAACAGCCAAATAAATAAATGAAGCAACAAAATAACAAATATGAATGCCTACATCACTAAAAAAGCGAGAGAAAAAAATCTTAGAATCTTTGACAGCCATTCAAAAACACCAAAATGTGCAAAAAAGGAATGTCATCAATAAGATAAAAATGATGGAAACATAACCAAAGCAGCAACACAGCATAGAGAAAGGCAAGTTATACATGTTTCTACACTCTATCATGATGCCAGTCTCACCAGAAGTTCGCTGTTTCTTCACCGGTGGTTCTGGAAAAAAACTTTTAACTTAGAAACAGCTTAAATATTTTCAGATTGTGCAATGATATATATTTTTTTTATAATTTACAAAAAAAACCATCTGTTTTCTGTTGTGTCTATCACTTCATACAATACATATTATTACATGTACTATAATGGATAATGTGTGGTTGATTCGGGGGGGGGGGGGGGAGGAGGAGGGGCAAGCCCTGTTAAATTTGAATTAGATAGTCACATAGATAGATGGATAAATAGATAGAAAAATAGAGACAGATCTTTTTTTTTTCACTCATGTCCTGTATATCCAGGGCAATGAAAGGACTAATGTCAAACAATAAATACAAACTTGAAACAAAACTTCGTGCTTTAAATTTTCTTTAAAAATAGCAAAATACTGTGATAGGGTAGAGAATACAAATTGTGGGATTTAATGGATATTCATCCCCTATAAATCAGCATTAATTTTTTTTGCATCATATATTGGTGAAAAGAAAACACAAACGAAAGTTTTATGGAGAAAGGAGTTACATTATACTTGATAGGTTTGCACCCTACATCAATGACGTGCCATTTTCAAATCTGACCTAGAGAATTATGAATTGAGAGACTTGTTCTCCATATCTTGTAGATATCTAAGCAATTATAAACAAATCAAAACAAATTTATGGTTGGTTTTATTCAGTTTTAACATATAAAATATAAGCTAAAACGAGAAACTGTGGCCATGCAGCTATGAGAATGCTGCAATAAAACGTGGATTTGAAAGGAATGAGCAACAGTTTAACAAGTAACAATTCATTCATAGAAAAATATTTTCAGGGATAAATAAAATAATGAAAATATTAGTGGGTAAATGACAGGAACAGGTTTAGAATTTATTTAGATTTCATTTAAAATATGAATCTTAATCTGCATTACAACAGACAATGAAAATGATCCATAATAAGGAAGTACAGATGGAATCATTTCCTGGTTTTCTCTCACACTCACACCCACAAAACTGATGCTACAAGTGGCTAATTTGATTTTTTTTGGGGGGTGGGTGGGGTGGGGTGGGTGAGTGAATCCGAATTTGTCATCCGTTTTAAACCCTGGATATTTATTTGCTCTGGAGATGAGAAGCAAGAGGAAGAGGATGGTACAGCAAACTGTTGAGAGAAATTGAAACACAAATAAATATGACTGGTAACTTGAAGCATCCACCACTCCACCCCAAAAAAAACACCTGAAAGATCTGGAGAGTGGATCCCTTATCTGACCCTATCTAATTAGTTTAACCAGGACAACATTGCTGGAATGTAACTGTGAAGGAGCTGTCAACATCCAGAGCCAGACTGCTGCAACTCTTAGAAATCGACTGAGCAATGAGAGATGCCATCAACTTATGCAAGTGGCTAGAGAAAGCAAAAAATTGGTGGACTCTGACTTTCTACAATAGTTAAACGGAGAGAAAGCAACAGCAAGCACAAAACCAAACCAAAACAAACAAAAGAACCCCAAAATAAACAGCTGTCTCATGTTTTATTTTAATATTTTTTTTAATTTACCATATTATTTATTTGACCAAACAACCCAAATAATATGAAATTCTGAAACTTATCCACTGAAATCTGTTCCATACAATATCTTTTAATAAGAAAATAAAGCAATTTGAAAGAAATAAAGCAACTTCTTGGTGTCTTAAACTGATGAAGAAATAAGAAATACCAAAACACTGAAAGAAGTGAAGGATTTTTGCATTTTTCAATGACAATGACAACAATGATAACGACAAAGGAATTATAGGGAAGGAAACTAAAAAAGACAGAAAGGAAAACAGACAGAAACAAGATTGGAAGAACTAATTTTAACATCTGTGGTTAATATTATGTTAAGGCCAAAACCAGATGGGAAAAAATATGCTAGATATTATATGCATGTACATGTGTGTGTGTGTGGTATGTGTATGTGTGTGTGTGTGTGTGTGTGTGTGTGTGTGTGTGTGTGTGTGTGTGTGTGCGTGTCAAAGGTCATATAAATAAAATATATATCAGAGTTGATAAACAGGCATATGTAAAAAATGCAAAAATACAGTCTGAAAAAGCATATTTTAGCTCATACACAAATACAGTCTGTCGCATACACAAAATGTTGTCACTCTTGTGCATTTTCAGAAAATTCTGTTGCAATATGCAAAGTCATTTAATTTCTTTTGTTTTCTTTTGATTATATCAGTCAGGCTTTTATACTAAATGTGGATTTAATTTCTTTAGTCTTTATTTTGACTGTAATGAGAAATTGTTGAGATTTAATTTCTTGTCTTCCTTTTATTCGTAGTGAGAAAGTCTGCATGTGTACCTAGTTTACTGTTGTATTTGCATGTGAGTTACTTTATTTTAAATTAGATGATATTGAGCAGGCCCCTATCTGGTCACTACCACTGTCTTTGACAAGTACAGAACTCTGGAGGTTACCCTCACAACCCTTCATTATCAAAACTGTTTTATAATCAAAGACTGGCTCTTGGATCACACACACACACACACACACAAAAATGAAGCCACCCCCAATGACCACTCCTTTCCCACTCCACCTCCAAGACTTAGAGTGATAGCAGTAGATAGAACACACACACACACACACACAGAGCAATGGGAGGAGAGTAGCAAAAACATGATGGTTACTAGGGCCACCAACTTTGATTAGGGCTGGAATGGACTTAGGTTTAGGTTTAGGACTTAGGTTTAGCTAGAAACTAGCTTTTGAAGAAAAGTAAGACGGTGTACAAGTTAGAAAGGCATAAGATGTACAAGAAATAGAAATGTGTAGATGGAACATGTAGAATACCTTTAGGGTAAACATGAAATATTACTGTGATGTTTTTTTAACTGTAATAACAGACTTGGACTTGTGTGAGCATTTTATATGTTGTGTACAATGTCTCGAATACACGTGGTTGAATTTTACCATGTTTTGACTCACTGTTGTTGCCCTGATCCAGTCTGTACACAGACGCATAGTTTGTAATGAAATAAACAAGCGCTATCTAAAAGAACATGTGTGTGCCTTGCTGTGTGGCATTACTCTTTCATCATCAATAAATCCATCATATTATCATCACTTTACATTACATGTATAAAATCAAATTTTAAGCTACCTGATATTTTTTGTTTTTTCGCTTGTGATTCAGCTGAAGCTGATATTGTTTTGGAAGTCGCTTTAGTTGGTGTAGTGACTGGTGGCTGCAATCCTGCATCTTCATATGCTTTCCTCTTTAACTGATTTCGAATCTGTGATCTGAAAATATGGGAAAAATCAGTTATAAATTGTGTAAATATTTAATAAAAACAAAATTTTCAAGTATACGATATTATTCTTATATTTTCACACCATGTAAAAAATTATTTAAATCTTAGAGTCACAAAAGAGCTTACTTAATCAAGTTAATGAGAATCAGCTGCTGTATAAAATAAAAAATTCAGAGAAAACATCAAATCAATAAAATAGACTATATTTTTTTAGTCATTTTATAAGAATCAATGATTCATTATGAATTTTTTTTAAAACTGTTGTTTGTAGAAATTTCAAGTGTCTCACATCAAACTGAATATATCTGTTATTAAACAATTTTATTGATGAACTAGAATGTGAGGTCTTCATGAGGCAATTTTATAAACTAATTCTCAATTTTAAGCAAGCAAAGTTTATAATTTTCTTAAATAAACTTACAACAACTCTCACTAAGTTACATTTTTGACTCAGTGAAAGGAAGAAACTGCCCCTTTTGCTTCCAACTGTTTTAAAACTGTAATGGTCATTTGCATTCTTCAGTCATTTAATTGTTACTTTCCACACAAAGAGTTCCAGTAGTATCCTGCTAACTAAACTACTTGAGATCAAAACTTGTTTGAATCACCAAATGTTCAGAATGAGAAGAATTTTAGTGTACACACTATATAGTGTACATTATTTCATAGGTGACAATGAAAATTCCCCTTCCAAAGGCACTGTTGTTTCCCATTGTCTGCATAACTCGTTCCTCTACCAAACAGCCTTGTGCATCCTTTGTGTACACTTCTACTCTCATAATGTATGCAAGTGCAAAATTATGAAAAGTTTAATAAATATTTAAAGGCATTTACCTTGTACTTTCATTAATGAGGACCCTTATTAATAATGTCTATTAAGTGTGAAAGTTCAGGTTTATTAAAAGGCAAGTTAGAAGTGCTTAAGCATTAAAATAATGGCAAAAGTGCAATTAAATTACGTGTAAAAAGAAGAAAAATGGGAATATAGCAACAATGGCTTAGTTTCTGATAACTCTCTTTACTTCTTTTAATGTACTTGATTTTGATTTGTTAAAAAAACCAGATACATCTATATCTGATCTTTTTCACATTCTTTTCCAAACCTGTTCAGATTATCTGAAATTTGGACTACTGGGTTCACAAAGACAGTCAGAGAGACACCCAGGGTTTTACATGTTTAAATTCATGTAGAGCCCAGATGAACAGTCATATCAGATAATAGAATGTAAACAGTCTTCTGAGCAGTCACAGAAATCATGATATATATATATATAAAGATTAGAAGAAATTAATAAACTGACCTTCTGGAGAGTGCAAGCTTGCGGTGTGAAGCCAAAGGTCAAAATGAAATGATAGAATTCCTTTGGTTAGATATCTCAATGCTACCATTTATTAAAAGTATAATGTATCATTATGTTTTTATAATATTTTTCACTTTTATTCAATTTATATCTTATAACTTAAAATGCTACAAAGGACTTGATGTCTATATCTAGAGTTTGCTAGCAGCTAAGATCATAAGGCTACCAAAACAATAAATGAAAAATGTTTGTTGAAAGAAGATTTGTTTCTATTAAAGTTTAGTAAGAAAATGGACTGAAGAATTGTTACAGTCGAACCCGGTTATGCCGCCAGCCTAGGGGGTTTGCCAAAAAGTGTCGAGATAACCAAAAACCAATATGGCGGCAATATATTACAGAAACGTGCTTGAAATTTCTTTATGTACATTATGTGCGTTAATTAATGAGAAAGTACATGCACGTGTTTAAGGTGATTTTTTATACAACAGTGTTGCTGCGATTTGTTTGACGACGCGATCGGCATGCTATAAAATTGTACATACATGTACATGTTTGTTAACAACAAAAGGCTTATGTGCACCAACTAACAGCAGAGATTTACTAGTATACAATAAAAACCACTGTTGGTTCTCAATACATGTACAAACCTTTCATTATATTCTCTAACACTGCAAACACAAAGATCACTCACAAAAAACCTGCAGGGTGTAGTTCACTTTTTAAAAAAAGCTAACCAGTGTCAAAATTAAATTTGCAAGTCATTTTGCTCTGACACAGCTCTGAAAAGTATCGTACATGCGGTTACTTCAAAAGTGGACTATTTAACATAAAAGAGGTGTGAGCCAGTTGAAGGGCATCACTGTGCCTAGTAAACCCCTAGCAGGATCATGCCCGATGGGGGAAACAATGCCCTTAAGCTGCATGTTGTTAACAAGCCATGGCCATTTATCAGCGAGATGGCAAAGAGGCACCGACAATTAACATTTTCAAAAGCCGTTGCTTATTTAAAAATAACCTTACTTTCTAAGTTGTCAACAGAAACACACTTTTTATGTATTTCACACTCCTATAACATCAATATTTTAATATTTTTTTATCTTTTCTTATGTTTTTGTGTGAGCATTATGTCCTGTTGTAGATTTTAACATGTAAAATAATTAGATTTAACCCACATTATGCTTTGCACTTCATGTTACAAATGATACACTTGTACAGAGAATGACCTATATATTTAAATGGCAGAGAGTTGACGATAGTGATTTTGAAATATATATATCTATACTATCTAGCTATCAAAAGTACACAGATGACTTGTAGTAAGCTGGAGAATTAGGAAAAAATATTTATCTTATAAATACCATTTTTTCACACGTTGAATTTTTCACAACAGCACAAAAGTATGTAAGTATATTTATTATTTTCAAGCAAATATACTTGCAAATCCGAAATAAAATTCAAAACTTACACTGTCCGGCTTTTGATGACTTCACTTATTTTATTAAGATCCTCTCCAAATTTCTTGACTGAAGAACGCAGCATCTCTATTTCTTGATCTGTCCATTTACCACTAGAAATATAATAATAAACAAAATTTTATTTTAAAAGCACGATACAATTCACCAAACTGTTTTAAAAAATACCTAGTCATAATGTCCCTGAGAAAAACAATAACTGTGTATATATATATATATATACATTTAATTAAATAAACAATTATCCTTTGTCTAAATAACCATTTTTTCCACTGCTTACAGTTTAAAAGCAGCTTATCTCTGGAACAAATTAAAGTAGCTTCACAATTTTTATTAAAAAAAAAAAAATTCATGTTTTAAAAAGTCTTAAATGAAAATAACAAAACTGAACACTTGATTATTTTTTTTTAAATTGTATGTGCCGCTACTTAGAAAATATGAGATCAAATAAAATTAACATTGCTTAAAAATATGTTATTTCTAACAATAAAATTATGATACATATTGCATACATATGAAAGTATAATTTAAAATTAAAGTACATTTTAAATTTAAGAAGGTAAGGAGATATGAAGAAGGGGAAAAAATAAGTATTTTTTTCATTTAAGCTTCTTCTGGAAATGTCATTGTATTACGCAGAGGAAACACAATATTTATAACCCTTTCAAAGAAAAGGACATTTTAAAAAAAAGTACAGCCCAAGAAATCACAATAAAAATTTTATATAATGTCAACACTCTTTCAAAATTTAAAAAACATTCAAGGTGGGGAGTTTTGTTAACATTTGCATTTTTGTGGGGGGTGGGGGGGTGGGGATGATTTGTTGTGTTAGTCTGTTGTTGGTTTAAAGCTAGTATAAAATCCTTGACTAATTATTTTCTTTCAGTTTTCAAAGAACATTTAAAAGACATTAATACAACAGAAAATCTATGCTAGGACACAGAGTCAATGTGCTTTAACATTTGGTAAGTAATGTATCTATATAGACAAATTTAAAGCATAAATGTTGGAGACTAACAAAACAAAGATAACAGTATTAAACAACAGACATGCAGTGTAAAGCATATTATTTAATTCTATACCTTTGCTGTTGCATGCAAGCTTCTGTTTAGATTTACCACCACAGCTACTTGTATTCAAGTAGGACATAACTTTTTCAGTTTTTGCTTCTCTTCTAAAAAAAATGTATAAACAGTGTCCTAATTAAAGATGTTGATTTTTTAATGTTAAATACCTACACTATTCATTGCCAAGTATCATGTATGAGAATAAGAATACTACTTAAAATTAAATATCACTATTGTATTACTATTAGTATTACTATTACTAATTAGGAAAAGTAAAGAAAATTTATAGTCAAAAAGTTTTTGGGATATATAATTTATAAATATAAAAGATATAAAAGCCCCAAATTCTGCACATGAATGCTTAAAATTATTATTCACCCGCTTGTATTCTGTTCAGACGTAGGATGTAACTGCATTGTCAGCTCACCAAGTTTGCTAAAGGCTGCACCAGCGGCTGTAAAAATTTCACCCACCTAAGCAATAAAAGTGAATTTCAAATATTATTCCTAAGATACTCACTTATTTACTCATGCAAATAAAGTTTTTAAAAATGTGATAAACTAAGGGGTAAACTTTACAATCCACTTTATTCTAATTTCTATACAATGAAGAGTTATTAAAGGAATAACAAAATTCACAGAGATTTTAATTTAAACATCCAAAGCATTTCAGTGTATAAAATAGAAATCAAAATGAGTTGTAGGCTAGTTATTTGGGCATTTACTCACTTCTACTAAGTAGACAAAAAAAATAATATTAATAATAAATTTTGGATTGAATGGTCTAACTCTAAGTCTAACAAAATAATTCATCTTTCAAATATCCTAATGAAACAAGTCTAGAAATACACAGAAACATTTTTTAAAATACTATTTAGTCTTTAATTAAAAATTTAAACTGTATTATTTTAAAAGTAAATGGAAATAATTCCGATCAGTACTTGTAAGTTGTAACAAGCTCTAACACTGTAACAGTAGGCCTATGTTAGTATGTGTATTAAGTGTTAACTTAATATTGTGAAAATATTACTGTTTTAAAAAATAGCTAATTTATTAAATTAAAAATATCAGCACTTTATTATAAATGAACTGAGATTGTCCGCATTACAAATGATAAAAAATCCACTCAACATCCATAATTAGCCTAAGTTTCGTCCACGTGCATACATCATTATTCATTTACATGAATATAAAAAAAATAAAATACATAATTTTTGCTCTTGTAAAATATTTTCTGCAATATTTACAGTGTTATTTAGAATTATAATTACAATATGAGAAATAATTGTTTACTTGTGAGTTGCTGTATTTGTATATAATATTTTTTGTTATCATGTCTTACATTGTTACAACCCCAGCAGTGCGTGCCATCTCTACTTAAGAACCACTTGCCCAGAATCAAAATTAAACAAGTAATTAGTGATTGCACAACAAAGATAAATCTTCCTGAGACAAACTGGCAAAGAGCAATGAATAGTTTCTATACATTACACTTTACAGGAGAAAAGTGCAAATAATTAAATGCACCAACTACATACGCTCGGAAACTATAGTATACAGAATAAACAATGTGCGAAACGTGTAGACGACTTTGATCGCAGATTTGCACACAACTTACCTTGCTTGCAGAACTCATTATGATAAATTGTTCACTTTTTCTGCTTAATTTACACAGATCTATTTAACTAAATTTAGACAAGCAATAATATTGATTGGACAATCCAGCTACCGCCATACAATTCGAAATCACTACCATTTTTCCCACAATAAACTTTTAAACGGAGCGGAAATTCCGAAAAGAAAGTAAAGCGGAAGAACGTAAGTTGAACATTTTGAGGACAGTATAAGTTAGTATTATGGCTGAACTCTGAACTACAATGACATCTGGAGAAGTCGATTAGAAAGTTCTTGTTAGATTATTCTGCATTTTGTGTCAAGTAAAAGTATAAGAAATCAAGTTAATATTAATTATTTTGAAATGATTATCAGTTACTACAATAATTTCCAAATGCAAGGTTTCTATAACACTAGTTAACAGCTATCACTTTTGTCATTAAATCGCTCCGAGCTCAAGTTTTACTTTTAGTAGAACATTTTTTTTTAATTTAATGTTATTTCATCATATGTAATGGTACAATAAAGGCCGCTGGATTTCATCCATTTTGAAATTTGAATTGTATTATTAATTTGCAAAGTAAACTTAATCTTAGGTAGTACATCATGATCATGCATACACTTGAAATAAATTTACACAGCCAATTTTGCATTTAATGTTAACTTTTATGCGAACCCCTTCAGAAAAATATGACAATCTCTCACCAAAAAAGTCTTTTTAATGATCTGTAAAATTGTTGAGGACAGTGTAGCCATTCCTGTGCTACACTTGGGTGTATGTGATGAGCAATCGATAAATTCAAGCTTTAAATTAGTGTTTTCTTCTTTTTTTTTTTTTTTGTTGTTACATAAAATTAAATTAAAGCTTATATAGTAAACTGGTAGGTTTTTTAAAAAATATAATCAATCTTCATTATTTTTCTTTTATCAACTCTTAGTGTTAGTACAGTAAGGCAACCATAGACTATAGAGTGTGCCTAGTATTAGTTGTAACAAGAAGTCTTTGAAGTAAAAAGTGATTAATTTCAAATGCAGTGCTGTTGATATTCAAGATTGTACACAAATTTGGGGCTTTAACGTCATTAGGTGAATTTTAAAATTCTTTTAGTGATAATAGTTTTAGGATATATTTGTGGAATTCCTTATTTCTTAATGAGGCATAAATTGGTGAATGTCTCAATGAAACTTTAGGTTCAAATTTAGGATGTACTGTACTCTCTACAAACTTTAATTCTGACAAATATTATCGTTTCTTCTTATTGTTTTAATTCAGACTGTATTAGATTTAGAGCCAAGGTCCAATGATATAACAGTGATGCAAAATGTAAATGCCTAGCTGACTGGAGTAGAGTTTGTTGACATTTCTGTCTATTTCTTGCATGAGTAATGTAACATTTGAAATCATACTTCATTGTAAATAATTTCGTTTTTCAGTCATCAGTAATCTTTGATTTTTGTTTTATTATATTTTATCCTTGGTATTCCATAAGCTAAAATTAGAATTCCCCAGATATCTGCAGGACTCGACGTTGCCAGTGTTGAACTTAGAAATCATCAACATAAATGTCTATGGAATTTGACCTTGAGTCTTTGGGATTTTTTTATAGAGTATACAAAAACACTACTTATAGAGCTAATAAAGAACTTACTTCTTAACTCATTAACTTCTGGAATAATGTACATTAATAACAATAATTTAATTCACTACACCTTTACTTAAACTATCTACTCAGAATCAGATCTTATTATTCAACAAGCATTTGCAATTTTGATTTGGTTTATACAAACTAATGCTTGTTTCTAAATTTTAACTAATTTGACACAGTATTAACTTGTCAAGATGATCATGGTCTATTTCAACAATTTTAACAATAAATCATTCTACGTAATGTCTAGATTCCAAGCCAAATCCCAATCAAAATGTTTCAAATAACTATAAACTTTATGCTCTTAGTAGTATTATTCTTACTTGAATTGTTTAGGAGTTTCCCAAATGATGTGTTGGATTAGTGTAAAATGTAATAATACCAATATAGATCCTATAAATGAGCTATGAACAAAATAGAAGGATGAGTTCACAGTTTCAGACTAAAACAATGATGAAAGGCGTGGTAGAGGAAAAGGAACTGTTATTAGAGCTGGCCATCTTGAATATGACTGCAGTCTCCTTCAGTCTGAGCTCAAAAAGCAGTTTATTTCAGGTATCTGGACCCATATATATATATATTATATATATATATATATGAATTCTGGCCAATAGATTTTACCTTCAGAATGATGAAAATGTATGTTGGATGATGTGCTTTTTTTAACAGGTTAAAAGTTGTTTGTGCCGTTTGAAGTAACATAATGACTATTTAATTTTTACAACAACAAAATAATAACCTCCACAGAAGAATATAAAATGAGTTTTATTTAATAAGACAACGATACTGAATTTCCTCATAGACATTTTGAGCACTTCTAAATCTAAATCCAAATCTAAATCAACAAAGGCAAGACATTTCAAACAGTCCTCACTGAAACATACACTTAATCACATTCAGCAGTGCACATCTATCAGTCGTTGTCTAAAATAAGGAATACAAAACCAAGTGCACAAAGAGAAGTAAATAAATGTAATTAAAAATAACAATTATAATATTAATATACAGGAATAGAATCAAACAGTAAATTGATGTGACTTTTATTTTTTAAAATGGAAAAAAAAATGAAAACTACATAGGCCAGCTTGTTTGTATGATATTGCAATGAACAACAAAATCTGCATTATAATACTGTATTAACCATCATAATAATTAAATATCACAGAAATATATAATGTTAATTTTTATCTAACAATTACAGTTTTTTAGATACATGTAATAAAATTAGTTTATTGTTTATGATATCAAGTTTTTAAAAATTTAGAAAAACTTTTTTAACAATGATAGCCATTAGCAATTACAGTAGCATGTCAAGATAGTCATAGTGTACTTAATATTTCTTGGTGTTTTTTTGTAAAAACAGCAACATTTTTTATTAAATACAAAATAAGTAAAATGAGCAAGATCGATAAATGGCTTTAATTTTATATTTAAAACTTAAATCTTAAACAGTTAAGATAGACATATACAACATATGAATTGGGCATTCAAATGTAGATATTTCTTCTTTTTTTTTTAAATAAACAAACACTTGTGTGCAACATTTTTGCTTTTTTTCCTTGTGGTAGAAACAATAAATAGAAACAATTTTAATACATGGTATTGCTGAACTTTATTTTTAAACATTTATTGCAATACACTTAAGGGGATGAGGAGACAAAATGCCTATATATATATATATAGACACTTATCAATCCATGCTTTTGTTCAAATTCATAACAGAATGAGTGATTTCTGCAGGACTGTAGGGGAGAATGAAAAACCCTTTTTTCCTATCCATTCCATGCTCTCTTAAATCATTTTGAGTCTATATACAGCCCTCATTCGACTGCTACTTCTTGGGCTTCATCAAAGTGTTCATCTGAATCTTCTTTCTGTTCCACATCTGTCTGATCCTTATCTGCAACTGCTTCTTCCTGCTGTATACTAACAGTTTCAATTTCTTCTGCTTCTGACTGTTTATTTTCATTATGCTTGGGGCTTTCTTTGGGATCATCTTTTTCTGCTGGATTGGGTTCTTTATGTTTTGCTGTTTTCTTCTGTTGCTGTTCTTTTGGTTCCTGTTTCTGCTTCTTTTGGGGTCGTTCTTTGTGGTCCTGAGCCTGCTCTTTAGTTCTTTCTTTATCTTGGCTTTTTTCTGGAGTGTCCTTTCGCTCTTCACTTGCCTTTTTCTCCTTCCTGGCACTTTTGGAGGAGTTCTGTAACATGAAACAATGAAGAAATCTACTAATCAGTAATCACCATACCAACACCTCCCCGTAAAAAAAATATATACACAACTGGTTTTTACTAGTAAAAATATTAAAATGTGCCGTAAAGGTTAAACTGGTTTGTTCCTTCTGTTTGGTAAAATTTTCGCTAACAAGTCTATTAAAACTGATCTGCTCTATTCTAAAGATCTTGTGAAACTTCTGCACTTAATCAATTTTTTTTTAAATTGTTGTAAAAGTAGAAAGTACTAATAATTAAATATATGCATATAACTATAGCATCATTAAAGCATCATACCAAATACTGGATTTGAAATGATTCACAAAAAACAAACACTAGTAGTATTACAGTTAAGAATGCTCCAATTTAGGTACTTTAATTATTTAAGTAGATTGCAACTTAGATTTAATCAGAGTACCTTTTATATTTTTTAACTATTTTAGAAAACTCTAGTGGATTAAAAATGCCTTCTTTCATAGTTTGGAAAGACAGAAACAAAAAGGATACAAGCTACTGAAATGAGATGCTTTCGAAGGTTGCTTGGCATTTCGAATAGAGATCATGTCACGAATGAGGAAATGGGAAACAGAATTAGGCAAGCCATTGGGCCGGCCCTATGAAGAGCTATTGGCCATTGTCAAAAAATGCAAAATGAAATGGTATGGGCATGATCAACAGAACTTGCCAAGACAATTATGCAAGGTACTGTGCAAGGAGGGTGAAGGAGAGGAAAAGATGGGAGGATAACATCTCAGAGTGAACAGGACTGAAACTGAGCAATACGGTAATAGCAGAGAAGAGAATGGAATGGAGGAAACTTGGTTGTCATCACTGATGCCCCAATGATCGACAAGGGATAGATAGAGATTGATAGCTTTCATACAAGATATTTATTTAGTGTTAAATTATTCTCCATCCACCTCTCCAATTTTTTTTTAAAGTTAAATTATGCACTTGCACAAACACAACGGGGGTTGGGTGTGGGTGGTGGTAGTGGGGGGGTTTAGGAGATTTTTAAAGGGAGTTACTTAAATAAAAATGTATTTGGTGGTCATTTGTTATCACTACATTAGTTTTGTTTGCAAAATCAGTGTTCAAGGCAAAAAAGAAAGTGAAGGATGATTAAAATTAATTTGAATGAACCTATAGTTCTATATAATGCATTCACCTTCTTTTTTAAGGGATCTCTGTAATTTTAACTCAGACTGTAGTATGTGGAAACTAAAAAGATACATGCATTATATATTTTGACTTTGTCTGAAAATTTTATATCTTAAAACTATGAACTACAATTATAAAACTGCCTCCTGCCATTACTCATTCTCTGTTCTTTGCTTTGTGACTTTAAATTCTCAATGACGTGTAACCTTTCCCAAGCATATGCAAATTAAATAATGCATGTGCTGATGCTGTGTAGGATTCTGATTATCTGCAAATTCAAAGTGCATGTGCATTTTATAATTTTTAAATTCTTTTTTTGGGGGGTTGTCTCCACACTACCTGATTGTGCACAATTCAGATTAATGACTTTTAGTTATCCATCCAACATAAATATAATAGACAATAAGGTAAGAAATTCAAAGGCTTTTTCAAAATCTATGTTGTATTAAATTAGGAGTTATATATTAAAATTATTTTATCTTTTACTGATTTAGATGAGAATTAGATCATACGTAAAAATACCTCCATTTAATAAATGATTGTAAACCTCATCACTTTCAAAGTATTTTTTCAAAATTATAACACCATACTCACCAACCATTCATAGATTTGCAATGTCACCTTGATGTCATGGTTAAAGTTTTGTCTTTATTAATCTACATATGATGAATGCACCATGTACTGGTTTTTGTTTTTTTAATGCATTAACTTACGCATCATGAATACACTATGTACTGTTTTCCATAGCACCCATTCATATAAACTCCTTTGGTAACTTTTAATTGATTATTTACCTCTTTCTCCCACCATTCCTGTGGGAATGCAGAGATATTATCCATGAATCTCTGGTTTTCTTCCCAATCATCTTGCCATTTCTTAGCGCTGTACTCTGGCTGGCGCATGTTTATCCTTTGTAGTATGGCCTGATTCTCCCTTGTCACACGTAGTAATTCTCGCTGACGCTTTTCTCGGTTCAAACTTGAGTGGAAAAATACACAAATGAAATGATGGCAAAAGGAAATGATATTCTATGTGAAATTTAGATCGTCAATTGTACATATTACTTTTAGCATCCTTTGATAAATATGTGTCATGGACACTCATACATACTCTCTATTGTATGTGCATGTGATCAAATTAAACAAATAATTAAATAAAAATATATAAAATTACAATAGTGCAAGATGAAATTTTAGCATGGTAATTTTAAAAAAATTAATCCTTGAACTTGCATTAAGGACACTAAAAACTTCAACATAAATAACTAAATAAATAGCTTAAATAAACTTTGAAATAATAAATTTATGACATTTATGCTCCACTTTCAATGCATCTCACCTTTTGTACTCATAGTTATTACGGTTGTCCACCCGGCCACGTGTCCGCATTATGAAGGACATTTTCTCCAGTAAAATGCGGTTGTCGCGTTCTATCGTTGCAAGTCTTTCTTCTTCCAACTATCATTAAACAAAATATAAAATAAAATGCCAATATGGAAACAGCAGAATTAAAACAGTTATATAAACAACCTTTAATTGCTTTTCAAATAAATTAACAATTAGGTGCATGACCTGTGAGATGAGTAAGTTGTGAGTATTCAGTAAAAACTCCATCGAGCATACCTTACAACAGTGGTCCCCAACCCAAATGGTACTGGTCCGTGGACCAAATGGTACCGGGCCGCCCAATTTTATTTACTGTGGTGTATTTCTCTCGGGTTTGTGCGACTTTCCATGGACGAGATTGAGTCTGAGCATTCATTCTCCCAGTTGGTGCACGATCATCTGTCTTTGCTTTTAAAGAATTCGAGCTCTACTTCCCAACCACACCAACACACTTCGCTTCGGACCACCGACGAACGCACTCCATCCATTGGACCGCCGGGAGGAGAGTCAAGTCAAAGCGCCACACCAGACAAGCCAGCACCAAGCCTCAGCCCTTTTCAGGGCTGGCAAAAATGCCACTACTGCCCACTCCACCAAGTGACATTTTACGCGATTCTGAGTCACAGAAGATGCGGACGGCCCTTTCTGTTTCACAAACGAGCGCATAGCCCAACTGAGACAGATACGGAAAAAGAGGCTTGAAGAGGTGCAAACATTAAGAAGTACAAAGGAGAAGACTGGACAAAATACTGCTGTGAAATCAGCAAACCAACCGAAAATGGGGGAATACGAAAAGTTACCCCCTTCACCTTCACACTAGAAACTAAAAACGTTGAACTAAAAAATGCGTTCACTAATTTGCTGTTGACCCTCTTCCACACAAAAACGGAAGATGAACTTACACTAGACAACAAGCCATCTTAACCGCAATTGGTCTCTACAAGATTTTAAACTAGCACCTGACAAGACAACCGGAAAAAAAAACTACATCAACAGACTGTGAAACACAGACAGACATCATCTGGAAAATAACGCCGACAACAAAAACACGCTCTTTACAAACGGAAAAAGGAGGAAACAACGCGAAAACCCACAAAGGAAGACAGCACAACTCAAACAGTCCTTGAAGGAAAAAGCCACGTTTCCACCCAAACTCTACAAGCCACTACAAGAGAAAGTGGAATAAACACCAACATCATCTGGAAAATTCCACATACGGCCAAAGTGAATTCAACTCAAATAGCAAAACAAGAAATCAGACAGGCATTCTCGCAAACTCCAAAACCCACAACAGATAATAAGGAAACTCAGACTACAAGCTCTATCAGCAAAGAAAAAGAAATTAAAACAACTACCACCGAAAATAAGAAGAAACGGCAAAATATCTCTAGCACACAAATGGTAGGCTACATATCAAGACGCAAGAAAGAAAAATACAAACAGAAAAAGAAGTGAAGACAACTGACACACAGACCGAACAAGAGTCGACAAAGCTCCAACTACACCACAAGAAACAACAACAACGACTAAACCAAGTGCCACCACAAGAAACAACAACAACAACGACTAAACCAACTGCCACCAATCCACAGCCAGAGTCACCACCAGGGACTGCAACGAAGACAGCCACAACAGACACACAAGGAAAAACTACAGAACGGAGCCCCAAATCAAAAAGAAGGCGCCCGCCACAACACACCAGACGAAAACAACAGTATCATCTACTACAGCCACAACAACAACGGCAGCGCTGCGACAACAACGGTGGCAGCACAGGGAGACGATGTGGTATTAGCCAGGGCTCTGTAAACCCCCTTACCCGCCAATACAACAACGGCCACAACAGCACTTAAATCCCTATTGCCATTTCCGACATCATATCTGTGTGAAGCGGGGTTTTCTGCAGTGACAGCAACCAAAACAAAACAACGGAATAAACTGGACATAAGCAACACACTTCGGGTGTAATTGTCTCCTATTACCCCCAGATGGAACCGTCTCGTTGCAAAGAAACAAGCTCAGGGTTCTCATTGATTTAGCATTCTAGTGAGTTAAAATGTTAAATCACTTTATATTCATTTTTTGGTGTAACTGTATTTTAATTTGAAGGCACATTTAAATTAATTATTAAATCAAAACAATCTAAACTATAAACAATCAACGCCCCCCCCCCCCCCATCATCGGGCCGCGGTAAAATTATCAAACGTTGACCGGTCCGCAGCAAGGAAAAGTTTGGGGACCACTGCCTTACAATATAATTGTTAGTATGTTTAATGATGAAAAAAATAGGATTTACTGAGAACTTAGTATATTTATTTTTCATAGACACCAAAATCATAAATACAAACTTTATTACGTATGTACTGAATACTTTCTATTCATCTGTTTTAATTATATTTCCTGGGCTTAGTTCGTGATGTGCAAAAATAAATTAAAAAAATAATAAACATAGTGTGAAACATAAAACAAAAGAATAAAGTATATGGTTTTAACTGGTTTTTAATGAATGATAAATTTAATTACATGTATTTTGTTTTCTAGTTTTTACTTAGACTATATTTTATGTGTATGCATATTAAATCTGTCTCACGTGTGTCAGTCTCTTTTTCTTAAAAAAAAAGAAAAAAGAAAAACGTGCACAATCATGCATATCCACACTCATAAACACACATACATATATATTTGTTTTACTATACATGCCTTCACAAAGTCAAAGTCAAAATTTTCCATTGAAAAAAATGCTTGTTTTCCTAAAATCTTTGTTATGTGATGTTACTGAATAATAAAAGCATGCAGAATATGTTCATTATTAAGAATAATGTTTCATATGACATATATTAGAGTCCTATATAATTCATTTAAGAAAGAAAAAAAACAATATCTTAGTTTTAAAATGACACAACAGGCCCTTATCTGCCAAGAAGGGAAGAATATGACTTGACAGTTAAAGATAAGTTTAAATAAATTTGATTTGAAGTGAGGAAGATATAATTCAATTATTTTCAAAAGTAATGTAAATATTTGCCACAAAGATTTGAGACTCAAGGGCTGTTAAAGTAAATACTTGAACATGTCATTTAAAAAAATAAATACCAGAAATTTACAATCTATAGAAATGCAGGTAAAACTCCTGCAAGCCCACTAATCAGTCTTTATTACTGGTTTCAAGATTAGCGGACAGCTAAATGATAGTATTATTTAGGCTTATCTTTTATCTAAGTTAAGCCTTGCAGAAAGCCTTGAATATACAATAGTCTCAAGGCCTGAGTATGTCAAGAGCTAGGCTTGAGGTGACTCAAGCCTGAGACTAGGAAGCATGGAATACTACTATTATTACTAATACTACTGATATTTATAATTAGATTTAGCTTATTATAGCAATTTTATCTCATGAAAAGTTGTTAAAATATTTACTTTCTAATATTAATAATGTTCTAAATATGTAATCCAGTGCAGCTACAAAACAAAAATGATACATTTCCAATATCAGATATTTACTCCAACATGATTTCTTTTAGATTAAAAAAATTAAAATTGGATTTTAACTGTTTGGTTTTGTATGGGTGGTGTCTTCATGGCTTTGCATGTGAATGAGTGTGCATTTATTTACTAAAGTAAAATATTTTTTTACTCTGGGCAATTTCAGGTGGTATGAATAATAACATATAAGTACATGTATGTGAATACATCATATAAAATTTAGTAAATGATTTTACATTTAAAAATATTATTATTATTATTATTATTATGGAAATACATCTGGAGACCAAACTTAAATAAACCAAAATGTATAATAATCTTTGAAAATGTAAAATGTATTCACCAACATTCTTTACATTCACATTACATACAAACATTTATTGTAATGCAACTAAATATAAATACAACTTAATTATCTAAGGACATTTCAAACTTCAGATGTAATATATCTAAGACTTATTTTAATGGTACCTTAAATACAAATTATCTGTATATAAAATTGTTTCTGTGGAGCAGAACTTATTTGGCACTTCAAATGTAATATGTCTAATTCAGTTTCATTCAAATTTCAAGCATAATATAAGATTGTTTCAGTGAAACTATTAATGTTATATATCTAAGACTGTTTCAATCAAAATGCATGTATTTATGTGACTGATTCAAATCTCAATTCAGCATATCTAAAACATTATGATTCAGTGGAACTTAGAATGCACTATATCTAAGAATGCTTCAATATAACTTCAATGCACCATAGATTGTTTTAATATCTAAGACTTGTGTCAGTGTAATTTAAATTGTAAAAGTATTTAAGATGGCATCATGTAACTTTAAATGAAGCATACCTATGTTTGTTTTAGAGTTCAAACACATACATTTGTATACATGGTACACTATTTAAATTAGACTCCAAATGCAACTTATATTTTAAAAAACAATATATTTTAGACAATTTCAATCAACCCATGCTTTATTTCTCACAAATGCATTACAAATCATTAAGCTTTCTAATTTTAAGAATTTGTTGTTATCAAGCATAGTATTATCAGTGTATGATATTACATAGCATTTTTCTGATAAAGATTCAAATTAATAATTTGATAATAATTAATAAATTAATAATCTAGGTATATTTTTAACAAAAATTAATTTAAGAGATGTATGTCTATAAAATACAGCAAACGCCCTGGACACCGAATGTAAAATATACCTATGCAATATATTAATTCAGTTGTGATAATAGTAGGTGCAACAGGTGCAAACATAAAGATGAGAGAAATTTCTATGCATTCCAGTGAAATTGGATGTCTATGATTATTACAGTATCTATGCAGATAAAAATAAGGTGAAGCAATGAAACGTTATATGATAACCATATTCAAAACTGGATGTCTAGAGTATATATTATTACATTACAGTATATATATATATATATATTATAAGATGTCATGATGAAACATTATAAAATAATCATATTCAAAACTGGATGTCTATGACCATTACAGTATATATATATTATAAGATGTCATGATAAAACATTATAAAATAATCATACTAAAAACTGGATGTCTATGACCATTACAGTACATACATAATACAGATAAAAATAAGATGTAATGATGAAACATTATAAAATAATCATATGTTCAAGGAAAGGTATGAAGATAAATAATAAAATGTTATTTTGTTCCACTTGGCTTTCTGAATTGCACTGGATTTTTGTTTTGCATTATTTCATTACATGTATTCACATTTATGTCTTTGCTTTATTTTATTATTATGCTTACTTAGTGAACCAAGTAAAACCAAATAAAATAAAACCTAAAAATAACTTTATTGAATTTTATAAATTTACTTTTCCTAATAATCATTTACACACACACACACACACACACACACACACACACACATGTCCATCAGACATTTAAAAAAATATGAAAGCTTTAGTAATATGCTGTGATGGGCCATTATCTTGTTATCTTGGCAGCAATGTTGAGCAATGGATCTTCAATACTTAGTTTTTAACTTTGTCAAAACACCTTGAGTAGTAAAGTAATATTAATACTAGTAATAGTCTAGCAACACTATTCAATGATTTTCTTTAAGCCAGTGTTTCCCAAAGTGTGTGTCATGAAATATTCCTAACTTCACCAACATAATTGCAACTGGAAGGTGTTTTCTGACTTTAGGTGCCATAGAAAAAATCCTGACACACTAAGGGCACCTTGAGTTGAGAAAGCATGGGAACCACTGCTTTAAACAGAAGACCTTGAATAGTAAAGTGGAACTACAACAGTTTTCAATGGTTTTTTCTTTTGACAGAAGATCTTGTATAGTAAAGGGACTAAAACAATATTGAATGATTTTCCTTTTGACAAAGTACCTACATAGTAAAAAAAAAAAAAGGTTCTACAAAGGTATTTATAGATTTTCCTTTATGCAGAAGACCTTGTGTAGTAAGGGCTATTGGTAGATATATTGGCATAATGTAATGGATCTACAATGCTATACATAGATTTTTATTCTGACAGAAGACCTCGTATAGTAAAGGCTCTTCATAGATATAATGGCATAATGCAATGGATCTACAATGCTATACATAGATTTTCATTCTAACAGAAGACCTCACAAAGTAAAGTGGATCTACAACACTATTCACTGAATTTCCTTTGACAGAAGATCTAGTATAGCAATGAGCCTGCCTGCAGCAATATTCAGTGGATTTTTTTCTTTAACAAAAGACATTTTAAAGTAAAGCACTATGCTATCAACAAAATTACAAATCACTAAATGATAAGAGATAATGCTATAGTCATATACATGGCTCGTTGATAACAAAAATTTTAGAGAATAATAGTGCTGTGATCAATCGCTTTACTGTATTAAAGTACTGAATTTGATCTTAAAAGTAACACTCCTGTGTTAATAAATAGGAGATAAGATATTTGTGACAATAAAATGAAGTGTTCTTATACAGGACACCTTCCATTTAACACTGATTTTTTATTCATCCTGACAGTAAAAATGTTTATACTGATTACAAAATATTTTTGATTCATCCTGACAGTAAAAATGTTTATACTGATTACAAAATATTTTTGATTCATCCTGACAGTAAAAATGTTTATACTGATTACAAAATATTTTTGATTCATCCTGACAGTAAAAATGTTTATACTGATTACAAAATATTTTTGATTCATCCTGACAGTAAAAATGTTTATACTGATTACAAAATATTGTAAGCAGACAGGAAAATCTAATATATCATAAACATCAAAATAATAATGAATATATGAAGTCTTTTTTAAGACTGCAAAGAATGTTGTCTGGTTTACACAGGTTTTAAGGATAAAGTATTTATAGATCCATTCATAATTTAATTTGTAGAAATACAACTAAAGAAAGAAGCATCTATATATTTCTGCATTAAAAAAAACAGTGTGTGTGTGTGTGTGTGTGTGTGTGTGAAGCTACGTTCCTCTACTATTTTTCCTATATGCATGGAACTAGTGGTTGTTTGAGCTTGCTACCAAAACTTGTGCGCAGAATTTTGAAACTGCTGCACAGCCACACACCTTAGAGGAAACAATTGGGTGTGGGGGATGATTGTGAATCTGTGAAAACTGTGAAAGTGAGTGTGTGCCACATGCTAATGCAAAAGCCAGTGAAATGCATATATGGATGCAATTATATACTGACAGTGGTAGTATCCATCAAAGCCCATCTTTAAATGGATGTCAAGCAAAAATAAACTAATTTATCAGTAAGACAGATTTTAGAAAGATAGACTACAGAGAAAACAAATCAAGTAAGTTAAATGGAAATGCTAGGAAAATGCTTACCTGTAGCTTTTTTAATTTCAAATGTAGATGCATATATGTGGGAGGGGCTTTTGTGTCAACCACAGGAATAGCATCCCGAACCTGATGAAAAGTAACATTGGAAGATGAAAACAATCTTTATGAAAATTAATATTATATCTGAAAATAAAAACAGACTTTAACTACACAGTTGCATGAGTTTTACAAGTCAAAAGAAAGTTTTATTTTGTTGGTCTTGTTTTATTTGGCTTTGTTCAAAGTTGGTGTTTTATAAATCTGATCAAAAATACTATTAACTGATTAATACATGCAAAGACATAATATCTGCAATAAATTCATATTTAAACACACACATCCCACATTTCTACAATTAGGAAATGTTTGTTCATAATTGTGATAAATTAGTGTCATTTGGTGCATGTTCCATGTTTCTCAGTATTTAAAAAATTAAGGTAAAAATTTTATTTGTACTCATCCTGGAAATATACACACAAACATGGGCACATTTAAACATATGCAAAAATAAATTTAAAATCTGACAAAAAACAAGTTTAAATACATTTTTATAAATGTTATTCAGTTTTAGCTAGAGTTTGTCTTTTATTCCTGGCTCATGCTGAATGGAATACATTTGTATAAGTTTTTGGTGAGTCACATTTGCATCATTACCTAACACCCTGCTACCTAAACAAAACATTGTATACGCCAAAATAGCTTTAAGCCCAGAATTATTTTTTTTAAATATCTTGCTGGATATTGTGCATCAGTCCTGTGAATATATTTCTGAGTTCCATTTCTTTAACAACATTTGCTAATGTAGTGACATTTAAATCACATTTAAAATTTCTGCAAGTATACAATAATATCAAAATATTAAGTCAGAAAGCACAATAAAGATATAGTATAAAAGGTAACAGTTGAATTATGTAGCCTATATTAATTATATGTTCTTTTCTTTTCATCGATGTTGCAGTCCTTGGTTGTAATGTTTAATACTTATTAAATAAACGCTAATCAATCGGCACATAGGCCTAGAGGCGCAAACAGAAATAACTCTGTATAATCTCAGTAAACTAACTTAAATTGCCAAGAAAGCTGTAGGCCATATCTATTTAAGTTGTTTCTGACACCGAATCTTTATTATTCGATTTATTTATACCGTTTGAGTACTTCAGCGGAGACAAGGATCATGAGCAACCAGTAGGCCTATATGCTCACAAAATATAACAGAGCTCACTGTGCAGTGCTTAAATCGATTGTCGTTTTAAATGAAGAGAAGCTTTATACAACATCTGTTCAATGCTTTTAAAGTGTTAAATAAGTCCGACCGATACACACACATACACGCACACACTCGCATATACAAGTACCTGTGAAGTCGAACCCTCGCCACAGCCTCGAATGTCTTCAAATACTGTTTTCAGTGATAATCGTTATTACAGTCAAACTCACCTTTCGGAGGTGTTCATTATAGTATGTGGTATCCCATCGTTTCTGAAGGAGTTTATTGTGTGTTGGAAGAATAGGCTGATAGAAGCGATGCATCGCTGACTGTGGTTTTGTCTGGATTTAGTGACGACGACAATGACTGCGAAGCTACAGCGCTCATGCAATTGTTGACAGTGCTTCCAACTACCGCTGCGTGCACTGTTACTATCACGTGACCACTCCATAACAACGGAAGTCGGGATCGAGTGAAAGACGCCGACATTATCGATTCGCGTTTACTGAGCTAAACATGCATTACACGCTACTGTACTCCACGGGATACCGGTTGTATCTCTGTTCTGTGCAGTACACTGTGCGGCTCGCTGGTTGTATTAGTTATTGAGTTAAACGTGCAAAGCTTGTCTTCATACTCTTGCCCCTGTTGCACACACTGAAGACTGAACTATATATAGAGAGAGCGCTCTGTGGTTTCACACATTCATTTTATTCAGCACTGAAATCAGTTTTAATTAAATGTGTCGTATTATTTATATAAAAGGTTCATTTTTTTCTTGACATGCGACAAATATATATAAAACATTGAATGTTTTAGCAGAGTTAAATGTGAGAGTTAGCAAACTTGTCTGCGACTATTTAAATGCAAGCTGCTTTAAACCTGTGCCTTGAAAGCCATTGTAATTAACATTTTAATTTTTAGTAAGAAAGACATTCCTTTTTATAGTGAGTTTGCTGGCATAAAGACACCAGACAAAAATCTTAACTATCAGTTCATTTTCAGTACACTATAGGCCTACGTTGATTTTACAATTTACCGGTCACGTCATAATTATGCATAATTTGAACAAACGGTCCAATTATAATAACTGCCTATAACGCTTTTGATTAAAAAAAAATAAAAAGATGAAGAAGGAAGGAAAGAAAGAAAGAATATATGATATGAACCTAAATATATAACGACGCGCTACTTTATATATATATTGTAATGGGTTGTCCGCTTGGTACAGAATGCAAGGAGGCGGGTGCGTTCATATATCTTCGCCTTAGCCATGAATGTGTGTGTGAGAGAGAGGGAGAAAGAGTGTTTGGCCAGGGAAAGGGGATTAAGATCAAGCAGTGAGCCTGTATACCCATGTAAATTTACTAAATGTATATTATTTATATAATAAGAAATGAAAGTAATTAATTAATTTAAGTGTAACGTCCGCTTCCAATTTAAGATGATTTCACGAACTAAGAGGCAATAACCTTCTGTTGCATGACAGTCCCCAAAGACTATTATGAATATGTATGCATAAATAGAAGAGAATTACACGTCTTGTATGGTATTACTTTTGATAAGTTGCGCTTGTTTTGCATGTACCATATAATTCTCTTCTATTTATGTATACTTATTCATAACAATCATTAGGGATTAATACCATACAAGACGTGTAATTCTCTTCTATTTATGTATACCATTTTTTAAGGTGTGAAAGTAAGGATATAGTTTACATCATGGCCTTCAGCCTTGTTATAATTTTTTAAGATTTGAAATTATGGATGTAGTTTACATCATGGCATTCAGATCGCCATCGTTTCTGTCACAGCTAATATTTTATCTAACATCGCCGATAGTTACGTAGAGATACACAAAACGTTACACGCAACACTCTAACTAAAGCACCCCCACAGTTCTGGTCATGACATACTCTACACAACCATTGTGCTTGGACGTCAGCGAAAACATCTACTGATAAAACAGACATTAAAAATTTTAAATATTAAGCTGCAGAAATTATTAACAAAAAAATAAAACGCTTTATAAATTTTATAACAATTATCTTGCAATGATTCTCTCGCATCTAGGTCTCGTGATTCAACGGCTGTGTTCTTTGCCACAGCACTATTAATTTTGCTTTGTTAAAATACAGGGCAGTATGCTAGATTTACTTTCAGAACCACCCATCACTGCACAACCAAAGATCCTTTAGAGAAACCCATTAGGATACGCAACTCGGCAGAATTTTTAACATCAAAATAAACACATTTCAATTCTTGGTACCTGTGATTGCCAAGCTTTCGAGAGGAAAGTTCAGTTTCACATCAACAAACAAACAAAAAAAAATCAATTTTCAGACAGGAGTTTCAACAGTTCATATCATTTTCTAAGTAAAGGGCTTCTCCTAAATTGTCTTGTTTGGGTAGTTATGGTTTCGATTTGGGCAGTTCCAAGTTCAAACAAGCTAAGCGTTATATGTACACGTACGCATATTGAAACGACAGTATTTTTACCCGTGTTTGTTCCGCACAAGTTATAGTACCAGTATAGATACACATGACATTGCAGGAAAGGGTCCATTTCTTTTTACTCTTCACTGGTGCTCAGTCATCTGCAGACGGTGTCTTGCTGGTACAATGAAAATGACCCGTACTAACATCCGTGAACCGCCCGGCAGAGATCGGCCTACACATCTTAATTCCGTTCACCCTCCTTGGAAACTGCTAGAGATAATTTGCCCGTTTCTCGTCGCAGGGGGCGTTTTTCTCCGACCATTCTGGGATTGCCGGAAATCAGGAGTACAATGCGTGATGATATTTATTGTAAACACTTACGTTTTGGCAGTCAACTTTGGAACGTACGCGAATATAGTGCGAATTTTCCCGCTCTTTCTTGAGGAGGTTCGCGTGGGCGTAACCGCAAAAACAAACTGGACCGCCATTGCCTTGATGGCTCAGTACCTGTGGTCTGCGGTGCACCTATCACTGATGACCATTTTGTTTTCTCTCAAACTTCCGGCATTTTTGGACAGGATTAAGCAAGTCTGTACCGTTCAGCGAAACGCGGCGTCTGCGTGCCTCGTGTACCTCATCATGGCGGAGGTCACGCTATTTTTGGGTGGTTATTTTGCGTATTCAATGAGAAAATCCTTCCAGCCCCTTGCAGCCGGCGAAGAAATGTCGTTCATCAGCTTCTCCAGACTTTACCCGCTGGAAAGCGGCACCCTGGCAGGCGGGTCATTTGCAGTGGCTTACATCATTTTTGCTATCGCGATACATCTTGCCATCTTCTCCTCGACTCTCTTCCTCATGGTAATCGTGCATACGCTTGGAAAGGAGTTTGACCATCTCAATGACGAGATTAAGAAGGTTTTTGTCGACGACTATGGGGTGCAAGAAATGACAAGTCGGCTGGAGGAAATTCGCTTGCGTCATGAGGTGCTTTCGGATGTTGTTATTGCGACAGATTCTTTCTATGGGAAGGTGCAGTATGTTTGAAATTGTATGCTGAACGTTAGCATTGATATTAAACCTTGCGGAGTGATAAGGTATGTTTTAGAAATATAAAAAAAATTAGTAGAATTTACCTATGGATAGACAGAACATATTAATTTTATTTCCCGTTCAGATTCAAGAATTGCTTTTTGATTTGGGTGCTCTTTGTTGTTAAAATTTATAGTAGAATTTACCTATAAAATATTAAAATTTATAGTAGAATTTACCTATGAAATATTAAAATTTATAGTCGAATTTACCTATGGAATATTAAAACTTATAGTAGAATTTACATATGGATATACACAACGTGTTAATTTTTTGCCCCGTTCGGATTCAAGAATAGCTTTTTGATTTGGGTGCTCTTTATTATCGCATAATCGAATCGGTGCAATACTCCAATCCATTTGATCAAAGTGATGACGCCATAACAAACAAAATCCAATCCGATAGTTTGTACGATTGAATAATGTAGCGTTTAACGTGTAAGAGTGTAAGATCAATTGTACCCAGTTGATTGGTCATAGAACTCCATCGAACTCGACGGAGACGGTAAAATGAAAACGGTTCAGCCTTGTGGAAAGTCAGCTGCATTGCAGAAATAAATACTTATCATGATATCTGACTGAGTCAGCATTAAATCTTATGCTTTCCATTTGTTTTCGTGCATTGTATAGAAGTGGAATACCAGACGGCTTTAATTTTTGTGGGGAATGGGCGTTATCTTAAAGAGCTCATCACCCACCCCACTCCAAAAAAAAAAATATCACTTAGATAAATGATTTACGTGCCATTTAAAAGTTTGTACGCATTGCATATATTAGACACTTCCGATTTTGCAATGCCCAGGCTGTTTCTTGCTGTGTTTTCTTCATGTTGCTTTTAAAATATAGCTTTAAATATATTTTGCAATGTCCAGGCTGTTTCTGGCTGTTTTCTTTATGTTGCTTTTAAAATATAGCTTTAAATATATTTTGCAATGCCCAGGCTGTTGTTGCTGTGATTTTTTTTATGTTGCTTTTAAAATATAGCTTTTAATATATTTTACTTGTTTGTTTTAAAATTATACTTTATAAGCCGAGTAGTGAAATATCCCTTTTTGTTTGTCTGTTTTAAAAGAATCCAGTCAACTGTTTGTTTTAAAAGAACCGAGTCAACTGTATCGATTCTCTTCACTTGTAATTAGTTATGGACAATTAATTAATTAATAATAATAATAATAACGATTAACTAAGTGGCGTTGGCGTCACACATATTTAGGTACATATCCTTGTGGTTTCTTTTGCATTTAAAGTTTCATATAGCCACACATATTTAGGTACATATCCTTGTGGTTTCTTTTGCATTTAAAGTTTCATATAGCTGTGTGCATGTTTTAACCTGAGCTAGTAAGGGTAGAAAAAACTGAATTACATTCAAGAATAGAAATATCATAAGTAGGATTATTAAATATATATTAAAAGCATTATATTTAAATGGATACTTTGTTTATATTACTTAATATTATTTTGAAGCATAATAACATAGCCCGTTTAATGTTCAGTTGAGAAAAATAGAATTTCTTTAATGATGGCTGATAATATTGTTAATATGGTTTCCACGTTGCAAAGTTGTAGTTTTATACTCTATTTTAAATAAAAATGTATCCAGATTAAGTTAATAATTTAGGCTAATAAAGAAAATATATTCGTTATAAAGAGATAATTATATTGCTTATTTTAACATATATTTCTGGTAAAAAATGTACATTTTTTCTGATAAAATATTATTTTCTAAGTTTTTAACAAAAACATAAGCCTTTTACGGATTTCAAACTCATATAACATCATCTTAATTTTTATCTTTCTTGGTTTTTTTTATGTGAGTATTACGCCCTATTGTAGACTTTATTATGTAAAATAATTAGAATTAATCCACTTTATTTTTTTACACTTCTTGTCCAAAAATGGCACACTTCCCCTAAGAATGAGCTATATACAGACGTCTTGCTGCCCGCCTTGTCCGGTTACTTGTACGGTGGAGGAATGGTTTGTTTTTTGTTGTATCTCTTGCAGCTCACTTTATCCGGTCACCTGTACGGTGGAGGAATGGTTTGTTTTTTGTTGTATCTCTTGCAGCTCACTTTATCTGGTTACCTGTACGGTGGAGGAATGGTTTGTTTTTTGTTGTAACTCTTGCAGCTCACTTTATCCGGTTACCTGTACGGTGGAGGAATGGTTTCTTTTTTGTTGTATCTCTTGCAGCTAACTTTATCCGGTTACCTGTACGGTGGAGGAATGGTTTCTTTTTTGTTGTATCTCTTGCAGCTCACTTTATCCGGTTACCTGTACGGTGGAGGAATGGTTTGCTTTTTGTTGTATCTCTTGCAACAAGGCAACATGCATGGCGAAGATTTGTCATATGTCATCAGTTTCTTCATTGAAATCGCTTGCGTCCTCTTGGGCTTTACGGTCAGCGGAATCTACATTTCAGAAAAGGTAAAATGAATAATTAGAACTTACAGACTCGTTGTTATAGCATAAGTTATGAGTGTTTTGAAACGTTGACTGAACTTTATGTGAAGAGATAAGACATCTGACTATTTCTGTTAATGTCGGTCAATTTAAAAGGAAATCTTTACGGGAAAATAGCTAATCTTGATAGTTTCCAAAGGACATTTCAACTTCAACCCTTTCATCCAAAACTTTTTTCCTAAATGCGTTGCATCTGTCTGCAACATTAGCTCACTAGCTGGCTTGAATACGAAAGGCAAAATGATTCTCATAAAGCATTTAGTTTTAAGAAAAAGCAATATCACATTATCAGCCGATAAACAGTACTCTAAATTACCCTTAGTTTATATTTCCACTCTCTTATAAAAGTTATATAATTTATTTGTAATTTATCGAAGTATTTTATAGAGGGGCAAAATAACTAAGAGTCGACATTAGTAATAGACATTAGTATATTCCGAACGCCATCTTGGACTTTCTCCATAAAGATTGGGTCAAAGATTATTTCCGCTGTACACAGCTTGTGGAAAATGTACTTTTCTGTTTCTTTAATAAAGTAGAACTATAAAAAGAAAGATACTGGTATCGTTCTCTATCTTTAATTTTAACCACAATCTTTTCACATGAAAATGAGCTGCAGACTTGCTCCCCTATCTCGCTCATGGTAGAATATTCATTAACGATTTAGTATTTAGTTTTTATTCTTTCGATTGCGCGCTTTGGTGGGTGGGTAGTTGAGTAGCCTTATGAATGAGATGGATGGGTACTTTGGTAGCCTTAACTGTGCAATTCTGTAGGCTTATGTACGGATGGTTCAATAGTCTTCTGGATGTTCGGTTCAGTAGCCTTTGTACAGGCAGTTCAGGAGCCTTGTTTGATCAATAGTTTAATAATCCTATAGATGGGTATTTCAACAAACTTATGGAAAGGTAGTTTTTTAGTCTTATGATTGGTTAATTCAGTAGCCTTATAAACTGATATTTTAGTACTTTTCATGAGGGTTACTAAAGTAGTTGTTTGAATAGGTTGTTCAGTAGTCTTATTGCTATCATAACCACCACCACCAGTTTTCAACGGGTTTTCACGGAACCCTAGGGTTGCTAGAGGTACCCCGAGAGATCGTGATTGGGAGGAAAAAAGAATCATAGATATAGTAATTTTTATGCAGGGGTTCCCTGAGTTCTGAAAATTATTTCAAAGTTCAGAGTAAAATGGTTGAGAAAGTCTGATTTAGGTTAAGCTGAGTTGTTAAATACTTTATTTACCTCTGAAAGATTGTGACGAAATACCTTTGAAATCTCTCGTGTCAAGACGAAACAATGACATGCAATAAAAAAATTGCTGACTCGTACAGAATCCTTTTCTAAATAATTATGTTTTGTGATCGGGACAAGATATATGTTTCTAGTGGATGCAGAACTGCCAAGTTCCAGCAAAACAAAGCTGCCTTCTCTAATAATATCAGGAAAAGGCATCTATTTGCAATACTGCGTGTGACGATAGATCCTGCTTTCTCTACTACTATCAGGAAAAGATAGACTTCTAGTTGACATACTGTCTGTGTTGGTGAGACAAAGAAATAATTGCTGCCTATTATTTCCTGTAATATGAACTTGCCAATGTATTAAGTACATTTGATAGAAATTGCTCTTTTGTCTTGACTTCCGGTAATCTCTATACTATTTTGGAATTGTTGGGGTACCATACTGTTGACCAATGATGCTCAGTACACAAGTCTAATTTCACTGCAGATCTCTTCTGCGCGAGACATTCTTCTCAAAGCGCGAGTGAAGAACGGGACGCCAGAGTATTTTCAGTCGGTAATGTATACTGTCACTCATCTTCAATGTGCATGTTATTTGTAATACATTATATGTGTACATATGCAAGTGTGCAGTGTGTGTGTGTGTGATTTGTATTATGTGTGTGCAGTGCACGTGTGTACATTATGTGCATATAGGTAAATATGTGTGTATATATATATACACACAAGTGTGCAGTTGAACAGTTTGCGTGTGTGTGTGTGTGTGTAAAATGCCATATTAATTGTACAAGACTTGATTTTTCTTCAACAGGTATGGCTGTTTCTGGAAAGAACAAAAGACTGTCCCGCAGGTATTTCAGTTCTGAGCATGTTCATGATTGACAAGGTGTCTGCGATGACGGTAAGCTGTGTCTTTAATGGAGACGTTGTAATTAAACACTAACACCAAGATGATAACCAACAACTAAATCATCGTAAATCACCATCATCATCACTGTTACATTCCAGCATTTGTTTAAAGACCCTGTCTCAGCATGAGGATTTAACGGTTGTTAATTTTAATGTTGCACTATGCTGAAGACAGACTGGTTGCCAGACTCACCCTTCAGTCTCCACAAATCAATTCTTTTGATTTAGACATTAATTATAGTGACAGATGAATCTGTGTAATATTGTGTGAATTGGGCACGTTATCCCAATAATGTCTAATTATTCATACACAGCTCTGCCCCCAGCCCAATTCTCCTTTGCTCTTTCTCACTCTCTCTCTAGCTAATAATTAGTCAATCTCCATTATTAAGATTTCAAAACATAAAATTTTAATATTTAACAAAATAGTGAATCCATTCATTAATATTTAACAAAATAGTGAATCCATTCATTAATATTTAACAAAATAGTGAATCAATTCATTAATATTTAACAAAATAGTGAATCAATTCATTAATATTTAACAAAATAGTGAATCCATTAATTAATACAAAGGTCATCCGGACCACCTATTCTGTCTTTGAATGTTTATACGGATTGTAACACAAATTCTGATTCAGAGTTTATCAGACGCCACTTATCTTTGCGTCAGCAGTTGTCGGAAAGTCCCTCTGGCAATTCATACATCAACAGTCTATCATTGAATATTCTAGCCGACTGGTCTGCATAACTCATCACACATAAATAGCGCACATCAACATTAGGTTCTTAGCTCAATAAGCCACAGAACACAAACACCAAACTGAAACCCACTCTGAAACAATAATAATTATTTCCATCAGTGTTGTTGATGTTGCTGTCCCCAGCATCCGTTGGAATGTCTAAAGATTCGTCTCTCTCACTTGTTGGATATTTTGGTGCTGTAAACGTTTTCTCTTATTCAACAGATAACATTTACAATCACATAATGTTTCTGTGAGTGGAAAACTTCTTACTAAAGGTGAAGACAAATCCGACTTTTAAACTATATTTAGTGAGCCCTATCCACCCACTTTCTTCTCCAACATAAAATTATCAATATGCATAAAAAGGTCAATAAATTTATTAAATGAATAATCAAATATACATAAGGCAATTACAATTAAATATATTATTTGACATCAATATTCCATGAACTCACATTAAGATAATTTTATATCTATGCAGTCTCTATATATAAAGAAATAAAATTACAGTTCACAAGAGGGTCAATACAAATCACATGTTAGTCTTATCAGAGAATAGAATTGGAGTTATTAGAGGTAGGTTATTGTAATCTTTTACATAATTTGGATTAAGCACTGCTTTGACAGTTTTCACTGGTCTTGCAACAATGTCAAAATGTCTGCATGTCATGTCGTCAGCATGGAAAACATTGGTGCACACTTTCCTCTTGAACCGCTTGAGTGCTCAGCTCATTGTCTCCATTCCTTCAAGCAGAAAATGATCATAATATTTTTGGTACCTTCAGTGTACTAGAATTCTCCAGCAATTACAATGTCTACAATGTTCTTGCCTGGGGATGTTTAATTCAACTCTTACACTTTAAAAAATAACCTCATAAGGTGTGCCCAACGTCAGGTTACTCTGACAATTCAGCAATTTATATAAAAATTTAAAATAGGGAGGGGCAAATTTACTCTGTCACATACTTTAACCTGACCCCCCACCCAACCCAAGAATATTAATATTAATAACTATGAGTAACATCTGAAATGGACAGTTGTATGATTAAATTACTTGAAAATCTTAACTGCTACAAAGCAATACACTTCAGTATAATATTGGATCTCCGATAAGCCTATTAGGATTCCAAGACAAGATTAACAACCAACCAAAAAAGTCATTAATAATAATAATCTCATGTCACTTTTCTGTTTCTTAAAGCAAGGCGAAAGGCTGGTTATTAAGCACGAATGGGGGAGCCTGGTGGCATAGGTGCAGATGTGCGATGAATCATTACTTAGCTAATAAGATAGATAGATAGATAGATAGATAGATAGATAGATAGATAGATAGATAGATAGATAGGTAGGTAGGTAGATAGAGAGAGAGAGATAAACAGACGGACAGATAGATAGAGAGATAAACAGACAGACGGATGGAGAGAGAGAGAGATCAGTATCGAAAACCTAAAAGTCGTTCTCTCATAAATATATTTCTAAGCACTTTTAAATTTTTTGTCACCCTACGCTTAGAGTGTGCCTTGATATGAGTGAAGAACTCGAATTTGTGTTTAATTCTCTCCTGTATTTTATTTTCAGATGGCAGGAACCATTGCCACGTACGCCGTGCTGGTGCTGCAACTGACACCGGTAACACCGGCAGCCATGTGTGAGGTGATAGGGAACAACAGGACATGCTGACATAAGATTAGGTATTGACATCAGCAGCCCTGTATGAGGGAACAACTCCACGACTCTAATGTGAGATTACTAAACGCGCTGTTAGGGCAATCTGTGGCTTCTCTTCCTTTCGTCAGCAATGAAAACAGAAACGATCACAGTTTGGGGAAATACTGTGAACACTGAGTGTACGAAGGCTTGGTGGCCCGACAGGTGGGCGGGCGACAAGAGGTTTGCGACAACTGGCTTACACATAACTTACATCTGTAGAATAAATTAGATAATTACTTAGGTTTTTTATGATGTTTAGCAAAATGTCGTATATCGTATTATGACAAGTCACTTGCCGTTCGCCAGTTATTGCTAGGCATGTGTCAGTAGCTAGTTGACGTTCTGCCGCTTGTCGCCCGCTAAGTGTCGTTTGTAAAATGTCGCCCGCCCAGATGTCATAGAACCGGTCTCTTCTATGAAATATGTGGAGTAGGGCGCGTGGTGCGCAGTGTTTGTAAACAAATGTATATCATAGTCAAGTATTCCAGATAGAAAGCGGACATGTCAACAAAATTTTGTAAAGAATATAAATGAAATAAACTCTCAGAGAAATGGCATTGTAACATTTTTTAAACTGTAAGCCACAAATACAAAAAATACAACAAAGCATAGAAGAGAGTGGTTAAACACAGGATTATTCAGTATAACGAACTCATTGAACAGTGTTAAACAAACGACTAGTCAGTGCTTTAAGACTTCAAGGATGTACCAATTCATAGGCAAAATACATTCATTTGACAAAATATAACAATTGATCAAAGCTTCTTAATGAAAATTATTGCATTGCCAAGACTATATGCATTACCCATGCAAGCATCATCTATAATATTTACAATTATTGCACTGCCAAGACTATATGTATTATCCATGCAGATATCACCTGCATTTTTTACAGTTATTGCATTACCGAGACTATATGCATTCTATATGCAAACAACACTTGCATGCATCCTCCTTGCAACGTCACTTATAATCTTTAAATCTTACTGGATAACACTATGTAACAAATTTTCACTTTTGTTCTGTTCCTGGGTTGAAAGTGTGTTTTCCTAATCCGTTAGGTCTAGAACAGAAAGGAAATCGCTGTTATTCCAGAAAAACTTTGCTTCTGTGACCGGGAATGAAATTTGGAAAATCGCGTGTGTTCGAGAAAATTCTCGATTTGCTTTCAATGCCGAGCTTCCTCCCTGAACTGCTAGAGTTGTCCACATGTTTCTACAATTCTCCTGAACACTCTAGAACGTTCAAGAAACTTCCAGAACTTTCGAGAAACTCTCAGAACTTTCTAGAACGTTCTTGAACGTTCCAAAAGTAGCTGTACAAGTATAAAAGCACAGGTGTCTCGAACCAAGATTCCAATTCGTGTTATTGCAGACTGAAAGGATAACGATTCGTAGTTGAAGAGAAGTTATTTATTTGATATGGCATCAAGAGATTGTTTGCATCCAGCTGATTCATTCATCGGCCATCTTCAGGAGACAGCAGCAAGTCAGATAGCGAGGCGGATAGTGGAGATATGGACTACAATTCCGCAGATGAAGTTGGTGATAGAAAGCCCTACTTCCCTAACCAGAAAGACGTGAACGATTTAATTAGGGACCTCGGGCTTACGAAATCGAATGCTGAGCTTCTGATATCCAGGCTCAAACAGTGGAACTTGGTTGATGATAGCGTACAAGTCACGGATCAGAGGAAGCGGCATCAAAGATTCTCCAACTTCTTCAGTCAGCGTGATGGGCTGTGCTTCTGCAACGATGTTGCCGGTCTATTCCAGGCTATAGGTATCGCATGTAATCCTATTGAATGGCGCCTATTCATAGACAGTTCATCCCGGAGCCTCAAAACCGTGTTGCTTCACAATGGAAACAACTACCCGTCTCTCCCGATGGCCCACTCTGTGCATCTCAAAGAGGACTACACCAGTGTCAAAATGTTGCTGAGTGCATTAAAGTATGACGACTACGGATGGGAGGTCATCGGTGACTTCAAAATGGTATCATTCCTCATGGGTATTCAAGGAGGTTTCACAAAATTTCCTTGTTTCCTCTGTCTCTGGGACAGCCGTGACACTAAGGTGCATTATCACACAAAGGACTGGCCACAACGGACCGAGTTTTCTGTTGGGAAGAGCAATGTGAAGTGGGCGCCGCTGATAGAACCTCATAAAGTGCTTATGCCACCGCTGCACATAAAGTTAGGCCTCATTAAGCAATTTGTCACTGCTCTTGACAAGGAGTCAGCAGCATTTCAATACCTCCAAGATCTTTTTCCAAAGCTGTCCGAGGCTAAGGTCAGGGCTGGTATATTTGTCGGACCACAGATCAAGAAGATCATAGAATGTGAGGATTTCGCAAAGCTGTTGAACAGGACGGAGAGAGCGGCTTGGAGCAGTTTTGTTGCAGTTGTTCAGGGCTTCCTAGGTAATCACAAAGCTGAAAACTATGTGGAGTTGGTGCAGACTCTCATAAAGAATTACGCCACAATGGGATGCAGAATGTCTCTGAAAGTCCATATCCTTGATTCGCATCTCGACAAATTCAAGGGGAACATGGGCGCTTACTCGGAGGAGCAAGGCGAGCGCTTTCATCAAGATATTGAACTTTGAACGTCGTTACCAAGGACAGTATAACGAAAACATGATGGGGGACTACATTTGGGGGCTACTTCGAGAGAGTGATTCACAGTACAATCGTAAATCTAGAAAATCTACACATTTCTGAACCTTGTTGAGTGGTTTCCGACTGTGTTTGTCTATTCCTTGTGCAATTTTTGTTTTTACCTGATCATAATGAGGAAAAGGAAAAAAATCGTTCTATTTTCACTAAAATCGAGTTTTCTTCGTGCTGTTGTCATGTAAGCAAAGTTTGTGCTTAATGAAGTCATTTTTTCAGGTACTTTAGACATAAGTAATTGAAATATAACACTTAGAAGCCAGGAACAAAAATTGTGTTACATAGTGTAATCTTTCTTCCCTTTCACAATCCAAACAAGATTCCGGTCATTGTCCAAGGAATTCTCTCACGCCCTCATTAAATTATCTGTGCAAACAACTTTATTATAGGCATGTTTGTAGTAGACTATTTATAAGAGAAAAAGTATACAATTTACCTTCTGAAACTGAATGAACGCTTTATACCATAAATCGAATGTAAAATGAATTCGAGTTTAAAATAAAGATTTTTTCAAAAGATTTTCAATGCAATCACATTTATGTGGTACTGCACTTAAACGTAAAGAAAAAAATAAAACCAAAAAAAAATCTGTATGGTGTATACCGTGTGCAGAAATGGTAGAAGTATCCATACTCGATAGTTGCGTCATAAATTGTAATATTTTCTGGTACCGATTGCTTCATCATAACAAATTGTAATATTTTCTGGTACCGATTGCTTCATCATAACAAATTGTAATATTTTCTGGTACCGATTGCTTCATCATAACAAATTGTAATATTTTCTGGTACCGATTGCTTCATCATAACAAATTGTAATATTTTCTGGTACCGATTGCTTCATCATAACAAATTGTAATATTTTCTGGTACCGATTGCTTCATCATAACAAATTGTAATATTTTCTGGTACCGATTGCTTCATCATAACAAATTGTAATATTTGCTGGTACCGATTGCTTCATCATAACAAATTGTAATATTTTCTGGTACCGATTGCTTCATCATAACAAAGTGTAATATTTTTTGGTATCATTTGTCTGTCACCGTTTGTTTCTAGCATACAAATTGTAGTATTTTGTCGTACCGATAATTTCATGATAACAAATTGTAATATTTTCTGGTACGGATTTTTTTCTGTCATATAAATTGTAATAATAATTTTCGGGCACCGATTGTTTGTCATATCATACTGTAATATTTTCTGGCACCGATTTGTTATGAAAAAAACAATTGGTTTCATCATAACAAATTGTAATATTTTCTGGCACCGATGTTTTCTATCATAACATATTGTAACATTTTCTGCCACCAATTGTTTCTATTATAACATTTTGTAATATTTTCTGGCACCGATCGATTTTTTCTATCATAACGTATTGTAATATTGTCTGGCACCGATCGATTTTTTCTATCATAACAAATTGTAATATTTTCTAGCACCATTTGTTTATATTAATTATATAACTAATTGTGATATTTGTTGTTCAACTATAAAAACGTAATAAACTAACAATTTTAACCTATGTTGTGTATTTGCAAAAACATTAATTATTTTAATGTAAGCTTCCTATTTAATATATGCTGCTTAATGACATCGGTATAATAACTACTTTAATATTTCTCGTTTATTTTCACTGACATAATTAGTATTTTAATATTCATTATTTATTTATACTGACACAATAACTGTTTTAATTTTTTTTTATTTATGTGCATAGAGTAGGTTATTACTATTTTTAGTGGGGGAGGGGGGATCGATAGCAGTTTTACGTCACCACTTCAGCTTGCATGTTGTTGTTGTACCGTTAACTTCTTTTGCTCCACAGAAATTGATTGAAAACTTTTCATCTTCTTGATGATCTCGTTGTTTTTTTTGAGGATTCCTGTGGAGCTTCTCTCCCTTCTCTTGTATTCAGGGAGCATGGAGCTTGCGGGGTTTTTTTGTGGTTTTTTTCGCTTTCTGCCTCCAGAAACCGCATTAGATTTTTTATCGTTAGGTATTCTTAGTCTTGGGATGCTTCCCACAGACTCACATTGCGTCCCGAGGTGGAGGGCAGGAGGGCTGGCGGAAGGGGTGAAACAGGTCGCACCTGTTTGGCGCACATCCTCAACTGCCCTCTATCGTTGGGGTGGGGATGATGGAGCTTGCGGGGTTTTATTTTTTCGCTTTCTCCCCCACTCCCCCAGAAGCTGCATTAGACTTTTTATCGTTAGATATTTTTAGTCTTGGGATGCTTTGGGGGGGAGGGGAATCCCACAGTCTCACATTGCTCCCGAGGTGGAGGGCAGGCGGAAGGGGGTGAAACATGTCGCACCAGTTTGGCGCACACCCTCAACCGCCCTCCGTCGGTGGGGTTGGAGCTAGCGTTGATCATTTCGTTTTATTTATAGGCCTACAGATCGACACAATAACTGTCTAAATGTTTATTTATAGACCTACAGATCGACACAATAACTATCTAAATGTTTATTATAGGCCAACAGATCGACACAATAACTGTCTAAATGTTTATTTATAGGCATACAGATCGACACAATAACTGTCTAAAAGTTTATTTATAGGCCAACAGATCGACACAATAACTGTCTAAAAGTTTATTTATAGGCCAACAGATCGACACAATAACTGTCTAAATGTTTATTTATAGGCATACAGATCAACACAATAACTGTCTAAAAGTTTATTTATAGGCCAACAGATCGACACAATAACTGTCTAAATGTTTGCTGTATATTTGCGCTGACACATATATTTGTTATTTATTTAACTGATACAACAACTGTTTCAATGTTTTGTTATTATTTGCACTTATTTATTTACACCGACACGGTATTTACTGTGACATAAATAACTATTTTAATGTTTGTTGCTTATTTACATTGACAGAATAACATAAGCTCGCAAACAACCGAAAGTGAACAATGGTTATCAAAAACTCGGGTGAAACTGTATGTACAGCAATGAACAAATTAACTGCACTGCTATTTACAGAGCCGCACAAACGAACACAACAACGAAAACACACCATCGTGTCAGGTTTACATAGTGTCACTTGTTATACTTGTGAGCGCCCCAACCAGTTTATTAGTAAATCACACAGTAGCTTACTATTTAGCCATGTCATAGCAACTTTACTAGTCAGTCACACACTATTTAGCCACAATATTTAGCTCAAGCATTTAGTAGAAAGTCACATACTAACCACATTATTTAGCCACGTCAATTATCGCAAGTCTCCGCCAGTTTAGTAAGCAACTCGAATAATAGACACCCTATTTTAGCTATGTCACTTGTCATAAGCCCCAGCCAGTTTACCATGCAATTTCTCTTTAATTTTTTATTGACCTAAGTAAATTTCCACAAGTTTACCAATTTATAACGCAAGTCCTAGCTAGTGTATAATATCTGTTTCTAGTTATTCATGTCAGTTTTCACAGCGTATCCTAATCAATTTATTAAGAAACTACACGAACAGCCGCGATATTTAACCACATCGATGTCTGTTTGCCTGATTAGATCCATTACTATCTTTATCTCAGTAATGTCCCTTATATTTCTTTTAGGAAACCATAGCCTTAGAGGTTAGAATGTTATCAGTTTTTGAAAAAGTACGTATTTGTTTAATTTAAAAAATAACTGTGTGGTAAGGTAGGTTTAAGCGATTATTTTCAAATTTTAATCCTTCTAATCATACCCTTGACGGGTCTTTATGATTGCAGTTGGAGAAACTAGATCAAACTTCAGGAACTATACTCATTAAATACTCTATTTCTTCCGTCCCCGAGTGTTACCCGTTCAGAAATTCTTACCCTCTTTGCAAGTTCGAACACTTCTTAAGACTTATAGGTTTCCTGGCCCCCACACATCTCCCTTACTCAGGGGGAACACTTCCCAAAATATATAATGACCTACTTAATATAATCAAATTTACCACCCCCCCCAAGCTACATATCTCCTAAATGAAAACACGGAAGTGGAAGTGTTAACAAATTACAAAAAAATTATTCAATGCTATGAATAATGCTAACAATTACAAACAAACAAAAACAAAGTAGTCACAAGGCAATAGTACAAGAAAAAAATAAAATGGTTCATCAAATCCGGATTGAAATTCCTAATAAGTGACTAACAGAACTCTCGCAAAAAGTACTAAATAAATTGTTCGTGATATATCATATCTTAATAAAGTCTTTTAGAATCTCTTACTCTTCAATGATTCATCGAAATCACATAAAGTATTTTGTTAAATAAGACAGTTTATAGTTGTGGCTAGAATAAGAAATCATAGAGGAAATATAACAAGGGTGACAGATTTGGACATTGATTCACCTGAAAGAAGTTGCTCAGACAGAGTTATCCTCCTTGGCGCGGCACAACTAATGACGGGACAGCCGCGGTAGATTTCTACTGCTGCAAAATTGTTCTCTGTGGCAGAGAATGTCTTATGACTAGGATATTTATATTATTTTTTAAAATGAACTTTTGAGAATTTATAGACAGACACAAGAGACTTTCAATAATTTGTATCAACACTCTACATGCACTTATTTATGAAAAAAGTACAAGTGAATTTAAACTTTTACAAATCACTCAGATTTATTTCCAAATCAAACAAATAAACCAGTCAGCTAAACTATACATTTGCTCTTCATTCTCACTGCCATTCAATGATTTTACAAAATAAAATAAACTACATGACCAATTGCTCCTGACAAATGGCATATTCCTAACCTCTGGTCAGTTTACAACAGAAATAACTGCATGTTAAAAATTCAGGATGAGACTTAAAGATACAAAACCCACACATCCAGTCAAACTAAAGAAAAAGAGTATACATTATATAATCATTAATGCACGTTAAATGAACAAATCAAAGGCTTGCAGGGAAGACAGGCAAATAGTTGTGAATGCTGTACAAATGCACTATATCTATCCTAACTGCCATCTATATGTGTGCTACAGGTACACAACAAAATTCTATGAAATGTTGATGCATATAGAAAACCTTTGATGTTCACATTGACAGAGATCACTTAAAATGCATGCACTAAAATTAATATCATACATACCAAAATGTACACACTCACATGCATACACTAAAATAATGAATAAAAAATGGTGAGTGTGTAAGAATACACAATTTTTAAAAAAATCACAGCATGATTTTAAATTACAGATGCAAGACAACACAGAATTGTTCTATTATATATGATATGCACACTACAGATTTAACAACTTGGGTTGATTGCATATTATTTAAATACACCTTAACACTAGAAGAAGCAAAATGTATGTGTTGTATTGTTTTAATGAAATTTTGTTTCAAAAAATAAAAATATCACTGACAATTATATGGTTTAACATAACGAAAGATGCTCATTTTTAATCTTTCTTTTTTCAAATGAATGAAAAATGCTAAATAAATTATTTCTATTCTTAGGATTAGTACCTATATTATACATAAATGATATGCTTGTATCCTGAATATTACACAGCTCTGCTACGAGTACTGTAATACCTACTTAAACATTAACAAAAGTGACAATTATTTCTCAAGTCTAATTTATACACAAAGTGTCAGTTCAAGCATTAGCCAATTTGAGCATTAATAGTGACACCTATTTCCCAGCAGGCACAATCAACCAGGTAATGGTGTTGTAGATGCTATGTCTGAGCACAATAAATCAGTGGTAACTATTCCCCAGGCTAGCAGTATACAGACAACAAATCAAAATGGAACACAAACCGACAGTAAAATATGTTCACAGTCACTCACACAAATATTATTAACAACACTATGCTAGCGAGCAAGCACCATTACAGCATAAATATACTATCAAATGTGATCACTACAACTTAAAACATAAAAAGCAGGACATACACTGTCCAGCACAATCAAAAGGCAAGCTTATCTATGATACAAGCCTGTCTTAACAAAGACTCATGTAAACAATTATGAATATTATTTTGATTATAAAGAGAAAAAATTATGAACAGCTCCACATAATAATTTGTTTCCAACTTGCTTTTATTCCAGCGCATAAAATGCTAGGAAGAAAAGAATAAATTGACATTAATTCTTAATGATGGCAATGCACATCTTTATAATTGTTCACATCTATTAAGTTGCTTTTTACTTGACAGTCTGATTACATCAAACATGTATGAGTGCATTATTAGATATCATAATGCACACAGAAGGTAAAATATCTTCAACGACTATAATAAATAATACAGTTTGTGTTATCTAAAGTATAGTATAACCAACTTCAGCAGATGTTAAATGGCCGGTGCAATAAATGTCACACCATGCTAAATATTATCAAATTACTGCTATGGAAACTGCAAAAGGCAAGATGAAAGAAACCAACATCTCATTCAGTAATCCCAAGTTCAAATCCATCAAACATGTAAGGCAAATGCTATAGGTGTTTATTTCAGAAATTACACACAGCTATGTTGCTCATTGACTAATAACAACAGGAAATATAATTCAGCTCCCTGGCAAATGGTATTTCAAAATGAAGAAAACAAAACACTTCAGATCATTCTCATTTAATAAAGAAGAGTATTCTTTCTCTCTCAAACACTAAAGTGACACACAAGTACACATGACGACTAAGACAATGTTAAACAACTTTGTGCAGCATGTCATTTATTAGTGTAAGCACATGAGAGAGAAAAAAAAAATCATCAGTTTTAGCATTAAGACAAAAATAGAGCTGATATATCATACTCATGTATTTATGTACAATATTAATAATAATATTATTACACTATAAAAATGTTTTGCACACAGTGCCAGGAGTAAATACATTTAAAATCTGATACACATATGAAAGTGACAATGCATACATCTGGAGATACTGATTTCCTAGAGAGACAATACACTAAATGATTAAACTGTCACGATTGTTTATAGACTTCTAGGGACGCTACAATGCATTGGGTTCCTTGGGAGACAATAAAATGTACTGATTATTTAGACTGCTCACGAGCTCTTTCAGTTTAAGAGAGCAATAACAATTATTTAAAAATAAAAAGACTAAGTTGATCAGTTAGCTGTGTAGGCAAAACAATATTAACAAAGAGGATTTACATATCTGAATGACAGAGATATACTAAAAGTGAATTTTTAACTGATGGCAGTTTGTAGATACAATTAATCAACTATCTAATGGAGTTGGTAAATGAAAGTGGATTTTCAAGACCTAGCATACAAAATAACTTAGCATGTTATGTTTGGTAAAGGATTACTTAGATATGATAATCAACACAAAAAGTGGGATCAGAGGCACACGATCACACAAAAAAATGAATAAAATGTGATGGTGGGAAGGGGATGACTGAAATATGTTTTCTGCACTGTTTACAACATAAAAATTAAACATACCACTCGACGGGTATTATCCATACTGACTATCTTTACCTTCACAATTCAATTGAGTTAAATGTTGTAAAGAGAAAGTTTAAATTGAAATATTTACTTTAAAATCATTAGCTTGAGCAAATATATTTACATATCACACCACAGATAAAACAAACAGGTCTTTATGACAATGCTGAACGGGCATACATTCATTAAACTAAGTCAGTGAATAGGCTTTCATTCATTATCAATATTTAGTGGTTCTTTTAAACAAAAAAATATTGCAACAAATATTCTTTCTAAAATGTTCTAGTTAACATTTGATGAAATAATTTGTTATGAAATATGCCTGACTCCCTTACAGACTACAAAACCCACTTCAACATTTCAAATAAATCAGAAATCCCCAATTTTTAGTGTTTTACAATTTATTTATTAGGTTGTATAACAAAAATTATTTAAACCAAATAATAGGACCGCTGGCAAATTCAAACTAGTACTAAGATACTCCTTCAGAGGCAAACTCTTCTGTATAACCTAAAAGTAAATTAGGGATTATCTCTTCTCTTTCTTCCCCATTCAACTTGCTATAATGTAGATTAAAGAAGATAATGTCCCTCTGATTGGTACAGAATACTTTAGGAGATGCTGCACCTTTTGACAGTTCTAAGTAAGAGACACTTTAATAAATTTTTAATTTAAAATAAAATCTCCCCACCTCATCTCACAAGCATGAAATTGTAAAACAGAATCTTAAGAGTTGGGTGATGATTCGCTGCTGATAAAAATGTACAAGAAATTATTAATCTAATAAGAGAGCAGCACCAAGAAATGTAATTCTTTTTGAATGTCCATTGGAAGATATGCCATACGGAACAGATATGATTCAACCCTGAAAGAGTTTACCTATATCTTATTATGGATTGAGCAAAGCCTATAAACTATATTTTAGTACTGCATATTAGCTAAGTGCATGCTATTTAAAAAGTATGTGGTCTTAAGATCCTAGAAGGGGTTCTAATGAAATTTTAACAAATAATACAAAGAATAAAAAAGAAAATGTACATAATTATAATTTCCAATTTAAAATTTTTCACACACAAAAAATATGAAAGTCTTCAGCAGGTCTTAAAATGGAAGGTTATTTAGCATATGTAAACATACATATTAAATTTTTAAAAATTATAAGCGATGCATTTTGAATTAGAGGTTTCACACACATGAGCAAAAGGGTTTTTTGTTTTGATTTTTGCTTATGCATACACTAAACAGTTTCAGCAAAAGAAAATGTTGCAGCAATAAGAAAGTTCAATAAATGCCTATATGGAAAAATAACACTCAGTTAACGTGCACTGAAAGTAATGGTTTGCTCAATGGATTTCTAAGAAATGATCAATTATTATCAATGATCATGTGGTTTGGACAAGAAATATTAAAGATACCCAAAGGCAAAAAACCTCAAAGCCATGTATCTGTTGAATATTTCTGTTATAATTTAGAGAAGTTTATCGCTAATAGGTAAAAAAGTTCAATCCAGCTCTCAACATTTAAAAGATAAAAGTTTTCATTTTAATTGTGAACAATCTGCATATTTTTAATAAATAATTTCATAAAGCCTTGAATGAGCAAGTATGTATGTTATGCAAATAGTACATGGTACTGGAATTTGGTGCTTAGAAAAAATGTGTATTAGCATATTTTATACAATAAAATAACTAAGTAAAATTAGAATTGTAGCATTTTCCAAATATGTGTTTTATCATAATTTCATTAATTAATAAAGTTAATGAGAGCAAAAGTTCTGACAGACAGATATCAAATGTTTGTTTGTAATTATACTTTTATATAAATCAAGTCATTCTAATAATAATAACTGTTCAAATCAAAATAAATAATAGTGAAAAATAATGGTTTTCATGTTCTTCATGCTGGTGTCAGACAACACTGTACTGACTGTGTCATAGATCACACATACTTGCATTGAGATTTGCAAAAGCCAATAAAACAAAAAAGCAAAAATGACAGTAGCGTAACATGCAAACAATTCAGATACATTACTGTTCTTTTTTTTTTGGCTATGAAATTATTTCAAACATAAAATTATACAAATGCACTTGTGCTGAAAAAATTGGCAAATGAATGCTGTCAAATGTAGTAGAGAGAAAAAAAGCAAGTTCAGCACAGCTTACTTCCCCATAATATTCCATTGCACCATGATAAACAAGTGATTAAATACAGGTGATATCCTCTTTATTTTCATTTCCATACAAATACAACCATCTACCTTACAAAATAATAATATTTCACATCCATCTCACTGCATTTAGAAGTACATCATTTTTGAGGGTTAAAATACTGAAACACCCATCATCCCTATTGTTACAATTTTTCACTGCTGAATTGTTAAAATACTACTTTTGATCAATGGTTCTCATTTCTGAATGTTAAAACATTGTAACAATTATCTGCCCTATAGTTATAAGTTCTTTCTCTCGACTGTTAAAACAGTGATGCATCCACTGACTCTACTGTTGAAAGGTTCCCGCTTTCGAGTGTTAATACATCCAAACAACCATCTAATCAATATTTAAAGGATCCCAGCTTTTCAGCATTATAAATGTTGAAATACCCATTTATCTGAAATTTAAATAAATCTAATATTTTACTGTTGGAAAAGGGTTGGAAATACTGAAACAGCCATTTTAATGAATCCCACTGACTGTTAAACACATTATCAGAAATATTTTTAAATGGTTAATGTTCATCAGACCTTTCTTGTGTGCATAAATATCAGGGACAATAAATGATTGCATGTTGCTTACATGTATCATGATTTACAGCATAGATATTATTTGTCTTTCATAGAAAAAGGTTTTCAATCAACCTTTGATAGTTGCATAAATTCAGGAAAAAGTTTAATGTATCTGATTTAGATAGATGTAAACCAACTGACTGACAATTATTTGAGCTATCCCCAAGAGTTCTCAAAAGAGTTTTTGCACCATGTTTCTCAGCATGTAGTATTTCTGAATAGCATCTATTAGATCCACATTATACTTATCTAATAATTAGTTTATTTTATAACTTTAACACAATAAAAGCATAAACTAATTTTAAAAATAAGCTATTTTATGTATATATTTAGAAATTAAATTAAAGCTTTACAGTTTAATGAACTGCTAATATCACAAAAATGTTGTGCAGTAACAATAATCAAGGATTTTTCAAAAAATTTTGCCACTGAAAACAGATCTTAGATACATAAAGTAAGTTGTTGCGTGCAAATTTAAATTTAAAATTAAGATTACAAAAGCAGCACCAGGTGACCACTGATAGGTCAGAGTTCACATGCATAATAGTAAACCGTTGGGTCAGGTCAACACCAACAGTCAGCAGAATTACAAATAAATGATTGTATCACTGAATAATCCAGTCATACTTTGTAAAACATGAAAATTCAATTCATCCGCTCACTGTCAAAAATGAAAGTAGGTGATAATGAAATCAAACAAACAAATATTTCTACCATCACAACCAAAGAAAATGTCTCAACAAATTCAACACTTGCATTCAAGAAACAAAACCAAGGGAAATATCCAAGCATGCACTGTTGTGTGAACGGTCAAGATATGCATCTTGGAAAATGCTAACAAGGTCTTGGAATCAGTGACCTTTCTGTGCTTCCTTTGCAGCAAGAATGAGAGGTACAAGACTGGCCAATGGTTTCGCTAGCCGCAAGAATGGATGCTGTAACAGAAACAAAGTATACAAATGATGAAAGATGCATATGCCTGCATGTATGTTTGTGTGTGTCAGTTTAAAATCGCATGGAATCTCAAAAATATATGCATACATTTCAGTAAAGTAACCAATACTTTTTAAAACTGAAAGTGAACAATATTATGTTAAAGAATTATATAATGCTAAATCTAAGGAACCAGTGAATATTGAAAATATTAGCCAACAATGACTATATGTTTTATATGTTTTTAATTGAAAAATCCATAATGCAGATCCCTATGCCACTAAAAACGTGTGTATATATATATATATATATATATATATTGATCTGCTGAGCCATTCTCAGATTTGCATTAAATATTATCAGTTTCAATTATAAACTGTCTACTGAAGTTTTTATTTTCTTGACATTTTATCAATGTACATTACAGTATATTTTATCAGTAACAAAAGAGACCATAAAGATTTATCAAAAGCCCAAGTACAGTTTGTCACTAACAGTAAGGAATACAAGTTTACTAAGAGACAAATGTAAAGCATAAACAAAATAACAACATTCCATATTCACAATTATTAGAAAAAAATATACCTAGTTATCAGTGTATGTTGTGATGTAACCTTAGAAGTATTGCTAATTGTTAAAAGTGCACTTTAACACAACACCTAAACTGGAATGAAGAAGTTCAATATTTAAAATTATTCACATTCAAATGATGGGCAAGTAAACTAATGATTCTTAAATTACAAACCAAAACATCAGATTAATAAAATGCACATTTCTCTGACTGCACTGTTGTTTACCTCAATAATGAGTTTCTAATTTTCTAAAAAGATAAGCTATACCAAACAGACATTATATCATTTAAGCATGCTTTTTTGCTAATAAATATGGTGCCTGTTTAGTTCTGGATTTATAAATTAGAAGCCCCCCAAAATCTGTATCATATTTTTTAAAACAGGAAAGTAGTATTTTAATAAAAAAAAAACAACAAACGTACCTTCAACAATTTAAAAGTGTTTGCTTTTTTTCAGAAAGGAAGATATTTCAATAAAAATGACAAATGTACTTTCAAAAAATTAGAAACATTTCTTTTTCAGATAAAATTAGTATTTTAATTTTTAAATATGCACCTACAATAATTAAAAGAAAAAGTATCATTTTAAATAAAAACCACAAATATACCTTCTATAATTCAAAAGTGCTTGCCCATTTCTCTGAAAGAAAAGTAGCGTTATGATAAAAACAATAATATACCTTCAACAATTCAGAAGCACTTGCTCTTTTTTCCACATCCACTTCCAAACATTTGTCAAGGAAGTCCTGGAAAACTGGGGATAATTTGTGTTTTTCCTTGATCTCTGGTTTTCCATTTGTAGCAATCAGATATAATGCCTAAGTAAATTTTTTTAAAAGTATTAGCCTTTTAATCATTATTATTTAAGATATTACAAGCTTTAAGATCAACAGTGCTAAAGCTGATTTTTAAAATTTGGAAATAAAGTATACCAACTAACAAGAGAAATAACTCAAGTTATCTGAAATAAGTGAAAATTGGTTGGCATGTCTCAACCACATACCTAAACTCTGCCCTTAAATTTTCTAAGAAATACAAATATTTATGTTGCACAATTTAAATTACAATTGTGCTCATTCAATGTGGTGCATTCCAACATTACATGGTCACATTGGATATCATATGAATATGAATCTTAGATTTCTCAAGCTAAAAATATATGTAAAAGCCTTTAGTGATTTGATTCATCCAATTAGTACATTCCACCAATTTTCAGTTCTTAAACCTTTTCATTAAATCTAATGAGTGATAGAGTTATGTTTTTGAAAATGTTGCTGAAAGCAAACATGATCAAAAAGGAAAGGAAAGAAGCAGAATTAATGTGAATGTCTTTTATAAAATATTTAGCACTCTAATGTAAATTACAGTATACAAGCATTGCAAAATGTTATAAGTGCAAGAAAAATTTTCTTTTCATTTATATAATAAAAATTACATAAATTATTGTCTTTCTGGTATATAAAACGCACATCTCAAATAATTTTTTCAATACTTACTTTCCTTATTGAAGTCATAAGTAATAAAATTACAGAATTACATCTTCAATTTCTAAGTATAATACATTCTTTTTTAATCTGAATTTAATGAAACTATATTCCCATGTTAGATTCAAGCAGTTTAAAAAAAGTGAGAATGTCATTTTAACAATTTGCCTATTGCATTTTTAATGCCTCACTTATCAAATGCAATACTAACATCTACAGCAGTAGCAACATGTTAGAAAATTAAAAGAATCATAATTACAGAACAGAATAAAATTACTCAGCATTTATGGCATACTGACAAGCTAGCAAGCACCAAAGTTAGCAAGGATTTATCAATGGCTATTGTGCTGTGGATCTCTATATCTGGTCTTCTGACTGCTAGCCCTTTCAAAACAAATGTTACACCTTACCAAGTGATGAAAGATCGATAATATAATTGCACCTACATGAAAAACTCAGTGCTCAAGGATATTACTTTTGCCCCTATAGGAACACATTCAATCTATTCATTAACGAACAATTTATTTTTAAAAAATTCATAACAGCAAGTAATTCATATTAAAAATTTTGTTTGGGTCTGGTGAATAAAATTAATAATACTGCTAGAGATAATAATATTGCTAGAGATCATTTTTATCAATGCAAAGTTACTTTTTACATTTATCATAATCAATATTCATGCCTGTTATCTGCTAAAGTTTCAATCCAAGAGATCAAGTATTCTTACAGAAGAAATACTTTTCCGTACTCTCAATCTTATAAATAAATACAATAGTTAATTCATTTTTAACAATAATTGTTTTAATTTGTTTTAATCCTTCAATCTTTCTTTGTTGAAAATCTATATATAATGATTAATGAAAATGATTATGAAAACTTACTGCCTGCTAAATTAACATTTGGACTATCTCTAAATTTCTTTACATCCATTAGGTTCTTAAAGGTTCTATTTAAGTCTTGTCTCAGATGTCCTAGTTCTATAAAATAAAACTGAAATTCTACATAAAATATGCAATTTTTGGTCACTTTAATCAATTAAATTATGATCTAATATAACTGTTCAGTATCTGGCTTTTAAACTTGTCGATTGCTCCCCTGCAAAAAAAAAATTACATTTTTTTTCTTCATTCTTAGCTTATTCTCTCCTTTAGGAATATGAGCAAAGGTTAAACTCATATATCTCTTCACCATCACAAAACAGCCAACAGCACAAAATACAAACCTATTATGAAAACTTTATGTTATCCTCTGTTGTATCATACATTCATACTAATATATACAATGCAAGAAGAAATGTTGATTCTTCAAGGTCCTCATGCGGTACAAAATTAAAGCTCCATTTTTCTTGTGGATTCTTCTAATTATATGCATTTTGCTCTCACTACAGAAACTTCACTCAGGGAAGAATTCAATTTGAATGAATAAAAGCAAACGAAAGACAAAAAACGGAGACTCATAAAACGTACATGAATAATGAATGGCAAGTAAATAAACTGTGCTTTACCCTCAAAGGATTTTCATTCAAGTAAGGTGGTTCACCCTCTATCATCTCAATGCACATAACACCCAAACTCCATATATCCACTGTTGGTCCATACTGTTTTCTGCACACACATCAAAAAGTGAATTTGAATTCAATTACAACAATCAGCAGAATTAAATATTATTATTATTGTCTCTAACCTCAGTGATATATTACTACTGATTCAACAGCCCTTCCAAGTTCAACAAGTCATGCTCTCAAGATGCATTACACATTTTTCCACTGACTTTAGTTCTGACCAAAACTAGTATCTAATGACCTTTTCAATGTGGATGCCTTTTAAGCCTTAGGGTACATATATTAGTTCTGCTATATGGACGCCTATTTGCGCAGTATTTATATTAAAGTATTTAGATTTGGTATGACAGGTGTTTACACTATCCCAGGTTAATCACTTTTGTAAATGCATTTTAAGAAAGGATTTTTTCCTAAGTAAGATTTCCTGCATGCTCACCAGATGTGCATTGTTTGTCTATGTGAATATATGCTGACCGTCTTATAGAGTATTCACATCTGGTTGTAAGACAGAAGAACATATACACAAAAGTGCACAAATGATAAAAGTAGCAAAGAAAATTCATTATGTATCAGAATTCTACCTTGTGACTACTTCTGGAGCCATCCAATAAGGTGTTCCCACCATTGTAGACCGCTTGGACTGTTCTGGTGACAACTGAGCACAAAACCCAAAGTCAGCTGTGCAGAGAAAGAACAGTTTATTTTAGAAGCAGAAAGGAATAAGGGCTAACATTATTTTATGCCCCTAACATTTAGATGCTTTTGTATAATTATTTTAAAAGAAAGCAGGATGTACACACTAGTTACTATATAAATACTTTCATCTCTGTCTCCTACCCAATATTTAAACAAACAAATTTGTGGCTTTGACTTTGGTAAAACACAAAAGGGATTTCTTGAAAAATGTGTGACAGCTGATCAGCAAAGCCACAAGTATGTGGTTGGTGTGCTAGGTTAAAAAAGAAAATTCAGTTTTCATTTACAGTTTTGTACTTGTCTCCTCTACTGTTACTGCTTTTTCCTTCTTAAGTGATTATCTTTTGGATGGTATTTTTCTATGTGACAAAAATAAAAACCAAAATTATGAAAGAAAAACTTACTTAGTTTAACACTGCCATCCATGCCCAATAGAATATTGTCACTTTTGATGTCTCTGTGAATGACCTGGTTTTCATGAAGAAATTCCAAGGCTTGTAGACACTGTGACAAAGCAATATAAACTGTGTGATTTGAGATTGGACATAGAAAGAAATTGTATTACACAGTTAAATTCTCTTATGCACAATGAATATAATGAAATAATATTTACACAAAGATCTTGTTCATTCCAGCACTAATATTTTCTTTTTAACATAATTTTATTTTCTTGTTATGAAATGGATGCTATAAAAGTATTGGTTACTATAAAATTTATACTCAGTCCCACAAATATATTTCAAATTAAATTCTTTCTAATAAGGAAACGGTGTAAAATGGTTTATAACAGATATACTGTTTTGTTTATTATAGTTTTCTCTCAAACCTAATTATAAACGCACATAAATATCAAAAGTTGAAAATGATCTCTTTGAAAATTACCTGGAAGTCTTTTTAAGCAGGGTATCATCTCATTTACATGCTGAGCTGATTTGAGGTATGTACTTTTATTTTATTTTGAAATGCTGAAATAGGTCCAGAAATCAAGATTCTAACTGAAACTAAGAAGTAAAACTGTTACCTCACGACACACAGCTGCAATCTGTCCTTCATCCATACAGGTTTCTGTCACAACATCAGTCAAAGAACCACCAGCAAGAAATTCCATCACAACCTGTATGACAATCAATATCATCATGAGAAAATTTTAAAAAATTAAATTAAAAAATAAAAAAATATAACAAATATATGAAAACCAAAAACCATAATATCATCTTTATATCTTATAAAACTGTTTTCTAAAGTTATTTAAGATTTTATGGACTATCTTAAAATTTCTTGATGAGTATCAAGAGTTAATACAAATAAAAAAGAGAATTTACAAGAAAATCTGCTGAAAGTACACTCACCCAAAGTTCTTCCCCCACAAGGTAACTATCAAGATAATTGACAATGTTTGGATTCTGATTTTCTCGCATGACAAGGATTTCATTAATTATAAGCTCCTTTTTCGGTTGCTGAGAAAGGTTCATGGTCTTAATGGCCACCTCTCGTCCTGTTGCTACTTCTATTGCAATATACACTGTTCCTGAAGCTCTGCAATTAAATTACAAAAATATATTAGCAACAGCTGCCCAAATAATGCCAGAAAAAAATGAAAAGGTTGAAAAAGTAAAATGTAACTGGAAGAACAAATAGAGAGGGTTATGATTTTCAAAAAGATTTAACCTGTTCGTCGTCTTCGGGACAAATTTGACGCCTTAAAAAAAATTCTACACACGTCCTAGGGACAAAATGGGATGCCACGCCCACAGGCATGGCTAAAACGATCATGCTATTAAAAAAGATCCAACTAGAGTGAAAGAAATATGTGGTCTGCCTCAGCAACCACTGTGCTCTAAATTCTATCTTTAGATATTATAATTAGGATGCTCATGTGACTGAATTCCTGCAGTTTGTAACACAACCCTGCATCTTCCTGGAAAGTTGGCAGACTTTACGATTATGTAATCTATCTAAATCTGGCAAGCGCACATTTTCAGTTGATTATTGTGAATTTGCTTGTACTGCTGGATCAGAGTGTGAGGAGAGGAGATTTTCTTCAGAAGAAGAGGATATTGAACAACCTAATATTCCACTTTTAGATGAAAGAGGTGACACCAATGCCACTGAATCTAGAAACGAAACCGGTCGCCCACATGGCGACATTTTGAGTGTATCAAGTGACGCACGCGTCGCGAGCACAGAGATTCAAACATTTGCAGGCTGTAGTGGGGTAAAAATGCAGTTTCCAGAAAATGCTACAGTACTTGACATTTTTCAGGCATTTTTACCAGAGAATTTTGTACAAAAGATCGTCGAGTACACTAATATATATGCATCTCAGCAACTTTTGCAAGATAACCTTGTGCTACAAGTCGTATCAAGAAATGGCATGATACACAGGTGTCTGAAATATATCAATTTTTGGCACTTATTTTTTTGATGGGAATATGTAGACTACCCACATTGAAACATTATTTTTGTAAAGATGAAGCCTATGGCCAACCTTTATTTCGTAAAGTAATGTCTGGCCATAGATTTTATTTGTTACTAAATTGCCTACATTTTTGTGATAACGCCGTCTCCGATCCTACCGACCGTATCCACAAAATTCGATTGATTATTGATCATTTCAGACAAGTATTTTCATCCATTTATGTGCCTGGAAAAAATATTTGTGTGGATGAATCCCTGATGTTGTGGAAAGGTCGTTTAGGATTCAGGCAGTATATAAAATCTAAACGGGCTAGATTTGGAATAAAATCATACGAAATTTGTGAGAGTCTGACAGGGTATGTTTACGATTTCATTATGTACACGGGGAAAGACACTGAGTACACTTTTACTGATGGAAATCAGGGTGAGAAAGTTGTTCTAACTCTTTTAGAACCACTTCTAGGGAAATATTACAAGGTGTACACAGATCGCTTTTTCACAAACCCCATCCTAGCGCGCACTCTTTTGGCAAACAACACATACATATGTGGAACTGTCATGGGAAACAGAAAAGACATGCCAAAGAACTTTCCAGGCGCTAAGCTCACTCCAGGACAAATTTCAATTGTCCATAATGATGGCATTTCTTGTTTTGCATGGCAAGACAAGAAACAGATACTCATGCTAAGCACAATGCATCATGACAGTACAATAATAAATACAGGCAAAAATCATTACAAAACAAAAGAACCAATTCTAAAACCAGCTTGCATTTGTGATTACAACAAATATATGGGAGGGGTGGATTTGTGTGACAGTGTAACAACTGCATACCCTAGCATCAGAAAAACAATAAAGTGGTACAAGAAAGTTTTCTTTCACATTCTTGACATTGCACTGTACAATGCCTGTGTTGTTTACAAGAAACACACAGGTAAATCAATGACATTGCTAGATTTCAGAGATGCAGTATTGAAGCAAATACTAGAAAAATATCCTGAGGTCAATGTTTCTAAAGGTGGTCACGCTTCTGCTGACAAGTTTGCCACCATCTAGACTGATGGGTATACATTACATTACACTTTTTCCTCGTATTGATCCAAGTAAACCAACACCAAGGAAAAGATGTCGCCTTTGTGCAGACCACAAAGTTGAGAAAAGGACACGTCACCTGTGCCCAACATGTGATGTTGCCCTATGTCTTACCCCTTGCTTTGAAAAATTTCATTCAAAGCAGACATTGTAAATTCTTTTTTTCTAATTCTTCTTTCCTGTTTTTGTATATTTTCTTCTTTATATTATAGGAGCATTTTGAACATTTATTTTTATAATTTACAACATATATATATATATATAAAACATGTGTAATTCAGCAACATAATACTTATATTTATTTTATTTTCATTTACATTATTACATACTACTAAAATTTATTTGTAGCCTTCTTTTACTCCTGATGAAATCGAATACATACTCAGTATTTTTTATTTTTACCTGACAATTTACCTGTGTATTCATTGTACAATACAGAATAGCAGAGTATACAAAATTTCTAAACTTTACTGATGTTGATTTCCATAATAACATTTTCTGCATCTGCATTTCTACTTCACTAAGTCTACATCTGCAATTTTTTATTTTATATATATATATAAATCAACTTACCAAGCAGTGCTACCTTCTTCATTTTCTGCATTGGGATTTGTGAAAAATTGGACATGTGTGCAACTAGTATTTGGTGTGTTATCTACATGTATAATATGTATAAATCATCTTACCTTTACCAAGCAAGTGGCTGACATTGTTTCCTTCTTCATTTGTGTCTTGGATTTTTGAAAAAACATATTCTTGAACATATGTGCTTTCTTCACTTCACTAACTGTGACTGGTGTGTTATCTACATATACAATTTTATTATATATAAATCATCTTACCTTTACCAAGCAAGTGGCTGGCATTGTTTCCTTCTTCATTTGTGTCTTGGATTTTTGAAAAAGAATATTCTTGAAAATATGTGCAACCAGTATTCACGTCACTTCAATTTGTGCTTCACTAACTTTGACTGATATGTGTTATCTACATGAAAAATTTTCTTGGGTAGGGGAGGACACTATTTTCTTCTTCTTTTTTCCTTTCGTGGATTTTGGAAAAAAATTATTGTTCAACTGGAAATGTGCGCAACTAGAATTTCTTCTATTCACTGGAACTTGTAAACTGTCATATAAATAAAAATGAGATCTATTTTTCTACATTTGGAAGCTTTCATCAGACACATCTCAGGCGCTGTAGTCACGAGTAAAAGTACTTGGTGTTGCATGCTTGACGCTCTGTGTTTTAGGACTGACGGGTGGGACTTCTGATGAAGCGACACGCTGGATTTAATTCCTAAATATTGCCGAAACATCCCCACAAAATTTGGACACTTTTATATTTTTGTGGTGCGGTGTAAAGTCCTTCAGGAATACGACAACAATGATAAAAATCGCAAGTACAACAAAAAGGTAAGAAAATTTTTTATTATTTATTTATTTTTCAATTTTAAAATAACTTTTAAAGAAAGTTTAATAATTCTATAATATGTCTATAATAGTTTAAACTTTAAATTTTGAAAATCCATTATAAATCACACTCGCTTTTCATTTTTTAATACGGCTACCGAGAAAATTGTTGCCAGGCGGCAAATATGCGTGTCACAGAGCCGCCATGATGCATTTTTCGTAGTGACGACAAACAGGTTAAAGAATTTTATAAGTGATAAAAGATTTAGAACTTACTTTCAGAACATGATACTTAAAAAGAAGTTAATCTATAATCTCCTATGTAAATGAGTATATAACAACAATCATAAGATCATATAATCTTATAATCTATAATGAAGATAATAAAATAAGGTACAATCTATAATGAAAACTAATGGCTGACTAATGGAAGCATACTTTGAAGATACTTAGCAGAATAAAAGTATGATAAAAGAATCCGGTGAGAGCAAAATATGACCTAAAATAATTTAAAGTTCCACCTCTGCTGATTTATGTTACTAAATTTTAAAATCCTTTTAGCTTATAAAAGGATATTATGAAAAAGCTTTATTGTACAGAAAAGACAAGCTCTAATGTTTGTATCAATATAAAATAACTTATAAAAGTAAGCATACAGAAATAACATTTGTAAAACAAACGTTTGGATGTGAACATAAAGAAGAAATTAATCAATCAATCAGTATATGGGAAACAAAACAAACAAAAAGTTTAATAATAGTAAACATATTTTATAAACTGTACATGAAAAGACTGAAGAAGAAAAGAAACGGAAAAATACTATTTCAAATGTGACTTCCTGCACTCTAAAAATTGGGTCAGCAAGGCAACTTTCTTAAAAAACTGCTGAATATGTAAGTAACAAGTCAAATATCTCCAAACCAACAAAGGGATTTAAAAAACAATATATAATTTCTGATCGGTAGATAGTACGGATGAAATATTTTCAATGATTAGATTTCATTGTGATAGTTTATGTTTTAACCACTAATGGAAATTGCTCTTATATTACTGAAAGAGAATTTTAATCACATACCCTTGGCCAATCTTTTCCATCTTCGTATACTTCCTGTTAGGGTCTCCTATTGACACAATGGTACGTAGTTTCTCCATTATTTCTTCATCAGTCATTTTTTTCTTTTTGGGCTTTTCTGTTTTGTTGTCTGTTCCACCATCACCACTCTTTTCATCTTGCTCAATGGCTTTAGTGTACTGAAAAGATAAAACAGGCAAAAATGAAAAATATACATCAACAAGAAAAGAAGAGTCAAATAAGTCAAAATATTTTTCCTAATTGCTTTGAGTTATTGTAAAGTACAATAAACTCCTTATGCTGGTGATATATAAGAAATAAGTTCTACTGCCAGATCAAAAAATGTTTTTGACATAAAACAATGAAACTAATTTTTTTTTAAAAATCCCACATAAAATCAAAAACAAACCAGTCTATGTAAACCCAATGCATTATTGATCTGTGTCTATTTTTGATGCCTCATAAATTCATATTTAAGAACAATAGTTTAGCAAGGAGAAATTGTTAATGTAAAAAGGAAAGGAACAGAAATGAGTACCTAGAAATTGTATTGTAGTCGATTTTGTGGTGCCTAACTTTGTGATCAACTGCTTGCTGAGTGTGCTAGAGTATATCCCTTAAAATAACTCATGAAATTTTGCAAAATGTCCAAAAAGACTTTTTGGGAAAGTGTGTGTATGCATATGTGTATACCCCTTAACCCATGAAATTTTGCAAACAGTCCACAATGGCTCTTTGGAAAGAGAGAGTGCATGCCTGCGTGTGCGTGTATTGACAAAATAATTAAATTTAATTTTTTACAAATGTATATATTTATTTTAATTCAGATGAGCTAGTATTCATTACTAAGGGAAGAATTCATGTTCTTTTAGGACTAAAAAACAAAGGGCAAAAGAATAATTAGAAAACAATTTATAAATTCTTCTTTATGTATTTCATGCTACAGTTCAAGGAAATTTAATTTAAATTTATTTTAATACAAAAATATTGTTGCTAAAACATCTTCACAATCAACTAGTTAGTCTACAAAGATATATACACACAATACAAAAAAATCCCACATAAAGAATCAACAATAAAAATTGTTCTCTCTCTCACACACACACACACATACACATGCATGCACGTGCACACACACAAATGAACTAACAATGGATTTCGTTTTATCTGGTCTAGTGGCAATGGGAGGTGGTGGTGGTTCCTCTTCATCTTCATCATCGCCTGATGCAGCCAAAGCATTTGGCTCTAGTTTCTGCAATATGTATAAAATAAAATGAGTAAGGTCATATTTCTAAAAGTATGAAGCATGTCTGTATGATTGTGCATATGTTGTGAGCACATATTTGCATCACCTCATAAAGGAAAACTAATTAAAAAAGCCTAACTGAAATATATTTTTTCTTAAATTCATATTTTTATTTTACTTCAATTCTTATTTTTATATACACATCTATAGTCATTGCTGCAATTTAATATTTTCCTTAGTCCCCCTCCTCCCCCCACACACATACTTTTCTATTTTAAACTGTAAAAGAATAGTATAAAATGAATGTTGGCTTCTTACATAATTCAAATATAATTTTCTATACTGATAATGTTTTACTAATGATTATAATTAAATATCTAAACTGGTGGCTCTTCTGCTGATGTCTTATCTGGCTCATAACTAAATTATGTGAAACTCACCTAAATTTACTATACATATAGACCTCAATGTTACATTTACATTCAGATCTTTGTCAGAAAATGACAGGCAAGTAGAAAAAGGTCTCTGAATAAAAAATACACCTATTGTAAAAATTAACCATTGCCTTGTTGCATTTTTTTTTAACACCTGGATACAAATACTGATTTTATTGCATCATTAATATCTGTCAAGTTGCATGCAGTACCAATCTTATCACCTAGTCAGGAAATTTGCCAGCTTAGAAACATGCACACAGAGAAAATGAGAGAGGAGAAAAATAGACAAACTGAAAATAAAAGTAAATAGATTAACATAATGGTTTACGCTGTACATATGACAAACATCATTGTGTTCATGAATTTCTCTGATGCCAACAACTGAACTTAAAGACCCAGGAAAGATAAGAGTAATATGTGCTTTAATGGCCAGATTTACCTGATTTATGATGACTGTTGCAGAAACTTTGTCTGAAAGATTAGATTTTGAAGAGTTGCTGCCTGCCAAGCAAAAATAGATACATCTGATGAAAGAATATGAATTCTAATAACATTTAATAACTTAGTAAACTTCAAAAAAAGTGTAAAATCATCAAATCACTTACAAAATACAATTTATTCATTATACCTTACAAAAAAAACCCAACACATTCCTATTCTAATAATTATACTAAGAAATGGTCTGCTTAACTGAATACACTAAAAGATATCAATTACTGTTTGTTGCCATTATGCTTATGAAATAAATAAAATAAAAACACATTCAACACTACACTTTTCATATTAATGATACAATGATACTTACAATAAGAAATGCCAGTTCTGAAAGACTTACTGGAAGGTTTGATATTTAGCATGTACTTTGACTCGCGTCTCTCTTTAGATGATGTGTCATAGTAATTAAGAACATCAAGCACGGCCTGGGGATTCTGTTTCTGTTCTGATTTAGAGATATTTGCAGACTGCAACAGTCGAGCCCATGCTTCTGGCATGCCCTACAGGAAAGAATCCTTAAGATGAGTCAGTAAGAAATTTTCTATTGTACAATCCATCCGTCTCAACTAAAGCTGAGATTGGAGACAAAATGAATAACAGATACAATAAGAAATCTTTTCAAGTAATTAAAAATCCATTAACATAAAGCAAAATTCATAACAGTATTCAATTAATAATTTGATTACCAACCTCAACTTAATCATTTTATAAAATCTTACTAAGCCACTTAATTACTAGTATCAAATATCCATTATACAAAGCTTAAATTTCTAAATATACTGATACCCCTGCATTTAGCATCAGCAAGCATAAAGGAAATAAGGTAGTCAGATTTATAGCAAGAGTCAGATATTCACCACAGCATATGGGCAGAAAAAATGACATAAACCGCAGACAGCACATGGGACAGGTAAAAAAACTTTGGATTCCTTGCACTATCCTGAGGATAGGATGGATGTTCTTATGGCAGATGCTTTGAGAGGAGTTCTGATGGATGAGGTTGCTGGGTGAAAGTGAGCTAGGTACTAAAGGCACTAATGTAGACAATACAAAAACATATGATTTATTAATTGAGCCTTTGGTACCAAACTTCCGAGTTCAATGATACAGATATACCAGAGGACTTAAATAGGCATGTGTTGTCTCCATGTCTTCAGACACACCCAAAAGAATATCACTAGAATGCCAGCCCGACCAGACATGTTAGTATAAAGAAATTGACAGTGACTATTTTACATTCTTGCCTGCACTGGGGTCAGCATCTCACTTTTCAACCCAAAAACAATATAAAATTTCTCTTGGTCAGTGAAGAGAAATTAGGCACCAAATGTAGTAAGACATGGTGCTGGTTGTGGTAATAGCTCAGAAGAGAGTTATCCTCATTGCAGAGATAATAAACCTGCTGGGTACAGAAGTATATTTCAACTGTCTGTATTGTGAAATCACTCGTTGGGCTATCATCAACATTCCCCCAACCTAGGAAAGAAAAGGGAAGACTGTATACACATGCAGCTATGGAATACCACCTGCCTATTAATTCATTCCAAAAGCATGATTCGACTGTTAACAACCCCCTAGTCTGCTCTGTCAGTAGGGATCTGACAAATACTCAATACATAGTCATAGCCATAAAGAGACAGGTATGTTATTATGCCCTATCATTTATGATACTGTGAAAGACCAGGACACTCAGGAATATCTGATTGTTCTGGCTGATGACAGAGACAAATTTACACCTCCAATGGATCATATGTTGAAAAAAGCTGCTGACTTGCTGCCACAAGCCATGACCATTTACCAAGTAGTTAGAAAAATCAGTTCTTTTATCTTTCTTTACTCTCAAGGTGCTGCCACCAGAGAGGTCTGTCAAATTTCCCATCTTCATTTCATTCATCCCAATACTATGGGCCCTCACATAATGTTTATTAATTCAACAAGAGAAAAGGTAATATTATGTGAAATTAACATTATTCGAGAATTATTATAAATAAACATAATAGTGAAACAAATTTTAATAATAAATAAATTAATTATTACCATAAGAAAATAGTTTAAATTACACAGCTATAACATACTTGTATTTATATTATTCTCATGTTCTGCTATAACTTCCTGTTTGGTTTGCAGTGAAATTGATTTTCAAGTTTGTTTTCCATTATTTACTTTGTTTTAGAAGCCACAATTAATTAATGAAAGTACTTAAATTAATAAAATATTATAAGGAGCTCTTTTCAAATGTACTATAAATTCATATATAACTACTATCTATTGTATAACATCCTATATCCTCAATTTTCTTTGAAAATACATATTCATTCTAAATACATGCTTACAGTGAACTCTCCAGTATGAGGATCAAAACCAACATGAACAGTATGTTCAAAGTTGGATGGCGGTGATATGACTGGTTTATCATTGGTAACCTTCATGGTCTTGCTACCTGTAATAAATAATTCACTTAGTATGATAAATGAATGAAAAATTATATTTAAAAAAAAATGACGAGTGATAACAATTATAAAATTAACTCAGAATTTGTATATGTATGTGTGCGTGCACTTTTACTCTTTATTTGTGTGTGTGTATGTCTGACACATATGCATTTTTGTGTGTATACAAGTTACAACACACATATAATTAAAAGTTTCTGTCTTCAGACTTTACAAAAAGTAATAAACAAATGTAGGTATAGGAAAAACAATGTGCTGAATGTGTATTTATGTAAATAAAGTGTTTTTGTCTGCTGTGCATTGTATATGGTTTAAACTGTCATAAGAAATAATTATTAAAAAAAAATAATAGTAAATGTTGTGTCACAGATAAAGAAAATAAAATTAGGTTAAAACAAACAAGAAACTAGATAGATAGTTACACAGACAGACAGATAAATTAGGCTTGAAAACTCCGAGAAACACACAAAACAAAAATTATCATAGATATGTATATTTTTTTTATAAAGCACCTTTAAATACAGACCACTCTATTTTTACAATTCTTTAAATCGTACTAGTAAGAGTTATATGTAATATAGAAAACTTTCTAATCACATTAATGGGTTTTGTTGATGTCTGTTGTATTTTTACTTTTATTTTTTTTAAAACAGAAATTATGAATCTCATAAATGTTTTGCTTTATTTTAAAAAACACTTAATTTTATTAACCAATTAACAGTAAGTAACAATAAATGAAGTTGTACAAATAAATTGTTCTATGACACATTTTGCATTTTTTTTAATAAACAAAACATAAGCCAACCAACCATTAACCCACCAAACAGAAACAAAACAACAAAGCCACCCACCCCACCTCCAATTCAACACAACAATCAGAAATATGTGAACATGAGAAATTTCAAACTATCATACACACATGGTTATTCACTCATTAAATACATACAAGCTCAGTTTACATAAAGTAAAAAATTGTTGAAGATTTGTCTCACCGCTACGCCTTTTTGTCAAAGTCTGCCAGCTTCCAGGCATTTTAGTAGTAAAATATTTCCACTTCAGTAACACTCTTATCCAATGTATTTACAAATTTAATGTTCTTCTTTGTAAATAACAAATTTAAATTATCTTTAAAATTAATTAAATAAAGGTGATTTGATCTCACAATGTGAATTTAGCATTTTTTATATATAAAATATATCTTAATACAAATAATAATTATACACGCTTTGATGATAAAAGATCAAGAATCACCAAATAAAGCATTCTGGACTAAATTACTGTCTTAGAAATACTTTCAATATATATATATATTTCAAATATATAATCTAACATCATCAACAATAAATTTTATATAAGTCTAATGTTAAGAGATATATTTCTTGTAAAATGTAACAAGATATGTTTATTTTTTGTTGTTCTTTTAACTCTTGACAAAACAATTATTCCTGAAATGTTGGTATTCCCAGACAAATCATATCCTAAGTGTTCTTTATATGGCTTATTAATTAAAATTCTGACACAACCAAGCAGAACTTGAAAAAGAACTCCTGTCACAGCACGACACAGATGCAACTGACATTTTTGGTTACAGCTGTTCAAGTACCAGCCACACATGTGAGTAATTTTCTTAAATGCTCTTGATTACAAGAATATAAATATGCTTCTGCGTTTTGAGAGCTAAGCAAGTGTTGCATGCATTGAAAGGAGATAGTGTTTCCAGAACACAACCTTATTTTTGAAATGTTATTTATATAATTTGATTTTAAAGAATTGATTAAAGAAAATGTATATAACTGAAATAATGATTTATTATTACATTGAGCAGGATATTTATTATTTATCTGAAGATTTTTTTATAATGAGGAGTAGGAAACAATGTATAGACTTTAGTAAGTAGTTTCATCTATTATTAATAGTAAATACAATTTTAGTGTTCTTTGTCAGTTCTCAGATTTAGTTGGTCATTCAGAAATAAAATTTTAAACAAATAAAAAAATGAAGGTGATATACTTATAATATTCCACTAATGGAGATTTCCTGTTTATAAAAAGAATAGTTGCTCAAAAATAAATATCCAAATGATATTTAATTAAATAAAATGTAGTCATTAGAATGTGATAGTCAAATAAAACAAAACAGACATAAAAACATGATAAATTGATAGTCAAATGAAACAAAACAACCATTAGAACATGATATTTAAATAAAACAAAATATACTTTAGTCATTAGGGTTTGTTATTCAAAAGAAACAAAACAGCCATGCAAATATGATATTCAAATGAAACAAAATATAGTCATTACAAAAGATTATCACAGCCAATTAGCACCTATTTATTTAATTATTATGACCATTTGCACAAAACCAGTAAGTTAAATTAATAAGATTTTAAAAAAACAAATTGGTAAGTGCAGATTGCAGGAGATTTATATTAGAACGTTTTCAATTTTGATCAAACAAAATATTAGTTTTTAAAGATATTTTTTTAAATATGAAAAGTTATTGTGTAATAAATTAAATCACAAGTATATATACTGCATAATTATGATAAAATCAAATGCTTTATTACAATGATTATGATAAAAAACAAATATTACAGTAAATATATAAAATTAAATTGTATTCAAATATACTTTTGAAATCTCTAATTTTTAAAAATTATACACACAGCAATAACAAAAATAATAAACCTATTTTTTTTCAATGATGTAATGTAAAAAAATGAATGTCAATGAAGAAAAACTGTGGCAATAAGTGGATTAAATAACATTTTATACAACTCCTTTTCCAAACTAATGTTGCTGTGTTGCTTGCCATTAAAAAGAAAAATACAAAACCACTTGTACAATTAACTCCTGCTTCAGTGCACATGAAAGAAGTGGAGTACATGTACCACTTCTAACTCAGGGCTAGCAAAAGGAAATCACAACTTAAACGAGAATACTTACTACAGGAAACAAAAAGTTTAGCATTAGTTCACTAAACAAATAAAATAAATATTGTAATTATTTTTTGAAGGGAAGTTTTAAAGACGATGATAGAATTAAACATATTTTATATTTACTTAAATTAAAATAAGTTTTGGCAACTACAACTGTTAAGGATGGACACAGTTATTAAACTTCATTAAGCACTCACAATTTCACAATTTGAGATGTATTTACCTTAGCTGACTTGGCATATAGTAATTTATATACTTATATGTTCTCTCAGTTTAAAAGAAATCTAATCATGTCAGTAAACAAATGCACATAAGTTTATAACAATTGACATTTACACAATAGTTTATATAAATATAAGAAAAAATATTCCATAAAACAAACAATTAGCATTAGTAAATATAGTATTAATAAATATTGTGTAATAAAACTAGAATCAAAATCTACATATAGTGATTGAATGTGTATTGTAAGAAACAATTTATTATAAATCTACAACACTAGAAGGAGAGACTTTTATATTTCTCAGCAAATCCTGTCCCATACATAGCTTAACAAATTTTCTTTTAAATTTAAATTTAAATTTAGCTTAACAATTTTTTTTCAAATTGTCATGTTCTCCAACACGAAAAAACAATCAATCAACAACTATGCAAAAGCCAGGCTCTTACATATGAATCTTTCAAAAATCTATAAAAGATATATCAAATTAAGTTCTAAAAACCAAATATTTTAACAAGTTTTATTTCCAAGTTCTTAAGTAAAAAACCATACACCTCTGCTTTATTCCCACCACCCCAACCCCACCCACCATCAAATTTTCAATAACAGAAGTGGCAGTGCAAGTAATGAAGCATGTAACAAAAGCTGTATATATATTCATTTCTATTTAAAGTGTTTGACTTAATAAGTGCATGCTATGGAAACAAAAATCATGGTCTGATTTAATTTTCTAAATATCAATGCCCACAACCAAATATAAACTTATCTGATCATCTTGGCCTAAATCTTGTTCCACTAGCAGTAAGTAACAAGACACCAAAGTGTTGGCAATGAAATATCTTTCTCAGCATATGTTCCAGAACACTTAACCCATTCATGCAATTATGAATGCAAATGTTAGAGGTGCAACAAGCTAAAGAAAGAGGGATAGTAACAATGGTATTCTCAACTAAATGGTATGTTGAATTTGTTTTTACAATCATATTTATGCATGCAGTGTGAAAATAATAATGTGTATCATTTTATGGAATATATAAATTCATAAGATTACATAATGTATGCTCACAAATCAATATAATACTTAATAGCATAAGTCAAAATATTTTCTTTAATTACTACTAAAGTCTTTTATAATTCATTATAAATATATGGACAATAAATCGCATTACTGAAAAATCCCCTTGTTAGTACATAGTAAAGTAGAACTACTAACAATAAATTATTTCAAAGAATGTGTGTGTGTGTGTGTGTGTGTGTGTGTGTGTGTGTGTGTGTGTGTGTGTGTGTGTGTGCGCGCGCGCGTGCATGTGTGAGACACAGAAACAAAGCACAAAAGCAAGTACACCAAGCCAAATTTCAAGAAAAATAAATTCAGTCCTGTTTCTTTAAAAAACAAGAGAAAAATATATATCAATTAATGTATTAACTCAATCAGTCAATACAATGTAAACCTAACTGATTGATCAGGTTTGGAATTAATAAAGACAACCACAAGGGGATTCAAGTAGAATGCACAATTAGTGAGGTAAAATGGACAGGTATATATTTTCAAGTTTTGCATTGTTACAACAAATAATGATTATATGTAAATAATCTGACCCTCGACATAAAAAATACTGTAAAATCACATCATCAAAGACAATAAATCATTTTCTATTAAAACAGAAACTAACATTATCTGGTGTACTTTCTAAATAGTTGTAGTTTTCATATTGCCCTATTCAAAATACCAACATGGAAAAAAAAATCTACAACAGTAATTAAAACTGTGTTTAACAATCACATCAAAAAAGTAAGTAATTTCTGATAAAGCTTTCATACTTTATATGATTTATTTGAGTAAAACTAAAAGTGTTAGCAAATTCAATAAAACTAAACATTTTTAATAATGCAAGATTTTAGGTGTCACTGTACTACTGTAAATTCTCCTTTGAACTAGTGCCTTGATCCTCAGAATAATGTGCTGTGCTTTACTTAAAATAAGCACTGCATTAATAAATATGTAGTCTACTATTTTGCATTCATTAGAACTATTTTTACCCATTCGCTGTTTATTTTAAAGTTCAAGACAATAAAAGAAGATGAAGTGACTCACTATTCTACATAAATGCCTTCCACTGCTTTTATAAGAATCCATGTTTTTGTTTATGTAAGAATAAAATTCACGACTACACAATAACAAATATAAATTGCTTTTGTCACTGAAAATATTTTATACAGAGCAGAGATATAAAATACATGAATTTAACATGACTATTTAGTATTACACTTTACAGTATTTGAAAATAATATGTACTTTTACATCTGGATACAAACAGATAACCCTGAAGGAGTGAATATAAAGAAAGAGAGAGTATTAGGACAAAAATGAGCTGATGGGGATATTTATAGAGCATGTGCATAGAGTTTTATCAAGTATTAACTATTACCACATTACAGCTAAAAGAAGAAGCCTACCAACCTTTAGGGGTCTTTGATTTCTTTCTCTCATCTGGTTCTCTAGGAAGTGGTTTATATTCTTGAGATAATGATGATTCCCTAAAATAAAATTGAAAAATTAATAGTAATATACATTTTTAAAAAAAATTAAAGTGTGTATAATTTAACCAAACAGGTTCTCATTTAATATTTTTTTAATATTAATTTATTATGCACACATCTATGTTGGACAAACAATTTTGTTCATTGCATGAAGCTAAAGCAACTGTAAAGCTTTTATTATTATATATCATAATATTATTTATTTTAATCAAATTTTTGTTATCTGCCAATGAAATTTCAACAAACTCAATTCCTTTATAAAATGAATTATAATTCAGTGTTATACTGCTAAACATACTTCAATGATGTTGTAATTAGTAATATAGTTAAAAATTATAACTTATAACAATATATTATAAGTAAGACTCTACAAAACAAGGACTACCAACAAGTGAATATAAATAAATGATCTCTCTTGCATTCTTCTTCAGACAAATTGTCATTTTAAAAAATTAAATTCTTAATTTTAAGTTCAAATTGTAAAAGTAAAAGATATACAGAAAACTATACCACCACCATCAAGATAAAAATATTAATGAGTAATAAAAAATGGAAGTGCCTTTTTCAAACATATGCCACACTATATTCATGCACACAAGAAACAATGGTTACCAGCTACCCTCACCACATGATTAAAACTGCATTATAATATTAATAATGTATACAGGGTGATAATAGAATTAGAATAGTCTAAACCTAAAAAAATTAAAGAAACCAAACCCACCAGTAATCACTGTATTATATTTGAAGAATAATTTTTGAAGTTACAATGATTTATTTTATTTAATCAAAAGTATCCACCCATAAATCGAAAACAAAAATGTCGTTATTAAACAGAGATAATCACTGTAAATATGTATGAACACCCAATATACATTAATAATATGTATTCCAAAGCAAAAGGAATAAAATTTAAAAAATAAAAATGAAAACAGTTCACACCAACAGTCACACAAATGTACACTAGATATAAATATATTTAGCATATTTTGCTGCTCCTTTTATTTTTAACTTCATGATTATTTTATTTAAAGCTCATACTGTCATAGTCAACAGATCAGGTGCATGCTCACTAAAAATTAATTGCAAGTTTTACTGTTCAGAAACAAAACTTTAATATTTATAAAATAATAAGAATGAAACCTTTGTATTTTTATTAATACTAACTGGCTTAAATACTTTGAATATTAGTCCTCCAACATTTACAACACAAGTTTCAAAAGTTTGCACTGATGGCAAAAAATAGCAACTCTGTCAGTTTTATTATTTTCCATCAATTTTATTTATAAGTATAGGTGTAAAAAGCTAAAGTTAAAGGAAAGCAACAAATTTAAAATCAAAATTAATTACTTCTTGTATTCGCAGGCTGAATACTGATGCTATAGAATACAGCCACACACACACACAAACATTCTATCTTTCTCTCACTTTTTCTTGAGGATGTTGAAAGGTGTTCCAATGTCAGCATTCCTGAGATTAATTAATGCAGAGTTAAATTTGTAGTCTGTGCATTGGAATTGTTTCTTTAATGCTTCTAATGTCCATCTTTCTATGAACAGTAATATAGTTTGTCTATACTATAAAACTATGCACATATTTAAAATGTATTACTTCTAGCAAAGACAAGAAAATCACTCAAACAGGTCAGATATGAGTATGAATGACAAATAATATATACTAATAAATAATCACACTTCAATATACATGAGTACTATTGCTATGCTAATGTCATTAGCACTTTAGCAGAAATAGCAAAACCATTGGTGCAGGCTGGTAACATGAACTTTGGTACTAGTAAATATCTCTGGCAGCATGGATGTTTCCATGATTGCAATGTCAGACATGATATTTTTCAAACATATTTTTAGACTTAGCATTCTTTAATGTGAGCTATACCCCTACCTCAAATAGCACAGCAATATGTTTCAAACAGCAGTTAATTGTTATTCCTCTATGAGAGTTCCTTCAAAATAACACAGTTTTTAGTTCTTTTTTTTTCATATTAAATTAGTGAGTAGTTCCTCCACTTTTACTTCTGCAATATTCATATCACTAGTATTATGAAAATATGAGTATATTAATTATTACTGCTTACAATGTCTATAAAACTAAATGCAACCATTTTAAAATTTATGTTTAAAGTACTATAATGAGATACAGACACTGATAAGGTAATTTAACATTATATTCAAACTTACAAATAAAAAAATATATACTAATATAGTTTCTAATTTGGAAAACATTTAAAAATATTTTTATTTATTTTTGTTTTATATAAAGATTTAATTCTAAACTTTCACATATAAATCACTAAATTATAATATATACAATATTTTTAAAATATTAAAAACACTAAAAAGTAAAAGTAACTGTATGACTAATTTCTGCTTAAAGTCCACTTCCAATGCTCATTAATTTCAGAGAAACAGTTAATAAAAAATAAAAATTCTATGTCAAAGTGTTAATATTTGTTACTAATACAGTAATAGTAATAGCAATACTCTTCTAAAATAAATTTCAATTACTATCAAGTTAGAGCCAATTTTAACCTTCCCTTTTCTTGGTGTTGCAGGTTAAAAAAGACTCCTCACCAAAACAGGCATGTAAACCTGATAACTAATACTTTAATAGTGGATATGAGCAATTTAAAATAAAGACTGGTATAGTCAGACATTTTTTATTTTTTAGATATTCACAGAAAATTTTGTCTAAAAAAAAAGTATTAAGCACATTTTAAAAAACTTTTTAATAAGAAATAAAAAATGTATCCAATATTCGATAAAAAAAATTATAAAGCTGAGAAAGAATAAATTTCTAAATATATACACTCAGATTTCATCATCAATGGCAAATCTATCTAGAGACTGAACTAAATTTCAGCTTGGCAACTATATGTTCAAATGCACTGAATTAGTGAATTAGTATTAATAATAATTTCAATAAATTATCACTTTCAATATTTACAATAATACCTTGTTAAGACTTCAACATCAACAATAAGTAATCAAGTTCTAAATATCCCAGGAAGCATGGATGGTTCCATGATTGCAATGTCAGACAGCAAGTAATCAAGTATTTAAATGACTGAGATAATTTGTAAAGATTATAAGAAAATCTTGGAATGCCCTTCATCTTCAATTGAAACATACACATATACAAGTTCAGATGAAAAGTGGGGATGTAAAAATGCTAGGGGAGAAACAATAAAAGCTAATACAAACATTAATTTAAATATTTTAAAATTAGAGACAAATCTAGGATTCTTGGCAACAAAATATATGATAAGTATTTAGAATTTAACTATTTTTTTAAATGTAAAATAAATAACATTAATAATATATATTCCATCTGTATGCAACTGTAAATGCAAGTATTCTAACACTGAAGTAGGATAAACATTTACACTGTAAATTTATATTAATTAAATATGAACAGCTAAACAATGTTCTTGTTATGACTGCAATAATAAATCATGATGTTAAAAATAAATTATATTTATAAAATTATAATTATAAAATTGAACTAAAAATAAAACAAGTAGCAGCTATACTAATTCCAGAAGTAATTCATAACAAAAAAAAAATAATAATAATTTACTTCGGAGACCAAAAAAAGAAAGAAAAGAAAAGATTTTTAAAATATAAGTTTTAAATTTTGTAAACTAACTTTTCATAAGAATATTGTGAATTTAGTTATATAATGAACTTTATTTCTAGTAAATAAAAGTCACATATCATGATACATTTGTAATTTATTATTTTTAAATAAGTTACATGTAATAAAACATTCTAAGTGTGAGGGTGGGAAATGATTAACAGACTTATAATTTAGACCAAAAGCATGTTCTTGTCAATTTCAGAATTTGCAGAAGTGTTGCTATTTTGTTGTAAAAGTTGATCCCCAGAAAACTGTAAGTCTCATTTTGCTGTACAAGATAATTATTTCACTACAGAAGATACATAACAGCTTAATCAGTTAATTAACAACTAGATTGAAAACAACTCTATTTTTTAAGCAGCTGCAGTATATACGAATTTTATACGATACTAGTGCAGACAAGGCCTTTCATTTGCCAAATCTTTTGCCACCTTCAAATGTTTAATAAATAGTCCTCTCAACTCAATTGGTTTCATCAACACATTGCCAACCACAAGCTACAAGAGCTTGTTTGTTTACACTTTTCTGTGATTATACAGTGAACCAAAGAAATAGCTCTCAAAATATAAAACGGATTACATCGAATATCCATTCAGAGAGGTGACACTCCATTCTCAATGAAGTACTAACACAAACTTGTTTTTAATTCATTTACATTCACTCTCTCTAAAACAACCAAACTGTATCCTTTGGCTAAAATCTGAGGTTGAATTACCACACACACTGGTTTTCATTTCATTTGGTAATTAAAAATCCAAAACAAATCCAAGTCATCTCTTTAGTTTGGAATGTGTATTATTAAAGAAGCAATTACTGACTTACATGTCACATGCATTAACCTATAATGATACACTAAAATAGTAAATATTGTTTGCTTTGTACTTTCATTTCAATCGCATGTGAGGTCTGACTCACTCAGTCACCCTTGTCTCACTAGACATAATGCATATACTTAGTCTGGTTTAGTTAATGTCATCTTATCAGCAAGAGGATACTTTTTATAAACACATTTCTGTTTCATTCAATTAATTTATCCTTAGTTATAGACAAGTTAAGACAACACATTTTATAATCAGTTATCCACAATATGATGGTATCATTGTTGACTATAGTATAACTATAACTAAAAGTATAAAACTAAAGGATTTACATGCATTATGTAGTATTTTCTTTGCTCATGCTTCCTTTAATTACATAGAGAGAGATTTTTTTAAATCAAAATATTAAAAGAATTAATCTACTCAATGAGGTATAGAAATGATGGCATAATAAATGCTTAAACTGGTAAAACAGTTATTCATAACTTGTGTATTCTGACAATCATGATGAACTTTATTCAATTAAATGTAAAGATACCATGAATAAAATTATAAATCTTACCTTGTGCTCTCCAGTCTAACAGGGGGAGCTGGTGGCTTTTCCACATCTTCAGACATGGCTTCCAGGGACACAGAGGGGCTTACTTCTTTAATGATTAATGTTTCAACTTACACCAAGCTAAGTAAAAAATCAGATGGGCTTCTTCAGTCCTCTCTGTCAGCAAATAGTTTCAGTCAGCTTTTTGTTATCTGGTCAACCTACACCAACCATTCATGATATTATATGTACTCATATGATATATAGAAACAATACAGTTTATAAACTCAAATGTACTATTAATAATATTCTTCAAAGATTTGTAAACTTATCGCAACAAAAAGTTATAATATTCATTATATGATTTCACTGATTTGTAGTACTACTGTATTGTTACCATTTTTAATATTAATTGTATAATGACCAAAACTGATCAGTTTGAAAAAATTAATTGAATTATAGTAAATTTAGATATTCTTCAGACATGTGCTCATAGTCATTCCTATTGAGCTCTCTCTCTTACACATATAAACAAAGCATTTTTAAAATATTTAATTCTAAAATCTTACTACACCACTCTAAATTTAATTAAAATTAAATGGTGGGACAAGAATCTGACTGATTCTTTATTACTATTAGTATAAATAAATCTGTATAAATCACTGGATGGAAAAAGAGGGAGATATAACAGAAATAGTATATTATTAAATGCCAGGTGACATTGATGTCTCTTACTCTTAGTCTTAATCTCCAATGTTTTTAAGAATCAAATCAACTGAAAATACTTAATCATGGGAGATAATATTAAAAAACAACAACTTTAACTAACTAAACATCACACCACTAATGTACTATTATAAATTATAGATAAACTTGTTAGATACAAACACATGCCTAAGTGCCAATGAAGGTATTATTATATAACAATCATCTAAAGTCTGCTTACACCGTTTTATATAGTTTAACTGCAAAGAGCCTTAATTCTGCATAACTCAATGGAAATGTTACATTTATATATTGCATTGCAAAGCTAATAATGTAATATCTCATATTTTTTAATACATTTCTGATTATATATTTTTAAAAGTCATTAAAAAACAAATGCTGTCCAGTGTATTTCATTCTTACTACATTACTACATAATCACTTTAATCATAATGTATTTTTTCTAAGTCATAAACATATATTTCATATCATTTAAATTATAAGTTTCAGTATTTACAACAACAAAAAATCACAACTAGAGGAACATTAATCCAAGCCCAAAAAATAATGCTGAAAAAAATGTACTTCAGTTATCCACATGAATGTGACTGAGAAATGTAAAACAAGATTCTCACTGGAGTCACTATGACTCATAGTATGAGTATGACTATGAAGTTAACTAATATAAGTAATAATGACCCATACTGACCTTAGTTTACAGTAACTGAAAAGAATGTATATATCATTTATATGTGGACACAAGTGTGCATGAGGTGTTGGAAGCAACAACACAATATATATATTTAGCAAAATAATGAAATAAATTACTGTTACCTGTTTTATATAGTTTACATGAATTAGTTACAAAAATAAGATTAATATTGTAACCAATAACTTGATTTTGATTTTTGTTTATTTCCCAATGTGCACACATTTAAAAAGTAATCACTCTGTTAATAGTATACTAGTAGTATACATTCTAAATTTTATATTAACAAGTTATTACAATGTAAGGTAAGCAAATTGTAGATATTTCTTGTCTTTTAGAAGTTTTACATTTTTAATGTAAAAATAGTCAAAAAAATAAAGATGAACATAGTTTTATTACTTGAATTTTTCTGAGCAAAGTACTAAAATGTGGGTAACATCAATATTAGTTGTATACCAACTGGACCTTGTAAAATAGACAACTTACAATAATAGTAAACCGCTTTCATGAATATGTTGACCTGAACAAATTGAAGTCACAAACTGAAATTAATTTAAACTAATGTTAAGCTCTACAAAACATTACAGCAATTATTCACAATAACATTTTTTAAAAAGTCACGCACAGTCATGTATTGTTTGCATAATGCTTTAATACAGAATGAGTCACTCCCATCCTTTTGAAGGAGTGCCCAGTTACTGCCCTGTCTGTGTTCTGTCAAACGTTGTAACACTAAAATATTTTCAAACTTCTATGAGCGAACTGACTGTTAAATGATGAAAAATGTTGCTATATATGCGAGCACGTTGGAACTAAAGTATAATGAATACTTAGTCACAGAATTTGGAGAAGAAAAAAAAGTTTAATATGTGGTTGAAAATGTACAATGACAATTGTTTAAGAATCAATGTTCATTTCAATGATTATTTCGAATACTACTTGACAGTTGTATCTGAGAGTAATGAAAAGGGACTATGGTGTGGACCGTGTAAAGTACACGGCATGCATTCATCTGAGCTTAGAATGTCTATTTCATGCCAGCTTATCAACTTCTCGGAACGGTGCCTGAGCACGAGATAATGTAAACACGCACATCATAACATGCACCTGTATCTTTCTTTGCAAACAGAACAAACTTTTCGCAACCCCTTTCTAAATGCATATGTTGAATGTTCGCAGGTACAAAAACTAAATAGTTTATTATTTTAAATTAAAGCCTAATTATATCCAACGAGTTAACAGTTTAGCATTTGACAGGCAAGAAAGAGAATGCAGGATGACTCATTATTGATTGGCTGATAGAGCAAGGAGTAGTAGGAGCAAAAGATCCAGTCCAAGAGCAGACAAGTTTTAGGGGAGCAGACAACCGGCATCACACTATTGTTGCAGTTCAAGTCAAAATCTCTAAATATAATAACGACAATATAGTTTCCACTTTTCACATACATTCTATAAAATCTTAGCTCATACCGTTATTTTCGACAAAAGTTAATCCGTTTTATCCAGGTGATATGAGACTTCAGGAAGTCAATATCCAAAATGGCGATTTCTAGTCCCGTGTTAAAACACGCGAGAATTTAAGATATCGCATATGCATTTTTAAAAATTTATATTCGCTGAGCTAAATAGTTTATTTTGTGGGAGTAAGTATATTTTGAGGAACATGAAGGCAAAGTAGATTTTTCAGATATCGCATGTAATGAATATGAAGTAGTTTATACATCTCATAATAAATGTGCACCACGATTTGAATGTACAACCGAAGATACGAGCTAAGAGTTATGGGCCGTAAGGTCATTAATTTAAACAAAATACATTTATTATTTTAAGTGATTTGTTAAGATTGATTTAAAAACAAAAATGAATTCATTTTTTTTATAAGTAACATTTAGGCTCTTTAGTGTTAAAATTTGAATTTGTATGTAATACTACAAGGAGTTTATTTATTGATGCCCCTGTGTTGAAATATGTAATATAATTTTAAAACATACTAATAATGGGTCGTTGAAACATTTTACATGTACTTGGAGATCTAATTTGTTCCTTATTTTTAATATTATTAATTTCTATTATTTTGTACTAGAATATCCCTTTTAAGACAAACTGAAAAGAGATTTCAACAATTTCGGAGAACAATGTATTAATTGACTATGTCTTGAAACTTGAATTGTTTTATGAATATATGAAGCACAAGTACTGACTTTTATTTTATAAAATCATTCACTGCATTTCTTGTATGAGTGTGAGACTAGGAATGAGAGAAGTGTGGCACACTATACCAACATTCACTTTTACATTCATTCCATTAATATATAATGAAAACATGTAGAATGCATGTGTATGTAGCTAAGTGGTCGGTGTGTATGAAGTAATATTACAGCAAAGAGAATATCAGACTTCATTTTCGTTGTTTGTATCAAACTTTATATTATAGTTATACATTTGGAAACCCAGGTCACATATAAGTTTAGAATTTGAATAGATTCATAATTATTTTAAAGGTTATATGCTTTCATTCTTAATACCAATAGTCAGTCACACAGTTGTAAAACTGAAAGCATAAAATAAAATAGTTTATTTTGCATGAACTTATGCTAATGAGAATACCTTGGACTCTGTCTACTTGAAGCTCAGTGCAATAAGTGTTTTTAGTATAATGCAGATTTTGTACATTCCCCCCCCCCCCCCCCGAATCTGTTACCTAATGCTGCCTTGCCTTTCCCTTCAAAAATTAAGCCACTAAAAAAGAAACTATTTATATACATATAGACCTATACTTTATACACATTTTAGAATATAAATCTTTCTTATTGCATTTTCAATTTTGAAGAGTAGTGATACCTTCTTTTTTATTATTTTTTTAAAAGAAATTTCTTCATTTATTAATATCTCTAATGTCAAATTAAATAATTTAACTTTCAGTTGTGACTTTCACTTAAACTAGGGTATAGTCAGTTTGAAGCTAAAGTAAGAAAATATTATATTAGATACACATTTGCATTCAGTAAATATTAGTGCTTAAAGACATCTTTTTCTTTATTAAACATTGTTAATGAAACATCTTATATTTCTTTGAAAATATAATTTTTACATTCATATCTCTGATTTTTTCCATAGTCCTTGATCCTAAATCTAGTTCTAATTCATATTCAAATATAAATTTCCATTTGAAACCAAAACAAGTTTTGGGTTCTTCAGGATCAATAGTAAAAATTAACAGCAAATGAGAAACAAAAGAAAAAATATGAACTTTGGTTATAATAATCTAAATTTATATCCTTACCTATAAAAAAAACTGTCCCTCCATTTAAAATATATCAAGTACAGGTAAATCTTTCAGGGTAGGGTTTACTTCCTCTTCCTCTTGCAACATGCAACTCATCTTCTGATAAGTTGCTCAACCAGCTTGTAAAAACTGTTCATCATTATGTTGTCTGACATAAACATTATGTCACTAGCTGCTAAGAGCAACATGGTGGATTTCATTGAACTAATATTTTTCTATTAAAAAAAAAAAAAAGGATAAAAACTAGTGTTTATATTTGTGGTTCGTTCTTTTTTTCCAGAAAGTTTGCCATACAAGCTGGCAGATTCAAGTAAACACACACACAAATATATATATATATATATGAAATGTCTTTTTTTCATGTTTATATATGTAGTCTTGAAAAAATCTAGCCTTTTGTTTGCTTTGGTTAATTCAGCTACTACTACACCATTTAACGACTTTGACAATTCTTCTTTAATATAGTCATAAACATGAGACATTTTAATTAGTTTTGTACACAGTTATAAAGAGTGTGAAACTTTGGGAAATAAAAAAAATGCACAATATGTCCACAGGTTATCTCCCTTTATTTTTAAACTACAGGTAAATTTCAGACTAAATTCAAACAATTTCTCTTATCCTTGTTTTCTTTTGCTGTGTAATATGAAATAAAATAAAAGTATTAAAGATTAACTTATCTATAATTGTGTTTTATTTCAAAGTGCACAACATGCTCAAGCACACTGAAATTTGAAACAGAGACCACACTGTTTTAGCTGTTTAACTTTGAAGAGTTTTTTAATGGGTATAACATTAATAAAAAGTATTGAGACACATTTGGCACCAAAAAAAAAAAGAAAATACAAACAACAACAACAACAAAATGGGGGGGGGCTCAGTTCAGCACTCAGAGTCATTACTTGAATACTTGTTTAGATTTAAACACTAAGCTTATAAGCTTGTATATAATGCTAATATTTTATTTGCTGATATCCATAATAAAATGTGATGTACAAATTTCCAGAAGCTAACCAAACTTGAATTTCCAGCCACTAACCATGTATGAAAAATTGGATAAATAAGTAATATTTTAAAAAGAAAATTTTAGTTTATAAATGATCTGTGAATAGGTTTAACCTAAGGTCATCATTAGTAACATCACTAACACCTCACTGATAATTTACACTAAGACATTCTAATTTTAACTTGAGGAGGAAAAACAAATAACTACAATCAATGATTGAAGAAATAAAGAGATTTATAAAGAAATTTAAACTGTAACTGATATAAAGGAGACAAAAATCAGATAACAAAAGGTATGTTTTATAATTAATAGATGGTATGTTTAAAACCCTTGGAGATTAAAGTTTGTGTTGTTAACATGATCATATCATTTGATTAAATGTTAAAATGGGACATTTCGAAGGTTTGGATGATATCAAAATACGACTAGTTCAAAATTGTAAATGATACAAGTATGTCTAAAGTGAGGTTATATGTGTATTTATTACAATTTACAAATCTATAATAATTAAATGTTTTTATCATTCTTTATGTTGTAAGATTGACGACATATTTGGTTGAAAATAAGTACTTTCCCAAAATTGCTTCAGTACAAAGGTTGGTTGAAGTTCACCCAATAACCTTTTGGTCCTCAACTCTTATACACAAGAATGGTGGATCCAGGGTGCAATCATCTTTCTTCTGAACTGATCCCACTACTGTCACTGTGAATAAATCTTCAATTGGCCTACTGATAATGCATGTATAATACTGAATACTGCCCTGCTCCATAAAAGGAAATGATCTAGATTGTCAATGCCTAATGAGCATCCCTATTTTAATTACTCTTGCCATCACAAATGCTAACTTATTCACAACCACATAAAAATATCGTGCATAGTTTACAAACAGATTTGCAGTCTAAAATAAACACTATATGCAAATAATTGTGGATTCATGATTTGACAATTACTCCATCTAAATTTATTATTTTCAAATATAGTAGACACAAATATAAGCACTATGCAACATTTTGTCCAAAGGAACAGGTAAAAATATTGCCTTATCTGTAGCTGTATTTTGAGGAGTTTAAATTTTAGTAACAAAGATTGTAGAACATTATAATGTTGCTGCTGACTGCTGATCAACTGAAGGGCATCTGACATGCAAAGGCATGATGGACCGACCAGCCATCTAAAATCTTCAGATTTTGGAAATAGCCAGAGAGAAAGGTTGGTAAAAAAATTAATTTGCTGAACATTAATAAATATCTATGAAATATTTGAAAGCAGGTCAAAGGTTCTGAACAAACAAGCATTTGTAAAACAATATTTGAAATTTATTTATGAAAAAACTACCACCAAGGAAAAAAAACAAGCCAATGTAGTTACAATTTAGCTGACAAAATGCAGTCACATGAGACAATTACAGCATTTTCACACTTGAAATTTTAACATTTATTTCAGCCAAAAACTATCACATTATAATTGTAAAAACAACAACAAATATGCTTTACTAATGAGTAATTATTGGTCAACATAAGAACATAATGCTGAATTTGTATAAGGTACTTTATAAAGTCTCCATTTCTTATTAGTTTGATATCACTCTATAATAAAACACGTGAGCAGTATTAGGATCAAATGTTAATGAATTTAAAGAAAGCAATATGCAAAGAGTGAATATATGTTGTAATTTAAAATCTTTTAGAATAACAAAACATCTCTTATTTAAAGAAAAAACCAACAACAAAACCATTTCTAATCATCTATGCGAGAGGGAAAAACCCACATGTTTCTAGGACTATAATGCTTGCATATCTATAGCATTCTGGTTACACTAGTTTCAGAGAAAAAAAAACAAAATTGTTTGATTTGCTACAAATAAAGATTATTTTGAAATTAATAATAAGACTTTGACGATGAAGTTTTAGCTTGAAAAAAAATTATATTTACAAAAACAAAATAACCATCATCAGCAAACTGTGTCAACAGTGGGAAAATACATGTTTTATAATTTCTGATAGCTTACTCCTAAAACTTAAAAAATTCAAAACATAATGGTAACAACAGGATTTTCTGTAAATTATAATTTATACAACTATGATGTAGGTGAAAAGATTTATAAAACACACATAAACATGGAAGTATATGTAAATACATAAATGTGTGCATACACATCTGGAATGTTTCCAAATTATAAATGCATATAATTAATTATACATATTAATCAACCAGGTCATTAAATGATTCACAAATTTCAATAATGCAATTGAGTAGATATTTATAATTAAAGGAAATGCTTAAGTATAAATACAAGCATTACACAATACATAATGCATTTTATATATGACAGAAAATCCCCCATAAAACCCACATTATATATAATACAGTATTTTTCATATTGTCCTCAGACTTATAGCTTAAACTAGGTATGTACCAAGGTGTACACTTTTCACAAACACTTGAGAGAAGAAATCAGTTCAACTGCTGAGCTTGTTAGCAAATTATTCACTTATACAGCAAATGAAAGAAAACAAAGCTCCCAAAACTTCACAATGCACAAAGTAAATAAATGCACAAACTAAATAAATGGGAAATAATAATAAAAATGTAAAATAAAATAAATGAAACAAAACCTGTTAAAGAACAAACTTAAGACATTTTCTCTTGGCTTGAATGTGAACATGGCTTTGATGTTCTGGAGCTGTCATTTTGAGTAAAAATTAACCTGGGTTTTTAATGAAAATCTAAGGAAATATTTTTGAGTTACTGGGGAAAAAAGAAAGGAAATGCAAAGTTTTAATCACAAAGCTAAAACAATAAATTAAATTAATCAGCAAAACCATTTGTTAAAGAAACACATACAATGCAAATTACATTTTTAATTTATAAAGCAATATAGACAATTAAAGAGCATTCCTTGTTCTAGATAGAATAAATTACTTAGAAAAAATGTATTTTGAACAAAATGAAGAAAAAAGCAATAGCTAATTTAAATTAACAAGCAAAGTTAGTTGAAAAAATGAACTATATGTGATTTCCAACAGGAAAAAAAATGATTGATAATGAGTGGTAACAAGACAATAAATTAACTGCAGATGATTTGCAATATAAAATACTTCTCCTTTGAAAATGTTCCTGTGACAGGATAGGTACAATATCTTAATTCCATTAAATTACAACACTGTGGGTACAATGTCTCAATCTCATTAAATTACAACACTTGGATAAAATGTCTTGATCCCATTAAATTACAGCACTGTGGGCACAATTATAAACTGATAGATAATGACACTTAGGTTCTCACAGATCTGGAAATGTTTGGATGTGATTTGTATGCTCCAATCTCACACATTAAAGCCTTGTTTGACAATACATAATTGTGAAATGGGGTATCTTCTTCAACAGACATGAATAAAATTGTGATGACTTAAAATGAGCCATTTTGTGGAATCATCTCTGGTATGGTAGATTCAGTTAGGCAGGATTAAAATGTCAAAGAAAATAAGATATATTTTAAACATTAATTATGATAAGAATGTAGGAAACAAAGAGTTGTGCTGTATTTTCACCGGATAGGGACTTTGAGCCCAAATTAAATATAAGAAATGTTGGAAAGAGTAAATTACATATACATTAATAAAATGTACCCTGTTCTACCAAGAATATATAGAGAAACTCACTGATTTATTTATAATTATATACCAAAAGAATGATTATAATATAATTAATAAAATGTATCCTGTTCTTCTAAGAATACTGAGAAAAACTGACTTACTGGTATATTTATCACCCTCCCCACCCTGCCCGAAACTACCTAAATAATGACAACCATCATATAATTGCTTGGCACATTTAGCATCAGTGATCTGTAAAATATATATTTTTTAATTTTCATAAAATTACTTCAGCATAATACTTCTTCCATGGTTAACATGTTATTAAAATCTAAATTAACTGTAAATTATATCTAAAAATAACTGGGACAACAATTTTAATGATAATAAATTCTGTATAAAGAATAATAATATATAGTAACATAAACACCTGTGCATCATTTAATTTTTGAAACATTATCTAGTGACCCACTATTTTCTCAATTGTACTTTTTTAAATATCTGTTTGCAAACAACCAAAATATGTTGCAAAGTCTGCAAATCTAATTTCAATGTAAATATTTATCAAAATATAGTAATATACAAAACAAGCAAGCATGTAATAGGTTAAAGGTGCAATTTTAGATTCTAAGATACATATGCGATATAAGTCAGAATTAATGATATTGAATTAAGTACATTAATCAATATATATAAGATGTATTGTTTAATATTTAATTTTCACTGAGATGTGCTTAGTAAACTTTTATTAGATTCTGAATATTTTAAAAAATAGATCAACATATTTAATTATTTTAAAACATTAACACATTAGGATTTTTGTTTCTAAATTTTTATTTGAGAGGTAAATTTATGAATCTTCTGAAAATCAAATACATTATGGTACTAAATTATAGTAAATATCAGTATTTTGATTCTTTATTTCAAGCAGTAAAGTATTGAAAATCTTTATGGTAGCAATTTGTAAAAATCTGTCTTTAATTGAAGGTGAATTTAAATGATTACATATTAACTCCACTGCTTAACTTTATGATCACAAACTGACTGCAAAAACATCAACTCACGTTTTAAGTGTGGGCACTCCAAACTCCTTATCTCAACAACGCTTATGTAATAATATATATATATATAATAGAAAATGTGAAATAAAATTATATATTCTCTTTATTCATAGTTAATTTATAAATTAATTTTTAGAACTCACTGTGTGCATATATGCAGCAATGGATTTCTTGAATTAGAGATTCTTTGAGCGAATAGTAAAATTACATATATACATCGGGCAATAGGCCAGAATAGGACAAAATAAACATGGACTCCAAAATATAAATGAATTTCTACAGTCTACAAAATTAATTTATTTGCCAATAAATAGATGTCTATTGTCCATCACATTTATTTAATGTCTGTCAGTAGCCAAAATAAGCTACTGTTGTTTCTTTGTTCTGTTAATTGCTGGTAGTTTTACAGGTACACAAAAACAGAAGTGAACAATATTTGTATAAACAATTAAAAACATCATTAAAATATGTGCAAATTTTTACAGGTATTGTGATTCATGAATACCCATGTACTACTATGGAATATATATGTATTATTAGTTCTATCATACTGTCACAACTGCTATTACTTTTAATGATGAACAATATATAGTGTGCTACACTAAATTTTAACAGAAATCAATACTTCTCTTTCCTATATTTATTTTACTCTTCCAATACTGTTCATTTATTTTTTTAAATTAAAGCCACATAACAATGTCCCAAATTGCTAAATGTATGAGATATATTCAACAATTTAAAGTCACAGTTTTATGACTTGGAGGCTTTAGTATGATTAATTTTTAATTAAAGTCACACAATGTGTAAGTCCAGCAATTTTAATGTTATAATATGACTGAGATTTTACATGACAGTTTTTTTTTTCAATTATAGCCCCATTAAAATACCCCAACTCACTAAATATATAAGTTCAGCAAATGAGTGTCATAATTATATGACTGGGAGGTCTTTGCATGAACAATGTGCTTGCAGTGTAGTTGTCAAAAATAAAATAAATTAGGAGAGAATTTTCTTCATCTATCTTTAATATTTAATAAAAAAGACAAGTTTAGGTTTACTTCTTAATTTGCAAATCAATTATAAACATGTGTTAAATTAAATGACTTCCAACGTAAATAAAGAAAATTAAATGAAATGTATATCTGAGTACAGCTTTGTATTTCCATCAGTAAATTATGAGTTTCAAATCAAAATAAAAGAAGGAATTAATAATGGAAAAACAGAAACATATATCTTGGATTTCAATGTCATCAATTTTGGAGTACAGATTTCTTTCTATTAAATCACAAATTTAGATCCAGACTGGATTACATAAATTTAAGAAATAATACTCGGTTTGACTTTCCAGTTAGAAATAACAAACATGAAACATTAATGTCATATTATTAAAAAAAAACAACAACAACCAAACTTCTGTTAGTTAAATAGTTACGTTCCCAAATACTTGAGTGTTAACTGGTAATAATTTTTCCTTCAGAGAAGACTACTCATATTTTAGTATTAAATACACTAAATGGTTTGAACATACTTTGACTTTAATATTTGCCTGATTTTGATGAAAAATAACAAGTAAAATATAGAGGACAAGCGTATGCAAATGAAGCTGTTCACATCTTGTCCACTCACTACTCTGATCTTGTGGATAATTTAGAAACAAAAATAAAAAATATATACATGTATACACAACCATGGATGTAGGTAATGAATCTGTAAAAACAAACAAAACAATAAGAGCTATAAATTGCCAATTTCTCAGAAATACCTTTTAAAAAATGCTTGTAAAATACATATTTCTTAATAATATATAAAACATTATTATTATTAATAACCTATTTGTCTCCCTCTCTAAGGGAGACAAATATTAGCAGTATCAAACAGAAAAATGTTTAATAAATATATTACTTAATCATGGTTGACTGGCAGCAAAAGCCAACTTGATGAAAAATGTGTTAAAAGTCACATATTACGAGCCGTTTACTGCAGAGTACCAGAGCAATTTATTTTTATCACTGTCACTGAATGTAATTTTTAATAAAGATAAATTCTAACATCAAAATGATGTACCTTTTGCAAAAATGCAAATACATATATATTAGATGCATAAGTTAATATGTCCATAAAAAAAAATTATGTAGGTTGATTGTCAAATTAATTTTAAAAATAAAAGATTTTGTTCAATGAAAAAGGTACAAGCATGCAGAGAAAGACATTACTGAGCTCTAAGAAATAGCTAAATTTGCATAAATTTGCAGAAAATCTATAATAATAATTCATAAAATATTTTTTAAATTATCATAATGTATGTACATTTATCGCTCAACAATTATTTTTAATAATTATAATTGCTTTAGCATATGAAGGGTTGCATGACAAAGGCAGTATATCCCTAAACATCAGAATAAAATAAATGATGTTTATATAATAATAACAGACTAAGCATGCTTATCTTAGAGCATAGTATGTATCAAGGATTTTTAAGAAGAAAAGAAAGATAACATCAGCTTATAACAATGCCTGAGGGAACTGTAACTGCCATTTTTTTTTACAAAATACATTACACTGTACATTTCTATTTTTACAAAATGCATTATATCCATCACACAATTAATAGGTATTATTAATCAGATAATAACATGAGTACATACTGGAAAAAAGTAAAATTATAAAATGATAATTATTATAAAAAATAATGGATAAATAGCTAATTTAATATCACCTTTTAAAAATTAAGCTGACAATTTTCCTTTATTTTACTATTATTATTATTTGTTGTTGTTTTTTACAAAATACTTATTTTAAATGCTATACTTGCTGCAAGAAGGTTAGTATTTCTCTTGGGTGAGCACTAGGCTGAATGTTTGTAAACTTTGGTCTGCATCATGAGTGATGCATTATATGAGTTGTTTTTCTGAGAGAGTCACCCTTCCCATGTTTTGATGATCTGCTTGCTTTTTTGTGCCTTCAATCAACATTTGTACATTTGGGAAAGTGTTTTATGTATATATATATATATATATATATATATATATATGACTGTATACTAATTAAATAGTTATCACATTGTATTTTTTCAATCTGGTTATCCCTGCCCAGTGTGTAGTCTAGTATTCTAGTAGTAAACATTGTACTTTTTCAATCTGGTTATTCCTGCCCAATGTGCAATCTAGTATTCTAGTAAATAAACTTTTCCAATCTGGTTATTCCTACCCAGTATGCAGTCTAGTATTCTAGTAAATAAGCATTCATTTTTTTCAACCTGGTTATTCCTGCCCAGTATAGTCTAGTATTCTAGTAAATAAGCATTGTATTTTTTCAATCTGGTTATTTATGTCCAAAGTAATGTCTAGTATTCTAGTAAATAAACTTCAAAATGTCTGGAAATTATTGTTTATGCAAAATCTGTGATTGACTTAATGGATATATCAGTTTTTATTAACAACAACAAAAGTTGTCTATTTTTTTGTGTGTGCTGGTATTATAATATAGTAGTATTTTGCAAGAAATAAATAGGTAATTCACTATGAAGAAACTTTCTTGGCTTATAAAAGGAGATAATTAAATATTTTCAATTTTGGTATTGAATGTGTTTTGACATTGCAACCATTTTATTGTTAACTATTGTAATATGATCAAACGGGCAGTCTTAAATTAATTTTAATAAGGATACTCTTTAACAATCATATTAAGATAATATATCTATAATGGGGAGAGCTGGATATGTCTCAATTAAATGCTAATTCTAAATATCACACTGAAACATTATCGATTAATCATGAGATGCACAAATACATATAAAGATAACTCTTGAAAGTTGCAAATCTATCAAAACAACAGTTTGTAATGTGCTATAACTGAACAGACTAAATGCCTGAATGCTATAAATACTTGGCAACTACACATCTAACATTTTATTTTTAAAACTTCAAAATATTCATAGAAAAGTAGTACTGTTTAAGACAGATTATTGCCAATAATCAAACATTTATGACATGCGTACATCATCAGAGAGATAGATCCTGAATGGGAATTTTGGACAGGAGAAAGAACAATATTATATTATCTCTGAAGCATACAATTGATTTATCATTATGTGTGTATGTATAATATATACACTTTATAAAACTACATTAAAAACATCAGCCAAAAATATTCTACAGAAAAGAAATACCTAGAAAAATAAGCTATCAATATTTATTATCTGTTCCTTAAGTATTACTAGGCTTAAGTGTTCACAATATAACAGCAGTATACTGCACATGTGAAAGTTAGACAAGGATAAATGTAAAATTAAAATATCAAAATTATTCTGAATGATCAATACAATAAAGTGCATTTTCTCTATGTTTTATATTTAAAATAATGATATGCATATTATTGTTTGCAGACAGCTAATTGTCTTTGAGGACTTGTAAATAAAAAATAAAGTGAGATTAAATTGGGAGGGAGGATTTCTTTAATTTGAAATCTTGTCTTTGATACTCATATAAGTATTATTCAGGTAAAACAGTGCTATAAATATGATAGATCAATGTGATAATAATGAAATGGCTCTGAAAACAATAGATTACAGTAAATATTTTCTTTACCAGAATTCTCTCAGATTTTTTTAATAGCTTATCAGTTTCACACTCACTTATCAGCTATCATCAAGATTATTTATTTTAAAGAAGTGTATATTTGAAGATATGTAGACAAAATGGAAACAAAATAAACTGGATGTAAATGGGGCCAGAGCTTAAACTAAATACTGGTGTGAATATTTACAAGTTCAAGGCACCAGTCAACTCTTTAATGATGCAAGCCATATTACAATTAAGAATTTGATTCATGGAGACAAAGGTCTGGAGTGACAAAAGTCAAGGACTTTCTGCAGTTGATTAGATTTAACTAGCCATACAGCCTTTGATGAATTTAATTGAAAAAATATTAATAAAGTATCACATATACCTACAACTATCCTTGCAGCTCAGGACTATTTTTTCAGGAGTAATGTGGTCCTTGCTGCTTTTCTGAGTTATGCAAGCCTGATTAGACTAATCAATATATAATTATATATTTTTTTTTCATTCACATGCTGTTGATGTCAAACAAAAGAAATATTGTACCTATATTCAACCAAAGTAATTTTAATATATGTCAACAAGTTGCTGTAAGTATATTTCATTTAATTGAGTCTGCCTTTGAATGATAAATTCCCCAAAGGTTCAGAAAAGAAATTATTACAACAACAAAATTTCCTCATGCTTGGATAATTTTTCTGAATACATTTTGGCTGATCACCATATTCATTGATGCGGCTGATTCCTGGTGTGACAATAAATTTGTATGATGGTGAGCGAAAATCCACAACTACTGTAGCTTCATAAAGAGCTGAGCAAGGTTCTGTTTCAATTTGTACATGATAATGGACAACATCTGGATCAACCAAATTGCTGAAATTTGCCTCACGTTGATCAGCATCCCTGGAGTTGTGATACTTAAGCACCTGAAGCAAATTCAAAAACTTCATCAAAACATTTACTATTAATGAAATAAATACTAACTTATTTGTTTAAATTCCAGAAGCAATTATTCAGACCGTAAAAATTAATTTTAAAAAAATGTCCAAATAAAATTTAAACAAGCAATAAACTAGCATTATTTAAATCAGTTAACCTATTCATTAGTCCACTATTTAACATTTATGCCCAATCCAGTAACTAACAAATCTGTGCATCCACAAAGCATGTTTGATTAAAACTCCACTAATTAATATTTATATCTAGTATCATCTTCTTATATTTCTCTTGGTCTTAGAAAGCCCAAATCACCTGCCATACAGGACCCAAAACACCATAGGAAGATCATAGGTTAGAAGTATAATGCTTTTCATTAATTACAGTCTTTTGTATCATTAATTTATAAATATAATTGTTGTTAGAATTAATGTCATGCACTTAATAGTATGTTCTGTCAGAGCCTTACTATAGCCACTGTACAATAAGGCTTAATTTTTTTTCCTATCAGATATACGAGCAGTTACCAGTCTTGAAAATATAACATTTTAGTAATTATTGTATTTTTATTTATTTAATCATCTGGACCAAGAGACAAAGCTTTTTGTAAATCTATTGTGTATTAGTGGTATTCTTAACTTCAGAAACAGATCTCAACCTCATCTGTTTGTACTCACGTCTCAAATAAACATGCATACATGTAAGCGCACAAGTATGTGCGTATAGTGTATATATATGTGTGTGTGCGTTTGTGTGTAACTTAAAACCAACAATCTTTAAATGCTCATGAGAAATTGCATTTATCATTTCTTAGTCTTAGTGTTAGGTTAATGTTACTCTATGGCTGCTGACATGACTTAGTTTACAAAAATATTTTTTTAAAATCAGAGCAATATTTAAAGTAATAAATATATTTCAACATACTGAATAATCACAATATTTTATCTTGATATTTTCCCAAAATTTATTCAGTGAACCTTTAGCATTTTATTCTCTCTCCCCCACTCTACCTTACTATGAAACCCAACAAAAATAAAATAAAATGTTAGCTAATCGTTTAATACTAACATAATGTTTAAGTATTCTGAAAATATTTATTTTTTAAAAAAAGTAACCTGTTACCTGTTCATTGGGAATGACAAGGTGAGATGAATGTATGGCCTTCAGCTGAATCTCACTGCACTTTTGTCTGTGAGGAGTTGTAAGCATATTTATATGAGCAACTAGTTTATCTGCTGCTACAGTAACAAACTCATCACCTGTTTCAACTGCAATATGATGCAAACAGCTACACCAATGCATACTAACCCCTGCATCCCTACATGTCCGATTAATAGGAATCTCTCGCAGCAAACTAATACCAAGGGCAGATGGTAATGAATGAGACTGCATGCGAGAGAGATTGAGAATATCTAACAGTGTTTCATGTATGTCAAATGGTGTAACCAATCTCTTTCTGTTTATCATCAAATTGTTTAAAAGATTAGAATATTTCTTTTTAAACTTTGGTGGAAATGCAAATGACATCATTGGCAATCTCTCTTCTAGTTTACCCTGAACAGTCTTCCGAACTTTGCTGTATCTTGCACCATGGTCAGACATAACAATAACCACACTATCCTCAAGAAAGCCTTTCTTTTTTAACCTTGTTAAGAAACTAGACAAATCAGCATCAATATATTCTCCTGGATTGTTGTCCCAGTGAGTGAGCTCGCAGTAAAAACCAAAGGCAAATTTAGATACATTATGATACTTAATAAAGAAATCTTCCAGATAGGACAACATGAAACGATGATGGGGAACATCACCTGTGCAATACTTCATGCTACTAGATCTTATTTCAGACTCCCATAAAGCTTGCCAGAAGTGGCGCATATAGTGGTCTGTGGGCTGTTCCTGGAACCCATTGAAGCGAAGATTGAATGTGGCTATACTAGGTTCATCTTCAGCAAACAGTGTCACATAACCTTGCTGCTGAAATTTCTTCCAAACTAGAGGATATTCATCTACTGTTCCAGAGTCAAACACTGATGCTCGTACTTCTGGAAGATCCATTTCTGTTTTCCCTGCAAAGAAACAAATAAAAAGATATGTGTAAGTATGGGCAGTTGTGTAAGTAAGTATTTACGTACATATCCTGCATGTGTATGCATAGCATAGCAAGAAGACCTGGCACTGTTTGGGTTGAAATAAGGGTGATAATAATAAAACAATATAAATTTACAACTAAACAATAATCAAATCATTAGCAATTAGTAAAATAACCCTAAATGAACAAACTATACAATCTAAAACAATTAAACAAACAAAGAGTTCAAATAAACTAAATTAAATAAAATAAATCAATCTTAAAAATAAATCAAAGAGAAAAGTACATAGAATACCCTACAGGAAAGAATATATATATATATATTATTATAAAATACAAACACACACATGTACATACATTATACACACAGTTTTAAAATTAAAACAATGGGAGTGCAGATATTTATATATACTGTATATTCTTATCGAACACTTGTAAAAGAGGTGTCTGTTTATCCCATTTACATACATGAATGCACATATCGTAGACTCAATAAAACAGGGGAAAAAATAAAAACATATAATGAAAATCCTGATAAATGCACTATCCACACAGACATATAAAGACATTTTCAAAATACACTGTATTTTGAGAAAATATGTTTGTATAAATTTATACATTTATTCTTTTCCTCTATTCTCATCAATCAACCAGATGTGTTACACTTCCTAACACCCTTTTCCCCAATATTTAACTTTCACTGTTCACTAAAACCAACATTCCTTCAGCTCTTTACTGGTTGCACAAAATCAGAGCATTTATCCATCATCTTCTGTACATAGAAGTTCTCCATCCTCACACAGTACTTGCTAAGCCAGAAGCTCAATCATACTGAATTAACTTAGTTCTGTTCCTCACAATTTCATGCACTGTTTGCTTACCCAAACTGCACTTGTTCATTAGCATCTTGATCAGCACATCTTTTGAATTAAGACAAATTTTAATTCAATAAAAATAATCAAACCTTTAATTTTGAGATAATCAAAATATACAATGTACATGTATGCCTCCACACTGCACATCACCCATAATCTCAGATTTTGTTCCATTGTTACTTAAATTTTTTCCGTAAAAGCCACTTTTAAAAAATACCACATAATTTCACTTATTTTTCTTTTAATCATCACTCTCTCACATCCATTTCATACAAATGTATCATTATATTAATATCTTAGGTAATCTGTTTTTCAGTTAAAATGAAGCGGATATATTGTTTTATTTAAGTCTTTTTCCCTGCACTAACTTTGAAACAAATCCTTTTCAAATTAACAAAAGTTCAAATAAATTCAAAAACAAATCAGTACATAACAAACTAACATATATGCAACACACACACACACACACACACACACACACACACAGGTTCACAAAGAGTGACATACATTACATGTCAAAACTAATTACCAAACTGATACATGCATAATATGCACAAACACACACACACAAGCATGCCATACATTACCAGTTAAAATGGGTATCAAAGTTGATAAAACATACACACACAAGCATGCCAAAATGTTACCAATTAAAGTGGGTATCAAAGCTGACATATATAATATGCACACACAAGCATGCCATGCATTACCAGTTAAAATGGGTATCAAAGCTGCAGTTGTAGCATCTCCTACGATGTTATAGCCATCCATTATTGCAGCATCAAGTTTGTTTTTCAGCAAGTTGTAAGTGAGTGGCAATTTCCGTTGAAAACACAAGTGTGACATTGAGTCAAGACCAAACATCAATACATTTAACTGAAAAAAATTGCTGTTCTGGGATTGAATCTTACTGATACGTTGAAAAACACTAGGTTTGGGGTAAACCTGGACAAGAAACTGATCAAACTCACTTTCATCTGTTTCTGGATTTACAAAACCATCATCAAAATTATCTCCTCTCCAAATGTCATCAAAAACATTAAACGGATCAGTCCTGTCATCATCTATATCAAACTTATTTTCCACTACATTTTCTATATAGTTTGCATCAGGATAATCTTGACTATCTAACATCTTACGCGATAAATGTCTTATGCCATCATCTGCATCTTTCTCTTTCTGATAGGTTTTTACAATTCTGTCATCTAGTTCAATGTAATCCTGGTCATCGGTACCCTGAGCATCTTCTTCATCCATTTTTTCTCTTTCATCTGAAGTAGAGTTAAGTAAGCATCGAATGCGCAAGAAATCAAATTCAAGAGAATTGTTAAATGGTCCAGACTCTTGTATCACTGGCTTTGCATAAGTGTAAAACCTATCATTCATTCGTTCAATGCCATAGTACATACATTTTCCTATTTGTGAAGACTGAACAACTGTCTCATTGAGATAAACACTTCCATTCTGCATATAAAATAAACTTCGTCCAGTACAGTTAAGAGGTTTCATGCTTTCATAAGCAAATTGATTTGAGTCATGCTTTAGATCAAGTCTAGGATGTATACAGGATTGTTTATTTCCTTTATTCATTCGTTTGCTTTGTTGCTGAAAAATCTTTGAAAAAATAGCAAAACGTTTTTGCTGTTGGGTTTTAGCAGCACTATGTGGCTCTTTAATTCTCATGTGAGGTGGATATGGGAAAATATTTGGAAGTTGAGATTGAGCTTTTGATTTAACTAGGAATAAATTACTGAATGTCATGTTTGCCAAAATGCAAAGAAAGCCAATCAGAGCCACTGCAAGCAAAAGATTTCCATTACGGGAGAGAATCCACCGAGAGATTAAATGAAGAAAAATGAACAAATGGTTGTCTTTCTTTGGCATCATTCTCCGATAAATTGTCAATCTTCAATAACAAAACAAAATTAATGTAAATCATTAAAATTTGTAATAAAAGTTAAATTACTTTCAATGAAATTAATAAAAATATACAAACAAATACATGATTTAAAATGAATGTATCCACAACTTAACTGTAATTTATAAGACTACATCTATACTACTCTGAAGTATCACACACACTTGTACATGTGCACACACATACTTTATCAACTTTAGGTATTAATTACTGGTTAAGAGAGAGAATCAACTGCTTTACAAAAAAATTAGATTCAAATCAATAATAAACAATATATATTTTCACCAGTTATTGCAATTAAATCAATATTTCTTTATGAACAAAGTAGATATCTTAAAAATTAACTGTAACCACAATGCAAACAAGTCAGCTAGTCATTTTACTGTACTGTCTGGGCATAGAAAGCAATTACTTTTTTTTAAAATATGACCTAGTGGCGGACTCAGAATACTTATGTCTGACCTGTGGCTCCATACTAAATTTCAGTTGCTTACCGATCCCCCACATGCATGATTCATATTAATAACCAGTTTATATGTGTAGCTATGGCTCCCCCTCCCCATCCATCCTGCAGGAAAAGCATGCATTCATGCAGAAGTTTAGCTTCCTAGCTATCTCCCTCATATTAACAGTTCATCTTGTCTATGTGTGCTTGCACATATATGTGCAGGTGGTGAGGATGCACCAGAAACAGGGATGGACCCTGACCCTTTTATTTTATCCAGAGGGCAAAGGATGCATCTATGAAACATTTCATTTTCTTAATCTTCTCTCCCATATTAATAGCCCCTCTTATGGATAATATATGAGTGGAGGAGATACCCCATTGTGTGTGTGTGTGTGTGTGTGTGTGTGAATCGGCCCCACTATCTCTTCTGAGGGTAAACCACACCTCCATGCAAAATTTCAGTTTCTTAGCTCTCTCTCAACCTCTCTGCTGTGGATAGACAAACACAGATCAGCACACATTCCTTCTGTTTGATAAAAATGTATTACTAAAAGTATTTAAACACACTTTAATAATAATTTAATATTTAGTTTAATAACAAACTTAAACAGTAATTCTTAATCATCCACTTTGATAAATGTTTTAAAAAATTAATGACAGTATTTTATTTATACACAATACAAATAAACAACATCTTTAATAACTATTGCAGTACTGGACTCACCTACACTGGATAAGAAGTGTTTTAATACCCTCTCAGTTTCGAAATAATTAAATTTCTTTTAATAGTTTTACGCCAAATATTATCTTTTGAGTGCTTTGAATTTCTCAGACATTTTTTTACTTAGCTGGAAGATAGCAAGCAGGTTTGCCATTGGAAGTCATTTTCTCCAGAAAGGTGTGATGCATATCTCTCCATTTATGAATGGTTTCTGCAATCAGGAAAGTAAACTTTAAAAAAAAGTGTAAAGCATAGAAAATAATATATTGTTTTTAAAAATTATTGTGCTCATGATTAACTGTCGAGATGTCAACTTGATAATGACTTTAGCTTGCTAAATTATATTATTGCATACACTCTATTTGGACAACTGTGCAAGATTTAAAATCTGATACCCTTTTACAATTACTATATATATATATTGATAATGCAGATTGATGCTTAAAAATTTTAATCTTTAAAAACAACACACTAATGAAAAAAATTAAAGTAGTAAATGGATATATATATATATATATATATATATATATATATATAATAAATGGGACCTTTATCTGCGACTGGTTAAGCTAAATGTGCATCAGGAAAATTAAATTATACTATTTATTTTTGTTTTATAATTAATCACATATTTTTTCCTTCTCCCCCTTAAAAACTATGGTTTCTTGTAAAACTCCTTGAAGTACACATAGCATTGAAGATTTTTCTAATTCACTTAGATAAATAAGTAGTAATATTTTAATTTTATTTCACTATAATCTTCCATCCTCTATTTAGTGGTGAATAGCATGTAAAACCTAAAATCATCCCTTGGAAACAAGCACGGCTTTATAAATTTTCTTAAAATTTTAAGAAGTCCAGTCTGAATATAAATAATGTGAATGAATTTTGAACCTCACCTTATTAACTCCTGAGTGTGCTATTTTTGTTCCTTTCTTATTTTATTTTAACAATCCATCTGCTTTCACTTTCAGGCTTTTCACTATTGATTACCACCACAAACACCCCACACACAAATCTGAATTAGTAACTGTAAGATGCTATTTAAGCTCTAATAATATAATCACATCTTCAATCAACTCCCTTCTCTTCTAAATTAGCATAAATACTTTATGTTCTACACCAGAAAGTTCATAGGAAAATAAAACAACAAACCTAACATTATTCCTACATATGTAATATTAGAATAACTATAGCCTATATAAAACATTTAATCAAACCTTATTTAAAATAATTAGTCGATTGGCAGGATGTCTAGATTTGACTTTATAACGTATCTCTGGCAGCTCAGTCATAGCAATCTGCAAACACAGGCATGCTCGACAATATCAAAAGATCAGGATAAATTATTGTAAAGTATATCAAAACTAGGTCTGGGACAAACAGGCTTGGGACCCTTGGGTTATTCCTCCCATTTTCTTTTGTATAATTAAAAATTAGCAATGACCGTAATTTTTGTATTATTTCGCTCTCAAAATAACCCCTCTTTAGGTATGTATGCACCCGACCATAAAATCAGTCAGTGTAAATTCGAAAAGCTTCATTAGTTCAGTTTTTCAAGGAATAAAAGTGAATCTCACTGAAAAGAATTGCAGCAATAAAAGGACTACAGCACTTTTATCAGTATATGCTATTTCTTTTTCAGGTGACTTGTGGGTACACGTAAGTTTTGTAAACTTTATTTTAAAAAAATATTTAATGTCACGTCTCTTTCATTTTAAAATGTATATCCACTCTATTACTAATCACTGCTGTGGATAGAAAGTAAAAGGTATATGTAATGCGTTACACAAGTATCGTTCAGTGTGTTAACAACCTTAATTAAAGGGAAATAACTGCTCACTCACCACAGATACAGATATAAAATATATGCACATCTATCACATTCGTGATTAGGTAATTCGAAAAGTACACCTAAAAAACAGGCTTATTAAATTTTGTATAGTATTGAACTGTCTCTTAACAGCTGTACTTTAAAAGATTAGAGATCAATTTATTAAATCAGACTACACATATCAACACTCAGGATGTCAGTACATTTTTATTACTAGTTATGATCTATCTTAGAAGTAAAACTAGTCAAAGTTATGATTTCATAAATTTATTTAAAAGAAGAGATAACCTATTTGTGTGCTTCGACCATCATATCAGTCAGTTATTCATTGGTTATCCAATTACAAATGCTTGCCCGAAATATCCCGTAATGGCGGGAAAGACTTTACCTTTGACCTATATGACGTATACTTGTCAAATTGGTCCAATCAGACATGCATCGTGACAACGCGTGGTTTCGCGGGGATTTCTGCTGCTTTGCCCTCCTGCTGAAAGCAGACGGCACTAAACTGATTGGGGTACGAGATGCTTACCTGGGTTATCAAAAGTTTGTAGAAAACTTAAATATAAAATAAATTAATAAAAAGTTAATAAACCAAAAATATAAGCTGAATTAAACTTACAAATGGCAAATGAGAGTGCGGATGATAACACGGCGAAGAGCCAAACTTCTGAAACATTGTGAGTAAATTTGGGGTCATCATTTTTATTTTATCTATTATTTTTTTTTAACCGGTTGACTTTAATATCTTAAACCCTATTGCTTCGCCAAATTGTGTTTTAGCCAGACCCGAATAAGAGGATAAAGGTGAAATAGTTTGTATTCTGATTAGTTAATTAACAATCACACATTTTATTCCCCCCCCCCCTTCATTTAAGCTATTTCATATAATAAACAAAAATGTATTGGTCTGCTAAATCGACGAATAGTAATGACGGAAGTACTTGTACCTTGCTTTTTGGGTTGAAAATCTGCTTTTGCATTAGTTGCATAGTACTGCGATTTTGAATTTTGTTTTATTTTGGAGAAAAAAAGCATTAGCATAATATAAATAAAAGCGGTAATATTTTTCTACGTTTTTTTGTCTTTATTAAAAAAAATAGGCCTACATGTTAAAAAAGTGATTTAGTAGGCTAATGTGATTTGATACCACTCCAAAAGTACATTTTTCTTTTTCCTTTGATGAATTAAGATACATTAATAGTACTTTTGCAATGTAAAAAATAAAAGGCTCTTATAATTTAATCAGTTCGTTGAAATTTATGTTAAATTTTGCTTGAATTCCTAGAAAAATTATGTATTTTTTATTATACTTTATAGATTGAATTTCTCAAATAAACTAATAAATATATTTTCCCCTCCAGTTTACAGATACATTTCTAATTTTTTTAATTTTAAAATATTAAACATAGGCCTATCTTTTAATTTACATTAGAGGATGTTTTAAAAATAAATTATATTGTCTAATGTCAGTCACTGAGTCAGTAAAATTAGAGATATCTAGTAGGTTTTTTTAATGAATGCATTAGCACTTTATAATTTGCTCAGGATGTTTTCAAAACAAAATATCTATTCAAAAGAAATTAAGAAGATATTTTTATTGTTCAGTTAAATATGATCAATATTAATTAGTAAATACAATATCAAATAGAGTGAGTGAGAATATTTTTAGTCCTCTTTCAGTCACAAGATAAATTGCTTCAACATTTTGAACAAATAGTGTTTATTTTCCATCAGTATTAAAAAACTATTATTATTAAGTAACACATATCACATAGCACATTGTTTATTTACAGTTTAAACAAGACACTGGCAGTTAGTTTTTCTTCCCTTAATTTTAAATGACATTAGGCCTATTATTGTTAAACTTAATGTTATGATTATAAGAATGAATTAGCAGAATAAGTATTGCATAGGAAGGAATATAACTTATAAGTTTCATTACATATTTGATGCAAAAGTAAAGTAATGAAGTGTTATACAGTGCCACATCTCACTCCAAAAGTTTCAGATTGCAGAAACTGGTAGCTAGTGCAATTATTGACTGATATAAATGACAAGCAATTAACAAAACCTTTACACTTAATTTTTGGACACAATTTGTTTTTTAGATCAATGGAAAGAAGCTTGGTCATGTCGGTACCTCTTTTTGACTACAATAAAGAATTTGCTGCAGTTTGTGAAATGCTAAATGTGCCTTTAGATGTACGCAAGAAATCTGAAGACACATTAGAAATCCTTTGGTCAGAGCTGGATCAACAAGATGAAGTGGAGGTTTGGTTGATTGTTTTTGTTTGTTTCAAATCAGACGGTTGTGTTTATGAATTGATCATTTGAATTTTAAATTTTTTTTTATTGAAGATGACTTATTACTATTGTGCTTAATTTTTAAAAAGCTCTAGACACTTTACAATATCAACACATAAGGATGCACAGAATGTTCTCTTTTGAAAAATAATAAATAAATAATTGAATTTTTAAACACAGATGGCAGCTTGAACTTTGAAGGCATGTTGTTGTTTTTTTTCCTTAGCTTTTGCAGTCAGACATTTTTGTCTGTGTCTTGTACATGGCTCTTGTTGATGCAAGGTGAGAATATTTATTAGTTTCTTTATATTTTTAATTCAATTTATGAATAATTATAAATGTTTAAATATAAAACTATTTTTTGTAAAGTGAATTTTATAATAAAAGCAATTCGTTGTCACTACGAAAAACACAGCCTGGCAGCTTTGTTTCACGCACATTTGCCGCTCGGCAACAATTTTCTAGGTAGCCATATTAAAAAATTATTAAAACTTTCTTTAAAAGTTATTTCAAAATTAAAAAATAAGTAAATAATAAAAAGTGTTCTTCCCTTTTTGTTGAACTTGCGATTTTCATCATCGTTGTCGTATTCCTGGAGGACTTTACATCGCACCACAAAGATATAAAAGTGTCCAAATTTTGTGGGGATGTTTCGCTGATATTTAGGAATTAAATCCAGGGTGTCGCTTCATCAGAAGTCCCCACCTATCAGTCCTAAAACACGGAGCGTCAAGCGCGTAACCACCAAGTACTTTTATTCAATGACTACAGTGCCCGAGATGTGTCTGATGAAATCTTCCAAATGTAGAAAAATAGATCTCATCTTTATTTATATGACAGTTTACAAGTTCCAGTGAAGTGAAGAAATACTAGTTGCGCACATTTCCAGTTGAACAATAATTTTTTTTCCAAAATCCAGGAACAGAAAAATTAAGAAGAAAATAATGTCCGCCCCTACCCAAGAAGATGATTTAAAATATTTTAGATGTAGATAACACACATCAGTCAAAGTTAGTGAAGCACAAATCCAAGTAAAGTGAAGAAATACTAGTTGCACACATGTTCAAGAATTTTTTTTTTTTTAAAATCCAAGACTTGAATGAAGAAGGAAACAATGATAGCCACTTGCTTGGTAAAGGTAAGATAATTATATATATATATATATATATAATAAAATTTTACATGTATATAACACACCAGTCACGGTTAGTGAAGCACAAATCCAAGTGAAAAGAAATACTAGTTGCACACATGTCCAGTTCAAAAATTGTTTTTCACAAATCCCAAGACAGAAAATGCTGAGATGCATATATATTAGTGTCCTCGACAATCTTTGTACAAAATTCTCTGGTAAAAATGCCTGGCAAATGTCAAGTACTGTAGCATTTTCTGGAAACTGCATTTTTACCACTATTGCCTGCAAATGTTTGAGTCTGTACGCTTGCGACACGTACTTCAATCGATACATTCCAAATGTCGCCATGAGGGTGACCGATATTGTTTCTAGATTCAGTGGCATTGTTGTCACCTTTTTCATCTAAAAGTGGAATAGATGGTGGTTCAATATCATCTTCCGAAGAAAAACTACTCTCCTCACACTCTGATGCAGCGGTACAAGCAAATCCAGCTGAAAATGTGCGTTTGTCATTGTTAGATTATGCAATTGTAATGTCAGCCAACTTTCCTCAAAGGATGCAGGGTTGTGTTACAAACTGTGGAAATTCACTTATTCAGTCACATGAGCATCCTAATTATAATATCTAAGATAGAATTTAGAGCATAATTGTTGCTGAAGCAGACCACATATTTCTTTCACTCTAGTTGGATATTTTTGAATGGCAAGATTATTTGTCCCTAAGACTTGTGTAGAATTTTTTTTATGATGTCAAATTCATCCCAAAGACGACGAACGGGTTAAACAAGTTCATTTTAATGCAAACATTCTGATTACTTAGTCACTGCCATTACAGTTTAAGTAAACATATTCTCTTCCTCATAATATAATTGTTTTTATTTTGTGTGCTTATTGAATGGCTTTAAGTTTAATTTTATGTAATTCTTCATTTACAACTTGACACACTGACTTTTTAATAGAATGCCTTATGGTCCACGTGATCCTCAGTTAAAACAAGGTTACTTGGCTGCACCTGCTTTGACCATTACTGAGCTTCTACAAAAAACAAACACCAGGTAATTTTTTATTTAAATGTATCCTTTTCTTTTAACGAATAAACCAATCTGTGGTGTGCAATCGTTCATGTTAATTTGTGGCTTGGATTATATCTAAGCTGTATGGTGCAAGAGGAGTGTGACTAGTGGCACCAATGTCATTAGATGCTTTCTCCTATTCATGTGTCACACTATTCATTACCACAGTTATATTCAAGACTATTTCTTAGTTATGGCTACTTGAATCATTTCTTATTTATCATATAAGTTAAAGTAAAATGTATAAGTAAGTGTTGTTGGTTATATTTTAACATGGAACATTTACAGTAACACCATGACAATTCATTTCATTAAATGCAGAGGTATTTAAAATATTTATGATTTTCTGTTTCAAAAAAATCAACTTTTTATGTTATGAAAACTGATTATTTTTGAAATTTTGCTGGTGTATATCTTTAAATGAAAGTGATAGACCTTACTGTTGTAGGTAATAGGTACTCCCACTCACCCCCAAAAAATTTTTTTAAAAATTACATCAACCACTGGTTGACCAAAAAAATGCTGTTACATGTAAATTTGAGTGTGAAAATTTACTATTTATAACATCTTTGACATGCTAGTTGCATGATAATAATTATTTCAAATGTTTCCATGTTTTTCCTATGTGCTTACAACTTCTTTTTCAAAATGTTGTTGACTTTTTTTGTAGAAACTGCAACTTGTTAAATTTGTGAAAAATGCATTACTTTTTGATACAACGCAAATTCCTGACTATAAAATGGTACTCAATAAACAATAAAGATAATCACTTACTTTTTTCTTTCTTACATTTTCATGTACTTTCTTTAAAAAAATATTTTAAGCACTTATTCATTAATATATGTTTTTAGCTGCCGATACCTAGTTGTCAGTTTTCACAGTGAATTAACTTGATTTTTTTTTTAAAGTCACTATATAAATCCTCTGTCATTATGTAAGTCAGACTGGCCATTTTTTTTTAGCTATTGAAACATAAAGACATAAGGTTTGTTTTAAGAAAACAAACAAATAATACACAACACAGTAGCAGGAGAAACAAATGAACAATCAAAGAGATATTAATAAACATATTGTTTATAAATATTAAAGCCTTCAAAAACTGTTTAAAAGTTACAATCGTTGCATATGGAATATATCATTTTATTTCTTATGTATAGTGAATAATAGTATTTTGGACCCCACCCCGATATTAATTAATCATATGAAGGAACATTTTCTTTTCTTTACTATGAAGTGTAACCTCAGTATGTGGTGGTGGTGGATTTTTAATCTGTTATATTTAGCAAAGTATTCAAATCTTTTAATAATCGTAGTTTAATGCTAAGAAAAACAAAAATAATGCTGAAATTACCTTGTATTTGAAATAACAGACTGCAAAAATCTTTCTCTGATCCTACTTTATTTTTTCCTACAATTAAAATGTACAAATCGAATATTTCTTTAGTTATATTAACTTTGCAGTGATGTTTTAGAACACGCTTTTGATTTGTATAAGACAGTAGAAATGGAGAGGAATTTTTTCCTTGGAAGACAAATGCTGTTTTAAAAAAATGTCTTCAACCTTTTACTTTAAATGTTTGTTGTTGTTATTCTTCACACTCTTATGTAAATAAAATATGAGTGTAGAGAGTTATCTCTGTTCTTTTTCACGGACCTGGCCTTGATGTCTGCTTTAAGAACTATTTTGACAAAATTGTATTTTTAAAAAGATATACCTCAGAGAGTTGTTTTTGTTTTTTGTTATATACTAATTGCTTTAGTATACTCATGGTTATAGTTTTGCAGAAAAATCTTAATGTACACACATTTCTTTCATTATTATTCTTATTTTCAGTGTGAAACGGTTGTTGGAGAAAATGCATGTTGTGAAGGATCTCTTAGTACTATCTGAGGCAGTTACAGAACATCTTGTGCTTATGGAAAAAAATTTCTGTGTTGTGTCTGCTCTCTCCCACACCTTTGACAGGTATACAGTACTGTGGAATGTCTTTTTCATTTCATTTTTAATTCTTTTGAACAGTTCTTTTACCAGCTGGCTTTTTTAAAATTTTGGCTTTTATATGCTTTATTTTAAATATTCTGTTATATTAATATATTGAACTTAATAATCAGATCACAGTATGAGTTTAAGAATAAGTGCTTTATAATATATTTGTGACTAGGGCTCCAATCACCATCGGTTTTACTGATCGATTCTCATGGTCATGAGTCGCCACAATTTTCACGATTTCTCGTTGAAGTTGGCCCAGTGTGATCTGGTCACAGATCTTCCCTACCCACAATGGTACATGTATGTGCATCCTGCCCAGCAGTGACACTAGGCAGTATATGCCAACTAATCAATGTCATAATAAACTACACCCTGAAATAGCACAATGACTATTGACAAAAGTGATACTCTGTGATACTTGTGTAAATCACTTACTGTCAGAAATGGAATGAATTAATTAACTACAGAATTAAAAAAAAACTGAACCACTTGAAAATGTAAAGTTTGAAACAATTAAAAGTACATTTACTAAACTAATACACAGTGGCTTTGGATGTCAATGACAGCAATCAACTGCCAGTAATAGAGCATGCTTGGTGTAGTTGCCAGGAGATGTTTTATGTTTACTGTTAGTGTCAAGTTCAATCATATTAGTGCATGATCATGAGATTGTGCTGCACATGCGATCTTTTACGAGAATTAACACTGACGATGATTCTCGTGAGATTGACTGATCGATCGGAACCCTATTGGTGACATCTTTTCCCCTTAAACAACTTCATTTTGTTCTCCACCATTTAGTTTTACAATATCCACCATGAATGCTCACTATCTAGAAAAGTAGTGATACAATTAGATACTGTGCCAGTACATTTTCTGTTAATTATCAGTTTAACTTTTAATAAATGTACTTCTAGTACAGTAATGTGTAATATAAAAATGTCTGTAAATGTTCACACTACTAATACAATTAGATACAGTGCCAGAACATTTCTGTCATCTAGTAATGATCAATTTAGATTTAAGAGATTCTACTTCTAGTATAGTAATATGCAATCACAAAACCTGCCTGTATCCATAAATGTTCAGTCTAACTAGAAATAATTATACACAGACTTGCAGTACCAAAACATATTCACATCCTTAATTTTTCGCGTTCACTGTAAATACTGATAAATTCACTTCATTTATAGTACAATTTGTTCATTTCCATAAATTTTGACACTGGGTCAATATTGGTACAATAGTATGAACATTTCTGTCAGTGTTCTCTTGTAATCAAACTGGACACTTCTCTCAGTATTCTCTTGTAATGAGATTGGACACTTTTCTCAGGTTTTTTTTTGTAACTAGATATACTGGTGTGTTCATAGAATGTGTCCATCACCAGTGTTCCCTCTAAGGTGCACAGCCACGGAGCTCATTAGAAAATGCTGTGCAGCACTTTCAAAATGCCACACACAAGTTTTGATAGCAAGATCAAACAACCGCCAGTTTGTGAACACAGGAACAGGAAAAATATTAGAGGAAACGTTGTCCTTCACTATAAAGATTCGCTTTAACTGAAAATACTAGTACAATTGCTTGCAGTACCAAAGTATACACATAAATATTCACTAATTATCCATTTATTTTAATACTAGTAAAGCAGTTTTTGTTTTTCATTCGTCATTTCATTTTTTTTTTCCCACTCTACCTGCAAATTAACAGCATTGACTTGATATTTGATAAGCTTATAAAATACAAAGTATGGTAGAGGTGTTTATTTAAGAATCAAAAAGTATAGTTAATAATCAATTAATAACTAAACAAAAACTCTGAAGACAGTTTGAAGTGGAATAATCACCTTCAAATGAATGAGGCCTAACCCAACAAGCTGTCTGACATTTTCTATAATTGATATAGATGTACTGATAATATATTAGCAGTAAGAACCAAAATTTTATATATATGGTGATATAAATATTTACTTTTTCTGTTTCCTGTGTAGGATCTAGGAACAAGTTGCCTGTAAATTGTATTTGTCTCCATAAGTGTGTGTGTGTGTGTGTGAGAGAGAGAGAGAGAGAGAACAGATATAAACACTAATTTATTACTTTGTTAAATTTAGATATGTAATTGATTCATTCTTGCACTTATTTGTCTTCAGACTTTGTGAAAGCGTCTTCAGAGAAGAATACAAACCTCAGCTGCTTGATATTGAGGCAGACGAGTGAGTATCATATTTGATAATTTTATTAGAGCCTTATATTTATTTAAAAACAGATAAGTGATCATTCCTTTTGTTATTTTTGTAAACTCTTTTTTTTTTTTTTTAACAGCTTACAATCATTCACATGTCTACAGCCTTAGAATTCAAAAGCACCTACTATCCACGAAACCCCATGAGGAGGCAAGCACATGTAAAGAACTTCCTAAAGAATAGATCTCTATTTAATGATTTCCCATTGACACTAATACTTACCTCTGTGGCATCTTCAGAATTAAGGGTAGCTATTTATTTCTAGCATTGTTCTTTTTCATCAGTAAGGTTCATTCAACCATTAGATTACGATTATTTCCTCTCTTTAGCATTTTATGACCGTGATTCTAACTCTCCTGAATGATAACTTATGTCATTTTGTCTTGGTGTGATGAGTTTAAGTACCAAATAAGAAAAATAACTTTCATTTCTCCTTCAGAACACATGGTTTCAAAGGAATGGCAGGGAAAATATTGTAATCATCAACATTCAAATACAGCTTGAGATTTCTGATAATCTCAATATATTTTGATTAAATTGATTAACATCATAAATAGCTTACATATTTATGTACATATCCAAGTGGTTTCTTTTGCATTTAAAGTTTCACACGACTGTGTGTATGTTTAAAACCTGAGCATGTAAAAGTAGAAAAACCTGTGAATTACATTCCAGAATAAAAATATTGTGATTAGTCTTATTATTATATTTAAAAAAACCTATTTAAATAGATACTTTGTTTATTACTTAATATCTTTGCAGCATAATAACTTAGACCGTTTTATGTTTGGTTGAAAAGAATAGAGTGATTTTTATGATCATAATTTTGTTAATATGGTTTCCCTGTTGCAAAGTTGTAGTTTTATGCCCTATTTTAAATATAAATATATCCAGATTAAGTTAATAATTTATGTTCATATAGAAAATATATTGGTAGTAATGAGATAATCATATGTGACTCTGCATGGCAAAACCTGGCTAAAGTGAAAAAAAATCAAAAGTTGTTTTTTTGTAATTTATTAAAGTTAGGAATCTCATGTTTATTTTTTTATTTTATTTTAATTTTAATTTATGTCAGATAGTTTTTTCACTATACATTTGTTTAAGTACATACAACCACCACTACCCACCCACCCATCACCGGGACTATCAAAGGGGATTTACGACTACAACTGGCTAAGGCACAAAATTAATTTTAGCATCTTTAGCCAGGTTTTGCCAAACAGCATCACATATTGCTTATTTTAAAATATTTTTTCCTGGTTACATTTTTTTTCTCATACAATCTTACGTAATAAGTTTTCAACAGTAACATGCTTTTTGTGTATTTCAAACTCTTATAACATTAATAGTTTTATCTTTTCTTATGGTTTTATGTGAGCATTAGGTCCAGTTGTACACTCAAACATGTTAAATAATTAGATTTAATCCACTTCATTTTTAGCACTTCGTGTATGAGTAAGACCATTCAGATTTTGAAGTCTGGTCAAATAATCTGATATTTGCATGTTGTTATCTACCTCAAAGTAAGTTTGCACATAAAAAATTTTTGGAGATCTAGCTTTAATAGAAAAAAAGTTATGAAGTTATAGTTCAAAGTTTGACGTAAATTGCAGAAAAACAGATTTCAATAACCCCCCTTTTCCTAAATTAGTTATCTGCAATTTTATAACTCTCCTTTTTATCATGGAATATTTAATTTTATTTGTTTGTTTATATTTAGAGAGAATATTGTTCCACCAATACCAGAAACAGAAGGAGTTACCTTCAGGAGAAAATTGTGCTGGCTTTTATTTTTACATGCAAAGCGTAAGTAAATTATAAGTGTTATAAACTTTTATAATACAATTTTTTCTTGACATCTAAATTATTTATAGTATATAATGCACTATTTTTTTGTTTTCATTTGGTTCTTTTGTGCTGTACACATTTTAGATTCTGCCTCATTGTGAAATGGATAGTAATATTAATATATTAAATGATTTACTAAGATATTTGCTGTAATTATTTAAGTACACTTTTAAAAAACTTTGGTGAAGAACATAACCCATGTTATTGCTTAACTTTTAATACTTGTCATTTTCTGAGTGGTTGTTGAGTATGATTACATTGTATTACTTCTATTTCCTCTACTTTAAAGAATGCTTCATTTTCTGAGTGGTTGTTGAGTATGACTACATTGTATTCCTTCTTATATATTTCCTCTACTTTAAAGAATGCTTCATTTTCTGAGTGGTTGTTGAGTATGACTACATTGTATTACTTCTTATATATTTCCTCTACTTTAAAGAATGCTTCAAAGAAACATCTAACAATCATAAACTGAAATATCATAATTGGAAAAAATCTGTATGGTAATTATTAGGAAATTTGTAATGATGGACCAAATTAATTGTATACAATAATTATGCATAATAATTCTCTGTCATGTTTTAAATTTCTAATTTAAAGCTGAAATAAATATATCAAAAACTAACAGTAATCTTAGATATTGCATAAATTTATTTATGTGCTAACTCTAGATCTGAATCAGTACAGTAAAATGAATGGAAATTAAATGATTTGTCTGAATAAAAGCTAATTTGGGCAAAATTCCTGCAAATACAGTATTAATAAATATTGGTATCCAACCTTAGAACCCTTATAATCATGATATAAAGAAATTCAAATAATGTTCTGATATGTTTCAAGAAAAGTAATTCATTCTTCTTAAATCTGCAAAGTATAAATTGATTGCAGTATAATTATAATTATTTGTGCATCAGCCCTCGGTTTATTTTTGCAACTCGATAAAAATATAAAAGTGTGCAAACTTTAAAAACTATCGAGTTAAATTCAGCTGTGGTTAGATGATTTCAAGTTTGTTAAACTTAAAGAGAGTGTAAAGTGCTTGTATAATTTCATATTGTAATAAAACATGAAGTAGAGTCCTTATTGTATGATCCAGGCATATGTGTTACTAGATTAAATATAGTTGGATAAAGAATACAATTTTGTTAAGTTTCTAAAGACAAATCAATAGATATCTTTCAATTTATCGTGATTTGTATACAGTAAAACCCCATTGCAATGTAAAAATTGGGGTAAAAAATAATTATCACATACTTTAGTATCCACTTCAAGCCAAACAATTAAGTTTTTTGAGGGGAAACAAAAAACAACAGTTGATGTATTATTATTTCATTATCTTAGAATGTTTAAACACAAAAATTATCAATTTTATTCATTAAAATGAAATCAGCAAAAAAAAATGTAAAAACAATTCAAACAAATTTTAGATTGTTTTTTTTTTTCACATTGCATATTATCATCAGATGGTAAAAGCATTTTCTATTTAATGTCTCTTTTATACATTTGCACTCTTTAGCTGGGTAGAGTCAAGTTTTCAAATGTTCAGATATTGAGAGAACATAAGGTGCTTATAATAACTGCATATAATTCATGATGTATTTTGTGTAATTAAGGAGCTTTATATTAAAGGAAGAAAATCTCAAATGACAAGCCCAAGAGCAATAGTGAACTGTAGATCTTTTAATGTTTGATGGGAAATAATTAATGCTCATTGTTTCCAGATGTCACGTTCCTGTTCATATAAAAGAATGGTAATTATTAACCAAACATGTATATGTATTTTGGGCTTTTTTTATTATTGTTTGTAAAAGATATATTTTTATAACCTTAGTTGATTTTGAAAAAACAGATAGGCACATAAAATACAATTTAAAAAATAAGAATACATATTTTGCGCACCACTGGATATAAAAGAGGAAAAATATCAGAACTGGAAAAAATTTTATTTAAGAATAAAATCAAATTCTTGTGCAGTATCCTGCCTTAACATTTACTTTGTGGGGGTTGGGGGACATAAATTATTACAAGTAATGTGGGAGATAACAACACATTGAGATCACCATCACATGAAATGACCATGTGTAATGAAATTGATACTGCAATTATCTGCCCCCCACCCCAAAAAAAAAAAAAAAAAAAGTGGTCAACTTAGATCTCATTATATGTAAATTTGCATTAATGCAGGATGCATTATGGTGGAGTTTTACTGTATCTCTGTTTCTTTGCTATAAACTGACACTTAGAGAACATGGACATTTTTGTGTGGATCATTTGGTTTTTTAAAATATTCAAATAATATCCTGATTTAAATAGGTTTCATAAGGAAAAAAATAATTCTCTTATCTCTTTCAGTTCAATTATTGTGTGCAAACTGATGCACTGAGGCATGGTCAGGTAGTAAGAAGAAAAATACTATTAAAAAAAGAAAAATACCTCAGAATTGTTAGTTTCATTCAGATTACCAGTCACATTGAGATTTACTCATTTTCTAAAAACAATATAATAGATTGTTTTAATTTTTTGTGAATTTGGGACAAATATCTTTGCTTTTGTTTGATAAATAATTTCACAAATTTTATGATGATCTGGATCCAGGATGGTTAGACTTCATGGCCTATGTATGAGGTATTTCTCTGCTCAAAAACTAACAAGAGAAAACTTTCCTAATTCTTGTTTCACCAGTGAAAAACTAACAAGTGAAAGGGAGAAAAGATTTCTCAACTAGCCATTTCTCACATAGATTTAAAATTGCTTGTACTGACTTTTTTTTTTATATTGTATTTGCCTCATACTGTTTAGACATAGAATAAAATTTTGTCAATACTAATAAAGCTCTGGCCATCGGCTTGATCTGTTATGAGATTTGTGAAGCCTCAATCACAGGCATATTCTACCCCTTTAATAATTCCTAATGCAAGTAACATTACTACAAAATTCATCAGTTAGAGATAACTTTGTGAAGTTATATTGTTACAAAGTAAGCTAAAGACAACATTCTAATTTTACTTTTTTGTTTTGGACATGTTGGTCAGGCTTGTGGGTTTTTCTTTTTAACCTGTTCTGGACAGGGCAAGCAATAACTTTTTAAAGAATATTTAAGTCATCTGGTTTCAACCTGAAATTGTTTTCTTGTCTCAGTATAGGTTATTATAACATTTTTTTTTTTGATCTTGCAGAATGATTTTTGTGCTATTTCATGAAAATGAATTTTAAAAAACAATTCTTATTTTAGTAAAATAAATATAAACATAGATATAAATTAAATAAAAGTGGTTATGAAATGTTTAGTAAATGTATTTAAATTATAATCTTAGATTGTCTTTGCACATTTTTATTTACTTAAAGCATTTTATTTCTTTTAAATATTGTATTTTTATTTTTTTTATTTTACAGATTGCTTTCTTGGTGATAATCCTGAACTGATGCATGGTTTCTTAATTCTTCTATGCTGTCTTGAATATGTCATGAGGACCACACCATCCTTTCTTTTAAATTCACCTTATGGTATTTTGAAGGTTTTTTAAAAAAAACTGGTGTAATTGTTTAAAACCAGATATTTCAGATTATTCAACACTTTTACAAGTATGTTGAATATTTTTTGCTGGTAAAAGTATTTTTTTTCTACAATCTTGTTCTAAGACTTTTGAAAAGGAAAAGTTTAAAATGTCCAAAGCTTTATTTAAGGGGAGTCCACCTCAGAGCCTCTTTTTTTTAAAATAAACATAGAGCTGGTTTCAATGCATTTTTTATTTGAACACATGGAAAGATTGTAAAAAGCAAATTTTCCACAACACACTTTATTTTTTAAATTTCAAATTTTAGTAGTGCCAAAAAAGCTAAAATGTCATTAAAACAAAAATATGCACCTCTCTTTAATTATTGTTTTTCATTTCCTTATGCTTTTGCTTTGAAAATATTCACATTTCCCACAAAGAAAAGATGAAAAGTTGTCAATGTTAAAAAAATTAACAACTTCAGTAATTATTTACATAAAAAAAATAAATTAATAAATATTAATATTTATTAATATATAATATTTATATCTTATAATAATATATAGTAATATAATATTTATTAATAAATTAAATAAATTATCAATATATTCACTCGTCTGTATATTTTAGGTATTTTCATTTATTTGTATTGAAAAGAAATTAATTTTAACATTTGAATTTTATGTGCTTGGTAAGCATAAAAATCCTGACTGAATTTTAATCTTATGTTTGTTTACCTCTGCTGATTATTCATTGAGTGATGTGTAAAATTCATTTTCTGGTAACCATATTGGCTACACTCTAGAGTCATTTCATGAAAAAAGCCTATCAATGTACTTAATTTGATGGATATTCAAATAACATGTGGAACGCAATTTGCTTTTTTTAAAAAATCATCCCATTTCCATGAACACCTAATTTCTTTTAGAAGCGCCATTAGAGGAATATTCTCTACTAACAAATTCACAGAATTTCTTAAGTTTAAATGCTATTACCAATTTTTGTAATGAATTATTTGAAACACCAGCAATGCTTCCTAAGAATTGACTGGTTTCGACAAACTGCAACACTCATTAACTAATTGAGAACTATCCTTCATTTCTTCTCTCCCCCCCCCCCCCCCAAGAAATCTCTTCTTTGTTTTTCTCCATTTAAATATGTTTTTATTAACAACTTCTTCTCAGTCATTCATTTTTTGCTCTCACAATATTGTGAAACAATTGCTTTTCAAAATGTTGAAAGCAAACAAAAATGGTCATTAAGCATTTGGCAAAGGATTCCGTGGAATGCACATGCGCACACTCAGCTTCTGTGTAAACGGAAACCCCTGAACTAAGAACTGACCAATCAGCATTTGGAATAACTCATCAGTTATTTTCATTGATTCTACTATCTCATACTTTTTACTGCCTACACAATTGTAAATGGAAATTTCCAATGACCTCTGACATCATTATGCAGATCAGGTTTTCCTCTACTATTTAATAGGTCACAATGCTATTTTTATTCAGCTACAATGTCCGTTTTCATAGTCTGAATGTAACGATTTTTTGTGTGTGTGTGATTTTTCAACAACAAAAACAGTCAAAAACACACACTCTCAAAATGCTCTTTTGCAAATACAAATAATTTACTTTTAATAAAATAAAAACAAAAGTAGATCTATAAGAATTAGTGCATACTCTAACGTTATCTCAATATCTATTTTTTTAAATTTTTATCTTTATGTTTAATTGTGGACTCTTCCCTTAATTTTAGAGCTTTATTTGTGTAATTACAATTATTTAATATAAAATGAAACAGTAAACTTTGATTTTCCATTTATTTTGTTTTCATTCTACCTAGATATTCAATAAAAAGAATTAAAATCATTTTCACTGTACATAATCAGTTTCTGTCATTGTGCAGATATAATTCGGATTGGATGCCAACAGATTTCAGAGAGTAGTAATACTACTATGTTGACCAAGTTGGCAGAACAGTTTTCAGCAAGTGTAAATGAGGTTAAACAAATGTTTTTAAATATTTCGGTTTTTGTTTTTTTACAAGCTTATAAAAAGAATTCTTCATGTTACAACATTTATTTTATTTTATTCTCAAGTATGTATAATTAATTGTTCATTAGTTCCAATACATGGTTGAATTATTTGCTAAGAATTAAAACAAGAATGCCTTTGAATAAGAATTAAAGTTAGTAAATTATGTTGTTATTTTTCTTTAAATAAGTATTAATATTTGTTTCCACACTTCCTCACATTCCTCTTTATTTCAGTTATAAAATTCTAAGTATCTTTGTCCTTTATAATTATAATTCTTTTATTGAATTTAGTCATGTACTTTTTATATTATAATAATATATTATTATTATGTTTTAAATGCTTTTTTAAATTTTGAGATGAATGTTTATTTCAGATTGAAGAGTTGAGCACTAAGTATATGGAGCCATGCTTTCAAGAACTTTTGAATAGGGATGGAGAGTTAGATGTAAAATTCCATTTTGTTACTTTTTTATTGTCTGGTGTTGATTTTATTATTATTATTCATTAAAAATGGAATGTAAAAAAAGATTTTATTAGTAAAAAATCCTTTTCATTAATTTTATGTCTAAATCACATAGATTCATATAAAATTTATAATCTTACTGAATTACTAAAAAAATTCTTAGTAATTTAAAATGAGTGAGCAACCATCTAAATGAAGAGTATAATTTTTCCTTTAATTGTATTTTACAGTTATTTTGTAGCTTTAATTAGGACCCTTAGCACTTAGTTGACTGAACACCATAGCGAAAAATCAATCAAAATTCATTATTCAACTTATATTTTCTTTTAGGTCATGGTTTTGGATAGTTTTATCATTATTATTTTTTATTGTGTGTGATTTCTTTCACTAAGAATCAAATTTATGAAGTTCCTCAGGATGTACACAAAAGTTGAGATCAGAAATATGCACCTTTAGATACCAGAAAGTAAAATATCAGAATGCTCACATTTAAACTTCACCGTTGAAAGTTTGCATGTAGACTTCTGAAAGAGTTGAAGTTCAGTTATAATTTGCTTCTTTTTTTTTTTAATTTAAAAAACAAGTTAAGCACATTCACATTTGAAATTGAACTGCTTTAGAACATAATTTAAATGTAATTACTGATTAAATTCTATTGTACAATCATATTGACTAATAATAGGGATTTGCTTTTCATACTCTGCTTTTTGAACACAAACTCACAATTCACATCAACCCACATCTGCTTCTTTTGATTTACATGTTTTGAGTTAGTTTATTTGATTTATTTCATCTTTTTCAAGAAATTATTTAAAGTTTGCTAGATTTTAAAAAGAAAAATTTAGGTGCTGTTTATTTATTAGTATATATTGTATTAGTAGTCTTCCATAATTTTACAAAGGCAAAAATTCTTTCTTGTATCTTAAAGCTTGACAGACTAGAAGAATTTTACCTGAAACAGTATGCTGCTGAAGGAGACCTCAATGAGTTGATGTTCCTGACAAAAGATCCCCTTTTCTTTCCATCCACACCAAAGAGGTAAATTTTAGCAGGATGAGGTGGCAATGAGAGGCAATTAGATAGCTTAACCTTAAAAAACTTTTAGATGCATACTTCCTTTGACTACCAGATTTGTGTACAACTCAGTAGCAGATAAATAGATGTGCTAGAATAACCCCTTATTTGCAAGGATACTGGGGGGGAGGGAGTTATAAAGATAATTTATATTGAATCCAAAATGAGGTTTAACGCTTTCTTTATTGTGGTGCCATTTTTATTTTTTGGTATACTCCCAGTGATCTAAAATTTCACTAGCATGGGTAATCAGCACATCCGAAGATGTATTTTATGTTCATAGGCTCAACTCTGAGGTTTATTTCTATCTTGGCAAAGAAACCAGCAAACTGGGTTTTTTGGGGGGAGGTGGGGTGGGTAGGGGACTGAAAGTGAACACGCAGATACGTATTACACAGAAGCACATATACCTATTTTTTATTTTCAAATGCAACAGAATCAAATGAACAGGTTTTAGAGACATATAGCTCTCTTAATGGTCTACAGTTTATATGAATTTTGAGATTATTTTCTGCTTCATTCTGGTAAGGGATTTATCTTTTCATTTATTTCCTACTGATGCCCATTATTAATATTTTTCACTGAGGAAAAATGATAAAACACTGACCAGATTGGAACAAAAGTTCAGTAACTTTGCAAATCTACCACCTCTATTTAAAAAATTGTGATCTCTGTTAGTCGTTACAGTTTTTATTAGTATTAGTTACTTTTACTAAAGAAAGGATGTTTCTCTGTATGTTTGTGTGGTGTTTGAATTAAAACACAAATATACCTGTTAAATATATGTTTAGATTAAATAAATAATTGAATTTGTTGAATACCCTGTGTCCATTGTAAGCTTGATTGAACATGTAATTGGTGGTTGTCTGTCCAGAGGAAAAAGAAAATTAATCAAACTACTGACCACTTAGTATTTATATTTATAAAAATGTAGATTCTTAATCTCTTAAATAACATCTACCGCCATTCCACCTGTTAGAAGAGAGTAATTTAATAATTTTATTTGGCAGATGAGAAAAGAGTTAACAATTAAAAACACATCAATTGTTTTTGTTTACCCACTGCATGAATATATCTATTGTATGTCCAGTTTTTTGTTTATTCTACATTCATATATCCACTTTTTATTTACACTCTGTAAATACATCCATAGTGTGCCCCCAAAATGTATAACCATAGTTTTTGTTTATGCTACATTCTCTTTTTACCCACTGCACAAATATATCCATAGTATTTGTTACTCACTACATGTTTATATTCATTGATTTCTGTTTACCCACTATATAGGTTTATTCATAGCTTTAGTTTGCCTGTTATATGAATATATAGCTATTGTTTTTGATTGCCAGCATCATTTGTTTTTTTGTTTTATTTTAGCAATGGTGGAAGTAGCAGTGTCTCTCTTAGTAATAGCCAGAGCCACCAGCCTATGACACCAGTCAGGTTAGTGACTATTTTAATCCAATTTTAGTTAAAATTTTAATGTTTCAAAGATTAAAGTTACGTTATTTTCAGTCTTAAAGTATAGGAAAACCCCATGATCTTTTTTTTTTGAGACTTGGGGAACAAAATATAAAGACCGGTGGTTTTTTTCTGCTCTTTATCATATGCTATTTATAGTTTTAATTGTCTGTGTAGATTTTTGTTTTGTATTTTAATTAATTAATAATAAATTTACCTTTGTAGTGGGCAGGGAAAGATTTGAAAATTTATATTTTAATACATAGTTCGATAATTGTCTACTAATGTTGAATTTCAATTTCTCATATAATGTCTGATATTCAGTTTAAGATGGGTAATGATATAGTCCTACATCACTTCTAATTCATGGGTTACAATTTCACTACACTGAAAAAGAAGACATATTAGGACAAAACATTATTATAATTAAATTAAATTAAATCCTTTTATTCACTTTACAAATAATTATATACTTTTCTCCAAAAGAGTACACAGAAAATTCTATGCTGAAGATTTAGAATTCCTAAATTCATTCACTCTTTTTCACACAGTCAGTTTGACACAAAAATATCAAATTTTTCTATATCTTAACTCTGAATATCTCTTTGAATGAAGCCTTGGAATATCTCTTTGAATGAAGCCTTGGAATATCTCTTTGAAGCTTGGATTCTTTAGGTAGGGATTTTAATTTTGTTCTTGATTCATATCTTTCATCATGTGACAATCATTAAGGCAGGAAATGAGCACTCCAAAAATTTAGATGTTTTGTTTTATCTTCCAACTGCTTTTAAAATTTGGTTCAGAATTTTTATTTCCTATAAATATCCTTCAAGTCAATTATACAAAAGAAAAGTACTTTAATAATGATTCATTATCATGTGCTTTTCATTGTGGCATTTTATTGAACCCACTGATTATTTCCTTCTCTGTGACTAGTTTCACTTTTATTTATTAACTTTTTCTTATGCATAATTATAGATGGAATAGCTGTAGTTTTGATTAAGTGATTTTATTTTTTAATTTTGCAGAGCAACATTGTATTCAATTCAACAATTGAAGAGCACCCTTGCAACTGCTACAGATGAGCCCAGCCCAAAATTGCGTGAATATTTTCAGGTTGGTAAATTAAACTTGTAGGTTGTTCATACTGTACTGGCTATGAAAAAAATTATCACAGCCTTCATGTAGGATTTTTAAATTGGTAACCATTGGCCAGTGAATCTTTATTTCAATAGAAAAATAGACATTTTTCTAGCTGCTTACCTGATATATCCTGAAACACTGGAGTAAAAGTCATTGAACTTAAATAAGAAGCACCCAATCAAAATATATAGATATATTTATATTATGTATAAATGTATATTTGTTATGTATTTACAAATATGTTTCATGTTAGTGTGCCATATATGCATAAATTAATCAACAATTCTTTTCTGCCAACCATATCCTGGTAACACTAAAGCTTATTTAATATACATTGTTTTAACCTATTCATTGTTACCGGATTGCATTGTAATCATGGTTAAATCATGATTCATGGTTATTGGACCACATTTTGGAGTTTTTGTACAGAAATTTGATTCCACAGATTCACAAGAGATACAAGGGAAATTTTTAAAAATTATTCAGTTAATAATAATTTTTGCAGTGTTTTAAATCATTTATTTTTTTCATAAAAGCCTTCTAAAATTAGTGAAATGCCAAAACATTATCATTATCATGGCTACTTCACCTTAAAAAATAATTAAGAGTTTTTGATGTAACCTGATGCAAAAAATTATCACTATCACTACTTCACCTAAAAAAAAATAATTAGGAGTTTTATTATGTAATGATTGCTACTGTAAAATCTGCACTGATGCTCCCCATCTGAATTTATTTTTCCATTTATGTGACTCAGCAAAGCCCTTGATACAGTTGGTAGTTATACACTCTTATTTTTAAAAATTATTATTCACAATATTAGCTTAATTTGGCACCACTTGATCCTTTGTGAGATTATGATTATAGTTCTTTTAAATACAGAAGTATAAATTGTTAGTGCCTTTGGTCAGCAGTAATATTTATTTTGTCCCAAAATATGTATCTCTTAGATATATTTAAAATCTTTTCAACCATTTCTTTTATTGAATTTTGTTTTGTTTCTATTTCAGGCTTGCACAAATAATCCATCAACAACAATTGCAGAGCGGTTACTAGAGATGAGAGAAATGTTTGTGAAAAAGTTTGAAGAGGCCACATCCCCTTTCCAGTCTGTTGCTTATCCAAGATATACTTTGGGTGTGAAGATGTACTATCGTATGTTGGAACTTCTCTTGGACAATGTGAGTGTTTAAGGTGAAAAGCACTTGGTGCATTTTTATGCAAGATGTTAAATGTAATGATGGCTTGTTTCGGGCTTGGAGAGTTTTCATGCTAGTATGATCTTTCCTTTTTCCAGATATATGCATGCAAGATATGAAATCATTGTGATATATGCTTGGACTCTTTTAGTAATAGGGTAGAAATTAGAAGTACTCAATAAGTTATCCATCCAGTAAGAACACATTTTTATTTTCTTGCTTTGACAAATTGTTCACCAGGACTGTGAAGTTTTAAGAATTTCTGGAGGGTGTATGTTTTTGTATATTGGTTCTGTTCATCTCTGTCCTTTTTTCTGTCACTCACATAAGTATTGTACTTTTCTTTTTTATTGCTGTCTTTGTTCCTTTGTTGACCTAGTAACATGGCTGTCCTACTTCTAAAAAAATTATACCTGCAAAGTACAATATTTTAATTCCCACCCCATGTTTGTGGTCTGTAATAGACTTTCTTACCCATATACTTTGGCAATATTTTTATTTCGATTTATTCAGTTATTCTTTTGGATGAAAATTTTATACACAAACTTTAAAAAATACAGCAAAATTTAATTACAATTTAAAAATTGTAAAAAATAAAAAGTACCGACAGCTTTAAACAGTCAGTCACATGTTAACCATAGCACTGTGGACATCAAGTTTAGTCCACCATGGTACAGTTATTATGACAGCAAACCCTTGAATTTTAAAACTACTTCACGACTCTTGGTAACGTGTAATAAAATAATAATGTAGGCTATATACAGATACACAGACAAGATAACTGAAATGATTGATACACACTACATGTTAACTTATACATCTGGTTATCAAAACTGATAGCCACATCCCCTTACTCAAAAATAATGTCATGCACAGTTATTATTTCATTTATATGTTGATTTAATTAAAAAGTGCAGTATAATTTTTATAAAAAGTACTGTAAATAACTTATTTAAGGCCACATTACTACACACCAAGAATGAAAACATTTATTTATTAACTTACAGTCTTCAAATTTGGAGTAAATGTTGCCCTTCTTATAAGGAAGCGATAACAGTTTTTCACTGAGTTGTCACAAAATTAAGATGTTTGAGCACTCTGCATTGTATACTAAATCTATCAACAAGAATTATATGATGTGAGTTAAGTGGCATTCATATCAGATTTTGCATTCAATTTTCTTTATTTTTAATAAATAATGTGCCATTCATTCAATGTAGAACATGCTGTCAAATCACTGTCCACTTTTGTAGGGTGCTTTAGTCTGGCTGGCTTCTATTTTTGTTCGCTTTTCTTCACTTCAGCCATTATTTTCTTTACAACAGTTTTATTTGTTATGTCTACAATGTTTATTAGTTGAAATGCTAAATTTTGTGTTTAAAGTAAGTTTAACATTGCTTTTATTTTTCATGTTTTACATGATTGTGCACTTGTTTGTTACAACTGATCAGCATGTGATTGCATTGTTTATAATGGTTTACTTGATTATTTTAATTATTTTTATAAAGGTCATATAATTTTTTTTATATATATCAACACACGTGTCCACACACACTGAACACTTTACCAGATCCGGATACCGGTCGAATTTCCCTACCACTCCCATATTTCAGTCTTCTCTAAGTGGTACTAATATGTAGATTACAGAATTGGAGCATATAACTCAGTGAACAGTTTTATTATAATCCCCTTCTAAGGATTTATTATGTTATGTTCCTAAGATATGCTGTGGTATTTATATAAAATTAGTTTTACTTTTTAAAAGAAATATCGTATTACACCAATCAGAAATAAAGTATAATTAATTATAGCTGATACAAGTGGTACTCTTCTTTTATATTGGTATGTTTTTTTGTTTTATTCTCAGTGTAAAATAGGTCTTAAATACAGTAGTTAAACCCCAAGTTACTCTTTATGAACTGTTGTTTGTGATAATTAGCTATGTCAGATCAAAATAGTAATTTGATAACAATCAGAAAATAATGAGATATTGAATGTAGAGTATTCACCAATATAGACTATTTGAGAACTGTTTCATGTTGAAAAAATAATCCAGATTCAAGAGGAAATTTTCTTTTCATCATACTGAATATTAAAAAAAAATCTTTAATAACATGACCAGTATTTGATATATTATTAGCATTAGTCACAATAGTAACATTACCATTCACAATGGAAGTTAGTTTTGGAAATTGTATCTCAAAAGGGTTCTTTGAGTATATTGGTATGGAGAGCAAAGCTACATTCACATACAGGTAACTTTGTTAGCAACAATACTTTTGATAAAAACTTTATAGAATATATAAACACCTATGCTTGTGTGAATGCATGCTTTTTTATAGGTTCTTGAAATAGTACAGTTGATTTATCAGACATTAGTAAATAACTTTTTATACAGTGAGTTTACATGACTTTCAGAGAAATAAGAATGTCATACGACAAGATGTTAGCTATTTTGGACTGAACATTTTTTTAATTTTTCACCATGTGGGTATTCAGGCTTACACTTAACATTAATTTATCTGTCATAGCACTAATGAGGAAAATTAGGATTGAAAGCTTATTATCATCTTAAAATTGCTATGTTACAGGTTTCAAAAAGCCTGTCTAATGGGAGAAGTTGTTGCAGTTTCAAACAAGCCATTCTGATGGCCAGGTGCTTACCCATTGTCATAAATTATAATCAGTCTTCTAAATTAAAATTTTTTTTTCATTTGTTTAGGAAACAAAAAGACTTTCTCAGTCTGTGATGAATACTCTTTTGAACAAGAATGACTTCCACTGTTCACTAGTTGCTTGTTGCTTGGAAGTGGTTTTGGTGGCCTACGGTCTCTCAAGTGAGTAAAATATAGTAATAAAATAGATTAGAAGAAGAATATGAGAAATAAACATTTCATAATGGCTTGTTTGTTAGTGTGTGAGATATTTTTAAGTGACTATTTAAATCATCTTTTAATGAGGTTTTAATGAATGTGATACTATGTTTTCCTTTAAGAACTTTGTATATAACTAACTAAATAATCAAGTCCAACTTGTGGGATTGGGCTTTTTTTTTTTTTAAACCGGTCATATCCATTTTGAATTCCACGGTATGGTCAGAATATTAAAAATAGTTATTGAGGCATTTATTTTGAAATTATTAGCAGATTCTATCATAAAGGATGATTTAGGAGAATTTATAAAAGCAAATTATCTGAGAAATAAACTGTTGTATGTTGAGAACTTAATTACATATTAAGAATAAAGATTGTTAAGATCTCTTCAGAATTTGTTAGCTAATGTAAGATAGTTTACAAACTGCAAAAAATCATATAATAACAGTCACTAGTTTTTTTACATATAACTTAGAATTTTTTCCCTCTTTTATAATCAGGATTATATATCAAACTGATAACAGTCTGCTTTCTATACTGTGGAATTAGATTTATTGTTAATAGAAGAATAACAGTGCACGTGGAGTTGATTGAATTTCAGTATATACATAATATTAAAATAATCATTTATTTTCGAACTGATAGTACATTTGTCCTACTAATTAAATATTAATTGTAAAAGATTTACCATTTAAGTAATGTTCTTTTTTATTTGTTCTTTTGCTGAAAACTCTTGTGAGTAGAGAATATTTCTCTGTAACACTTATGACTATTTCATTAATATAATGAATCCATAAAATGCTTAATAATTTTTCTTCATACATGTATAATGTTCTATGTTGACTGCAAATGTGAGATTGAAGTATTAACATTAAATGTTGATCTTATGTTGACTAGTTAATTATTGAATTGTAACCTTATATAAAGATTTTTCAGCTGTACATATTTTTTTTATTATGGTTATTCAAAGGTTGTATTTATATTATAGTAAGTAAATTATTTAACCCTCTAGTATGATCACTATTATACTTTATTTTAACTGCTAGCTATTTTTGAGAAGTTCGTCAAGGAAGATGAGCAGTAGTGTTATTCATTTACAATATAGTTTTTGTGTCTAGTTCACTGTATGATTATACCTCCCACTTGTATGAAAATATTTGGAATTAATAGGTTATGAGTTAAGAATTGATGGAATAATGTTGTAATTGTTGAAATACTGTTATTCAGTTGATAGAATTTACTAGAATGAACTTAACAGCCTGCACAAGGCTGTCCAAGCAGATATATAATCGCTTTCAGAAATGTCTACATGTCTGGGAGCATTAATGAATCTGTCAGGTTAATTATGTTTTTTCTGATAGAATGAATGTTTTAATGATTTTCTTATCAGAATATACCCGATTTTAATTTTTTTTTCATTTATATATGTCCTTGTCTGAGTGTGTGCATAAATACATATTCTTGTGATGTCAATTTATCCCAGAAATGTAAGAAGAATAACCTATATTATACAATTTTAGATGCACAAATAGTTAGCATCCACTAAATTATCCACAGTATTTGTAGACTCAGATTTGAAGTTTTTAAAGTATTACAATAAGTTCACAACGTTACATTAACCTTTATGACTGCAGCACAATTTAAACATGCATTCTCAAAATATCACTATCTTCACCTATTTAAAAATGCCATTAAATTTCATATAACTCTGTTATTGCAAATATTTTAGAATTTGAGCTAACAGTGATATAAATGTTTGTCAAGGCAAGCCCATTAAAATGCAAAATTTCATGCAGTATTGTCACAGGGAATACTATTTTTTGTTGTTTTATTAAATTCAAGGGACTTTGGGAATAGTTGGTGAAGAGTGTGAAGAATCCACATTTGCATTTCCCTGGATTCTTGATGTATTTAAACTCCAAGCATACGACTTCTCAAAAGTATTGGAAAGTTTTGTTAGAGCAGACCCCAAACTCCCAGCAGACATTGTCAAGGTATGTAAGTTGTAACATTATTATTATTATTGTTTAAAACATTACTTTTTTTTTTTTAATTTAGTTTTATGTTTCAGTTTAAAAAAATAATATTTTGGATTGTTATTTTATTTAATGCATACATTGAAATGTGGCATGGTACTAAATAATTAATAATAGTGATAAAATTACAACTTAATAAAATAAAGCTATCGTTACACTCAGATTATTTTAAAATATATAAATGAATAACAATATAATAATTATCTTACAACAAAATGAAATGAATAAATAAATTAAGATTATACACAACTTTAATTTACAAGAAATTGAAGAGTAATTAAATTTGTTTATAAATTAAACATTGTACAGCAATTTATACTTAAGCTTATTGATAATCTGTAATGAATTCAATTGACTTAGAGAATATTTGCCTCTAAAGTTAAATAGAAATATTATAAGATTAATATACCAAACCAGCATCTATGATGATTATAGTTGAGTAAAAAAATCTTTAATAGTTATTTTGAGATTTGTTTCTTAAATTCTGCGTAGTATTCTTAGAATTACTGGTACCAGCAGTGACATAATTATATAAGTGCTTTGTTCATTAGATATTGATCTCATGTGTTTTTCTTGTTTGTTTTATCAAAAGTTGTTACATTATTTGCAACTGATAATTTGTTTTAAAAAAATTATACATCAAAGATTTCTATTTCTAAATGCAAGCCTTTTTTAGATATATGTATATAACTAGTTACTTATTTTCTTCTAGCATCTTCAAAACATTGAATACAAGATTTTGGAGTCAATTGCATGGAGAGAGGTACATTTCGAGTCATCTTTTATTTAACTTCCATTTGTCATATTTATACATAAAAACATATCAAGTTTTTAAGTTGATTTCCGCAGTTTAAATCATTAAATGTATAGTTTGCATTTTTTATTTCATTTTATTTATTTCAGGTGTTTTTTTTAAAATAAAAATATTAATTGTAACATTCAAAATTTTATTTAACAATATTTTAATTAAACTGTTACATATTGTCTGAATTGCATTTTGGCATTTTTTTTTTTATATTAAAAAATAAATAATATATCTGTATTTATTTGATTTTCAATGGGATGGTTGAAATGGACAATTTTATATAAATTATTTTCAGGGTTCTTCGTTGTTTGAAGTTATCAGTGTGTACGAAAGAGGTCTTTGCACGCCTCCAAAGCATTCTTCTACAGAGAGCATGACTCCTCCAAACAATCAGGTGTGCCCATCTGCAGCTGAAATGTGAGTACAAGAAGTGAAATTAAAGACTGATTAATCTTCTCATAAGTCTGCAATCATCTTACAGAATATATTTCAAACAGTATGATGTAGAAAAATGGGGGGAAATCATGTTTTTATGTAAATTCTATACTGTAGCATCTGGTAGCAGTCAGGAATTAAATTAAGATTTGGAAATAGTTAAATACAAAAATATTTCATATATATATAATTTCAAGTTTATTTGGTGTAGAAGTGTTCAGTAAATATAATCATGTGCATGTTGAGATGTAGGTTGCATATATTTGAATTAACTTTGTCTATTTATGTTTATATCCAACTATTAAATCATTATAGACAAAAAAATATGGTTGAGTTTTAGTAAATATGATCACATGATTAGTTGGCATCCGTATCACTGCTTTATTTTGGTTCAGATCATATCTGTCCAAATTGAAACAAATTTTAAAATTATTTTTAAAATAATAAACACTCCAGCCCAGCTGATCTTAGTTTTGGTGTTCCACAAGGATTTTTAATCAGACCAGCTCTTTTTATTCAGCACACTAACTCCTATCCAGTATTATAATTCACCATCCCATGTGCCACCATTTACATATTGGTGATATTTAACTTTACAAAATCTAATTGCACAAATGAAATTGCTTCCATCACCCAAAGAAAAACATTTTTGGTCCTGTTTTGGAAGGTGAGTTATAAGTTACAAATGATTGATTTTGAAATGAAGATTTTGTATCCTTACTTCTGCCAGAGTAAGTGAACATTAATGATACTTTCATTAAATTTAGTCAGCCTGGATGTCATTTTTGACAGCATTCTCTCTCTCCCTCTCTCTTCCTACAACAAAAGATCATCACTACTTATAAAATTGCATTAACGAGCTGACAAGTTTTTTTTCCTTATAAATGATGTATCAAAAACCTTTGTGTGTTCAATGGTACTCTCTTAACTAATAATTCTCTTCTCTCTGGTTTGCCTTTTCTCTTTTGAAGAAACTTTTAAAAGCACAAAACTTTCGGGATTATGCTTAGAGGGGTAAGAACTGACCAAGTGGCTCCACTTTTCTACAGTCTACTACATACCTTTTCACAGCAGAATACAACACAACTTCTCTTATGCTATGTGTCACTCTCTAATTCCACCCTTAAATATCTCGTACTCTACTGCGCTGTCAAATGCATACATGTCATCATTCCCGAAACACAGCATATGTTCTATGATCAGTTTTCATTTGACATGCAGGGTCCTTCTAATTGGAATATGCTGCCTTTTGAACTGATTCAAAGAAACCTTGCTCATTTTCAAGAGTGCTCTCAAGACACATCTTTGTCATCAGCATTTATATCACCACATCTTCACTGTCATTGTTTATTCTAATTGTATATTTGTTACGGCAGTTTTATTTATGTGATTATTTGGTAAATACATTTAATTGTTAAACGTCACTTTGCATATGGCATCATTATTTTGTTTTGTTAGATTGTATTTAGTTTTCTTATGTTATGTTAGTTTGTATGAAGACCTTTAGTTTATGTGTTAAAATTGTAAATACTTAAAACTTTGTATGAATATAGATGTTATATTCAATATAACATTATATTATATTATTATTATTGTTTTCTATGAACTCTTAAACTGTGAATTTGTACCAGGTTTCTTTCACCTTTACCGTCCCGCCATACACAGCATTCCCCATCCACACAGAATGTCATCTCATCTCCTAGTCATGGTTCTGGATCATCTCCTGCTAAACTCACAGGAACACCTCGTAGATCTCATTCTCTTACAGCCTTTTTCAATAAAGGTAAAATATCTCTATGATCATTTGTGCATTTTCTTACTTTTATATTCTACTTAATCTTGCTTTGACATAAGCCAAGTAGAGTACCTTTCAGGTCATAATTACCTATCTCTTCTTTTTGTAGTACAACACCAACATAACAAAATGAAGCTAATTTTAAGTCACTCAGAAAGAATTTTTTACATCAACCATAAAAACATACTTTTGAAGATATCCTAGTCCCAACCTATTTACAAACCCAAATCCAACCAGTAGTGTCTGATAAATGACAATAATTCTATGATTAGACATTTCTTTAAGCCAGGGTTTTGTGTTTCATATTTTCTATAACACCAGTTTTCTCACACGTCATCTGAAGTTTTGTTCCGAGTTGTCTTATTTGTCTCTCAGTAGTAAAGTACATTTTCTTAACCTTTTTGTTAGGTTGTCTTCCTTGAATCATTTAATAATTAACAATTGTTATAATGGCTAAGTGTGTCTGCTCTCATTGTGAGTTAGAAAAGGAGTAACATTCCTCTTGCATTGTTTGCAAGCTCAAGACAACATTTGTAAATGCCTGCTCATCTCTTTTTGACGCTAAACAATGTGACAAATCATTTGTCAAAGAGTTGATATGCATACCTTCCAATGTAACCACATGGAAGACAGAAGTCTTAGATCGGGAGCAAACAATATACTTTTCACAAAAACTGAAATGTACACACAAAATTCACAGCCTACTCTGAGACCTAAGAAATAATATTTTGTACTGTATCTGTGGATTTGATGGTGCCTATTGACACAGACGATTTTGCATAGTTTCATTCAGAGCCTATAAACAAGTGCTTCAGTCTTATGAGACAAGTTAGACACTCATCCAGATGAACATACAAGATGACAGGACCTCCTTTTACATCTCAAGTTAATTAACACTGCAGAAATTACCCATTTTCCCAGCAACAACACAATCTAAAGAACTCTTGATTGGTAAAGAAAATTGGGTACTATTGTTTCATGCCCCGTTTTTATTTTTGTAGTGAATAGCATGGTATGGCATGATGTTCTCATCTAGTGGTCTATGATGTTGCAAGCCGCAATATGAGAGATAATCAAAATTTTCTTTCTAAGGGCTGGAGGAGGAGGAAGGATGTTCTCACACAGCCTTCAAGAATGTTGTGCTACTCTAATCAACTGGGACATTTGTCCTGTGAAGCAAATTATCAGAGATCCCAACTTTTCCCTAACCCACTCGTATGCATGTCTGGTTCCAATGCTGAATTTATAGCTGGTAGCCATGATGAGATGGATGATGAAGACATAACAGGACACCATATTGTGTCAAAACAACAGTGACTGTCAGATTATTTACAAAATAGGGCCTAAGACTGAATGTCTTAAATAATTGTATCTCCTGATGATAGAGTTGAACTGACTGACATTGGACAGAATGGTGGCAGACAACAATAACTGATAACAGATCAGTTGCCTCAGGTACTGTTGTTAGGATAGTTTATAATTTTAATTCTCTGGTCTGTTGCCTCCAGCACTTAACTGTTAAATGCTTAAATGCTAGGATTTGATAAGAATTTTAATTCTCTTATTCTTTCTGCTTCTTTTAATAATTTATATTTTTTCTCTTACATTTAAAAGAGAACAGACCAGTCTAATCATCAAAATTCACTAACTCCTATCTTCTCCATGATTATTTAGTCCACTAATAAAGAAACTTTCCTTTCAGGAACTATGTGCACAATCTTCAATGAGGTAGAGGTACCCCCCAAAATAATTTTTTTTTTAAATCAAGTGTTCAGTTTCATTATTTTCATTTAAAACTTTTAAAAAAAAAATAACATTGTGAAGATATCTCAATGTGTTTTAGAGATATGCTGCTTTTTAAGTTTTAAACAGTGTCTGCAGTGGGAAAATGGTTATTTCTTTGATCATCATGAAATTTTGAAATTTAATAAATATTATTTAACACTAATTTTTAATTTATGCAGTAAAACTGCAAACAAAATTGTCCAATTACAGAGAATTAGTAAAAAATTTCATACTGTGTCAAAATCTTGAGTTTTGATCTCTTTGCTCTATGCCAAATAAAATTAGATACTGTCTTGTTTCACTTACATCATAATAATGTTAAGATATAAGACAGCAGGGTTACAAAAATGGGGTGTGAGGGTAAGGAAGTCCAACCATGGGTGTGCATCAACTGTAGAAGAGTCCCATGAAGGAGTGTACTTTGAAGACAGCATGTCCTCTAAAGACACACAAAAAACTTGTCCTGAAGAAGAAGATGGGTGTAGATCAAAGTCTCTTTTGAACGCACATTCAGAGCTAACAGTGCATTTGTCTGGGCAAGATTGCCACCTGAAAACTGTTAGCTCACTCTTTCTGTTTTCTCCTTAAAATTGACTACACCTTTATCAGAAAAATTAACTTCAGTGTCTTTGCCAATATTGAAGTCCTTGTCAAAGTAAATGGCAATCATCTGTCCTGTTCTTGTAAAACTGAACTTGGGAATATCAAAATCTTGCTCCTGATCACTGTTTGAAACATCACTGTCAGCAGTGTCATTAGATGAACAGTATCAAGACACACATTTATTTTGGTTTGTTGTGGTTGGAAGCTGCAGGCTTGGTAGATGCCATGTAGCTAAGTTCCCCTCATTTGCTTCAACAAGTTCAAGGAAGCACTCAGATTTTTTGCCAAACTAAACAGGATCCCTGTCATTCTGTGTGGATTGATTAGGCCTGTCATACCCACAGTACATACACTTTTGTTGAACTTTAACTAAGTCAGTACTTGTATAATTAAAATAATTTCAGCTTTCTTACTTTTTTAAATAAACTCTATCTGCACTATATTTAAATTGTTGAAATGTTAAAGAGACCTAATTATTTAAACAGACAAGTCAAACTGTAGAACATCAAGGTTAGAAGTGAAAGTAGCATCTTTGCAACATGTTGCGCAAACATTTCTCTTATTTTTGTATTGTACTATTTTTCCTGAACACTTTCTTCCCTCTGTTTGTTTCTCTATAGTGGGCATTTATTTTGACTGAACAGTCTTAGCATGATAATGGCAGATACAATTTGACCATTTTAAAATGGTGCATTGTATAAGCATTCATTACCAAAGTGTTGTGTCATTAACACAGTATAGCAAGGCTGTGAAATGTTGATTTGATTTTTGTATTTATAAAACTTTGTTTTATTGATATAGTACAGTCTTAACTATATGCCCATCTATTTTTCCAATAATGATTAAATCAATTTCATGCCTTTCTTCATGCGGAGATACACTTACCTATGTACAATATTTCCATTTGCATATTTCATTCATTTAATTATATTTCTGGTTAAATCAGTGAGTTATATTCATTAAAAACAAATTGGTGAACTAACTCAAGATTACGCAGATATCATTATTTTTCAATTTGCACTTTTATTTGATGTCATTCCTGATGTTTGACATCTGGATCACATCAGAGTTTTACATTTTTGCTTTCACATTCAGAGCAACAATATATAGCACTTTAGATTCTGTTTCAGAAGAAGCATTAATTACTTGGCCAAAGACAAAATAATGTTTATTTTTAACTATTTTATTGGGCAACAATTCTGGTGTGTAGTGTACTGAATATACTGTTATCTGTTTTAGAAAACATTATTTGTGCTTTAATTAATAATTTAATACCAACACTGTTATCTGATCATGTATCTCTAGATTTTGGTTCTGATAAGTGCAGAAGCAAATATTACTTTGGCCAGATGAAAAATAGAATTCTGTCAGTATCTATTCATGAATGTTCAATTGATTCTTTTTTCCCATTTCAGTATACAGGCTGGCATATTATAGGCTACAAAAGTTATGCACCATGCTACTAGTTGGAAAAGATCTGGTAAGCTTGAACATGAAAATATAAAATAGAGATTACAGGGGGGTTCTAGTTGGTAATCATCTTTAAGTCACTCTTGTTTTCATTTAGTGATATTAAAACAAAACCTGACATCATGCTTGACATTTCTTAATCTGGAGCATTTAAAAAAGCATATTTCAACTTAATTTAAGATCGTTTGACTTTTTTCCCCATTAATAAGGGTCATAATACCTAGGTTCTTCTCATAAATGTCAACAAGGAGAGAAAAATAAAATCAGCTTCAGATCTACCATCCTTCACATATTTCACATGAATTTCACTATTATTGGTAATTGTTCACAGCTTTCGCAAAAATTGATGTAAAAAATAATAATTAAAAGATACTGAAATGATTTAATGTGTTTGATATTTGACGGTGTCACTGCATGACTTTGAAAAGTATTTAATTGCTGATAAAAGCATTTAGCATTTCTTGAAACTCTAGATGTTAGTCATCAGAAATAACTATTTGAGTTTGTACAGATTTAAAGTAAAGTAGTTTGATGGACATTTATTTATTCTTTTGTTATTTTTATATACTTCTGCTAAGGAGAATGATGTATATAAAAAATATTCGCCCTTGAAAAATTTTGCAGATGTAGAGCATTGTTGTTTTTCTTCAAATATAAGATGGGTTGATGAATGTTCATTCTGACCAACCTTGTTTTTAAATTGTTTTGAGATTTTAGATATAATAGTGATATTTTCTATTTATATTTGCCAGTTTTTATTTAAAATACCTTACTTTTTTAATTCAGTTGTGTATTTAGTAACACTTAGTCATACAAAATAATAGTCTGCCTGCTAATGATATATAATCACTACTTAGAAACAAACGCAGAAATCTCCAATCCTTTTTTTTTTCACTGAAATATAGCGTACACACAACAAAAAAATTATTACCCTGCCATTGAATGCTCAAAATACTTGAATTATTTTTTGTGATCTCACAAGATAAGACAAGAAACAGTTGTTAGAATAATTGAAATCTTAAAATATACTTTTACCAAGTAAAGAAAATATAGCCAATCATCAATTAAAAAAACAAATGTAACCACACTAAATTTGATTAACACATGATGTTTCACACACACAGTTATGAATCAGAATGTGCTTGACTGTCCTGCTAAAAGCTGGAATAGGCTAGATATAAAGATAGAGAGGTTGACAGAGTTGATTCTGAAATTTTGCTTGATTTGGAAAAATTACCACCTATAAGAATTTGTAGCAGTTTGGTTATAGTCAGCCTCAGAATATTAATAATAACATTGTGAATGATGTAACCGTACCTTAATAACTCATGAATGCCTTACTCTTTGAACCGTTTCCTCTTTGCACTGAATGGACCTGGTGAAAATTGTACTTAGGTGGAAATGTCAAAATATCTCTTTGAGATTACTGTGCATTTCATAATCTGACCTCAAAATAATTGTCTAATTCAAGACAGTAAGTTGAAAAATGTAAGCAGCAACTCATTAGGTTGGGTTTACCTTTGCTGATTGGCAAAATATGTCATGTGACCAAAAGTGAGGTAAATCTGTTTTCAGTTTGTCTGATGCTAATGAAGATAAGTTCATAGTCGGTACATCTTTGCTCTGATTTCAACATAACAGATGCCATCAGAATCATTATTAATCCTATAGATTATTATTTTCTGTCTTTTTTAAGTGGTATGTTGGTATCATTGGTATTTTGTTTTTATCACAAATAGGTGTACTTGTGATTTATTTTTCACACTGCTTTTTTTCATATTTTTATTATTTAAGAACTTTCAAACTTTCAGCTTTCAAAAGCAACTATCTGTGACACTGCAGTAAAATTTTGAAATCAGAGCAAGACTGCCACTAGGTATGAATAAGATTATCGTGTGTGTGCATGGATTAGCACCCATTGTATTTAGTCAGTCACTGAACAAACCACATACTCGTATTATTTTTTTTCTAATTTTACAGCAACAGAAGATTTGGACCTGCTTTGAAAAGTGTGTAACATACAGGCCTGATTTGCTCAAAAATAGACATATTGATCAGGTGTGTAAATGTAATTTAAGTTTTTGTGAAAACTTATAATGTTTTCATTTTGAATTTGAATAACAAGAGTTGTAGAGAAATCAAAGTTCTAATTTTAGTTGTTAATTAGATTAGATAGATCCTTTATTGTCCCTTTTCTTTCAGGGCTTATTTATCATAGTTTCTGTCACTTAAAATTTTGTTGCAAACTGTAAATTTATCTCAAATTTCTGCTAACCTTCAATTTCCTATAAAAATCTTAATAATAAATAAAGAAAGATTCTGATATCCCTGTTTTATTCTGAGAGCATTTAGACTATGCTTAAATTAACCTAGAAGATCGTGCATTCTTTGTGCTGTTTGCTATGTAATTAAGATCGTTGTTTATTATTGTTTTATTCAAACAATTGTCAGCTGATAAAATATAAGGCTCGTTTCCATCGATAATCTTTTCTTTCCTAAATTGACTGTAAACAATCAGTAAATTCATTCTTAATAGTAATGAAAATAAATTGTAAACGATTAGATTTATGTTTGGAGAATTTTCTTTTTTTAAACAACTCTCTTGAACACATTACATTGTTCTAATTGTTGATAACTTAAAGGCTTGGGATCTGAGTCAATTCATTTTTCTATCATGTACCTAGTACTCAAGTATCCGGATGATCAGATACAATAATTTGTACTGAGCATTATTAACCTCCTGCATGCAAAGTCCTGTCAATTCGAAATTTTTTAAAATACACTTTCGTTCACTAATCATGCTAATTTCTTTCTAATTTTCACTTATTTTAGAAGGATATTTTAAAAGAATATTCTTAAAATGTTTATCAAAACTTTGCAATTTTATTATGGCAACCAATGATTGTGCAATTTTTTAAATCTTTCTTGATACCTTAGCAGACTATTTAGGGATAAATGTGGGAAGCATAGTCATGGATGTTTCTATTATGTATTAATGTTTGAATATTATTAAAAATGAGAGTTATTTAGTATAATTATAAGTGTTTATTTTAAATATATGCAAATTATACTCAAGGTTCACAGTTGTCTCATTGCTTTTTTAACAGAATTGTATATCATTTACTTTGCATAAAACCAATGCAGTTGTTTTTAATTTCTTTACCATTTTCCTTTTTTGCTTTAGTCTAACAGAATTAGAGTTGTAGTTGCATCTTTACATATTTTTTCAATCCAAAATCCTGCTCTTTTCATATAACTAATAAGTATGTAATTGTAGATTCATCTATTATTAATACACAGTATTTGGAAACATTGTAAAATTAATCATATTCTGTATATTATTGCATTGTTCTTGCTAATCCTCTTTACTTGTTTATTTTTCTGATTACATGAATTCTATTTCTCCTCCTCCTCTGCCCAGATATTGATGTGTTCCATATATGGAGTGTGCAAAGTGGTGGAACAGGACTTGCTTTTCAAGACAATAGCACAGGAGTACAGAAATCTCCCACATGTGAAAGAAGATGTAGGCATTCTTTTTATGTTTTATTTTTATTTTTGGAATAAGCCTTTCAATATGACTGTTTTAATCATTCTTAGAATGTTTCAATTTTGCACTATTTGAAAATATATTAGTTATAAATTTTTTAATATGAAAACAGCATGTTTGTCTTTAAAGATAAAACATTAGTGGAAAACAGGAAAGTAAATATATATTATAATTTTTAAAACTCATAAAAACAAAATAAATCCTGCACATTAGCAAAATATGCAAAATATTAGTAAAATTGTTTCTTATTCCAATAGGCCTTTCAATTTAGCTTTTTTAATCATTCTTAGAATGTTTCAGTTGTGTGCTATTTGAAAATAAATTAGTTCTATTTTTTTTAATATGAAAACAGCATGTTTGTTTTAGTGGAGAACATGAAAATAAATATATATTATAATTTTTAAAAACATAAAAACAAAATAAATCATGCACATTAGCAAAATATGCAAAATATTAGTAAAATTTTTTAAAGTCTTTTAAAGTGTAAATTTAAGTACAATATAAAAATTGTCTTTTTTTTTCTTCAGATATCCTGCCATTTTATGTGTAGAGTGTGTAATTAATTATGTTATATATTACTATATAATACAAATTATAATTTTTTTTATTTTAAACAGCATGTTTGTTTTTAAAGATAAAATAATTGAGAACATGAAAATAAATATATATTATAAACACACGAAAAAAATAATAAATCGTGCACATTAGCATATGTAAATTTTTAAAACTGTAAATAAGATTGAGCATGTATATCCAGTTATCTAATTTAAGTTTCTTGAAGCAGTTAATGTTCAGAGTAAAATTGTTTTCACTAAAGCATTTTAAAATGTAAATTTAATTGTACAATATAAAAATTGTCTTCATTATTCTTTTTATTTTTTTAAATAGCAGGCTTAGAAAATTTATGTCATGATTTCTAGCATGTATCTTATAATGTATAAAATTTTCATTTAATTTGTTTTAATACATCTGACTAAATATTTTTCCTTTCTCCAGGTTTGCAAGCGAGTATACATAAGTTGTGATACTTATGGTTCCATCATTCTGTTTTACAACCAGATCTTCATGCACAATATGAAGTCATTTATTCTCCATTTTTCTAACAACAAACAGACTGTGAGTTCTGTTGTTTTTTTCTCTCTTTATCTCTCCCACACACACACAGACACCTGTAGCAAACAATATATTAATTTATTGGAATGTATATATTAGTTATGCTTGTAAATATTATGATCATAAATTATAATACTTTATAACTGTAATGTGTAGGTCATCATTGGATAAGATATGCTGTGTGTGCATGAGACGTTATTCCATTTAATATTGTTAAAATATAGTCCCCAGTTCATCTACCTGCCAATGAACTTATCAAATTACTTTCTTCTAATAGGAGAAAAGAATTTCTGATACATAAAGTGCGACTATAGATGTTGGTTTCATGTGCCACATTTACTTGTCTCTCATATCACACAGCCTAGGTACAGATAGTTCCAAACTGATTTGATCTAATCAGCTGGCATTTGGTTTGCCTCATTCACACTCAGTCGTGCCTAGACAGATGTAGACAACTGATAGAATGAACAGATTGTCTGATAAACAAACAGGTGATATTAATGTGTAACAAAAAGATAAATCGATTATCACTAGATATTTTAGAGATGTTGAAATAAAAGACAAAACAATGTCTATAGATGACCCAGCAGTCATATATAATCAATGTAGATAATGCTAATAAAGTGCCCTGTTTAAAGTGAACACAGATTGATGAGACTCTGTTCACTAAATCTGTAAATATCATTGAATTGCAATGCATCATTGGATTAGGAGATGGTTCTGAAGCAGTTTTAATTGTGTGGAAGACTGATGATGAACAACTGATAGCTTAGTTTTGATGAGAATGGCAGCCTTTCTAGTAGCATAGGTCTGGGATAGTAGACTTAGCATTGGGAGAATGTGGGGTGAACACTTCACATATTTTTATTGTATTTTAAATTCTTCAGATTTTAACTGATCTCAGAAAGGATTGGTGGCCTTCAGATTATCAGATTCTTGTCTTATATCACAATTTAGCAGTAGATATTTCTTACAGTTTTAATTCATTCAATTAAATATAATCATTTAGTTCCTTTTACTAACAGTGTGTTATTTTCCTCTTTTATGTGCACTTTCTTTGCTAAATGGTGGGGATTCAGTGGTTGCCTGTGTTTTTCTTAAAAATAATTTATCAAGCTACAAATATATATATATATAATTTTCACGATGAGTGAATTATTTGATGCTGTCTGTTGCAGTCACATACTTTATCACCAGCTCCTAACCCATTAAACTCTCATTCTGCCTCTCCTATGTACAGGTATGGGTATAATTTTTTAACAGATAGACTTGTCATTTTTATTATTACATTCTATTTGAAATTATATTAAATAAAATAAATTAAATTATATGAAATCAAATTACATTATTTGTGCTTAAATTTTTCTTCTTCAGCTTTTCAAGTGATTTTTTAGAAAAGTGACAATTTTAAAGCAATGATCAAAATATTTGTTGGTGATAATTTAGGAGCATATAGTGAAGTTATATGCTAAGTATGCTTATAATGCAGAGCTGGCAGTATTATTTGACAAATCTTTTATTTTGAACAAGTAATAACTTTAATTTTAAATTCACTTCTTTCATACATAACCTCTAGATTTGTATTTCAGTTTCTTTGGCAGTTTATTTCATATGCAAAATTTTATTGTTCATTAACTTTTTCATTGCAACATTGCACTTGTCTAAGCATTTTCTTGGTTTGATCAATGCAATCTCTCTAAATTAAAATGGTTTGCTTCCAAGGAAGGAAAAAATGTTCATTATTTTAAAATATGTTACTGCAAATTGATTATATAAAACTAATCATATTTATTGGTATTGTGACTATAAACTTATATTTTTATTTTTATTTTTACTTTTATTTTTTTGGTAGTGTGAGTGGTCGAAAAAACTTTTATATATCACCATTGAAAGAGTCGCCTTTCAAAGCACCACGTTCACCAAATCAGTTGACTCCTGCATCACGACAACTCTACTGCTTTGGAGATCGCCATACAGTAAGAGTAATAAATTTATAGTGAGATTATTACATATACCATTTATTCTTCTTCCTACCAACACATACTTTAATACTAGTACCACAATAATACATTATTTACTAAAATATAATTATTCACTAGTGGTTTGCTATTTCTTAGTATTTTTTTTTAAATGTTTCTTGCTCATCATAATCTCAACCAGTGAGCAGACACAGGTAGATTCTGCCATTTTAAAATTAGTTTACTGGATTGCTTTACAATTACAATTGAAGTGAAGTGAAATTTTGATAGAAGAGTTTTTACACCATTTTTGACTATATCTATATTAATTTGGAAGCTAGAGAATTTTTTTTGCAGATTTACTGTACAGTTTTATTTACTTTAACAATACAACTTTGAGAACCTGTAAAAAAGATATAAATATATATGTGGCCTTATTTCTATTGTAAAATGTATTTCTGCTTAATCCAACAATTTTATAACAAAAAATACACTAATCTATTATATACATTTAATAAATATCTTCAGTAAATATTCATCAGAATCTTTCAGATTTGTTTGCACAGTGAGACAAAAGGCATGTATAGACCCTGGACACATAAGATAAAAATGTTTTCTGAATTATAATATAGAACCTAAGCATGAAAAAAAAAAAAGACATATGAAAACATTTGTTGTTATTTTACAGTTAAATTTTTACTTTTTTTTTCAAAACATTTTTCAACCAGTGCTCTGGCTAGACATGATCTCAAGATCTAGTACACCCACAAAGCTCAAAATTTGTAATATTTATTCTTTGCATACACAGGCACAAAAATCAAGATAGATTCGACCTTTTGATGCACAATTTTTTTTAAAAACAAATTGTCTCATATTTGTTTTTACCTATTTATAATTTATTTAAATATATTCCCTCTTTTGAAAAACATTAATCAAGGATAATAAAAAAAAGTTTTATTAAAAAAATTTTCTTGTATACCCAATTTACAATCCTGGTATTTAAAATATATGTATATTTATGTCTCAAAAATATTAAGATTTAATTATGAAGAAACTATGCATTCTGAGCTTTTTAGGATGGATTTCATCATTTTTGGTGAATTAAAACATAAGTGTACATTGGATGTATGTCATAGGAGTGTGGTGATTGCAGTTGAGTAGTATAAATTGTCATTCTCACACAGAACTTTATCCTGAACTTTATTTTAACTAGTACCTTCTGAAATATTAGAAAAGTATCACAAGCTAAAAATAGATAATCTTGTTTCCATACATAATTATAAATTGTATATCTATGATCCAGGAATTTGTTTCAAAAGTACTACCTATTCAAAAAGTTGTGTTCCATAAATAATATCTACAAAATATTGTCATTCTCTTACGGAACTTACTATTTTATACACCATAAGAAAAAGATTTTGTAAATTGCAGAACATGCAATATGGTTATTGATTTTACCTAATGTATTGCTAATAGTTAAGGATCTTTACATCTTAAGTCAACAGATATTAGGACATTTTTTTTATATATATATATTTTTGGGAAGTCAGTCAAAAACAAATAAATTAATTTGAAATTGTCGAGAATGTACATATATAAGTCAAAATATTTTTTCTTTTAAGAGATTCATGGTTATTGATTACCTTCACTTTAAGTATGGTCAGATGATGCAGCAATACGAGTAATTTACTTTTTATACGATTTTATTCTTTTCAAATTTATATTTTTTCTTGTTCTAAAGAAAAAGATTTAGGCAAAATTAATTTTTGGTTTACATAAAAATGTTCATATTTTTTAAAAGAATAGACGAAGAGTGAGGGACATTATTGCAAGCAGAAAACATTTTTTTGCACATCAAAAATTTGTTCTTGTTTATTTTTAATTTTACTATAACTGTGCTAATAAAAACATGTTCAGTCTTCAGAAAAACTGCGTGACATCAATGCATCAGTGTCTGCAGCTTTCAAGCGTCATATGCAGCAAACCTCTCCAACAACAATTCCTAAAGTACGGCGTTTGATTCAGTTTGATCAGCCACCTACAGAAGGGCAGTAAGTTTTGCACTTAATTAGACTTTGACTTTTATCAGTATTCTAGGTGTTTGATTCATTTTGATCAGCCCCTTTCAGAAATGCAGTAAGTTTTGTACTTAATTATTCTTTGACTCTATCATTGTTATGTCTCACCTGTCTAATTTTTTAAAAATAAACATTGAAGATGTTCTCAGTATTATCAATGTGATTGATGAAAATTTGTTATAACCTGACTTGTGAATGATTATACTACAAAATTTTATGCTTTATTAAGATGTAGTAGTGGTTAACTGGTGGATCAGGTCATAGAGGTGAAACATAAGCGGCAGTCACACCAATGCACAAAGATAAGACGAGAAACATGAGGCACTGTGCTGGCATAGTTCATCTTTATTTACACTCCGTGTAGACATTACACAAAATAGAGTTCACACAAGTTGTAAAACAAAATAACATCTCTCAGTATTGTGCAGTTTCACTTTCTACTGTGCTGTAAGCACCACTGAATTATGTGCTAAACAACGTGGCATAAGAAACATGGCACATCGAATGCAGTAGAACATTGAAAGTATCTAACACTGTCTAATCTCCATCGAGAATATCTAACACTCTAATTCTGCTCCCTTCTCCAACTATGAGGCTGATACTCATACTGGCACTGATTGAGTTGAATGTAATCTCATAACCTTATAAACTTGAAATCTTGTAATAACCTTCTCACAAAAAAATCTGAGCATGCTGTTTGGTCCCCCTCCTTATATATTGAGCAGGCAGCCATACACAAATGCTCCTTAAGGGTTCAGGTCTAGAGCAATCAAAAATGCCCGCAAAACATGACTTTTATGTTTCTTATACATCTTTGAATATAAACTATAATTCAGTGTTTATGAGCTAAGTGTCAAAACAAACATTTATTGAAACTGCCATAATCATACTTTAAAGTGCAATCATTAGTTAGCATAACATACAAAGAACTAGACTTATAATTAAATGTGTAGTGTCGCATTACAGAAAAAACTTTATAACTCGTTCAAATCACAAAATACATAAATAACATCAAATATTATGTCAACATATATCAATGAATCAAAAATACAAATTATCTACTTTTATAATGTATAAACTTCTAATACAAAAAAATATATTGTAATAAATATTTAAGGGCTAAAGATAGATACCATTACACACACACACACACACACAATGTGGCAAATCATAACATATAAATGGGTTATAATCTGGCTTATTGTGTGTCGAGACTTGTTGGCTTTTCACACAACAAACATTAATAGTACCAGGGCTCACAAAGGTTATGTGTCATAGTGAATATTTCTGGATATGTAATAGCTTAGTTGTATACAGTTATAGTAAATATTTGATATATTACTTATCTAGCACAATATTGCATGCATTTACAACTCTACATTAACTCATGGTTTAAATTGGATAGAAAAAATATGAACATCTGATAATTTTATGAAAGGTTAAATGTGCTGCATCAGAGTGGACACAATCTGTAAGGGCCTAAATAAAACAGTGAAGATCTTGATTTTGTTAATCTTCAGATTGCATCCAATTATGAATAAATGTGCATGTATACTTTTGTGTGGCATTAAATATATGCACAAACCTGCTGTGTTCTTAGAATTTAAATTGCAATTATTAGCTTTTGGAATGTTGTTAACAGAGATATGCAAGAAGGAACCACAATTGTGAATACCAGACTGAGTGTTTCAGCACAAAAAGGAAAAAGATTATCTTTTGAGGGGTAAGTCTAGTTCAGAATCATAAAATGGTTTTACAGCTTTTTGGTGACAAGTTAGATATTTGAAAGTTTTTTAAAATTTATTTACATATTTATTTTTGCTTATATTATATTTATATCTATAAATTGTTTTACATATTTATATCTATCATCAGAAACATAGTTTCATCCTTGCTCTTTTGTGAGGGTACTGTCAACTCTTACAAACATTGAATGATCTTTTCCTGTTACTTTTGTATCACTGAGTGTGTTACTTTGTGTGATATCTTGATTTATTTTTATTTTGTTATACTTTTTAGATTATGAAACAGCATCTTTATCTATTGTTTAATCAAATCACAATATACATACATTGCAGGCAATAATTATAGTTCATTAAGTGTGAATTATTCTTTCATGCCACCATCTTAAAATTAAATCTACTCATTCACCCTCATTTACAAAAAACAAGTGTAATAACAGTGATAAGAGTGGTAATTTATTTTGACTGAAATTAATTTAAAAGCAACAGACTTCATTATCTGAATGTTCATTGGTGAAAATTACTAGTAAATGAATCAGTGATGTTAGGACCACTTGAATACTAAGTATTTGAGTCTATTGGGTTACTAAACTGTTATTGTCTCTTTGGTCTTAGTAGAAAGGATACTATTGTTGAATGTTCCTAAAGATACTTGGAAGTTGTGTAGGTGTGATGTAGCAGAATGGTAGTTAGAATGGTGGTGTGACATCTGCACAAACTAGTCTTTTCAGTTTCAACTTCTAACACTGTGTAGACAGTGAAATCATCCGGTACATCTACTTAGTTAAAAGGTTGTTAACCATAGCAGCAGAGTGGAGACAAATCAGGCATCACTGATTCAGAGAGGTCATTGCTTTACCTAATCAAGGCCATATGAAAAGAAAAATGATGGTGCACTCATTACTAAGTAGAACAACAGTTTAGTTTAATACATAGTGTGTCCATGCTTTAAGAAGAATGTTGGCAACAGTCTGATTGCAGATCTTGCAAGCTTAGACTAAACTGTTATTGTCTCTTTGGTCTTAGTAGAAAGGATACTATTGTTGAATGTTCCTAAAGATACTTGGAAGTTGTGTAGGTGTGATGTAGCAGAATGGTAGTTAGAATGGTGGTGTGACATCTGCACAAACTAGTCTTTTCAGTTTCAACTTCTAACACTGTGTAGACAGTGAAATCATCCGGTACATCTACTTAGTTAAAAGGTTGTTAACCATAGCAGCAGAGTGGAGACAAATCAGGCATCACTGATTCAGAGAGGTCATTGCTTTACCTAATCAAGGCCATATGAAAAGAAAAATGATGGTGCACTCATTACTAAGTAGAACAACAGTTTAGTTTAATACATAGTGTGTCCATGCTTTAAGAAGAATGTTGGCAACAGTCTGATTGCAGATCTTGCAAGCTTAGACTCATATTGGCTTGTCCAGTAATGGTTGTTCCAAAGAACTGATCTGGCTAAGTAGTAAGTTGTGCTCTGTGACATCTGTCTTGTATGATGGAATAAGTGTCTGAGGCTTTCTATAAACAATGCTGTGAAAATTTATTACCTTTCCATCCACAGTTTAGAATGCCATTCAAAGAATACTTTTGAAAATAAAATTGCTGGTCCTTGTTCATGCACACTGACTTGTAGTTTTAATCACAGATTAGTAAGTTTTGTTTTTATTTCTACTTCCAATCATTAAATATTAGTAACATTCACACAGGAAAATTATTTTAATAAAGTGAAGATAATTTGCATGTATAATTGTCTATGAAAGGGTGGCATTACAAATCTGAACAATCAGCTTGGCTTTGAAGTTATCGTTGAGTTAACTGATGGTTTTAATTAACTGGTAAGCAACTGTTCCTTTTCAATCATTGTTTTGACACCCATTAGATACAGCATGTTGAGCTTTAACTTGGTCAATTTCCCCACATTTTAGAGAAAGGTAAAGAGCTCTTGAAATCTTGAAAATTAAATTACCTACAATGCATATGTAAATTTTTGCTTTTTCTTTAAATAACTTTAAACTTTTTATCCTTTTTGTTTTACAGTACTTCGAGCAGCAGTGAACACTGAAGGAGTCGAGACCCTACATCATGTTTAGATACTCAAAGAACTTTAAAATAATAATACTGCCTGCCAAAACATTTGCTTTGGGTATAATAAGAGAAAAGAAAAGAATCAAGGGTAAAAATTAAATTGTTTCTGTTGATTTGAAGATTTCAGTTATTACATTTAGAAGTGTTTTTAAAACTATCTTATAATTAAGGGTTGCTCACTGGTGTTGTTTGAAGAATTGATTACTTAGTTAATGTCATGAAACATGTTGATAGTTGTGGGGTTTTGTGTACAAAATGAATACTCAGCTGGTTCAGATATTTTTCAGATTTTAATTTTCAAATTGTGGGTGATAATTTTTTTATAATTCGTTTAGTATTCTAGCCATAGATGCAAAAATATTCCAGGATGGGGTTGGGAGGTGGATGTCTTTCTTTCAGTAGAATAACTCATTCCTTTTGGAAAAACATAACTTGAAATTTAATTACATTTTATTCAAATCCACTTGCACACATTAAGAAGTTATGCTATACTACAACAGTTTGTTAATATGTAAACCTTTAGTTGTTTGTAAGAATAATAAATGCATTAGCTTGACAACAGATCATTTTTGTGGTATGTATAGGCAGAATTTGAACATTAAATACATTTTACATTTAGCCTTTTGATTTGTCTCTTTTTAATCTAAAATATAAACCAAGTTGAGGCATTTAAACATTTTTGATGGTGTGTTTCTAAGTCAATCCTAGGTCTCAGTAACATTTTTTGTACTTGCAATTTGTGATCACATCATCATATGTCATAACGTCAGTTTCTGACCTTTTCAGTGCTGAAATCAGTGGGAATTGCAGTAGAATCTCAGTTATCTGAACTAAACAGTACCCAAAAACGGTTGGATAATACAGAATACTAGTAAAAACTGCATGCACAATTCGGCTTGTTGGTCTGGGCTAATGCATCGGCTCCTTGTCCCATTCCCTCCATCAATCAGTATTCGGTTACAAAAAGTAGACAAATTGTGGAGATTAAATGTCTTGCAGTATATAAATTTATTGTACTTTGATATCTAATTAATTGCAGGAAAATATGTGAGAAATAAATATAGAACAGATAAATTGCAACCCATGAACAAAAGGAAGTATTCTATTAATGGTTATGTATTAATATATTTAATTTTTATCTGTGACTGCTATCTTTCTTTTAAATCATCTTTACATTTTTAGAACACTTGTTTTTCTGAAAAGTTTCTAATAGACGAAGATAAAAATAAAATAAATATTATAAGGATAAAGCTTGGTTTTTAGTGTTAAAATTATTGAATACTTTTCAAATCTCTCATTTTTAAAACCTTTTTATTTTTTGTTTGCATTTTGAGGCAAAGGTTGCATCTTCTACTAGGTAAAACATATCCAAAATAAATTAAAGATGTGTTGGTGCCAAAAAACAAGAATATTTATTTCATTGTTTGGATTTTTCGGTACATAAACTGTCTTTTAACAATGTTTGCAATATGAAATGTGCTCTGTGCTAAATGGCTGGACAGAGAGCTGTAATATGGATCTGCAAATGTGTAGCATGCTCTTTTCCATTCTAGACAGTATCAAGTATAATTCTTCAAAATACATACTTTTTTATAGCATGTTGAATCCACTGAACTGATATTAAAATGAGTGATCAACCCCTCAAGGACTCTTTTTCTCTCCCAACAGTAAACATTTTAATTGCTGGCAACACTACCACTGTTAGTATTGCTTTCATAACAAGAACCACTGATCTATACATTCATTTTTACCTCCCTGAATCATAATTTCAAGGGCTTTACACTGTCTGAACAATGGAATACAATCATCTTTATGCCATTATCATTTGAATTAACCTACTAAAAACATTCTCTAAACTCAGAAACGGGTGGAAAGGTTGGTGGATTCTTAGTATTTAACTATAGTCAGAATATTGGTGGAGACATAAACTTTTATTTGGACGCTGGGCATGCTTGTTTTTTTTCATTTTATTTGACAGCTGCTTATCCTTTACAATAAACTAATAAAATAAAAATTACCGGATTGTAAAACACTTTTTAGTTATAGTATTAATTCTAGATTTCCCAACTTAAACTTAGTTGTTATTGGGATCTCTTGTACCCATAATAGAGAATAGAGATTTGGGAAACCAAAGATTTAAACAGTTTATTTACTAATTTTTAAAACTTTTTTATATTGTACTGTCATTCACATTTGATATGTGGCATTGATTTATGTCCATCAACATAAATATCACTTAAGATTATCAACATTTTTCTTAGAAATTTACTTTGAAACTTATTTAGCTTGAAATAATATTAGAGAAAACTTGTTAACTGAAGTAGGTATTTTCTGACCTTGTGTGCATTTTGGGGACATTTGAGAGTTTATGAGAGAATGGTGAACACCCGCCAGTTAACAATATATCTAGACAAGTACACAAATGGAAACAATATGCAAAACACAAACCCTTTCTATAAACACCACAGGCACTCTTTGATGAATATCCTGGTGCCTGCAGGCACCAACTTGGGAAGGCACAGCTCCAAAGAATGGTTTTGAGTTAGAATTATGGTTTATTTTTAAATGTAAAAATGTGCCAGTAACTTTGTTGTGATTGAAAAAAAAATGGTAATCAGCCTGGAATGAATTCTTAATGTAAAAATATTATTTCAGATAATGTTTTTGTAGGTAAAACCATGTCCCACATGCTCACCCATTTCTTTAAAATTTAAGGCAGCTGTACAAATTTTTTTCTCTGCATTTTGTATCATAATTTATTTATTTTTTATTTCATACAGTCTCCTTTGTATTTTGTATGGTATTGCACATAATAATAATAAGCAGATATTGTACTTTACAATAATTCATTGCCTCTCATATTTTAAAATTTGCATTATAGTTACATTGTGTACAGTGTTCACATTTTTGTAAATTTTTTTTTATTTTTGTTTTTGTTACTGCTCATATAGACAAATCTAATATCTCTTGCTTCATCATTGACTTTCCCTATGTGTTGAAGATATTTACAGATTTATAATTTTTCTGTTAAGTGCTTTGTCACTGTCAATTGCAAAGCTTGTTTTAAATATTCTTGATGTAGTGTGATCGACCTACATGTCCATTTTAATTTGTTTTTGTGTTACAGTGTAATTCCAAATGCTTTCTGACTTAAAGGCGGAAATGTAATCTCTTAGTTTTTTTTAATCTGATACTGTACTGTTTCAAGTCATATTCCTGAGCGTACGCCTCCTTTACTAAAGCACATATGATAACGTTCTCTGATTACTGTATTAATCTTTTTACTGACATTTAATGTAGGTAATAAAATATGCACATAGTGTTTTTTCCTTCCCCTTTATATTTAATGATCTGTTTAGCATTCATTTTAAGAGATAATTGGAAATAAAAAGAAGTTAGTTTTAATTCCTTCCAACATGGAATAATATTTTCTTAACTTGCGTTTAATTTGGTACATGTATTTCGAGCTGAGAAATGCAAGTGTCTAAACATCAATTTACTACTAATCATTTAGGTACAATTCACGTATGTAACAGAATTTATAGAAGATTAATATACTCATATAATTAATAGTAAGTGTATTAACATACCTAATATTCTGTGGTATTTAAGAAAGGATATTGGATAGAAAGCGATGTTGAATGCCTTCAAAATTAATATATCATCATTTTATGTAAAACAACATCCCTTTGAATGCATATTTGTTGTTTTTAGTTTTATAGTTTCCCTCTGAAAACATGTTTTATATCCTGTATAAGGCAAACTAACTCAGGGTTCAAGCAGTGAAGATTTATGCTGAACAAGTTTTCTTGGGAGATGTGCTGGAGGGTTTAATAATTGGACAGGAATTATTTTACTAAAGTTATTCTATTTTTCTTTCAGCAGATTGTGACAATACACTGGGCATTTATTTTACTCTATTTAAATACATGTCTTAAAGCTTGACAGCTAATGAAATGTGATATTTTTAAGGAGACATCTTTGCTTTCCCCTTTCCCCATAACTTTTATCTTGCAGTGTCTTGATGTATGGTACTGCCTTCTGATAATTTCTATTTAATAATTACCTCTCCGTTTAAAATTTTAAATTGTGGCTAGATATATTTCGTCTATCAATATAAGCATGTGTCAAGCCTGGTGCCATTGTAGAACATTGCAAACCTCTTAGTTTGTGTGTGTAATAAAATATATTATTTTTTATTTGGTGCTGCATTTGTTTTAACTTATTTATTGTATTTAAGTTGTTAATGACTTAGAAAATTGGGGTAACAATTTACAGCTATTGACTGTTGTATTAGCATTTACAGATGTATTATTATATTGTTGACAGACAATAATCTTATAAGTTGAAATTGAAGGAATTTATTGCATATCTTAGATTTTGTTAATGAAATAGTTTGGATTTTTTCTTTCTGTGCCTCAGCTATGTGTTTAATTAAAATGTTTGTTATAAAAATGCTTGTAAAGAATCTTTTCTTTAAAAGTGTGCAAGTGGAAACAGTAATTGTTTTGTACAAGATAAAAATCATGAGAAAGGAACATTACTGCTCATAGTTTGTTTTTTATTCTCATATTTGTGTAATATATGCTAATTTATATAATGCAAGCGTTACATATTTTAAGTGTGTCTTTGTTCCACTTACAGGAGAACATGCCCAACTTTTAAAATTCTGTGTTAAAAAAACACCCAAACAATTATTTAGATTACATACCCTTGGAATTAATTTGCTTTCACTGAAAACAGATACATGTTGTCATATTTATTTATGTAAATATCTTATCCTTTTACTAAACCTCAACAGACGCTTGCATTAGACTTTTAAAGATTTTTTCATAGAAATAGTAGTAAAGATTACCTAAGAACGAGATAAGGGAAGCGAATAAAGAAACAAGTTTTGCTTTAAATGTGGTTAAGGGTAAATATATTTTATATTAAATAACAGAATCTCGTAATGATTGTTAACAAATGTGTAAAAGTTGCTTGGTAACAGTATTAGCGGTGAATGACGGCAAGATTACAGTTCTTACTCTGCTTGGTCTCTCCATAAATTTGTACACTATTAACCAGGACATATTAAGATGTTCCCTGCCTGTGTTTGGCATTTATAGTGAGTCAAGTAATATCTGACCAATAGAACACAGCTATAGTATCTCTATCACTGGTAAAAGTTCCAAGCCAGTCCACACACACACACACTAACCCTAACCTTTCTCTAAAACACGGATATGATATGGTGTTTTACTTTCAGGAGTTCTCTATTATTCATTATGTTCTACTCTTAAGCATGCTCTTTGCCAGTGCTTCTTAACTATCTGATGTTGCGAACTGGCAATTTCTTTTTTTCCTGTAGCCTATAACAAGAGCATAAGAGTATTAAATAATTAAAGATTTATGGATATTTTAATTGAATATATTAAAGATATTACATTCAATTAAGAAAAATAATACTAATATGTGTGCAAAACGGCAAAGAGCCAAACAAGTGTACCTGACAGCCCTGGCTATATATCCAGTCCACACTTCGAAATAGTTCTGACCAGTTTGTTGTGTGTGTGTATGTGTGGTGGTGGTGGTGTCTTGAAGTGCTCAATTCGGAATTCAAATACTCTCTCTAGATTTTGTCGCGTAATAAAGAACTCACATTACCATCTGTTTAAGGTCATTCTCCATATAAATATATAATGCAAGTAAACAGTCACAAACTGAAACAGTGTATTGAATAACGTGCGAGTGCTAGAGACTCAGTCTGGATAACCATCACAGAATGCCGCCATATCTTTGCCGCAATGCCATCAGAGCATACGCCTACAGAAAACTTTAAAATCCATTGATGCAGTCCTTCACAGCCTTGTACTGAAGCTGAAAACAAATATTCTTCAAATCTCTATCATACGTACATACACCATTAGAATCGCCATGTTAGCAACTTCTTTATAACCACCAGGCTGCAAAGTACAAGAACTTGGCTAATTTAATCTATTTTATGAGCTGATCTTCCATATTATAGGCCAGATTGTGGATTGATCGAGCTATAGCGTAATTTGAGAGTGGCTCTGGGCCACTTTCTTTGCTACCAGCTCGAACACCATTTCCAGACATTCTTCCCTTCACTAGCCTCTCAACGATTGTGTGTGGATGTTGTCTTAGCAATTCGAAGGATTACTTTCTAAGTTCACAATGCATGAGTACCAAAGATTTGTTTCTGACGGCCTTTTTAGTCAGCACCTTTCCTTTTCCAAGAGTTCTTTTAGTTTTGTACTCGTGTCTTTATGTTTAGTAATGAAACGCCCCGAGTGTTGAAGGCTTCATTTCATCGTTAGAGGAAACACGATCACAAATAACATAAACTGAGGTATGGAGTTTCATTGCATCGATAGATAAACACGTCACAAATAACGTACTGAGTTTCGAAGGTTTTATTGCATTATTAGATAAACACGTCACAAATAACATACCGAGTTTCGAAGGTTTTATTGCATTATTAGATAAACGCGTCACAAATAACGTACTGAGTTTCGAAGGTTTTATTGCATTATTAGATAAACACGTCACAAATAACATACCGAGTTTCGAAGGTTTTATTGCATCGTTAGATAAAATACCATCACAAATAACATACTGAGTTTCGAAGGTTTTATTGCATCGTTAGATAAAATAACAGAGTGAGGTGTTGGTACTGCAACAGCATTGGTGAAAAAACAACAACCTGAACTTGCTGGTCGAAATGGAGCCAGTCAAAAATTATTTTTGATGTTGATGTTTTATGTACATCGCCATCATCTGGTGTTTTGCTACTTTGCATATCTGTTCTTTAAAAAGTTACCTCTTGAGTCTTGTTTTATCATTTAATTAGGATAATAATAACGAATATCAGTTCAATGACTGAGCATGGATCTGAATATTATATTTGTGTTTCACTCCCACGATGCGAGGACACTGTCGAGTTTACAATACTGAATTTTACATATCATTAGAACTGTCAAAACAATACCTTGGCCTGTGTGCTTGGCTATGATTTCTCCCAGTTTCCATTCGATAACTAATGTGGCTCAAGTATATTCATAAGTGTGTGTGGAATTCTGGGTGGAAAAAAACAACCCATAAAAAATAATCCAACCATTATAGTTCTAAATCTAACTATGTAAACAGTTTACATTTAGTGATGTAGTTTCGTGGGGGAAAAAACTAATAATGGATAATTACTGTTTTAGAATCTGGTATCGAAATATCAGTTGTTATCAATATCTGTAAATATCAGTAACTAAAATATAATAATAAATGTGATATTCTGACCGTATTTCTTTTTTAAGATGAGTTATGTTTAACAACGCAGCGACGGTAAATTGTATTAAAAGCAGCCTTTGTAATTGTATCTTCCTGTTACGTGAGACACATAGGCATATTTTAAATCTGTGTACAGTTACAACCGAAATCTGCCATTCAGTCAGCAATCCCATTCTGGCACTGTTATGTTTATCTTGATGAAAATATATCTGTACTAGAGCTAACTTTAATATTGAAAGCAACAAGAGTTAGCGTCATTTTCGACTGATAGTGGCTAGTTTTGCAAATACAAACAGATTTTGTACAACTGCATTTGTTATCATTTCTGAAACCTCTTAGTTACAAGTACTCTCTTCTTCGATTTACCGTTTTCATTCTTTAAACTCCATTCTTAGACCGTCTGCTAATAGATCTGAGAAAGTCCGAATTAAATATATCAATTAATTATAATACAAAATGGACAATAGACAATAGTGTAATTGAATTTTGTGCAAAAATGTGAGTCTTCGAAGTATGATACCCAGGATCAGTTGATGCTTTTTTATCAACTATGAAATGATGATAAAATGTGTGTTGTCTTGATGTAAGAAACTTAATAAAAGAAGGCAATAAACAAGGATTTTTTTTCTCTCCAAATTTTCGGATGTTTTAACTTTAAAATTAATATATATATATATGATTCGTTCTCGGAACATGGATAAAGTCGCACAGCCTGATTAGGGCAAAAATTAAAAAAATAGAGAATTGTCCAATTGTTTTTTAAAATTTAACTTGTTAAAATTCTCTGAAATTAGACATTTTATCTTTCTGGTCAAAAATTGTCCCTAAATTCGATGAGTTTTACCTTTAAAAAGGCCTCGCACGATTGACCATGATTTGTAGTCTTAAATTTGAGCCTGACTGGCCAAACATAAATTTCCGACTAACCAGTCACAATGCAGAATTTAAGAGAATGCCCGTCGTTAAAAGGAAGATGGTCAATCTTCCACTTAATGGAATATGCCATTTTCAATAATTATATCAAGGAAGGACATAGATCTGTGCTGCATGACTGTAAAAGTCTGCATTAGCTAATTTATTTCGGCATATTGAAGAGTACTTAATTTCTGTCCACGGAAACGATTTCAAAATTGTCACCATCACCCACCACACACTAATTTCTAGAGGACGCCGCATTGATAACATTACATTTGTTAGCCATAAATGGCAAAACATTAATTTATTTTCTTTCTGAATAACAGCGACGCATATTTTCACACGCCATGATACTAAACAATAATTATACATTCTAGGTTCTCAAAGTTGTCTGCGAACCACGTACAATCTGGGTGGGTGGATGGGGGTAAAAAATGTGTCTCCAAACCAAACCAAATTAACAGCTACAATTCCATCACTGAAAAAAAAACCCAAAAAGAATCAGATGCAGAGACAAGTTTTGGGACATGTTTTCAAACTGCTACTGTATTGTCACCCATCTCCCCCCCCCCCACTTTCTCCAGTCTGAGGTGGACTTAACACCAGAAGATCATCCAACAACAACCAAAGCAGAGAGAAAAGAAAAGATGGCACTCACCACCACCAGTTCAAAAACAACAGCATCATCAACAGCAGCACACTTACTGCATCGACAACGCCACCAACCACTCAGGGGCAAGAGCTACAGAAGCTACAGTGGAACATCTATTACTACCATCACCAAGATTATTACAACCACCAAGTTGCAGACATGATATTTATTATAGTGGAGGTTCTGTATGTGCCCTCGACCATCATCCTGGAGCACGAACAGAAGACCACAAAAATAACCAGAGGTAGGAGAGGAACAATCATCACCAGGAAAAAAGGTCAGGGTGTGTGTGTGTGTACCCACTAGGTACAGTCTGGTATGGAAATAGCCTGGGCTCTGTAATACACCCTTCCCACCCTCATCTCCTCTGCAGTGATCTACGGTTACCAGCACTGCAAAGAAAACAGCAAACAATAAAAAGCGAGCGCCACAGACCAATCCTACACAAGACGGGATTAAAAATAAACAAAGTGAACAAAGTCTACTTAGCCATCAGCAGCCCCTCCCCAGTGCAAAATCGGCCCAGGCTGGAAGCACTCCTTCTAATTTCCTCTTCCTCTGTAGGACTTGCCTCCCTTCACTTTACTTACTCTGAAGAGGAAGATAAAAATCCAACCCTTTTCATGACCATTACCTCTTTAATTTTATTTAAAATGTTATTTTTTTTTTAATTTTCGCATTTTAAACCACTGCCTCTAGAATTTTGGATTAACCATTAAGCAATATAAGCACGTGCTTAGAGCACCAAGGGAAGGGGCACTACAGTGTACCTGTGCCATATAATGGCTTATGTAGCCCACATCCACTCCTCCTCTAAAAATTACCTGTACATAAACCTACACATAAGCTGATCCTTATCCTCAGGCTGGAAACATACCTGAATGTCCAGAAAACTCACGAAACTAACCCCAGAGTGCATCTCAGCCACATGAATGAATGTACTAGAAACTCACCTGTAAATGGTTAGTTGAATGCAGCTGACCATTGAGGCAATGCATATTTTGGCTTCCTGTGTTAACAAAGTATTCTTATACTACTAACCTTATCATCGGATACCAACTAACAGGAAATCATCCTCTGTATATATTAATGCTAAAGTCACGTGGTTTTGCTTGCTTAACTAATATTGTATTCAACTTTATTTCTTGGCATTAACTTTATTTCATATTGTTATATTTCACTTATGCTATTTAAATGTATGATGACCATGTAAGTAAGAGTGTTCTGTCAGAGAACACATGAGGATTAGGCTATACGTTTTTTACTGGCAGATCAGCACTTTATCTTGGATGTTGGTATGAGGAGCACTGAGCCGCAAGCAACATCAGACAGAATGACCCACAGGCCAAAGACCAGTTCAATGACCATGTACATTTCTGCGTGTCTGCTAACGACATTCACTTTGACCCTAGGCTATACATCAGTGATCTAAAGCTGGCTATTTATAAAGTTGTGACTGTATAGCTTCAGTCGAGCTATAGACAAACTCTACCCAAGTACTTTTAGAGTTTATCAGAAACATTCTTATAATCTTATTTATAGTTTGCTTATGGGAATCAACCAAATAACTACTACAGTGTTCTAGGACTCAAATGAACATTCTCTTACAACACACCATGGTCACAATTACACACTTTAACAATATATATAAACTCTAACTGTAACTGTTGAACTATTTGCTATATGTAACCATGCTGTCTTAAGTTATTTCTTCTTAAATGCAATTATTGTTGATGCATGTTAGCATGACTCACTTATATGTCATATGTTGTAGTCTATCACTTTATTACTTACTATCTTGACTGTATGTATCAGGGGGCTCGAGCTATCTTAAAGAACTATCACTCTTTTATTCTCCATTATCTATCATTCATCTTTACACGTGTAGCCAGCCAGAAGGTGTGTTTTGAGGATTAGCCTAAGGTTACAGACGGCCCGGGGTGGTGGAGAATTAACATCTTGCTCATCTCCAAGCAAAACGTCACACCATAGTTGTAGCATTGATTTTAAGGAATTCCAGATTCACCGAAAGGGCCTAGCGGCATATTCTAAGAACGGCAATTTAAGAAAAAAGTGGTGCCGTATTTATTACACCCAGTCAACCAGCTTTAGGCTCTGTGTCCCACGACATCATCTGACATAACCTTCTGACAATTCTTGTCTCAACATATACCTATAAAGTTCAGTATGTTGTTTGACTGTCCTATCAATGTGTCTGCATGAATGTCAATGCCCTTTTTGTTGTTTTCATTATAAATATATATGATTTGTATTCTTTTCTGTGAGTGGGCACCATTATTGGGCTGTGCCCTAATTAAGTGCAGCGTGTTGCAGGTATGTGATTGAAGATTGATTTATGCATTCGTGCTGTTTTGATAGAACAATTAGAGTAAAAAAAAATAAATAAATTGTGCTGTCCTTGAGTATTGTTTGTTGGTTTATGTGTTTTCTCTATTGTGTGTGCACGAGTATTGTTTTCTATTCTACAGCGAGTGCATATTTTTTATTTTGGTATTTGTATGGTTTGCACGAGAGGGTTAAATGTAGTCTGTGTATAGATTTTGTCTCTTGTCTACTGTATATTGCTTAGAAGTACTGGAGTTGATTTTTGAAAGTGGTATATATTTTGTAGTGTATTACTAATGTGCACTTGTAACATTTGCCAGAATTAAAGTTTGTAGACTTTTGTCCCCAACGTGCACATCTAACATATAACAGTTTTATTTAGGATTGTCACTGCATTGCGCTTTGCTTAGAAATAAGACATTCCATAAATATCTCATAGTATTTATCACTAGAACGTAGGTTAAAGTTCACTATATGACCTTATGGCTCATAATTCGCTTGTAGTCTTGGATATCGACAGAAGTCATAGCCCTCTAAAGGAAACTGGTAACTTCTTACTTCTTTTAGTTCTGCTATATTGCATACGTAACCGGTTTTGCTTTCTATGGAAACGAAAATACGCACTTGCATCTTCGACTTGATAGGTCACCAAAGAATTAGTGTTACGTAAGCGAATCGATTATAATAAGTAGCAACTTTGCCTTGATGTATATTGTTAGAAGTGGAATTATTTATAAACATTTTTAAAGTAATGATCTCTATTTTAATTTATTTTAAAAGAGTAGTCTAACTTATTGGCAAAGAAGACTCGAGAAACAACAGAGCCACCTATTACTCTTTATTAATTGTATCAATGTAAAAAGGTATAAGATCAGTAACTTGAGGTAGGCTTATGTTATCTCCCTTGGATCACGTGACCATTTCCATTCTAGGGCTTTTTTCTTCGGAATCCATTTTCTTTCTTCTTTCGCTGGGAGAGTTTTATCAAAGCTTCATAACATGCCTAATGGTTCGACACAGAATGGACCGGGTCTAGAGCAGCAGGTATTAACTTTTAATCTGTTTTCATTTTCTTTTTCACCTAGAATGTAGATACATAGTGTAAAACAGTTTCGAAGGATTATTTTTAACATATATCTCTTAATTTAAGCACGCTCTCACAGCTTGATCAAAATGGCTGACACTGGTGACAGCGATTTCATGAGAGAATTTGCAAAAATAGCAACAGATTAATACCATTAATTATTGAAATATTATTTCGTCTTCATGGGTTTTTTTATTTTACATTAATCTTTCACTGGAGAATGATAAACAGTACAAGTTACTACAACTATCTGTATGTTTGTATTTAATTTCTTATTGTCAGTTTTTACACTTTACAGTAGGCTTATGTATATTGAAGTGATTTTATAGTGTAATTTTAATAGAGAAATTTATTTATTATGTTTACAGTACATGAAGGAAAAAAATCATATTGCAGCCAAACCAAAGAGAGATCATTGCACTTAGATAATTAATTTAATGAAGATTAATATTATTATTAACATACAACCGTTGATATTACTAATATTGCTCTGACTTGAGCATTGTTTTAGAAGCTGGTTTGTAATTCATATAATAATAATAATAATAATAATTGCTAAGTCTTTGTTAATCAATACATGTGCTGTTTCTACTTGTTCTAGTCTTGCTCTTAGTCTTACGTGTGTCATAGAATGATAGATAGAACTTGTGAACTGTCATCAAATTTGAGGAATCATTAGGCCTAAAGCTCCTTTACTTTTATTTGTTGTTAATTTATCTTAATAATAGTTATATGCTTACGCTTATCAATGAATACTTTTGTAATATTTGCAGCTGCTATTCAACTTGTATATAGTGTTTAAGAGCTTTTAAAAGTATGCCATGTAAATTACTTGATTTTAAACACACAGTTTGCATTCATCAAATCTAATTTAGAGACAAGTCTTCATTAAATTTAAATGGCTGAGAATATCGACAAGTTTCTACTTGCTAAAGGTAGGCTAGTGCAGACTATCTGGAGACATTTTGAAGAAGTACATGCCATATCTTCATTAGTTCTGGTATTATTAGGTAGTCCCACTCATTTTTTCTACTTAATATAATATAGTACAAATATTTTATGCTCAAAATATGTGTACTGATGAAATAAGTTTGTGTATAAAAAATTGTGATGATAGCTGCAATACTTTTTGAGAAATAATTAATTTAGTGTTATTTGTTGTCAACTTTTTTTTAGTCGTAATGAACGTGTGATTTTCCAAGTTTATTACAAGTAAAATATAAACCACACTAAAAAACAGTCTAACAGTTATAATAAACAGTCACATACAACAAGAAAAAACAGATATAATGCAAAATTTACTTTTCAGTTTATTATAAAATGCAAAAGAAAATGGGCTTTTGTTTCATAAAATTGCTTGCAAAATGCAACAAAAAGGAACATTCATGGCATCATAACAAATGCAAATGATGAACAAAATACAACCAAAATGCATATTATTAAATCATTTACTATGTAGTTAATGCCTATTTTTTCCCAAAGGCATTGCAAAGAATATGCGGAAATTATTGGATGCTGAAAATGACCATTTCAGCAAATTTTAACAAAGAAAAGGCATTAATGAAGTTTAACACAGAATACGTACACAAGCAAACTACCATATCTCTGAAACTATACATCACACAGAGTTGGTTTACATATCAAAATGATCAGCAAACTCTATCTATATGTATAAAGATAATTTCTGTCTAATCACATATTAAGTTACATTTTTTATTTTACTGTACAATTTTTATTTACAAAGAAAATTAAAATGGATAAATGATCACATCTCAGAAACTATACATAGCACAGTTGTGGTTCTCCTATTAAAATGATCAGTAAACCATAGTGATAGTCCGTCTACATGTATAAAGATAATTTCTGTTTAATCACATATTAAGTTACATTTTTCATTTTACTGTACAATTTTTATTTACAAAGAAAATTAAAACGGATAAATGATCACAAATTAGAGACTTTACATAGCACAGTTATGGTTCTCCTATTAAAATGATCAGCAGGAAGTTATCCATTTATCTAAAGACAGATCAGTTCTCTATGTTTTATCTGAATTAATATTTTTTTAATAGAAACTTTCATAATTAAAAAATCTTTAAAATTGTATACTTGGTATTCTTTATGTATAATTCATAGATATAAAAACCTGCACAACACATACTATTATTAATTATAACAAAATAATAAGCAATACATATCTTTATGTTTTGAAAGTTTTTGACAAGTAAATTAAAACATTGAAATATAACGAAAATATGTATGGATAACTTTATTGCTAAAACTCTATCCACATTTACATGAATTAAGTACACATTAGTGACATGATATTTAATATAATGATAATGTACACTTCAAATATTAATCACCATACATATTTTTATAAATAGAAAATTCTTCATGTAATGCACTAAAGTCAACAGCTGACCAGGTTCTTCTGTTGGTTGTCTCCATTGTTAAACCCCTTTTAAAAACAAACTTGGCATCCACATATCACAGTCCATGCTATCACCCCACTTAAAAATATTCTTATTTCTATACTGTTCCATTAATATTATCTTAGCACTGTTTGTATTGTGAACTTCTAATTTCTCACCAATGAAAAATTCTACTACAATTAATAGGCCTAATTAAATTATGTGAAGACAAAACTATAGGCTGTTCATCAACCAGTTTTTCATTTATTAAAAGAAAATATACAAGAATTGATGAAACTGCTTTCTTTAATAATTAAATATATAAAAGCATTTACTTTTTATTAACTTTTCTTTCCTCATTTAATTTCTGTATCTGCTAATTTTTGTGTAAAAATAGCATTAACATTTTATTTGTACATATAAATTTGGTCCTTCGATATTACTTATACAGACCCAGTTGTTATTTTTAACACAATAGTTATGTACGGAGATGTTGTGACTTCCACTTGTATATGGAGGTCCCACCTTTTCATTTGGTGTTCATTTAAATCTTCATTGTCTCTTATTTCTCATCCAGTTCTTTAGCTAGTTTAAAAATCTAAATAATGAAAACCTTCAACATTATAAGTGACAATGAAGCAGTCAGATATTTTTTTTTTTACAAAAAGTTATAATCAATTATTAGAACAATCATTGCCTAGCACATCACAGCAAATGTTGAATCTGAGTTGATGAATGGAGGTGAAATAGAGGTGTGTTGTGCAGAAATTAACTCTTCAGATGCAAATAAAAAAGCCAAGGTGGCAGTGAGATTATGTAAAATGCTTTTATAAAAGCTGCATTTATTAAGAAATATTTCTGTTTTATTACTTCTTTTATTTATTTCTTATTATTAAGACAAAGATATAGTCACTTCTTTATTCTACCTGAACCTATTATGCATTCTATGTTGTCATCATTGTTCCTTCCACCTCATTTTCATTTTTATGATAGCAAGTTGTCTTAACAATTGTGAGTTACTCATGCCTGCAATTTACAAGGTTTGGTTATAATCTCTGCATATCTACATTGAAATGAGTAAGCCTATTGATGTTTGATACTCTTTATCTGATGACTGCTTAATGTTAAAATGGATTTACACATGGTCTTTATAATTGACGTTCATTGTAAGAAGCTGGTTTGAAAAGCAGCATGAATTTTATTAAGGGCAATGGGCAATGAAATATTTTAGCATAATTGCCTGCTTGATGGCTGTAATATGTTTCAGTATGTCATATTAATCACATTGATGTAGTAGAGGTATATTTACTTTTATTTCTATGTTTAGTTTTTGTATAGTGTACTTCTCCAAGTTGGAACAGTTAAATAGTGCAATATCTTTCTAAATTTGACTATATGTGATCAGAGGAAGGAGAGTTGAGAAGTCTGTGTGAGTGGTGAGAAGTAGAGAAGACATGAATATGCTCTTTCTATATTCGATCTCAGTTCTTGTGTGCCTGTCTTTGTGTCTGGATATTTCACATTGATGTACTTTTAGTACTTTGTATTTAAAGATTCATACTTGTTTTTCATATAAAATGGTCCCTAAATAAAGCCAGCTACTTATACTTCATCTACTGTTTAACCAAAGAAGCAATAATACTTAAAATGATTTAATTTTTGAATGTGATATCTTAATGGATAGGCATCTTAAAATCACATTTTAAGACAATTTGATACCCTACCCGTAAATATTTTAGGGCTCATGGGACACTTGTTAATGATTAATGACAATAGTTTTTTTTGTTTTTTTTTTAAAGAAAAATCAGTCAGTAGCAGATAAGCCTGCTCAGTCACCTAAGCTGAACCAGAGCCAGTGTGTATGACTTACTTTGTCATAAAGACCTGACCCTTCTGGATAAATACCACACTTTGATGATTTATATACAGATAGCTGAACATCCTGTATCAGATTTGACCCACTGTATTACATTGAGTCTTACTTGGAAAACTCCCCACCCTGCACGAGTATGCAATACCTCCAGCAAAGATGTTAACACTGAACTGTATAAATTCTGTTTTGAATCTCTAGTAAAAGTCTGTTTATATTTGATTTCATTGCCATGCTGAATAAGATTTATTTATTTAATTTTTTTTCTTTTCAGTTTGCTACTTTGGACTTGAATGCCCAGGGGCGTCGTGATTTTCCTCCACACCAAGGTTTTGCTCCAGGTCCTAATAGTAAGTACCTTGTCATTTATAAACTCAGAATGCTGCTCTAAATTGGTCCTATTGAATATACTTACAATCGAACCCGCTTATCTCGACCTCGGTTAACTCGCCATTAAGTCGATGTTTTTTTTTAACCGCAAATTTCCCTCTTTGTCTTAGCATTTTCTCATCAGTTATGTCGATTCTTGCCGAATCCTAATATCTCAAGCAGAAAAGAGGGCCAAAATCGTCACTTAACATCGGTTATCTCGATCCCCATGACTTATCGACGCCACTTTGCCATCTCGCTAGCAATAAATGGCCACGGTTTGTTAACAACCTGCAACTTGAACTTAAGGCTATTGTTCCCCCTATCGGGCGCAATCCTGCCACAGGCAAAAATGCAGCAAATCATTTTAGACTTAGTAAAGAAATCATAGTAGCCACATGTATGATACTTTTTAGAGCTATGTCAGAGCGAAATGACTCGCAAATTTAATTTTTCCGCTGGTTAGCTTTTTGTAAAAACAAACTACACCCCACAGGTTTTTTTGTGATTTTATGAGCGATCTTTGTGTTTGCAATGTTGAAGAATTCTTGAACTGGATGTTGCATTTCAGATTATCAACAGCTGTGCTGACAGATGTAGTCAAAGAGACATCTGATATCCTTATTATAAAGATGTCAGTCCATGAACAAAGATGACCAAGGCACTGGCTGAAATCTAGATCTTAGGATACATGTTTCAAGTGCTGCTCTAGGCAATGTGTATTGATGTAGATCAAGGTAGTGTTGTTGACTATTTACCAACTCCCAGAAAGGGCCTGCCATGCAAACATATACCATGGCCAAAACAACTACCATTAATATTATCTCTTGGTTCTGCAGGTCCTGCAGCACACTCTGGATTTTCAAATTTCCCATCTTGCTTGTATTGGTTGATGAAAGCGATATGATCATGATGATGGTCAATGGCTGCTGCTCCTTCAAAGAGATTATTAAACCTGTTGGATCTAAAACTTCCATTGAATCCATTCATACAACAAAAAGCCAGCCATTCTTCATGACATCCATTCTTCTCATCTCCACGAGAACCAAAGACATCACAGATAGTCCGGATGAATCTACAAGTAGCAGCTTCATTTGCACTGCATTTGAAATGCAGTACTTTTGTCACGTCCCAGCTACTTTTCTCTTCAAAACTTTCTCCATTTCTGAACTGAGACCTAAAAGAAAGTGAGCACTACAAAATAAAAATTCCAAACCAGAATTGATCTCCAAAATACATTTATGCTTCTCATCAAGAGCTTTACCATACACTATCTTTGTACTATCCCTATCTGTCATGGTACCAACCAAATTCTGAAAAACCTCCTTCACACTTTCATCTACATTTTCACCATTCTTTCTTACCTGCCTCACCTATCTGGTGCAATAACAGCATGCTAGTGTCTAAGAGTGTTTTTGCATCTTCCCTATACACACTCTGAAATCCCAGGGAGAACTGTGAATTGTCCTCTAATGTAATTTGTGGCCCATCATACTTACGTTGATCTCTTCTAGTCTCATCAGCGTGAATATCAAACCTTTTATTCCTTACTTCATCACAAAACTGAATCTGTAAACTGTCCTTTTTTATCTCTAGTGATAATGTCTGCATGAGAGTCTTTCACCCCTTCACCCCACTCAGAGGTTGGATGTATTTTTGTGATTCTTTAAGCTTACGTTTCAAATTTGCAACTGTTTTGATACTTTTACTTAGATTTTTTGTGTGTGTCTGCTGAAGAATTTTCTTAATCTTTCTCAACTTTGTCAGCTGAGTGCTTTCATTTTTAAGTCTTTGCTCTAAAAGCTTTTCTTTGAATTTTAATGCTTCTTTTGGTCTGTTTAGATTATTTTTCTGTCGACATATAGCAGCACGGAACCTTATTTTCTGTTTAAATTTTTCACTTACACATGCTAGATAGCTCTTTTGTTAAGCTAATTTTTTGTTGCCTGGCAAAATGAAAGGTTTGCTGAGAGTTCTTCTTCTATCTTTTAAGACTGCAAATGAATCTTTTGTTTGGAGTCAGTTTTACTTTTAATACTAGCTTCCTTCATAGTCTGCAACTCACTTTCAACTGTCTCCATCTTACTTGTACTGGTTTTAAATTTCTGCATACATGCTATTGTTTTCTTACACTCAGCAATCTCGTGTTTTGCTGAGTCTAGCTGTTGTTTTAAGACTTCGAAATCTTGACAACTAGAGTGCTGCTAGTACTAGCTTTATTTAAAGACTGATTCTCTTTGAATCTTTCATTCAAAAATAAATCAAGGTTCATTTTACCATCTCACTTTGAAACACAACGAAGAACTTTCTAGTGCTTGAATATTGTATTTATTCTGTATTTCACATTTGTGCATGGTTTGAGAGGGTTGCAAAGTTATATAAGCCAGCCATTCAGAATGTGATCTTTCAAGCAAAACTTTCAAGTTCTAAACAAAGACTATTAGAAACTTCAACAGGTGTTAATGAATCACACACATTCAATAGTGAGTCATGACAAATGTCATACATATCAAAGGGTCCAATATATTTAAGTTTAAATGGTGTAGAAAGAACATTTTCTCAGTTGTCAAAAGAGGTACTTTGGAGCTGTCGTAACATTGTGAATACATAATAACAAGAGTAAATGCCATCACCAGATTTAAGGGAAAGATACTTCTCTGCAAAGTCTGTGATGGCTTCAGATGTCTTTTTTCCTTCAAGTCACAGAAGATTCACTTAGTGCTATCAGTTGGTTGGTATATGGTTTTGCTGGAATAGCTGGATGTCTTCCTCTTCCAGTAACCAAGAGATGTGATAACATAAGAGCATACTGCTCATCAGCTTCATAGAACATACCATTTAAATATTTACATTAAAATTAAAATACATGTGTACAAAAAATATTAAATTTACTAAAAAATAAAAAATCCCCCAAATGCAAACCTTAATTAACCTACTAATTAATGTGAAAAAAAAAAATTTAAATTTTTATCAATCAGTTTTCATTTCTTAATTAAAAGAAAATATACAAGAATGATTGATGAATCTGAACCTCCAAAGAAATGAAAAGATCGTGAAACCAAAACAAAGATGAAATCAAACAAATTAAAAATATTAAGAGGAAAACATGTTCAAATTCAAAACAAATATGACAAAAGTATTTAAAATATATATAAATGCATTCTATAATTAAAATATCTTTGTATTATTGTAAATCCACTGCTTGAAATAAACATTTCAGAGAACCAAGTGTTTTTGTTGTTTACTTTTTTCATCAAGAGTTATCTGTTCTTGTTTAAATCATCATTGTTCGAAAGCTATTTTTCTAAATAATAAAATACCCATCATGACTAAACTAATTCAACAAATAAAATAATATATTTAAATACGATCATTGAAATATATGCACTAATACCTAAGATATGATGTAAGGAAGTAGCAATCAAACTTTCATGTTACACATACTGACTAATCTATTTTCAAACTTCAGAAGTGGTTGTGATGATGAGGACAAAATTAAAATTCTGCTTTAAAATAGAGATATATTTACAGATAAAATAATCACAAAGTAAAGTAATCATTAATTAGGTAAGACCACTCAAATTTTGAAGTCTGGTCAAATAAGCTGATATTTGCAGGTTATGTTATGTACCTCAAAGTAAGTTTGCATACAAAATTTTGGAGCTCTAGCTTTAATAGAAAAAAAGTTATGACGGTTCAAAGTTTGATGTAAATTGCAGAAAAACTCAGATTTCACGAAACCCCCTTTTGAAATGACCACAAAACAAAAACTATGAAACATACACAGTTCATCTTTGCTATGTCAACTCTCTGTAACACAATTATACTGCTGATTTTTTTTTAAGGATCACAGATGCATAGAAAATGAAATACAGTCCTCTCAAAATAGCATTTTGTTCAAAATTTCAAACGGCAAGTGGTCAAAAACAGAATGTCTCTTTTGGAGTCTTGTAAAACAAAAACTACTTCATGTACATCATCCAGATTTGGTATACTTGCTCTTTGGAGTGTAGACATTTCCAGGGTGAAGTTTTAGACAATCTTGTTTAATAGATTTAGAAATAATAAATATAACATATGAAAAATATAGCTTTTTGCAATACAATCGCAATTAATGCTCACTTGTTGAAGAGAAAAATAGGTCAAACAAAACAGTTATTATTATAATACAGTGTTTCTAATTTCTATAACTGACAGCATGATCATTCTAACCTAAATAAAGTCATAAATTATATTTTGCATACTTATGTGCATGTATTTAGCAATAACTGAATAAGTTGAATAATGCTCACCATATGTCATAACATGAACTATCCATTTGTGTACCTACATCAGCCCTGTAAATCCTGTTCAGTCAATTTCTTTGCTTGTTATGAACTGCATTGCCAATAACTAGTTAGTTGATTTATTTAATTTTAATGTCTTTTCACTTGTGGATATTAGACACATTCACACATATGCATAAATATACTTTGATACACCCATATTCGCATAACACATGATCAGAAGAAAAAATATAAACTTATGAACAGATGCTGCTTTGATTTTAATTCTATTATTAACAAAGTATTAAGAACAGCACATTAATTTTAAAAACAGTTCAAAGCTAGCAAAACTGATACTCTTTTTAGTTTAATAAAATACTTTTACAATGTTACAATGTTAGTTCAATAGTTGTTACTATTTGCAGTTACTATTTGACAAAGTTATATAATTCATTAATTGTCCATTATTTATTAACAATGTATTAAGAACAGCACAATTTTAAAAACAGTTCAAAGCTAGCAAAACTGATAGTGATACTCTTTTAGTTTAATAAAATACTTTTACATTGTTACAATGTTCAATAGTTGTTACTATTTGCAGTTTATTTTTTAGTCCCCTTCAAATAGCAATTGTAATTATTAGTATCTTTATTTTTAATAGGTGTCTATTTGTTTCATAATATAAGACATTAACATTCTAAAAATATCTTGAAAATTGAAAGCTAAAGTCTTTCATAGTTTTACTTATTATATATCTACTATATTAGTGTATACTGTATGTCTGTAGTGTGTGTAGCATGTTACTCATCCTTGTCTTGATCTCAATTTTTACCATACATCGATTCACTCACTCACTGACACATACACTTATTACTATATTAGTATATATCTTTACCCTGAACGGTCACTCAATGACAAATTCTCATTCATCATTTACTAGATTGTTTATTAAAATCCGAATTATAATAAAATAATGAAAAGTACTGGTCAGCTACAGACAGTAACACAGAGACAAAAATCCGCCAGCATTAAGAGTTGTCGTTCTTTATTTTGGATTGGTGCTTTGTAAAATTAATTTAAAATATCGCCGATTAATTAAAATATTTTCTAAAAAAATAAGTCTCATCATGAATCATCATTTAATCATTTGCAGCCAGTATTTTTTGTATAGGACTGCTTTTAATATGAGCAGTTTGTCCTAACAAATCATCACTCTTTTGCAACCGTACTATGAATGGCCGATGTTTAGCTAACCTCGTTAATGATCAAAATAAAACTTTCTAACAAATCGTAACTTAAAAATAATAAATAATCGTTTTACAGTAGCAATATTTAGATGAAATTTAATAGTTTTTGTTAAAATTTACGCAAAATGTTGTCTGGTTGATCCATTTTAATACACGTGTAGTCCAAGATGGCGATCTCTCGTCAACTTCGGCATGGGCGCGAATAAAACTATTAGGGTTTCCCGCGTTCATTGCCATTAGAACTTCCGTTATAGAGACTTCTGGTACATGTTATATACCATTTTAAAGGGCAAAAGATGACCTTTTCAACAGTATAAAGTAGGCGAACAGATGATAATGGGTTTCGAAGTTATAATGCGTCAAACATAACACATAATTTGGATTATCATTTTCTACAATAAAAATTTTAAAAAATTAAATCAACCAATGCTTATGTTAAAGGTCATTATCTTAGCTTTCCGTTGATATAAGATTTATTTTTATTGGTTGAATCTCAAAAAAGCTAGAGCGCGTTATGTGAGCATACCCAAAAACGATGTTGGAGGTAAGCCATTTTCAAATCTCGCCACGGGTACTTTAGTACGCTTTACCGACTGTGAGTTTATCGATCAAAACGTAATAAATACGTCATTCAAATGTACAAACAAAACTTATATTTAACGTTGGAAGATTCCTTTATTTGTTAAAACAATTTCCAACCATTTCTTTCTTTTAATTACCGAGATAGACAGTTTTGAAAAAGAGTGAATTCAGTCAAAAAGTGACGTTGTCTCCAGTCTCCATATAGCGAGTGGTCTTACCTACATTAATAAATGCGTACAAAAAAGATCAATAATCTGTTTCAATTGTTCATATATGACAGAAGAATCAGTGATAGTTTCAATACGTGTATCGCACATAGAAGTCATGTGCGGATGTGCACTACAGGTTTTTCATTTTATGGATCTTCCAAGGGTCACTTGTCAATGGTTACAGCATATCAATTATCATTGGAGAGACATTGAAATTCTGCAAAAAATATTTTTTGCAATATTTTGTGATAAATATTTCTTCTGAAAAATGTATCCTGAACTTTATAGTTTGAACATATATTTGGCTATTTGCAAGAAACAAAAGTGAAAAAAATATGAGTGTAAAGAATTATCTGTCCTCTATTGGACCAATCAGGTTTTGGGTTTTTTACCTTGGAAGCCCTCCTTTATTCTTAAAACATGGTACCCCCGAAAATGTGAATTTTAGTTTTTTGTCTGTGACTAGTTTGAAGCAACATTTAATCTATTTTTATTGTACTTTGGATAAAGTTTATGGATACTATAATAAAATTCAGAAAGAAAACAACTACACAGTTTGAAAGACAAAACATCGATCTTTATTTTCATATAAAAATTTTTAGTTGAGGTTTAATCTAAAGAAAACCGCTCTGTGTTAAATTTTAGCAAATTTGTGTTTGTGATTTTTGCCCATAAAGCCTAAATAAGATAGAGAAGTACTTTGTTTTAGAAACAGAGAGAGAACATTCACACTTGGACTTCAGTGGCCTATTCTAATATCAAAACACTTGAAAGTGACTGGAAAACTGATTTTTCAAACACCCACACCCAAAATAAGAAGAAAATGAGAAAAAAAACCCCAACAAATACATGTACATGTACTTAAATTCCAAACTGGTTAAACATTTTGTTTCATTAAATAGTTGACCAATCAACAGTGGGCTTTAACAGAAAATTTAATGTGTAGAATTTATCTTGGTAGCTAATCAGTCGATTTAAATTGAGGATGCCTCTGTTTCATGCTTAGTGATAATATAACAAGAGGTGAATCCACAGAGCATAAGCTGGTAACAACTGATAATCTAAGCAAATACTTAGTTCAGATCTATAAAACATCAAGTTTCATTACTGACCTTTCTTTTATTTCTGCAGAAGTTTAATTTACTTTGGTAAATTCATTTTGGATTCAAAAGTTTTAATATTCTTTTTTATAAGTACTTTATTACTCCTTTCTTTTTTAAGACAATGTAAATTTATTTTACATTATTAATGCTTTGCATCCTTTTAATCTATTTACAGTAATATGCTGTATGATACTTAATATTAAAATACTAGAAACAGAATAAGGTATGCAATTTTATGAATATATCTTAAATTACATTTTGGAGCCTTTGATTACTGATTCCTTGCTATTTTTTTTTTTTAAATTCTATAAAGTTTTATTAATTATATCTAAAAATATGAGTGAACTTTATCTGTATTTATTATTTCACCATTTAGAATTTAAGATTAAATTTATTTACATATTTTCCATTCTTAACATACCATTAGTGTCATATAATACTACTTGAGTACTTTTTCAATTTTGATTTATGTAATAATCTACTCTTCTTGTTTTAAGAGAAACAATGTGTTATATAAAAAAAGTCTTTAAAATTAATTGTGTAAAGCACTAAAAAAAAGTTATTTTTAAAACTTAATTCTGACCATTCCCTAGTACTTCTATTTGTGCTTTTATTAAAATCTGATGATCACAGCACATTATTATAAAAATAACACAAATACTTTTGTTTTTCAGTAAATTTCCTTTTTTTTTGCATTCTTACATTATTGGTATATTAGTTATTATTAGTATATTACCGTTAAATTTAAAATTATTTTCTTATTGAATGTGATTGCCTGAGCTTGTGCTACACTGGTAAAACTGCCTGCTATCCAAATTCAAAACTTTGTGAAAATTATATACTGTTTGTGGCTTCATAGTTTCAGAATAAATTTAGAATGTTTTTAGATTATGTTTAATGATTGATTGATTAATAAAAAAGTGAGAAGAAAAAATAGAGCCATGTGCATATCATAAAAATTGGGAGATTGTAAATTTTGCCTGTAATAGAATAATGAATTTATTGACTATACAACTTGATGAGAAATAAAATGTAGTTCGATTGGAAAGTATTATTATTTTAAAATAAAATTTAGTAATTACTATGTCTATTAGATAGAGGAATAAGTGCCTATATGTGACACTGTTGAAATGACACTTGATCCACATATGCTAAAGTCGTGTCAGTTGACAATCTCATTTTTCTGAAAGACAGAAGCAAACATTATTTGCTAATGATTTTATATTTATGCTGTACTGTTTCAAGAGAACCAGTAAACAGCTTAGTAATTAGTATTTATTTGTACATTTATTCTCCTAAACAAGTTATAGGTTAGTAATGGCATAGCGATATTATTTTGTGTATTACATGGATTTTGCTTTAGTGATCTTTGTGTGTTTTTACCACTAAAATGTCCCTATACTGAAAGAAATTAAATGTGTACCAATGTATTTTATATATTGAAGTTCACTTTAGCACTTTTCACTTACTACAATACTAGTTCTTGCTGCAAAATGTTTGTTCATCTTGAAATGCAGACAGTTGAGTTTTCTTCAGTAATTAGTGACTGATTTTGATCTGAGGGCAGTGGTATTTGGAGGAGTTGGGTGGGGAATGGAAACTCTTTTCTCTTTCATTTATATGACCATTTTTATAGAATTGAAAATGGAGTTAATACAGCACAGATTTGAAAATAAAAATTTTTATTCCTGAAAGAAAGTGCAAATAACAGTCTGGCCTGAATGAAAATTTTTATAGCCAGTTTCCAGACTTTCAGATGATGGAAAATCCATTTTTCTGATGTCCAATAAATCTAGATTATGCCAGTTGATTCCCTCCTCTCTATCCTTTCTTGTCAATAGTGTTTGTGTGTCATTCCTTTTTCTTCTTGATAAGTTGTCCACCTCAACTTCCTGTTGTGTGTGTGAATGTAATTATGTTCAATTGTAATATACATACTTTTTCTACTTCTGGGGATTATGCTCTTTAACTTTGTATTTATTCAAATAAAAACATCAATATAGACTATATAATTATATAAATACAATACCATCAACTGATCAAGGTGTGTGTTTGATTGCAAACACTGCAATATCAGCTTGCATGATTTTTTTCTAGTTTGAATAAATAATCAGCATAGTACTATGACATTATGATATTTAACAACATAGCTGAGGTTTTAGTGATAAGTTGCAGTGAAAGTGTTTGAGTACTATTATTTATATTTAATTTTTTACTTTTTTAATTATAAAATTTAGACTTGAATACACATGGTAAATTTTACCTTTGTCTTCAATATATAAGATTTTGTGTTAGTACAGTGAGGTCTCGTCTGACATTGCTGGAGCTAATGTTTTATCCTTATAAGTTATAGTAAGGTTGAAAGTACATTCATTTTCAATTTTCATCACATTTCTTTTGCATGCATTAACACTTATTTCATTGTAAAGAATTCATTAGTAACAGTCAAATTGTTCTTTCAATTTTGTATTTTCAAATAGAATTTATATATACAAACACTAATTTCTAAAAATCTCTTAACCATGTTAGTTGTTACTAATACATTTTCCCCCAAATTTTAATATGTACATGTATTTGCTAAGACTACAAGCTGCTTTCTACTGTTACAAGCATATTTTTTGTAATATTCTTTTGATTTTCTTTATTTTAATATTATTTGATTGGGTTTATTGCAGCTGACATTTGTTACTTAATTAACTGCAATTGATATATTTGAGTTTCTACTGCACTTTGATCAGATCCGCTATTATCCTCAATTTCACCTATCTTTGTCAAAATTTTCACAATTTTTATTGAATGGTGTAGAACTGTTGACAAAGACAAGAATGTAATTTCAAATCTTGAAGTCTTAAATGAAGTTAAGTGAGGGGCTTAATATATATCATTTAAGATATGTAGTGCACTTCTCTGGTTTATAGATAGATAGTGAGCATGAGATTTCAGATTCAAACATAGCAGTTGAATGTAGGAATTTAGATGAAAAAAAAGTGTATATGAAAGTTGGCCATTAAGATGCACTTTTTAAAGATCATTGGTGTATTTTCATGATTGAAATTGCTGATATATGTAAGTTTTTAATTCATTTGATTTTTGAGAAACCTTATTTTGTAAATTATTATGGTAGAGAAGAGAGTATTGTGCAAATTGTTTATAAAGATTTACAAGGTTAAATTTGTGAGAAGATAAATTTGATGTCCTTTTTGTTAAATATGACAGTTTGATTAGGTGCTGTTGGAGATGGGCTTATCAGTTTATACCACTTCATAGGTTTCAGGCATTTGTTAACTCTATTCATTAATGAAATGATTAACTCTGTATATACATTAAAGAAGTGACATGTCAGAAATAATTTATTTAACACATAATATTCTTTTGTTTTTTTATGAAGATCTTTTATTTGAGTTGCAGACATGGCAAAATGTTTGAATGAACATCATTTGAACAATTTTCAGGCTGCTTGGTTTATGTTCCAATCTGTAAATCAATCACTTGACAATTTGGGCATTCAAGTTTTGTTTCTAGATAAACTGGAAGTAGTTTATCTGTTCCAGTTATAATTCTTTAAGAAAGAACTGAATAAAATGCATTTATCTATGGCAGGGATAGGCATACTTTTTGTGCTTAGGGCCACATTAACAAATGTAAAACTATTGGGGGAGGGGGCGCATATATTATGTCCACTTTGTTAACAGCAACTTATCACAATAAGTAATTATGAATTATTTATAGGATATTAAACAGTATAAATAACCAGTTATTGCAATTTTATTTTACTTATACATTATTTTTTTACAATATGGGCAAAAACGTTTACTAATTTGTTAACAAGATTTTACAATTTTTTATTATAATAATTTTTTTAATTATCTATCAATGGCTTTAATTTAGACACAAACCAACTATATTGTCACTACATTTATTGATTTCTAATGAGATGTATGTAACTGCTTGCAATTTTTGACAATATTCTTGAAATCTGGAGCAAGTTTACTTGTTGAAATTCGCATCACAGCATGCAAGCTGCAATCCGACAATAAAAGCCTATTCTTAGATTTGTTGATCTTCAAGCAAGAAAATGCTTGTTCGCAAATGTATGTTGATCCAAACAGTGATAAAAGTTTAGCTGCAAAGTTATTTTCTGATAAAGATCCATAGAAATCCAGCAAACCATCTGACTTGAATTTCTCTTTCAGGTCATGATCTACTTGTAAGTCAAGAAGCTCCAACTGTAAGTCCTCTGGGGCTGTATCAGCTTCTGCACTAATAGGGGAACTGAGAATATTGAACTGTGGCTCAAAGTTCTTGAAATCTTGGAATGTCCTTCCAAATTCATTAGTCAATGCGTCTAATTGGGCTTTGTACTTTTCAGTCATTTCACCGGAAATGGTTTCTTATTTCAGCAAAGGGGGAAGTGACAAAACCTTTTTTCACTTGCTTGTCTGGAGAACAGTGAGAGTTTTGCCCGAAATGATTTTACATGTACATACATTTCTTGTGCAAACACACCATTGCCCTGAAGCTTGACATTCAATTCATTTAACTTTTCTATGATTTCAATGGCAAACATAAGTCTTACTTCCACTCTTTAGTCTTTATTGACAATGTAAGTATTAAAGACATTCAATGCCCTTCTCTCCAGTTCTTTCAATTCAGTTATTAACAACATTTTCGCGAAAGCAGCGGAAGCCGGAAGCGCCCTGTTACATGTCCAGTTTTTATTTAGAGACCCTGCTTAGGAATTTTACAGAACCTTAATTTAATTAGATAAATTAATCTCTCCTCTTTCCTAAACAGACTGGTCGTTCAAATTTATCTTTCATCTCATATGAAAATGCGCCTTTGTAGTACAGACAAACAGATTCACGAACAGACAAACTTGTGTACAATAGCCGGCTTGGAAACCGTTAAAAACTCTCTTAAATCTTTATGCATTCAGAATGTTACATTTAGCTCAGTCGATCCCCCATCCAAACCACGATTAGGTCTATATGCATAAAAATCACTACGAAAGAGGTATTAACAATAAAAGAATTTAACAATCAATTACGAAGACACAGCTTCAGATCTAAACTAAGGCAAGTTCAATGTGCTTATTTTAATCCTTGAAAGTTAATGTTACGAGAAATTGTTTGCTCGACCCATTCCTTTAATTCAGAGTCCAGATCAGTTACTTATCTGTCTCAGTAGTCTTGATAAATGCGTGGTTAAGGTCAGTTTGATCCTTCCACATATCAAACGATGCTTGCGTCGTATATCAGTAGTTCCAGTAACTCGCCGTCTCTCGACTTGTCACTCTAATGATGTATCTCGGCATAACATCATCAACAATGGCTGCACGGTACTTGTAACATCGTCCGACCAAGGTTGAACAAAGGAACATGCACCCAACGTAAAAAGAAGGTGGCAATCATATGTAGAAACGTAGAATAAGGAGGAAAAGAAGAACCCGCTCTGAAATTGTATTTAATTTCTATGAGCGATTTGCGTTTGCATTCGCAAATTCCGAAGCACGTGATGATAACAATGCGCATAGTTTAAATCTTCGACTATCGTGTCTTTTACAATATATTTATATTCATAAAAGATACAATATAATTCACATGTGTGTTATTTTTAACATTACATGAACGTATGAATTTCCAAACATTTACTTCATTAAAAATGGAATTCATACAAGGAGAATAAAATATAATCCAAATTAAGCATGAGCGCTTCACAATTTAACAATGAAATTACACGCAAGAAAGTCATTTGAATTACATAGAAATTCGCAATGTCCACAGACGTTCTGAGGCACAAGAGAATTAAAGTTTATACAAATTAAAGTTAAAAGGTTACAGTTAATTTATATACAATGAACTTTTAGGCTTTTAGTCATCCTTATCGAATCACGTGTGTTCGGAAGAGAATTATAATAATTCGCACAAATACATACATAAAAATTCATATACAAAAATACAAATAGTAAAATGCAATAATATTGTAAGAAGTGGATGTGTTACCTTCTTAAGTAGACTTTACATAAGAGCAACGGGTTCCATGTGTGCTCCTTACGACTCAGCAAAATATTCGGCGACTAAGATGTGTGTGTCCGGCCGGTCTGTGTGCGAGTGAAGTATATTATCGCATCAAGAGTATTTATTGAAGTGCATGAATGCATCACGTGACTAGATCACGGGGTATGCTTGTTGATTCGAATTTTCTTGACTATCGTCTAAAGTTGCATAACATAGGTTGAACTCTCTGTTGTTTCCTCGGCGGGAAAGATTCTAACAAAGGAATTCAATTCGAATATGATTTCGAATTGAATATCGGATATGGGTCAGGAGTTCGTGACACAGAATTTTTTCAGAATCCGTCACGCCCCCTACACTCAATCAAATCAAAACAGCATTTAATATATCATGGCCACTGGTTGTGTCTTTGAGTGATTCAGTAACTCTTCAGTGAGTTGTGTTTATTCAGAAATGTTTATTCCACATATAAATATCAATAATTGGACAGTATCATGTACATCGGTACTCTCATCCAGGGAAATGCAAGAGAGTACCACAAAAATTGTTTACTTGCATCTTGAAGTTTATGCATCAAATTGTCATTATCTTGTCAACAAGTGACCACAGTTTTTGATAAAGTAATGTTATCAAATTTGTTGTTTTTTTGTTCTGGACACATAATGTTTGCTGCATCTAGCAAACATTCCTTGATGAACTCTCCATCAGAAAATGGCTTGGTCTGTTTGTTTTACAATTCTGTGTGACAGCACCAGACTAGCTTCTGTTGCGCATCTTGAATTTAAGACTGTTTAGTGTAAACAGTTTGCTGTTTATCCAAATTTTTCACCAGCTCCAGGCATTTCCTTTTCCTCTCTTAGGTTGTTAAATTTTATCCGAAATCGGAATGTTTTGTTTGGTAATATCTTTTTAAATTGTACTCCTTGAAGACAGCCACTGTCTCACGACACAACAAGCAAACTGATTTGCTACCACTTTTATAAAACAGTATTTAGTTGTTCATTCATCATTACAAATATGGCATTCATCTTCAATCTTACGTTTTTTATTGACACTCATTGTTTTAATATAATTTGTTAGAATTTTACAAAAGCTTTAAAAAGGAAATGAAACAAAACCTACTGTGTGTGAAAATAAAATATTCGGAAAACATAGAGTAAACTCAGAATAAATTTCAGAAATATATCAAGACTACTACAACAAATAAATTAATTTGAACATTGCAAATGTGGAAATAATGTATAACAGCAAAAAAACTTTTAAATTTAATATTTTCTTGCAAAATAAATCATTTTATTCACCAGAGAAATATCTATTTTTCATAAAATCATTCTTATTAAATTTTTACATGTCAATAAATATTTCTCTATAATTTTATTAAAATCGATAAATTCGCATTTTAGCGTTACATTATGTAGTTCAAGGACTGTTTACAAAAATAGAAAATTAGAAAGAAATTTTATCAAAAATGTCAAAACTACTGTACAAAAATTTTGTAAAATTCAACAGAATAACTTAAAAACGAAGTAAAAAAAAATTAGTTCTAAATGCCCTTGAGGGTAGCATGATATCAGAATTTATTCTCAACACTATGTGTTTACTTTCACACAGCTGTTAGTCATGCATCCACACATAACTACATGGGGTGGAGGGCCAGGGCAATGAAATATGAATAATAAAAAAAAGTAACAAAATTAAACAATATAAATGGCAGTGATACCTACGACAATCAAATGTGCATCTGCACCAATATGTGGGTGAAAACCCAAAATTTATCAACAACCAGATATAATTGTAAATTTGCACAAATATATGGGTGAAAACCGCAAAATTAAATAAATAAAAACATAAAGAGCGTCCGCCAAACTTAAATGTCACAGTTTAAAGTCTTAATAAATGTTATAGTAATATTTAAACATACACCAACATCTAACAACGACCCGACCACCTACCTATGATAATACTCCCTAAATATTTCTACTACAGTTCTGTTGAAGATGATGAACACATAAATTGTCCAGAATACGTAGATAATTATGACGAATGCGATGTCCACGAATGATAAATGCACATTCCTCTCATGGAAATAAACAATGTTCCTTGTGAAAGACCCGGAACAAAAGAAACGATGATTAACCTCCCTGATCATGATCATGATGGAGATATATGCACATAGGTTGAAGAGCCCGGTTGACCTTACATGCATGCACAGGCTGAAGAGACCGAGTGGCCTTTCTAGTTGAAAAACATTGAACCTTGAAACTGCAGATGGTGATGTCCAGATGCTTGATGAGAGTGGTGGTGATAAATGTTGTCTCGAAGCCCGACCCTGTTCCCTTGGGACCCTGATGACAGCTGCCATCTGGGTATGATCTGTTAGAAAGATGCCAATCTGTCACAAGCAGACTGAATAGACTGAATAAACCACTAAATAGTCAAGTCTAACAAAACAGCGAACATTCATATGGTATTTTCACTAAAATTCAAAAAAGACCGGCACCAACTATAGTGCAGGGGAAAAAAATGACACTTTGTGGCAGAAAAGATGTCTCCAGTCCTTATAAATGATCAACGGTTTGCCTCAAAGGTTCGAGGTCCTAAAAAGTCCTGAGATGGTAAACACTATTGTGTTGGCGCATTCTCTTCTAGTACAATGGAAAAGAAATAAATAACTAAATATAGTTCATATTTATAAGTTACATTAGAGAACTTAAATGATTAATAACAATTCCTATCTACCCCTAACATAACTAATTTATCTCATAGTAAATAAATGAATAAATCTAATTAAGATACTCTATATGCATAGCAAACAATGCACTGATAGTGTATGTATCGACCTTAGCGTTCATTCCACAAAATAAATTTTTAAAAAATGAACGCACCTTTTGACCGTTAAGTAAGAATACCTTAGAAAAAAATAAATTTTAAGTAATACTCCCCCTCGATCGTGATAAAAGTATTTTTATAATTTTGTTTTTGCATTTTCATACAGCTTTAGTCATTGGTATACCTCTTGGTGCTTCCAGAGCTAAACAACCTTTGTCGCTTTCATTAGCAAAATTATTAAGTACATATTACTGCTGGTATAATATAATATTAATACTAGATGACTTTTCTGTTAACCAAATAAAGTGAGATGGCTGAGTCATATTGTCCCATTTCTAGATCATGGATTAAGTTTAAATTCTTCATTACACTTTGATATAAATTATACTATATTTTACTGATCACGATAAATAATTTTCCACCTAATTTAATTATTTGCTTCTACTTTTTCATGGAATAATTTTTGCTTTTCTTATATTCTTTAATGAGACATTGCTCATTATTTAAGATTTCGGTTGCATAATTTTTTCTGATTTATAAAATATATTATGTACCCCAGTATTGAAAAGAAAAAATTATTTCTCTGATTTTGCATTGCCTTAGTTATAATAATATATTTGTTATTTAGTAATTTGTACAGTGCACTTAAAATTGATTTCATATGATAGCTATGAATGTTATAAGTTACGTTGCAACTGTATTTCTAGATGCCAACAATTTCCATCCGGTGCGGTTCCCTGCCCCTGCTGAGCAAATGGTTTTCTACAACCAAGGTGGTGTATATTGCCTGGTTCTTTTTTTCGTAACTTATTTTGAATGTATGCTTTTCAGTTTTTGTTGTTTTTCATTTGTGTTTTTTTTGTTTGCTTGCGGCTATGTTACTATTGTTTTCTTTAGTTTCTTTCCACCCCATAATTTGGCCATTTGTTTGTTTATTATGTTGGATTATATTGAGTATTTGTTAATGATATTTTATTATTTATGACATTGAGATTGCTTGGATGTGAAGAAATTAATATATTATGCAATAGTATTAGTAGACTTGCATTTATTATTGTTCAGTGGAGTAAATTTGCTTATCCCTATTTCTAGGCTTAATTGTTTTAAATTGTCAAAGTGATCCAGCTTTGAGTACTTATGAGGGTATTTTTGTAAGTGTCAGAGTTAGAGAAAACAACTCCAGTTGAGAATATGCTAGAAAATTGCTGACAAAATTGTTCCAACTGGATGAGTTTTTGTAATAGTCTCACACTTGTACCTATCAATTTCATCCAAAGGGTTGGATCGGAAATTTCTTTGTTGAAGAAGTACTCTTCTAATCATTTGAATTTGAACATAACTTGAGTCCAGTCATAAAGGCGATCGTTAGCTCATGGTAAGTTAATTGACTGTTAAAGAAAGAATGGACTTCATATGTTTGCTATTGATCTATGATTTGAATTGGAGAATGCTTATGTAATTGAACTATTATTTCTATGTTCATTAATTTGACTATGCTGTAAATTATAATTGTGAATTTGGATCGATGCTATTTTTCTTATGCTGTGTGTGGATCGGGCTAATGAAATTGTTGCTAAATTTGTAATGTTTGTAAGAGAGAAAGGAGTTTAGAGATGAAATATGCCTGAAATTTAGAGCTTCCTTTACTTTGATTTTCAGAGCAGAGCAAGCCTTTTTGGTTGTCTCTTCACACCACAGTGCCTACTATACTCTACTTGAATATGTTGGTGTGTGCATTGTTGTCAGCTTATTAGTAAAATGTGTTGCTGTAAGTTGATTCCTGTGAATTCTGTTTGAGTGCCAATACAACAGAAATCGTGGCTAGAGTTTGGTCTAGAGAATTCACAAAAATTATTTTGAATGTTGCTTGTGTGTTGAGTAAATGCACATGGAACTTCAAGAACATTCCTTGTGTTTGATAGCACATGTGAAATTCAGGATGATTCTCTAAAGTGTGCATGGAGAGCATGTTGAAGATTCTGGAACATTTGCTTAATGTGCCTCTAGAAGGTACAGACCTCGCCCCAAATATGAAAGGCAGCGACTTATTGCACATCACGTGACTATTAAACCTGTGCCAGCGACAGCCACCATCTTTGAAAAGGTTATATGCTTTGACTTTAATTATTTTTCTGAACTCTACTCTCATTTCCGTGATGATAACTATGAACTTGATTATATATTTGTGTTAATTGACTTCATATGTCTATGCTAAAATAAACTGAACATTTGTTTAGCGATAATTAATATTGTTGTGAAGTGATGTAAATGTCAATGCTCTTTGAGTATATTCATGTTATATATTTGATTGTTGATTTAATAAATTTATTTTAAAATTTATTGATAACCAAATGTTGGAAAGACAGTGGTTGGATGGGGCTTGCTAAAATAGATTAAAGACAGATTTGTAGTTTCCTTTAGGAAGAAGTTTTCCACCTATGGAAATGTTTGATGGTAAATGTTTGTCTTTGTTGTGGAAGAGAAAAAACATTTACAGTGCCTGCATATCAGCAAAAGGACAGAGAAGAGTGGTGTCTTTTGGAGAATTATTAATAACTTAAAATTCTCATCACTTGTAATTAGTTATGGGTGATTAATTAATTAATTAATAATAATAATAATAATAACTATTAACTAGGTGGTGTTATTGTCACGCATTGTATTCTGTAATGCAATTTTACACAACTTATATGGCAACAAGTTTCATTTTTATTTTAACTATATACTGTATTGTTGATATTTTTTTTGTGCCTTTATCAGGAGCACTTGTCATGAAATAAATGCTTGAGTGGCACAAAGCACAGTTCTCTTGATCACCATGCTTTTAAGGTTATACAATTACATGGAATCTGTAACTACTAGATAATTCACTAGCAGGAAAGGCTTTTATATATAATTTTATGTCTAATACGTTAGTTAGCCTTTAACTTCTCATTAGCAATTTTATTGCTTCAGAATTAATAAGAAAATTGCTAATAATTTTTCTTTTAACAAAACACTAAACAAATTGCTGAAAGAATAGGTATGTAAATAGAGTTTTTGATGATTCAAATATAAAGTCTTACTCTAGCATTTATTACAACTTTATTACCTAGAGGCAGTGTAATTTAACAATTAACCTAGCATGCTGTAGATTATATTTGAATATAGTAAATCTAAGAGAAAGATATAGCATATAAGCATTACCATGTGTAACTTAATTTTAGTTTTTAAATCAGAAAATGTTACTCATTGCAGTAGACCAAAGTGCTATGTATTATATGTGACTTTGTAGCATTTTCATTTTTGAGTTAATGAGACATCTAGATTATTTGACAGTTTAGATTGATCATAATGTACTTTGTTTTTCTTTTTGACATTTTCAGTCCTTTTGTCCTTTTGTTGAATTGTTAATACTTACATCACCAAGTAGTAATGTACTTTGTAAAAATTTTAGATTATTTTTGCTTTGGTTTATTGTAAAGAACACTAGTGTAAATCTCAGTTTAGACTGGGAACTTTTTCGTTATTGCATGCATGATCTTGTTTTTCTTTGCTGCTCTACATCAACTGATCCAATCGGTTAATTATAAAGCTGTGTAAATTGAGAAGAGTTTGTCAAATGTTAATTTTGTGTTTTTACTCTCAACAATTACTAATCTTTGCAGATGATAGATGAAATTTTAGCATATTGGCACTTGTTGTTTCATCGATTTACAATGTTATGCAAACAATACACAAGCCTACCTTATCTGTAACCTTTAAAAACTAATCACCATTCCAGGATTGTGGAACTGGTATGAGTACACAATTTTTGTCATTGACATCTGTTTTGAAGACTTGGTAGTAGACAGTCAATTCTGTTTACTATTTTATAAACCCCTTTTCTTTTATAATGTTTTCAAAGACTTTTTTTGGTAAGATTAAGTAGATTTGGGCTCAGTATATTTTTGTTTTAATTAGGATGCAAAGTTACATGAAAATTTTATTTATTAAATGATTTTTTAAAAGACTTTAAATGTTCCACTTATTCCGGTGCATTAAACTTTTGAATGTTTACCAATAAGACATTTTCACATCTGGTAGAACATTTTGTAATTACTTTAATACAGTTTCAATGGAAGAAAACAACACAGTTTGGAAGCCCTTGGGAAGCCATTTAATATAGACAACAAATAAAAAAGTTTTGGCAATTTAAAGTGTGGGGACTTGGAATATTTTTGCCAAAGTTGAAAAAATTACATCACACCTACTTCAGAGCACACCCGTCTTAAATATAATCTTACAAACCTTCTCTAATGAACAGTCTACAGTATTCTGATCACACAAAGAAAACAATAGGGCTATATCATGAATAATTATCAATGTATTTGAGACAAAAAAATGTTTTTGCATTAATTTTCAAAACATATTTTAAAAATTATAAAAGATATAAGCTTTCAATTTATAAACATTATTCTGCATACTACACAGATCTCCCATTTTTATATATATATATATATATATATATTGGAACACCTGTTTGTTTTTTTATATAGTTTTTAAAATTGCAATCAGCAAAGACAGTGACGACTTAAAATTTGAATTTCCTCCACTTTAATCTGTTTTCAACAGCAAGAAGCAGGCACTTTGTGATACTTATGTAATATTTGCACAGTATTTACGTATGTAATATTTGCTCAGTGTTTCATGTTCTGGTAACACGTTATGAACATTTTTCATAATGAATTTGAGAGAATACAATTTTAAAGTAATGCAAATTCATTTAACAGTACTTTATCCCTCAAATTCCTGTATTTTCAGTTAAAACATTTACTATTGCCAATAATTAAGAATCTTGAAATGTATTTTAAGAAACAAATTATTTTGCATAGTATCCTACATTTCAAGATACCATGGTTATCGCATTGATCTAGTATTATCAGGTTAGAATTTATACATATAAATTATAATAAAACCATTGCTATTGATAAAGCTACCAAGCATTTAACATTACAAATCAATGGGGTACATACTACAACATTACTAAGATAAGCATGTATTTATTCTAATTTAATTCAAATGTGCTTTTTAATAACAAAATTGAAAGTATTTTGTTGGAGTACTTTTCTTGTGGAAATCTGTCGATATGGTCATTTTGTGTTGAACTTCTTTGGTTGATATGTTTTATATTTATTTGGGATTGAGTTGACATTGTGATAAATAATACTTTCATAATCATACTTTCTGAGGCTTACAAAATTATTCCTTTATTTTAATACTGTAAATGGAACAGTATAATCTATATTGGCTTTAAGAGATAATTTGAATGATAGCACAAACAGTTGACCAATAGATTCTGAAATGCTCTGAATAATAAACTAACAAAAATGTAGTCTCCAGATAATTAGTACCTTATTTTTGTAAGTATTATAAATCCACTCAGATTCCTTTTAATTAACATAAACTCCTTTTAGATGTTTCAACTCATCATTATCCAGACATTTTCACTATTCCAAAAGCATAGTAATAAGAATAGATATGGACACTGTTCAATTGTTTCTTAGTGTCCATCTGCCTGAAATGTACTGCCATTTGAGCAAAAAATGCTGGTTATGATCTTTTTCTGGAGGACTTTCATAAATAGCTTTTTTCTTTTAAAAAATCATTAAGCATCGCACTGTCTCATCTGAGTTATTGTTGATTCAACTTGTATATTTGTAGATCTTTTTTATTTGTTGCTTTGTAAATATATTTATGTGTTATGTATTTTCATTTGCATGTGGATTCATCATTTATTGTTGGTATTTTATGTATTTATATTAATATTTTTTTTACATTTTGTAATTATTGTGAAGTACTTGGGAGTTTTTTTTTTTTAGATACAAGTTGAATGAAAAAGATTAAGTTCTTAAATTGTCATTATTGTTATTATTATTAGTAGTAGTTTCAAGAAAATTCCTAACAGTGAGTACCAGAAATTCTAGTTTGTGGCTTTCGGAGTTTCCTGTTAGATAATGTGAATGTGACATTAACTTAATAATTAAGGACTTCAAAAGGGTATAACAGTTTGACAAAATGTATATTTGCTTTGACCCTTTGAAAGCTGTTTACCTGTATGCAAAAACGTAACTTTGGATCTCTGAGCAAAAAACGTATATTTTCTAAAATTATTTTTTATTAATTTTCTACGAGAATTCAGTTAGCCACTCAATGAAATTATGAAACACTTAATTCCAAAATTCCTTGAAATAATAATCCGACTGACAGCTGCTGTGTGTTTGAATGCACAGGTACTCTTTGCACACAGAACATCAAAATAATTGGATACTATTTTCATGCCACACCATGTGTATGTCTCTGATCAGATGAAGTTTTGGCACCCCTCACCAATTCATTAGCTCTACTGCTAGAACTTTCACTTTCAGTTTCTACTAAATGAAGTTCTTCACTATTGCTATCTATATGTCTTAAATTTATGCCCTTATAACAACTGTTTGATGTTCAAAATGTTATGGCGACAATCTCTGTAATAATGAAAGTGCAGATGGGTTCAGTATTTACTACAGTGACTGCCTTCCACTGTCATCATTTATTATTTAATAATAGACTTTAGTTTTGGGTTTTGTATTATATATTTTATAATGTAAAATAAATATGTTACTAAGAGTTAATTATTTTTAAAAAATATTATTTTTAGTGACTTTTTTATGTAAACACTTGGAGAAATATTTATAATTAAATAGTTATGGTATAATACATAAAATACAAATTTACCTGCATTTGGAACCATTTAAATAAAAAATGTATAAAGAGTTTGCAGTTTCAGAAAATTTATTTAAAAGTACTACCTTCTTTTAAAATATCTAATTTTATTTAGATAAAATTTTAATCACTAAATTTTCTCTTTGAACATCGCAGTCTATTTTCTCTTTACCTCTTTTGTTATTTTCTCGTATAATTTATTGTATGGAGACATTTTACGTTACATTAAATTAAACCTTGTAAGTTGTATACTTGTAAGGTTATACACATTGTCCTGTAAAAAGTTTAAATCCAGTCTGATTCCTCCTTATTTCAAAAATCATTGATTAATATATTTATAATTTTTAACCTTGTTCATTTTACAAAAGTTTACTTTTAAGAAATAGTGCTTTCATTTGTACTAGAATATGGTTCACTGACAAACGCGCACACCGACAAAATCGCGATTGACAAAAGCGCGACGACGCATTCTGTCCCTAATTATAACTCTAACCATAACCCCTAATCATAACCATAATCCTATCGCTAACCCTAACCCTATTGCGCATTTGTCATTCGCACATTTGATGGGTCACCCTAGAATATATGAAGAGTGCTTGGTGCGTTGCAAAATATAAATTTTAAATAATCTGAAAGACAGAACTAAAGCAGCTACATTAGTATAAATTATTACTTTTTATTGCGTGAATATTGTTAGCATTTTATTAGAACATGTATTTTATACTTTCCTTTTCTGTGACCTAAATGAGTGAATATGTGTGGTTAATAATATTTAGTTAATAAAGAGGTCAAGTATGGCTTGATGTCTTGGGGATTTTGTCACTGTTATTTGAATTTGTAGTAACATAGAGTCGGACCCGGATAATTCGAGGGCCTAGGGGTTTGCCAAAAAGTGTTGAGATTACCAAAAACCAATATGGCGGCAATATATTACAGTACTATAACATGCGCTTGAAATTTCTTTATGTACATGATGTACGTTAATGAATGAGAATGTACATGCACATGTTTGGTGATTTTTTTTTTTTTCACAACAGCGTTGCCGCAATTTGTTTGACATGATTGACATGCTATGAAAATGTACATACATGTACATGTTTGCTAACAACAAAAGGTTTATGTACATGCGGTTAATATGGTTTCTTAACAAAGTCTTAACTGCTTTGTTGCTTTTTGCCTTTAACATTTTTACTTGTAAACAAATGCTTCAATATTACATATAACGTGCTTGAAATTTCTTTATGTACATGATGTGCATTAATGAATGAGAATGTTTTTGATTTTTTTTACACAACAGCGTTGCTGCAATTTGTTTGTTGCGATCAGCTTGTTATAAAATGTACATACATTGTTTGCTAACAAATAAAGGCTTATGTGTACCAACTAACAGCAGAGATTTACCAGAACATGTATACAATAAAAACATATAAACCTTTCATTATATTCTCTAACATTGCTAACACAAAGATTGCTCACAAAATCAAAAAATACCTGCAGGGTGTACATGTAGTTTGTTTTTACAAAAAGCTAACCAAGTACACTGTATCAAATTTAAAGTTGCGAGTCATTTTTTTGTGTGTGTCTGTGTGTTTCGTTCACGCTCAATCCAGAAGCTGCAATAGACCTTTTATCTTCATGATTTTCTCGGTCTTGGTTTGCTTCTAAGGTGGAGGGCAGGAGGAAGAGGGTGAAACAAGTCACACTTATTAGGCGCACACCCTCAACCGCTCTCCAATGGGGTGAGTGGGTGGGTGAGGCTGCCTCTGAAAGTATTGTACAAGCGGTTACTTCAAAAGTGGGCTAACATGAAGGGCAACAGTGTGCCTATTTTGCCCTTGGCAGACATCGTGCCCGATGAGGAAATGGTAACATAACATTTTCAAAAGCCATCACAAGGGTCGAGGTGACTGATTTAAGTTGCGATTTTGACCCTCTTTTGTGCCCGAGTTAGTAGGGTTCGGCGAAATAAAAGAATCAACGTAACTGATGAGAAAATGCTAAGACAAAGAGTGAATTTGGCTGTTCCACTTCAAAAACATCGACTTACTAGGGATGCAGATTAAGTGGGTTCGACTGTACATATAAATTTAAATGTTCATAGTTCAGATTTTCACATGGTAGATATAATTATTTGAGAATAATTCTCTAAAGTCATTGCAAGTTGTATTTGTATACTGTTGTGGTTATTGCATGTAAACACTCACATACACCTGCAAATACCCATATATTAAATTAATGCATAAAATAAATTCTGCAGTCACAAAGATCCACGACTGGCAACAATGATTAATTTTGTTCTGATGATTTCTGGTGTGTTTTTGTCCTTTCTCCTCTGACTATAATTACATTATTTAATTTTTATTTGTGAATCATTTTTGTGTGGATTTTAATATTGGTAGCTCTGGATTCTTTATGGTAAACTGAATTTTTTTGTACATGTAAATTAACATATAGCAAACATGGTGTATTTGATAAAATTGGAATGTGTTGTCTTGAACAGTTTGCATAACTTTATGTCTGCAGGTGGTATAGCTCCTGGTGGACAACGATACATCCCACCTCATTTGCGTGGTCAGGCCGGTGTACTTCCCACCCCAAATCTCAGTCAGCCCCCACCTTCTGGTCCTCCGCCACAACAAGGAGGATGGGGTGGACCACCGCCTCAGGGTGCGGGTCGAGGGGGCAGGGATTTTGGACCTCCTCGCAATGATCGCTGGGGTGGAGGTATTAAGGAAGTGCCTTGATAGCTAGTATTTACTACCTAAATGATCATTGAGAACCAAGTTGTTAAGAGCTAAAGAAAATATGTTCTACTTTAATATATTTAATATAACTAAATGTTTTGCTTATATTTTTTGCTCACATAAGGTATGAGATATTGAATTCTAGAAATTGAATTAAATAGATAATTAAAATTAAATTAAAATTAAACTTACATTCTTGTCTTATTCTTGTTGGATTATCCGTTAGCCTTGGATTTTGTTGTGATACTTTCAGTAAAACATAAATATAATTTACACATTGTTTTCAATACTTAAAAATAAATAATGTTTTATCTACTGCATTTTATGCTGAAAAATCAAATCCACTGCCTTGTTGCAAAGTGACATATTTTTACCTGAATTAAAATGAAATGTGCTGCAGTAATTACATATTTTCATTTTTATATGCAAAATTGAGGTTAATAATTTTAGATCTAAGTAGCAGATGCAAAACCAAATATAGGTAAAGAATTCTATGCTCTGGTTACATGAATGTTTTACTGCATTCAAAAAGCTGCACAACTGACTTTATTATTTATTGTCATCATCTTTTGTTGAAATTGACTTTTAGCAATAGTTCTTACAAACAAAATTGAAAATATATTTTCTTTATTCGTTGTTGTTTGCAAAATTTATGTAAAAAAATGTTGGAAATGTTTAAAATATTTTTGTGTGTATATTTTGGACACGCATGAATGAATTTGTATACTTATGAACCACATATAAAAACCACTGGATTCAGTGCTTTCAATGGACTGATTTCAAAACAGGATAAGTTTTGCTAACAGTTTAAAATCAGGATATTGGTTCTTAAGAAGAAAAAATAATTTTCTTATTTTGTTTATATATTTTATCACTTTGTGGTACATTTTTGATATTTATCATGTTTGATTTGTAAATTTAAAATAAAAAAACTTTTTTTCAGTGCACAAAATTGAAAGAAATATTTTCATAGAATAAAATATATATACATATTTATACATGTTATGAACAAAGAATAAATTTTAGTAGATGGTTTGGAGGAGAAAAAAATTACGTCTTCATGACTTGTTATTTTTTAAATTCAAAACAGTTTTAAATAGATTTTTGTTTCCATTATTGTTTTAAGACCAAACTATTAATTAATAAATAGTACATATTTTCTTAGGTTTTATTTTTGGAAATGAAACACATTTTAGCAAAACTTTCAAGTTGTTTGTGATAAAAAATAGTAAAAAGAAATCAGCATTGAATTAATGAATTTTTAAGCCTGTTTGCACAGCTGAAGGACTCATTAATGTCTATTGTTTTATAGTATTAGTAAACTTTCCCTGAGTTTTCAGTGCTTCTCAAAATGGTTGGTGTCTTTAGCAGTTGGAGATGCTTTTTTTTTTTTTTTTGTCTTTGCAATTCTGGAGTTCGGTTAGAAACTAAAAATGCTTAAGTAAATGCAGTATTGTCTGAAAATATAAACGCCACAAAATTTTTACATATGAAAGAACTTTTAGTATCAGTTATTGATTGTTTGGTTTTTGTTTTGTTGTGTTTTTTTTTTTTAAGCAAACCATTTAATAACTGTTTGATCACATAACCAGCATATTGATTTTAATTCTATAAAAGTACAAAAGCAAGAGTAAGAATATTTTTGAATAGATTGCATCATTTATGAGATAACATGGTGTGAGCATTTAAGAATTTTGAATATTAAAAGGATTACATTGATACAGACTTAAATAATTAACCAAAGAATTCAGTGTGAGCATTTAAAATTTGTAAACAATAAAAAAATTGCTTTGATATATAGACTTATATGATTAACCAGAGAACACATTGTTGATTTTACAAATCACTCAAATAAACTAAAGAAAGCCTAGTTTAGGGCTAAAATGGCATGGATTGAAGAGGATTGAATTAAACAATAATGAAATAAGTATATACAGAAATAGTCATTGCTTTGTTTGACTGTAAAAATTGGATTATAATGCTAAAATAAACAATACATAGATTTTGTTCTGATTTCACTAACAAAATATGTTATTCTGTTCAATTTTTTAGTTTTAAATGATATATTTTGTTTTAGTAAACTGTTTGAATGTTTGGCTGACTAGCAAGTGAGTTGATAGATATAGTCTTTGTGCCAGACTGAAGAAAACCAACCACATAGCAAGTAGTGCATTGTAAATAAGTTTGTAAGCACTAAGGGAATTTAAAATTTCATACATTTTGTTTTGTTGATGTAATCAACCTGATTTTAACCATAGTTATGTATTTTAATCTCATTATCTCTTACTTTTTGTGAGCACATTATATCATTTGTTTACTTAATAATATATCAAATACTTACTTGGTTATATAAATGAGGATCTTTTCAAATACATCCACGCTATCATTGTTCGGAAGTCCAAACTTATTAGTTGGTAATTTAGGCTTGTAGATTTTAAAAGCTTGGTGTTTGTAATTCTCATTCTCACAAAACATGTTAAGTGTCATGAAAAGGTCTGTAATTGTGTGTTTTTATACTGTTCTAATTTCTTTATTCATATTATATAATCTGTAATGCTGAAATTTTTTGATAAGCTATCCTTTCACTTTGGCATAGTTTGGTAATGGGTATAGTTTAGATGCGTTGATATATACTTGCCTGTCCTAGTTAATTTGTGTAGTTATATATATATATATATATTATATTTCTTTGATTTAAAATGTATACATTCTAAATAATTAATGAACAATAAACTTCAAACAGATATTCTAAAAGTCATATTTAGCTTGGTAAAGACATAAAGAAACTTCTCAAATTATTGGTTCTGAATATTTATATTTTCAGCTAGTTTTATTATGCTGAAGTAAAGAGGTTTTTTGTGTGTGTTGCATTTGACTACAACAGCAACAATTGCCAGAAAGCAGCTCTTTGTTAACACAAAACCTTGAATTTTTAAAGTGGGGTGTAGTTAAGGAATTTATGATTGATGTGATGCATGGTACATTTGTATAAGTCTGTTTACTTATGATTTGGAGCACCTAAACTATGTGGCAACATAGTTTCGCTCACACTTGAAGAACAATCTATCAGAGTTACTGAAAAAAGAAATAAAAAGGAATGACGAGAATGGCTAATCAACCAGCCCCCCATCCCACCCTCCCACCCCCGTAGTTGTGTCTCTACTCATACATAACATACATACTACACAAATTAACTAGGACAGGCAAGTAAGGTTTAAGGTATAAATTTAATGTGTAATATTAGATAATGATTGGGGAAAACTAAATGAAAGGTTGCCTATTGTACTAACTGTGTTATTAATCATAAGGATAAAAGTATCTGCTGAGTGGTCATCTTTGGCAGTTGGTTGAAGCAAACTTATCTGAAAGTAGGTGACTGTGACGTGTCTCTGGTCAAGTGACAGTGTAACCAATGCCCTATGCACTTTTGGTCACAACATGAATTAGACACTGAATCATAGGGTTACAGGTTGCTATTTGGCAAGGCTATGCTCTATAAATGCATAAAACTTTATAAGATGACTGGCCAGCTAATTATTGGCCTTTAATTTGCCCAGGAGAACACTTTGGTTCCCGGCTCTGTTTCTGATGTGCCTAGTCATGTCACAAATTGTATACTTTGGAGTCGAGCTAATAATTTAACCTAACCTAATTACCTTGTCTCACCCTTTACAGTTACAGCTAACTGAGGTATTTCAGGAATTTCACTTCTAGCACTGGCTGGCAGTTAACAGGGTTAGGTGGTGTTGAGGAGTGTAAAGGGGGCAGTTGGTCAGGAGGGACAAACTACACACGTCACCTTGCTTGTGAAAAAATTCCGCAGCACCTATCTCAGCTTGTGACATGATTTTACTACCCAAATTTAAAGCAATATGCATATAATTTACCAAATTTGTGTCAATTTTCCCTTAAAAATACATGCACATTTAGAAAATTCTAGAAAGAAATATGATATTAAGTAAAATTTAAAAGAAAACAGTTTAAAGTGTGATACACATGCAAGCCCAGTTTATTCTTTTTAAAAAAATGGCAACTATGGCAACACAGTTATTTAAATTTTTTACTTTTAACTTTTAATTCATTACAATATTGATAGTATTTTTATTTTGTACATTTTTATATTGTACATATATTCAATATTGCTTGAATCATTTCAGATAGTTGAATAATTGGAGACATCACAAAAATAAAAGTTTACTTTAATGATGTGAACAGTTTAAATCAGTGGCACGAAAAGTGTGCAATAAAGGAACAAGAATTATGAAACATACAAAAATTCAAAACAAACACCACAAATATTATTAGTAGTACTTTTTTTTATTGGCTTTATGTTTGCTTATAAAGTGCATGTAGATTGGTAAATTTAAACAAGGAAAATGAAAGATGGAATTGTGAATGTATTTTCATTGACAAAACTCCTTTTTAAGTTTTAAGATAAAACTAATATTTTAATAATTAAAAAGAAAATAATATATCATCCCATTTTTGGTCTATCTCTTCCTCACATAGAGAGAAGTTGAATCGTCTAAAGTAAATCCTGCTAGAAATCAATTTATAGAATTATGTGGAGGTGTTATTTTAAACTTTGAACAATCATTGCCATTGGAGGTTTTTTTCCTTAAGTGTATGAATAATTGGAGTTTATAATACTATATTGAATGAATGAAAATTTTGGGGGAGCACTTCTGACCTGGGCTGATTTCACACTTCTAGATTGTCTTTATTAAATTACCATTAGAATAAAAACAAAATTGTTTCCTAATTATGTCATTAAACTAAAGTATTTTGCCAATAATATACTTGGTTACAATTATAAAATAAAATCTGATTTAGAAATCCCATTTCAATCATTCATTGATTGAAATTGACATGTGGATTTACTAACAAAAAATATAATTTTTTGAAATGATCCTTATTCATTTTTATATTTTGGTTTGTTTCAAAATTAAATAAATAAAAATAAAAAAGTGACATTATTGATTAGTTTAAGTTTAGCAGAGAAGTGTGATTATAGTTTCTGGAAAGCTGTGATTCATGCTGCAGGAGCTGAGTTGGCTTAATTTTGGGTAAAAGAAATGTTTTTTTATTAAATTAAAAAAAAATTGAATTTAAAATACATTCATGTAAGGTAATCTTTATTCATTATAGATAAATACAAAACAATACATTTGCCATATATAGTGTTTTCTGTAATAATTTCATGATTAAGAAGCAGTAGTTAAGAACTTGTCACTCTCTATACCAGGATTCCGTGGAATCATAGAGTTGTGCAAGAGGTTGCTCAGGATTCCCCAAGTAATTTTGATTTAAAAAAGTAATATCATAGATAGGGCTCCAATCACTGTCAGTTTTACTGATCGATTCTCGTGGTCATGAATCACCGTGATTCTTGTGATTTCTCACAAGTTGGCCCACTGTGATCTGGTCAGTCCTATCCCCATTCCCTGCCCACAATGGTAAATGTATATGCGTCCTGCCCAGCAGCGACACTACACAGTATATGCCAGCTGATCAACGTCGTAATAAATTATACCCTGAAATAGCACAACGACTATTGACAAAAGCGAGACTCTGTGATACTTATGTAAATCACTTACTGTCAGAAACAGAATTAATTAACTAACTACAGAATAAAAAAAAAAATGAACCATGTGAAAATGTAAAGCTTAAAACAAATAATTGTACGTTTACTAAACTAATACGCAGTGGCTTTGGATGTCAACGATCAACTGCCAGTAATGGAGTGCACTTGGAATATTTGGCGGGGGGATGTTTTATGTTTACTGTTAGTGTCAAGTTCAACCATTTTACTATTAGTGCGTGATCACTAAACTGCACTGCACGTTTGATCTTTTATAAAAATTAAACACTGATGGTGATTCTCTCGCGAGAATGACTAATCGATCAGAGCCCTAATCATAGATACAGTATTTTTTATGCAGGGTTTCTTTGAGACCTGAAAATTATTTCATGGGCCAGGCTAAATAGGTTGAGAAAGGCTACACGCCTGTACTGCCATTATTAACCACCTTTATCCAAAACGCCTGTACTGTTATGAATGGCAAGTTTGATGTCCTTGTTTGTTTTATTGATAATGCCTCAGTAAGATATAAACTAATTTTAAAAGCAGTGTTTGTCATTTAGAAATATAAAAATAACAAAGATAAACAAAAGTTCTGATGTGAAACTTAATGTAAATTTTCAATATTTTTAATATTATTTATTTTATTTTTTAATTTGATAATACCATATCTTATTTTGTATTGCAAGTTTAAAGACTAAATATCGATGTTAGGAGTGAATGCACTAAGACCATTTACGGATATTGGTGGAGTGGTTATCTACTTAAAGATGTCCTCTAGCAGTGTAGACGAGGGGTGCACAAACCTTTTAGGCCAGAGGGCCAAATTTCCAATTGATAGTGCGTGGAGGGCCGCATGTCAGATTGCACATGGATGGCTCAGTAGAAAAAAACAACACAAATAATGAAATTAAGTCCTCCGGAGGTTGCACAGAGCCCTGTCTCGGGCCGCATGCGGGCTGCGGTTTGTGCACCCCTGATGTAGACCAGCACACTGAATGATTAATTTTGTTCAACGATTAATGTCTTCTAATCTTATAAGTTATATGGTGTGTAGCTAATTAATCATAGCCATGAAATAATAATTAATAAGATCATGAATAAATTTGTTTAGTATTATTACTTGTTAACACTTTTTGATATATAAATGATGTAATTATGACATCCACTAGTAGCATGTAAGATGTTTGTTTTGTAGAATAATTAATAAGAACAAGTTAATAAAGTTGGATGAAGGTGAAAAATTTATTGAAGATTTCAGGGAAAATTAGTGGGTTTATTACTTTGTATTTGTGTAGTTTTACTTTGTGCATACTGAACTAATTAACTTTTGAATTTTAAAATATAGCACACTTTAAAAACTTTGTTCTCTTACATCAGTACTAATTCATGTTTGTTTTTAAACAATGGTAGAAGTACAAAGAGTGTTTAATTGAGAGCTACCAGACACATTTCTCTTTTGAAAATGAGTGTTCTACATATGAGTCTCCTTAAATACTCTTTTGAAACTTTAAATAAACTTTTGGGATTTTGGGATAAAAATTCCATTATTTTATTCATTAATTTTAGAAGAACAAAGAAACAGGAATGCCTTCTTAATCATTTGTTATGTTTTTAAACATTGCAGAAAATGACAAAGGTGGTTACACTGACCGAGGTGGTTACACTGACCGCGGTGGTTATAGTAATGATCGTGGAGGATATACCAGTGAGCGTGGAGGCTTTAATAGTGAGCGGGGTGGATTTAACAATGAGCGGGGTGGATTTAACAATGAACGAGGTGGATACAGTGATCGTGGTAGTAGAGGTGGCTTCAGCCGTGGTGGTAGCACTGGCTACAATAATTTTAGCAACCGCAGAGGAGCAGCAAGTGGTGCTGGTTTCCCGAGCCGTAGTGAAAACAGGTTTGTTTTAATTTATTCTTGAAGTCTTGTACTGAATGAGCAGAAAGATGGGAATAGGATAGTTGCATAAATAGGCCAGTATGCTGATGAAGTTTTATGATCCTGTATTTACTTTGTATTTTAAAATCATATTAAATAAAGCCTGGCTACCATGGAAAAATACAAAAAATTGGAAATGGTCATCTGGACAAATTTTAGTTTTTGATGGATTTGTTTATTTCATTGTCCTTTTCAGCAAAATAAAACAATACATGCAAAATAAAAAAAAAAAAAAAAGATGTGAATTTTTTTGTATATTCACTGTTTGATTTATATTTTATGAATTTCAAAGTTTGTGAAAATACTATTTGTTTCCTTCAGTTAATAGCTATCTTCCACTAATTAAACAGGAAGTGTGGGTGTGTTAAAAACAATCAGAATTGTTTCTTCTACATAACTGGCATAGTTAAAGAAACTTGTTTTTGCCTTTGTCTTTGCTTGCATAAACTCCGTTTTCAGAATGTGTTGCTTAAGGCAAAGTTATTTTATAGTACAGGTTTGAGATTTTTTTATTGCCAGGTTAAAAACCATAATACAGCATGCCACAAAAAAATTGAAAACGGGGAAGTGGGGATGAAAAACTTGACAGAGAGACATGGAGAGGAGAGAAAGAAATGAATGGAAGAAGTGATCGATTGACAATATGGAGAAAGGGAGAATGTAATAGTGGGGCAGAGAGAACATGATCAAGAGAAAGAAAAAGAGACAAAGAAGAAAGATAATCATAGAAAGAAAATGTAGTTTGATTTCTTTAGATCATAAGAGCTAACCACCATTATCCAAAATCCAATATTTACTACAGCCTGAAATCTAATACCCAGAATGAGAAATACAATCTGAAATACTAATTGTGTGCTATGCAAGGATGCATGGATGTATTACTATTAGCCAATGCATTCACACATGCACTTTACTTTTAAAAATTTTCGTATCTTTATAGTAACTGCTGAGAGGACTGTGTGTATGCATATTACTTATTGGAAAGTTTTGTAGTTTTAGGACTACTGGCAAGCTCCCTTACGGGATAGCATTATGCTATAGAGCCTTTTGATTCTATGACACTTAAATACCCAACAGAAAAATAAAATAAGATTAAAATCTGTCTAGTATTTTTTTTTACTCGAGTCCACAGACCTACAACCATAACTTTTTTTTACATTTTGTATTGATTAATGTATGTTTGTGAAGGACAAAAGTAATTTTACACAAATTAATTAAATACTCTTTATACTTGCACTAAAATACTTTCACAAATTCTGATTTTTAAAAAATGTTACACCCTTCTTGCAAAGTCATTGGAGATTTTAGATTCAGTTTCAAAAGAAAAGTGACATCTTAGTATTTTGGGGAGCAGAAATGAAGTTCTGATTTCTCTTCTAGAGGTCCTTGTTCGTTCTTTTTCTGTTATTAGGGAAGACAATCGTTGGGGCAATCAGCAGAGTGGGGGACGATTTGATCGTCAAGGCAGTGCTCCTCCCCCTATACCACAGCCAAATAGTCGCTGGGATGCTCTTATTGACGGGGATCGTTCACGGAGAGGTGGCAATGTAGGCCAGGGCTATAACCGTTGGGATAACCGTCAGGACTGCCTTTCTGATGGTAAAGAGGATTGGTCTGTTCCTCTTGCTCGTAATGAGCACCTTGAATTGTAAGTTACATTGTCAGATACTTGTTTCATTGTGTGAGAGTGTCTGGCAGAATGAACAAAAATTTATATTAATATGGTTCATTTTCTTTGCGAGCGCACCACATAGGGTGGTTTATTTGAAATATCGTGTTAATATTCTGTATATTAAGAATGAATATAAGAGATACATAAGATATATATGTGTGTATTTATATATATGTAATTATTTATAATTTTTGAAGGGAAGGTAGCACCTCTATTTGTGACATTCTAACATATTACTATTTAATTTTCATTGAGATAAATAATCTGACAAACTTATTATTTCAGAGGTTTTTTTGAAGTGATAATATATTAAGGCGATGTGAGGGTCAAAAATCTAGTTTTTTTAATATTACTTCCTAGTTTATTTTATTGCTTTGTATTAAGTACTAGAGGTAAATAGAATGTGAAAATAGAGTGAACTTGATGGTTGGCTTTGCGGTTGCTATGGAAACCATGTGTAAACATCCGCCATATTGAAATTTTAGGAACAAGTTTTCTCAGTTCCTATTAAATATTTCTTTTAAATATTTTGCACATAGCTACAGTATTGCTATGTCCACAGAATTACCATTCCTTTAGTCTATATTTTTGATAGAAAATTATTTATTAATTTTTTGGTAAAAGCGACATATTTTTATTGTAAATTATTTCTTTGAAATGTCATATTTTCAAAAGTATTGTACATATACTAAAATCCAATGGTAATTCTGTGCATTGGAGTGAGCTGTTTGACTGTGTAAAGTTTCAGAGAGATCAGTTGAATAGATTTTAAAATATTCAATTCCCCAGTGTAAAAATATGCAAAAGCAGGAAAACGAAGAAAAGTGAGAAAACTTATTTCAAAACCTCATTACTTGTGTTCACACACAATTTTAACCCACCATTTTTACCAGGCAACTGTATTAAACACAATATATTGATAAAAAGTGTTTTCAGAAAGAAAATTGTGTCACCTTAGAACAATCCAGCACCATAGGCTGGGCCACCCTCCAGCTGATTAAGTTCTTCTTGTCTTTGGGTTCTTGCAGCCCTGACTTTGTCTCTTCGTTTTATGGCCTTATCTTTAACATACTTTGTGCTGTTGTTTTCCTCATTCTTGACTCACAAATCCTGGCCATATGATGTCCTGTTTGAAAACCAAAGAACCTGGCACTGTGGGCAGCAGCAGCTCCAAAGTTAAACTGCCGTTATGACGGCAAACTCCACACACTTTCTTGAGGCTAATTTGTCTTTGGACCAAATCAAGCTATGTAAACTTTCATTTGCATTCTATGTCTTTCCTGAGCAACACCTACTGAGCAAATGTTCCTCTGTGAGATGGCTGTAAATCGGTAGAAGGTGCTCAGCTAATTTGTTTTCATTTGGTGGTATGTGTACGAACCTCTGGTGGGGGCTTGAGAGCTGATGTCGTGCAATTGCTTGTTGGAAGAAACACCAAGAGTCCACTGTGCTTAGAATGCATATCCCTAACAAATGCTACTGTCTCTCCAAAGACATGATTTCTAAAGTCTTCCACTTTACTAAACATTTTGTTTGCATGCTGATGAAATGTTTTGTGGTGCATTGCAGGCAAATCTAAATTTTCACAAAAATTTCTCAGAGCACTAGCAACCATGCCACCACAAACTATTGAAGCATAAACGGCTTGCCTGTTTTTGTGAAATACTTTTGACTGTGTATCCTTGGAGGCAAGATAATTTTCATAGATTGTTTCTTGGCATACAGTGCACTCGACTTCAGCATAAATAGCAAAACCGTGCATCGGTTTGGAGTCACTAGCGAGAGAGAGATTCATACCATTATACTGAGGGCAACAGAGATGCCAACAAGACTCTCCACTTCTCTGAAATCGACAATGCCCCTTTGCACCTTGAATTTCGCCTCTACACTCTCTTTCCCATTGTCATTGACTCTGACGTGACTGCAAGAACTACCCAAACTTTCGTATGCGTCTTTCTTGAACTGTGATCTTGTTTTCGTGCCAAGTAAACTGTCTGCCGTAGATGGTTTGTAACACGAAGTGTTCGGTTCGACTTGTGCACACTTAGATGTCACTTGTTGCTTCCTTTCTTGCTCCCCATAGATTCTGCAACTGTTTCTTTCTATTCTGCTTACTTTTAGGCACTAAATTACGTGTTGACTGCTTTGTACGAGGCATTTTCACGCACAAGTACTTCGCTAAGCGTCACTTTTGCACATGTAAACAGTCGCCATGACAGTACCACGTGACCTAGTCAAGCGAATCGTATCGCAGCCTTCACGTCACACTACCATACATGGAAGGCACTGTGCTAGTGTAGTGTTCAGGCCGAACATCTTGTTACCAAAATAAAACGGGAAATCCCGAAGGACAATCTTTTATTAGAGAGGCGAGGAAATGCTGAACACAACGGTATGCGACAATAATCATGTCGTCTGCTAGAAATGTGCGTTGTCAAGTGTTGAAAATCATCATTTCAGAAGTCGATTGAAAACTTCTGCATGTGGGTTACTTACTTTAAATAATTTTTACAGCATATTAGAGACATTTTTCAACTAAATAACCATTAGAAATGTAAAGAAGATAGTTTTTATTGCCCAAATATGTAAAAATGTCTAAACACACAAAAATTACCAAAATCACTATATTACAGACCCGCACATCGCCTTAACTCTCTCCCGATGTGAAACTTTGGTGATTCTCGTTACACATTGGGCTTATTTAGAATGTATTTCTCCATAGGTTCTGAAGTGCATGTATATATACTTGTTACATGTCATTTTAAAGAAAATTGTAAATGTATTGTTACATATTTGTACATTTTAATAAATTAAATATGAAGATTAGTTTAATATATTTTGGACATAAATTCAGATTTTGCATTTTGACAAAGAAGTAAAAAAGAAGGTATGATGGGTTATTGAAAAATAATTGTTATATTATTGAAATATAATATCTGCAACAAAAAAAACAAATAACAGGTAAATGTGACAGTAAATAATGAATTGACATGTCTTTAAGTACTACTACTAGACAAGAGAATTTGCGAGTTTGTTTTTGTAAAAGTAAGATATTTCATCATTCAAATTCAAGTTGTTAAAATATATAACAAGTAACATAGCCAGATATTGAAATAGTCTTTAAAATTGTTTATAAACTAACTTATAGATAAAATTTACAATTTAGATATGTATTTATTGTATTCTATATACTAGGGCTGTTAATGATTAATGATTTCTTTGCCGATTAATCTTACAATAATTAACGATGTCATGGGTAAATGGGAAGCAACCTATCAAACTTTGTTTGGCCATTTTATTATTCTTTTTTTGGGGTTGCAGGAAACATTGTTTTCTGTATTGTCAAATGGGAAGCTATTATTTTTGTATGCCTTACCAATATGTTAGATAGTGCATATCAATAAATATGTATATTAATTACTATGAATATATGAATTGTATTCATTTACTTTGATGATTAGTAATTTAGTCAGGATTAGTTAGAAATTACATTCAGTGTTTATTTCGATTAGGAGGATGCGTTATTAGCCTTGGGATCATTACGTAATTTTCCTTTCTCGTGTAAATTTGTGATAGTCAAAAGAAATGGAGAAAGGCTGACATTTTGTGTGAAGGACAAAGAAGAAGATTTTTGTATGTGTATGAGCGAGCTCTCGTTCTTTGCATTGGGCACTGGTGTGGATCCTTTTTCTTTTCGTAATTTTGAAAGAAAGACCTCCGAGTGACCGGGGATGTTCCTCTGGATGATTACCGACTTCACAGTCTCTCACGATATAGATGTTTTGGTCTCTGTCTAGTCGCACAATGGGTCAAGTCCCTATGGCAGTCACTTCCAGTCCAGTGTAGATACTGAGGACAGTGGGTCTGGACAGGAAGTGGACACTTCACCCCTACACTCAATTTGTGTTTTCACCCATTTTCGACATTTCCCACTCTTCAGCGTGAAATCATTCTTTTGTTTCTCAGTGGGGGACTATGTTCAGGTCTTCACCTATGTAGGCGAGTCTGCACGTCGTCACTTTTCAGTGCCCGGAGCTACTCGTTATCCGTCACTTTTTCTTCACTCTGGTCTTCACAGTGAACATTGTGAATTTCTTTTTCATCCCTCGAAGAGAAAGGTGGACTTTTATGTGCATTCATTCCATCGGTCTTGTGTGTTGATATTCTGACATTCAGTCTGTGTGTTCACAAGAGTGTATGAACTTCATCGTTATCTCATCAATGTCCCTATAAGTTGATCGCGAGTAGAAATGTTTATAGGGGTGCATCATCATAGGTAATCTAAGTAGATAGTTTATTAATCTTATTGTTGACATTTGAGAAGAATGTCTGATTGTGATATGTTATATTATTACTGTTAAGCCAGTATTTTGTTGAAACTTCTGGCCACTGATATATGGTCCTGATTAACGTTTGGGTTAACAACTAAGTTTCCTTTGACCTTCTGGGTTTTAACCCTAAGACATTTTTAGTAATTTAGTTTCATTGGTATTTAATTTTTTTGTATGACATGCGGTTATCGCCGTTTTGGAACAGTAGACGACATAACACTTTATTTGGTTGGATTTTCTTAACTATATGTTTTCAGAACTTGATACATACAATTCTGAGGTGTTGCCAAACTGGGGGAAATCCTGCTTAGATCAGTAAACACAAAAGCAATAAAATTTATCAACTCTTGAAAACACAATGTAAAACTATTTAGACCAGCAACTATCTTTTAAGTAAAAAAAGAATAGATGAAAGAGTTTCTTATGTAACTCACTGTAAAAAAGACATCTTAGTACTATATAGCTGTACAGCAGATAATCAAAATGAATGATTGATGCCACATCCTTTGCATTACTCATTACAAAATAAGATTTAAACACACTTGTCACTTTCTGTAAAGAAATATTTTAAAATTCCAAACCATACTATTTTAATTTAAAATACAGAATTTTACAAGCTGAAACTGTACAAATTGTATGCAAGATGTTAATTTTTTTATATCTTGCATATAATTTGTAGTTTCAGCTTGCAAAATTGAACTTTGACCTGTGCTGCTGAAAATTTAATTACTACAAATGCCACAACTGTTCACTTGGGTACTTTACTTTAAAATTTTGAGCTGTAATATCTTCTTTCAGACAAGCTCAGCTTTAGGCTCATAATTAGAATCCATTATGATTTTCATGGACCAAGTAGATCATCATGAGTAGCAAATTCAAGATAGTGGTCAAGGAGGTGTCCATTGCTTATGATTTTTAAAATTAAATTATGATGGTGAAGCAATAAAATACAAGTTTTAAAAAAAAGTAATAGGGTAGATGCATATAATTTTGATGTAGTGCTGATTCTTTAAAAATAATATTTTGTAGATTAAGTTTAGGAGCCATTTACATGTGGTCGATTTTTCTGTTTTTATTTGAAGAATTTACCTCACAGAAACTAAATAACATTTGCTTGCGGCTACCAATAGTTCACATTCCTGGGGAGAAATACTCTGGTCCTCTTCACTGGCATTTATAATGGAGATTTTTTTTAGTAGCAGAAAATTATCTTTCTGATAGCTATCAGAACACCACTAGAGCTTAAATGAGCTCTCAGATCTTCATTTTTAATCCTACCATGAAATTTGAAGTGACATTAGGATTATCAAACATACAAAGAAAACCAGAACAAAATCAGTCCAGTCTCAGATTTTCTGATGTAGCTAACTAGATTTGTCCTTAATCATAACTATACATTTGTAGATTCCACCTCTCAAAAATGAATTTTTCTCAGATGGGGATAAAAAGAAAAAGCATCAAAGATAAATTTGCACACGTCCCTCAACCACAATATGTTGCTGTCACATGCCAAACTAGTGCAGACACAATGAAAAATTCATTCTTATGGATGCACAAACCCCACAACTGAAATTGAAGTTTCTAGCATAGAATTGGAAGTATAAACTCAGAGGCAGTCAGGGGGAAAATGTATCTCTTCCTCTTTTATTTCCATGTCACCTTGATCTAGTCAGTTCAAAAACTAAACAAAAAAGAATTATAGTCTTCATCTATAAACTATTTCTGACATTCCATTATAATCTCACTTCCATCAATCCATAACTAACCATGACATAGTTAACCCTTTCTGGGCACAGCAGCCGAATGTAGTCAGTCGCTTGATCGGGCAAAACATCCAACAGCGTCCGAATCAACCAGTGTTCCTTTCTCACACATCGTTTGAGAAATCGCGAGACTTATGGTTATCTACTTCCTGTGTTAGTCAATTCTGCAATGATAGTGCATTTCGAAACATTTTCTCTTTGCTAAGTTCATTTTTTCATAAACTTTTTTTTTGCATTTGGTGTTTCAAATGGATTTCTTTGAATCATCGAGTGATAGTGAGGAATTACAGGATTTAATTTGTCAGACTTTGAGATGAGAGATGTTGATTTTGAATTGACGGTGAGATCAGCAGTGACATTAGCATTAGTAGTATATATGTCAGATCTTTCCATCTTGGAGGAGAGTGCATCAGATTCTGAGGATATTGAAGAGGAGAGGGAGGAGATATCTGGAGACACACAAATGGTTGGAATAGTAGAACTTCAGCACTGAAGATATTGAAATTTGTAGCAGAAATAGGACCGAATGTGACTATAACTGATCATAGGTCTACTCAGCTAGCGTTCCTCTACCAACTTTTCGAGGAAGAAACATTTGACAAGATAGCAGAACAAATGAACGAGTATGCAAGTCATGGCTATCCAGTTTGGAAGAAAACTAATGTCAGTGAAATGAAGGCCTATTTTGGACTTTTGATTTTGATAGGGATTCACAACCTGCCGAGAGAAGAGATGTATTGGTTGGCTGAAGATAAGTTAGGTGTTCCTGGCATCAACAAAGTCATGCCTCTGAAGAGATTCAGAAAGCTTGGACAATAATTTTTTGTGTGAATATATGTGTTCATATATGGATTAAAATTTGACACCCGATAAGTATAAACCTCAAGTAAGAAAAATAATAAAGCTGCTTTCATTTCCTTTCATTTTGCATTTTATTTCATTGTATGCACTAATACCTAAGATATGATGTTTTTACTAATTAACTCTAAATCTCACTGAAATCCTGAAAATTCTTGCCTACATAGAGCTAAAAAAAAGGAAAAACATGCTCGGTAGAGGGTTAAAATGCTGAGGTATTAATGGGATGTTAAAAGACAACATTCACAACTTCCATACCTGTCAGCAGCAGCAACAACAAATAACACTAGCAGCATCAAAGATGAGAGCATAAACAGCAGAAAATTGACACAAAGCAACTCTTACGGCACCTCTTTGACAGCTTTAAACATCAGATGGCATATTTACTCTACTTTTTATTGCTGAATCCAACCACCACCACTTAGGAAAGAAAAGAAGTGCCACTCAAATGTCCCCAGGATTCGTGAAATAACAGCATACACTCTTGACCATCTACTGATCAGGGAAAGCGCAACATATTTATTAGTTTGCCCAATCACCATTCAGCATCCTCCTTGTCTAGTTAGTCAATGACTGCAAGCACTCCCATTATCTTTACATTTTCCTACCACGACTTTGTCTCCTTACTAATCCAAAGACATTTCACTGCATACTTGTCATCAGAGAGTTTTGACAACAAGCCCAGCTTTTACTACAGCACTGCAGTTTCACACTGTCGGCAACATTCAGTTTTGACCATAAGTCCAGCTTTTAATATAGCACTGCAGAGCTTCACACTGTCAGCAACATATTGTTTTGACAGTAAGTTCAGCTTTTAAAACAGCACTGCAGAACTTCATTGCCAGCACAGTTGTGAAGTAAGTCCAGCTTTTAATATAGCACTGCAGAGCTTCACACTGTCAGCAACATATTGTTTTGACAATAAGTTCAGCTTTTAAAACATCACTTCTGAGCTTCACACTATCAACAACAGAAAATTTTAAAATTGACCCAACCTTTAATTCAGCACTGCTGAAACTTCACTAATATATAAGCTGTACAATGTTTTGCTTCATGAGAACAGATATTGAGAATTATGCCTCCTTAACCTCTTCCCTCTTCCCTGGAACTTTCAAAATTGTCTTGAATCACTGTTCAGTATAATTTCACATAAATATAAATAACTACGAACTATGTTTAGCACTATCAGTTTTTTTCAAAAGTACTGTCAGTTCAATAAATGCAAAGTCCTTCTACAACAACAATAGAGATAGTTCATGATGAATTGTTTTGGGATTGTTAAGCATGAGAAGCATCGTGCTATAGATGTTTACATTGAGATAGAGACACCTATGTTGAAGATTTAAATGGTTTTAAAAGGAGTCTGCGTACCAAGCAGATCAATCAACTGCTGCCATTCTTTGTAAATTATTAAAATAGTGTAAAAAGTTGTTAAATTGCAAATGATGAGTTATACTCGCCTGAATAAATTTGAAAAGGACTTTTTGAATACAAAGTGCATTATTGCCAGGTTTTTGATTGCACCTTATAATGCAGGCCATTGTGTATTTTGTAACCAGGGAGAGCTTAGTTTGTAAATTTTATAATGATATATTTAATTTTTTAAAAAAATATTTCTATTCTTTTATAAAATTATTTTTGCTTTTTACCTAGGGAACTGTTTGGTGGAGATAATACTGGAATAAACTTTGATAAGTATGAAGAAATCCTTGTTGAAGCCAGTGGAGACAGCCCACCACCACATTGTGAAAGTGTAAGTAGGAAATCTGTGAGGTGCTTAATTATTATTTAATGTGTCATGCAGAAAAATTGTTTTTGTTTAGGTTTTATATGTTAAAGTAATTAGAACAGAAACAATTTTTTTTTTAGTATAAATTTTTTTTATGCTGGTTCTTTGCTCAGTTTTTTTTCCTCTGGAGTATGAGGCATTCCAAACAACAAGGACCACCATATCTTACAAAAAATCTAATAGAATTACAAATTTGGAAAAGGCCTTCTGCACAAAGGTGAGCCTGCCGTTGAGTTATATAATAATTATAAAATTAAAACGTTAATGATACCCTATTTACTTCCTGAATACGGTATCAATAAAGTTTTTATTTTTTACTTTATCTCTAATACTATAAATGCAATAGAATGTTGTAGAGCTGATATGCACAATACCATAGAATGAGTGTACTTGATGCAGTGAAGAGCCCCGCTGGGTCTGTCTTTAACATGTCACAGTTTTACATTTTCACTGGTAACTATATTAGAAAAATAGGTGATCTACTGATTATAACTACCCATTGCCCTCAAACGCCAGTAATTTTACTCATTTATTAAAATTAATTAAACACTAAAAAGGAAAAGCAAATCACAAGATTGCAGATAGTTTGTATCAATAGGTAGTCCCAACGTTGCTGTTTTACAGGGGACAAACGCTCTTTTGCACGCAAATTCACTGAATTTTGACACAGCAGTTTTCTTCACACTAAACCTGGACTAACGATGTTTATATACAAAATAAAGAGCTATCTTTCAACTTTTAAAGTATGTTCTTGATTTTCATTTGAACTTTATTATTGTATCCATAAACTTTGATGAAAGTACCTTAGGGTTACGTCGAAAATTTCTCATCGGGCGCCTCACAGCATAAAAAGTAAAATTAGCGTTTTCGGGTACCATGCTTTAAGACTTTTACAATAGCTTTTTGATACTTATAGAGTGCTTTTATACCAATCAAGCAGTTTTAATACGGTTTTAAGATTTTAAATATTAAATTTTGTATTATAAAATATTAAAACAAAATAAAATGCTGAACAAATCTTTTGTTTAGTTACATGTGTAACATCCTGCTGGTCATTTTAATAGGTGAACCATAACTGTGTTGTTATGTATAGTTTAAGAGATATGTCAATTTATCCATTTTCATTTTCTTCGTAAATAGAAATATAATAAAATTCAAAATGCAAATTAAATAAATGATTAAACTTAACTTTATATATTTAGATAGAGCACAATTTACTGATCATTTTGATATGTGAACCAGCTCTGTATTTTGTATAGTTTTAGAGATATGACAATTTGCTTTTTTAAGTTTTCACTATAACACTTGGTTACTGCTCTTTTTGGTTAAAATTAGTTGAAATGGCCATTTTCAGCATCAAATAATTTCTTCACTTTTGTTGCTATGCCTTGGGGAAAAAATAGGCATTAACTACATAGCAAATGATTTAATAATATGCATTCTGGTTATACTTTGTTCATCAGTTGATTATGCTATGATGCCATGAATATTCCAGTTTGTTGCGTTTTGTAAGCAATTTTATGAAACAAAAGCACATTTTCCATCGCAGTTTATAATAAACTTAAATTTCGATTCTGCATTATGTCTGTTTTTTTCTTGTTGTCTGTGATTATGTTAATTTAAAATGTTGGACTGTTGATCAGTGTGGTTTATATTTACTTGTACTGAACTTGACAAACTGCACATTTGTTATGTCTCAAAAATGTTTCATCACAAATTACGACACTAAATTGACAATATCTCAGACAGTATTATAGCTATCATCATAATTTTTTCTGAGTACAACCTTATTTCATCAGAACACACATTTTGAGCATAAAACATTTATATGATATCAAGTAGAAAAAATGAGTGGAACTACCTATTATCAAGGATGAGTTAATAAACTTAATTAAGCCGACTTTTATAAATTAGTCGATAATGATTGATATGTAATCAAGGGATTAAAGGAAGGAAATCTCAAATAGGCCCAAAGAGCAGAAATTAAATCAATTTAACTATTAATAATGTAGAGGAGATAATGCTTTTATACCATGCTCTTTCATACACTTAAAAGAATGGTGGTAATCGTGAATCAAAGGTGCATTGTTGGCTTGGGAATGTATATAAATTTTTAAATGTAGTTTGATGATTGAATAACAATTTTATTTGTGCAAATAAAGTTTTTAACAAGAAAACATTTTTGTAAAAGAAATTATAAAAGTATGCCAAAGTATTAAAAAATCTGAACTGAAGAAAAAATTATTTATGAAAAAATTTAATTCTCAAGACATATCCTTCCATTACTACACGCAAAGAACAACAAAAAAAAAATTTTTTTTCATGCTACAGCCTTCAAATTTGGTACACATATTGTCTTTGATTTAGATAAGAATAATCTGTAGTTAGATTTGGAATATCATGCTTAGTTTTTTTAAAATTAAATTTTTAGACTTTTTTAAATACCTGAAATACATATTTTTTAATTGAATAGTTCAAGCACTTGCAAATGTCTGAAAATTTTTTAAATAACATTTTTATTGTCCTTGGTGCAAGATTAAAAGTGAAGGACGCCTTGAAAGAAATTTTAAATAGGAAAAAGTTACAATTTTTTTATTGACATACCCGTCAACTGAACGTGAAATGTCAAAGTTAAAAAATTGTGAAAAATAAAATAATGCAAGCAGACTTTAATCCATCCTTGATTTTGTGCACATGTATATAGGGAACAAATATGCCAAGTGTCATCTATGTGTGTTTACTAGATTTGGTAATCCATGTCTGCAAGCAAGCGGCACGGACTGAAAAACAGTTTTGAGAAAAACACATTTAAAGTATAATAAAGACTGTAAAACATGGAATTTGTGTTCAGTATTTACTTTTTTTAATAATAACTATGCCTTATCCACAGCACAACGAGTTCCTAACAATCATTTAGTCCTAATAATCCTGAGCCTAAGTACTGCCTTCTCCACTGCACAAGTCTTCAGCGTCTTGACATTTTTGGCCACATTACTACAGGCAAAGAACAAAAAAAATTTTCTCTTGTGCTATAGCCTTCAAATTTGGTATACATATTGTCTTTGATTTAGATAAGAATAATCTGTTGTTAGATTTTGAATATCATGCATAGTTTTTTTTTAAATTAAATTTTTAGACTTTTTTTAAGTACCCAAAATACGTTTTATTAAATTGAATAGTTCAAACACTTGCAAATGTCTGAAAATTTTTAAAATAACATTTTTATTATCCTTGATGCAAGATTAAAAAATGTGAAGGATGCATTTAAAGAAATTTTAAATAGGAAAAAAGTTACAATTTTTTTTATTGACATACCCATCAAAAATCTTAAAATGAACGTAAAATGTCAAAGTTAAAAAAATTGTAAAAAAAAAATAATGCATGCAAGCTTTAATCCATCCCTGATTTTGTGCACATATATAGGGAACAAATATGCAAAGTTTCATCTATGTGTGTTTACTAGATTTGGTGTTCCAGGTCTGCAAGTAAGTGGCACGGACAGAAAAACAAAATTTTGAGAAAAACTCATTTAAAGTATAATAAAGACTGTAAAACATTAATTTTGTGTTCAGTATTTACTTTTTTTAAAAATAACTATGCCTTATCCATACAGGAGATTGGGGTAAGACATTCTTCTATATATTGGCACAGTGGCAACTTCAAAAGAAAGTAATAAGCCAACTTTCGATTCATGCGGCACAGACCATATTCTCTCCCAAATACACTTTCAAACTTCCAACACTTTTGCTTTCTAATCAAGAAGCCGATGTAAACAATGCATTCAAATTATCTAATTCAACAATGCACCTGATATTCTTCTCTGAAGCAGTGTCAACGGCTGCTAATTTCACCTGAAGCAATGTTAGTTTCCACCTGGAAGTAGTCTGGATGGAGGGGTTGGGCGCATCACCGGCAGAATGCTAACGCAGGAACATTATAGATATCCGGTACGACACTTCTATAAGTAGACGGATTGGGTTTGACCAAAGGTAGAGCAGGCAAAAAAGGCTGTTTTACATTGCCAGCAACAATCAAAGTTTGTTTTCTTGTGGCAGTAGGCGGGTGGGAGGTGATTGCTTGGACGATTGCAAATTTAAACGATGTGTGTTGTCTACAACGAGCGTGCTAGCTCTAGGACTAGGAGCAGAATAAATATCTTGTATTGTTCCTCTAAAAGTAGATGGGTGGGAAGTGGCTGAAGAGATATTGTCAAAATCTGGATTTTGTACACTGTCTGCATCTATGAAACTTCATTTGTTTTGGTAAACAGGGGTGGGGTGGGGTTGTCACAGTATGTAAATTCGGTTGTACGTCGTCTGCATCAGTCAACGTGTGATTGCTAGGCTTACTATGATTGTTTTGCGTTCCTTTCCACTTTCCTGATCGAACTTTGACTGCTTTTAGACCTTTAGACGATTTTTGTTTCCTTGTGGACATTGTTAATTGCTTAGATAAACTAATTTTGTATGATAGAACTGAGCACGAGGCGACACAAAATTCATTGGCGGCCATTTTGAAAATGCCTGGATTTGATGTGTAACCCGCAGCAACTGCTTTTTTAACCAATCAAAGAACGATTTTCACTTTTGTACTACGTGACACACCACACAAGCCCTTGTAGTGGGTCAAGGTTTCGTCAAACTATGTACTTATGTTAAAATACGATGAGCCTACATTTTTAGTATAAGGGAGGAAATTCCCTTTAATTCTATATATAACACTCTGTGGTTTAGTTTTAAAAAATGGCGGGTATTGTGAAGCAAAGTGGACTATTGTCGGCGATTCTATGCAAAGAAAACACTTTTTTGAACACAGGTAGGTCGGAAAAACAACTTTATTTGCACAAAAACCCCCACAATTTTTAATAAGAAAACATATATTTTCTGCAAAAGAAGATATCAAAGTATGCAAATGTGTAAAAGTCTCAAAACTGGAAGAAAAAAAAATTAAATAAGAAAAAAATTGATTTCTCGTGCCACGTGTGCCCTTAAACATATATATATCTTGGAAATAAAATAACAAAATAGACATTGCAAAACAGGAAAGTGGGGAAAAACTTTATGAGCAATCTTTATGACTGCCCAAGAACATTACATCCTCAAAATTACACAACTGTTTGATGAGTACTCTGTGTGCTTCATTGTTAGTGCTGGCAATGTTAGTTTAAAAAGGGCAGCAAATCAGACACGCTTTACATAGAAAAGCTGGATGCTCATAAGCAAACACAGAATGATGAGAAAAGTTATTCATGGCCATCTTGATAATAATTGAAAACAAAACTGACATTCCTCTTGATACATGGCTTTGTGTTCGCCATGTAGTCTTTAGTAAGGGGCATTGCAACCTCCACAGATACATGGTTTGTAGAAACAGAAATTAATTTATGGTGTAAATTTTAGAACTGTATAAAGCACATAACTTAGACATTTTGATTTGCATTGTTGAATGCGAAAAGGCTTGCATCACATAAAAAAATAAAATTTGGAGAATTAATTTTTGCTAAACTTCAAATTTTTAAATTAGTTCATCTGCAAACCAAGGAAAAGCAAGATCATACTTTTGCTGTGAACCCTCAATTTTATCTGGAAATAAGATTTGATTATATTCATAGATAATTTCTTTTTCAGTTTGAAGATTGCAAGTTGGGTGAGATTATTCGCAACAACATTACTTTGAGCAAGTATGCCAAACCCACTCCAGTGCAGAAGTATGCTTTGCCCATTGTCCTGGGTAGACGGGATCTGATGGCTTGCGCACAAACAGGTAAATCATATTACTTTCAGATTTGTTTGCATTAATGTAAGGATTTTCTTTGGAGCTTGACCTTTATATATTTTCTGCCATGTGATGATGAACAATGTGTCCTGTCTGATTTCATTTTTCTGATTTGAACATAGTTTTACTGATGGCAGTCAGGCAAAATGTTATTTTGTATTTATGTTAACAATCAAGTAATTCAGATTTTAATTTTGCAATACTCCTGAGATAATGGTTCTCAAACCTTCAGTCACAACCCAGATGAATGTTTCCAATGGTTGTGGGAAGGCCTCAAAAGATTTTGGGTGGGATTGGTTGTTAAACTGGACAATCACCAGGGAGTAATGAGAAAAGTTGTATTTTAGGGTTCTCTTCAAAAACATTACATGGAATGTGAAGTGTGTTGTGTACTAATTTATTTTAACTCTTTACCGGGCGGGCGTTTTCCTTTTTTTATCTCTGTGCAGGCAAGAATTTTCAGGATTTTAGTGAGATTTAGGGTTACATTAGTAAAAACATCATATCTTTCAATGAAATAAAATGCAAAATGAAATGAAATGAAAGCAGCTTTATTAATATCCTTAATTGAAGTATATTTTCAGGTGTTAATTGAAGTATACTTTCAGGTGTTAAATTTGAATCCATGCATGAAAATATATATTTACACCAAAAAATTATTGTCCGCTACAAACACTATGTACACACACTTTGTTGATGCCAGGAACACTAATCTGTCATCAGATGACCAATACATCTCTTTTTTTGTGAATTCCTATCAAAATCATAAGGCCAAAATATGTCTTAATTTTAGTGGCATTAGTTTCCTTCCAACCTGAATCGCCATTTTGTTTTTCTGCGATTTTTGGACAAGCGCACTCGCTCGTTTGTTCTGCTGTCTTGTCAAATGTTTCTTCTTTGAAAAACTGGTAGAAGAAAGCCAGCTGAGTACTATCATTAGTTGCAGTCACATTCGGCTCCATTTCTGTTATAAATTCCGATATATTCAGTGCTAAAGTACTACTATTCCAACTTTGTGCGTCTCCAGATACCCCTTCCCCCTACTCCTTTTCGATATCCTCAGAATCTGACGCACTCTTCTCCAAAATTTGAAATATGCTACATGTGCACACTACTGACACTAATGTCACTTCTAATCCTATCGTCTGATTCAAAATCAACTTCTTTTATGTCATTATCCGATAAATTGAATCCATAAACTCCTCACTATCGATCAACGATTCTAAAAAATCCATTTGAAACACCAAACGCTAAAAACAAAGAAAACTTTATGAAAAAATGAACAAAGCAAGGAGAAAACGTTTCAAAATGGTTCGGTAATCGTTGTACAAATTCCTGTAGACACCAGAACTCTCACTATTTCTCGAATGATATGAGAAGAAAAGAGCACTGGTTGATACGGATGCTTTCGGGCATTTTTCCCAATATGACGTTATGGTGGTTTTGGGCGCTCTGCCCGATAAAGAGTTAAAGTCCATAATTATCATCAAAAGTTTTGTTTGTTTTTTTTTTTATATGGAAATATTAACCTCAAAACTAGTTGAATGGTGTTCCTGAAAATCCACAAGAACCTTGATTTGGCTTTATTTTCTATTATAGTTATCACAGTTGAAAACATTTATCAGCAAAACTATTAGTAAAATATTGCTTGCTGATTACATTTCATTCAGTGATTAGAGTTTAGAGTTGAACAAGATTTTTATCACATATTGCTGATGAAATTTATTTACTAACATTTCTGTTAGGAGATGCGGTAATACAATTGCCTTTATGTAAGTATAGAAGAAAGCTAACTTGCCCACATTGAATGTTAGTCAGTCTTTTATATAAAACATTTCATTAAATTGATTTGTTATTCTGCTATATGATGACGAACAATGTGTCCTGTCTGATTCATTTTGTTGATGACAGCATGGCTTACCTGATAGCAGTATGGCAATATGAATCCTAAGCTGTTCTAACATAACATTATCTGAGGTTGTGGTAAGCAGATATATTTAGTATACGGTTAGCATATTTAACCTGTGTTGTTAAGAGAGCTAAATAACCAACAGCAGTCCAATATGATATGGATAGGTTTTATTTATAGAAAAAATAAACAAGTTTGAACACGGGTTTCAAGTTCCGTAGTCTTTATTTTGCTTTAAATGTGTTTTTCTCAAATTACTTTTTTTCTCCGTTGAACTATATGCTAAGTCCCTTTTGAATAGTTGTAATTATTCCATGTCCCTGAAATTTGGTATACTAGTTCCTCTTACATACAGTTAAAAGGTTGTGCATGGAAGACAGCCTTTATGCTTTAGGTTTTTTAAAATAATTTTTTAAAATTCTACATGTACTCCCAAAATATATTTTAGATGGGTACAAAAAAAAAAATCATAACTTTTTTCTTAAAATTTTTTAACAGGCATGTGTTCCTTTTTGTGGCTTGTCCAGTAGATAATAAAAAACTAAATGTATATTTTTAAAATTCATGTATGAAATATTTAATGAATTTTTGTAAAAGTGAAGATCACGATGCAATAAGTACTTCAATGGCTCATTATTCTGAAATGTGAAGATCCTTCTTCAAATGAAGTCTAAAGAAATACCTTTATGAACGTATTTCTAAATAAAAAAGCCTAACACTTGGTGTGCTTGACAGACATTCCTCTAAAATAAACAGTGGAATGGAGACTAGACAAAAAGTAGACAAATCATAGAGAAATTGTTGTGTTTTGCGTAAATTATTACAATATTGGTAAGTTCATTTACAAATATTAACATTATTTGTTGTTATATTGCATTTATTTTAATTTATTGGTATTTCTATTAAAATCCTAGACTGCATAAAATCTGGTTTCCATTAAAAATCTGGTTTTGGATCATTGATCTTCTGGTTTCCTGAGGTGGGGGGTAGGCAAGTCTGCCTTTAGGAGTTTTACTTTATATTAGGGATTAAATTGTAAAGTATAATTGTATAATATCAAATAATGGATTAAGATTTTTATTTAGTATGAAAATACATAAAATCTCTGTAATCTTCACCATCTCATGACCAAATTACTTAAGGAAGAGTCATATTTATACACTGTATATCCTTTTAATAGTTTTATTAATAATGTTTTGAGTGTGCATGTGTTGTTTTTTTCTACTTAAAATGAGTGATTATTTTTTTATCAATTCATCCTTCAAGGTCATAGAGGTCTTCAGTTCACTCACAATTACAGTCACATACATTTATTTTGAAAATCTTTATATTTACAGAAAATCCCCTCCTTTTAACCCCATACATCTTTAAATAATTTTTGAACTATTTCTTGATTTCAGTTTAGTGCAAATTAAAAAGTCATATTGGACTCCATCTCATACTTTTAATACAGTAGAATCTGATTAAGTCGCTGGTTAATTGGGGCACCCACTTATTTGAAACAAATATTAAAGAAGAAAAATCAATGAAAAAATGCATCTTGCCACTTAATCATGGTAGTAATCATTTGATGGCCATTACTGCAGTGGCGTGGCAGCCATTACTATGTTCATTGCTGCTTTAGTATTTAATACACTTTTACTGTAAAATATCAGACCCTTTCCAAGATGCCATTTGACATTAGCTAGCAGAATTGTCTTGACCAAATCAAAAGCCAGCTGCCTGACACAGCACTGACTTTGTCCATTTACCGCCAGTGAAGGGAATACAGCAGGGAACTCTTGATAAATTCCTCTAATGTCATTAGGTTGTCCCAGCATCACTATATTGCAGGAATAAGTGTAGCATTTTTAATAACAAATTTGGTGATATTCTGTAGCATAGTTAGAGACTTTAATACCATTATTTGTTGATGTGACTTGGTTAATTTAAAGATCTGTCTTTATCTAACACACTATTATGTTATATTTAATATAATTTAAACCCTGTTTGAAAAAAAAAATTACACATAGTAAGTATTAGACTTGTTTTTGCCAAAGTGGGGCCTCACAGCTGTATGCCATTGAGATAGAAATTTTGTTGTTGTTGTCAGGATTTCTTTTGGCACACAACTGCACATGACTCGTATATAAGAACAAAAATTAATGGTGTAACCATACGTTTTATCCTGATATTGCTTTTATTATCAGAAATTTAAGACACAAGCTTCTGGAACTGTTTCATAACTTTGCTCAGTTTGAAATTGTTGCCATAATTGCATTAGGATGAACATTTTCTCACAGAAAGTTGTGCAGACAAGAACTTTCATTTCTCTTTTAATTATTATTTAAAATTATGTATAACTTTAGGAGTGGTTTTCTCTTGATTAACCAAAAAAGCATCTGCTTCAAGTTCATGCAACGGCCATGTTGTATTAGAAAATTTAGAGTTGCAGAAAATTTCAAAGCTTATGAATCTTGATTTTTATATAAGTATTGCTTTAAATAAATATAGTTCTTTATTTATTTATAAATTTATTTAATAATTGGGGATTAATTTTAGCAGTTATATAATAGCGAGATTGATTTCTGATCCTACACTATATCAGACCAATTTTCATCTATATATGGGAGCCTGCTTTGGTAAAAATAAATCTTTAGCTTTGTATAAAAGTTGTATTTATTTATTCTCCAATTTTTTGAGACTGTGATTAACAATATACCTTACTCTGAAGTTTCACTGTGAGTGCTAATAAAATCCCTTAAATCGATCAAAACAGAAGAGGCAGCAGAGTGATGAAGCAGTATGTAATAGAAACCAGAAAAGATGCAATGTTTACCACTTTAGAAGAGACAACACATATGATTGATTAAAATCCAACACCAGTAACAAGAGCTAAGTCTGCTTTCAAAAAGTGCCAAGTCAGTCATACTCTTTCAAAAGATATTATTATTAAGTCAAAATTTAATTATCATTATTTTTTAATAATAATAAATAATTTTAAAAAATTATATTCAACTTTCAGCTAGGAAATATTTAGTGATGTATTTGACATTGAAAATAATGTTAAAACAAAAAAGTAAATTTCTGGAAAAAGAATTTGAGCTGACTTAATACCTTTTGCAAGTGAGTTCCTTATGTGAGGTTGTAAGTTTATTCCCAGTTATCAAAGTCCCCAATGCAATAACATAAATTCAGATTTTAGCATTAAAGATAATACAAACAAATATTTTAATGGTAAGCTTACCATTTTAGAGAAATATTTTAAGGGTAAGCTTTAGAAAAACAAAAGTTTCATATTTTCTATTTGTTTTTGTTTTTTGTGTAAAGGTTCTGGAAAGACAGCTGCATTCCTGCTTCCAATTTTGAATCAGATTTATGAATCTGGCCCAAATACCAGTGGTTCACCACAACAAAACCAGGTGAGTTCTTAAAACAGGATTCTTGTTTCATTGAAAATTTGAGTTAGTAAATTTTAGAAAAGCCTTTCCAGAGCTTTTAATGTTTTTAAAATTAATAATTTATTAAAAGTTTAGAGAAAAGATATATATTTTTAACACTTCCTCTCCACTCCACCCACCCCACTCCAATTTAAAGCATTCCATCAAGAATGGTTTTTAAAAAAAATTATCTGGTTTTAGTTTGACAGATGATGAGTAGCACTGAAAGTTTAATTTATTTATTTTTAATGAAAAACTGAAACTTTTAAAGAAATTTAAATGCCACCATGTTTTTAGTCTTTATATTATAACAATATTCTAAAATAGAATATCTACTTTTATTTTATTTTCAAAACTCTAAAGGTAAATTATGATATAACTGTACATTTTATTATAATACAGTATATAGTCAAATATTACTATCACTAATATAATTTGGTTTAAAATAAACTTAAAGCCAATTAAAATTTATATGTTATATTAATAGTCCACTAATGAAAATTTCCAGTTATATGATAAAACAACCAATTTTTTTGTTTTTATTTGTGACTTTAGAGAGTTTTAAGTTGCATTATAATGAATATAACAAAAATTAAGGAATGATATAAATCATTCTGAGATTCATGGATTTAGTGCAAAATTAATTAACTGCTTTCATTTAATGTATGATTGCATAAAAACTACACACATTTACATTAAAATGAAGTATTTAGAAATGGGTGGTAGAAATAAAATATATAGTGATTCATAAATGTTTCTGTGGATTATTTCTGAGAATATTAAAATATATACGATCCCAATAAGCACAATTTCTTTTTTGCCTATGTCTGTGATAAAATTGATGCATGGGTGCCACCATATTTGTTGTGCCTTGGGTCACTGCTAGCGAAGTTAGAGCTGGTAGGGAGCTGCTTCAGTAGTTCCTACCTTTTTAAGGCGGCACACGACTAAAGTTGCAGTCGTGAAACGCTACATAGTGTGTAGAAGCCAACTAAACTAGTTGGCACCCAGTTTAGGTCGAAAACTGGGCTAGTTGGCTTTCGTGAAACTGAGCCCAGGCACCTTAATAGCTGTATGAGATCTTTCATTTGCAGCTTCCACAACTCAATGATCAGTGCTTTTGCAACTGATGGGTTGTAGTTTAGATGAGATACAATCTTCAGCCTGAGCATCACCCTCGTGATTCCAAGATGAAGTGAACTAAATCCACTTATTGGCTTGGTTAGAAATACCATAATGTTGTCACAGTTGATCACTTTTATCAACACATTTACAGTTAGTGCATTTTTATATTGCATTAGGTTTCAGATATTGTTGATCAGTTTTGTTTGTTGAGAATAGTGTTTCCTGTTTTGTTGTCAATAGATATAAATTCACAGTTTTTTCTGTTCACACCAGGCAAAAATGTTTCGCCTTCCTTCCGCTTATGAGTTATTTCAAGGAGCGTTTCATTGTGAATAGAATGAACAGTTTCACAATGTGATGGGATAGTGTAGTGTAGTGGGTCACCACAGGATGCACACTGATGATGGATAATACATGATGACGATAGCTACTGCAAGAAATGATAACTTGCAACATCATGCTTACATGAGAGACATTATTTCATGGCAATGCTGCTGCATATGTCCTCCTGCTCATTCTCTCTTCTACAATGGTTCTCTCTGTCTTTGTCTCTTGTTCTATTTTTTTTTTTCCTCTTGACCCCTTCTAGTTTTTTCACACACAACTCTAACATTGCCAATTTAGTATGAATGCAGGCTGCCAAGAAAGCCCCTTGAATTTCAAAGCCACTGATTTCTAAAACTGAGCAGTACTACAATTGTTTTTTGTTTTCTCACTTTCATTTATTTGTGATTTATTTCTAAATCCCTGAGTTATGTGATGACTTTACTATCTAACTTCTAAGGAAATTTCTCTTTAAACATACTTTTTTACTGTTTTGTATAAATCAAATGATAAGGTACAAAATAAAATAAAAACTATATTGGTGCACTATGAGAAAACTATTCATACAGTTAAATCATAAAATACACAAAGAAAGTAATATAAATTTTTACACAAAAATACATAATTACACAGGGTATAAATTATTTTCTGTCTAAATAACCATCTACTGCAATTAATAAGTACAAGAAACCGTATACAGTGATACAAATTTGTACACTATACACATTATTGTACATTTAGTAACATAATTTACAAGATGGTTTGAAAGAGCAAACCAGCAATCTTTGACTCAATTTACCACTTAAGAGATGAACAATATAAGTGAAAACACATGCACTGTACTCTGGCAGAAAACAAACCTCTACACAAAAGCTTAACTCAAGCTACAACAACAAGCAGATGTGTATTCTTTTTAACATTAGCATCTCCATAAGATGAACAACTGCAAAATAATTGTCCAAACATATTTGCAGTAGTACACCTGCATCTTGCAGCCTGTGGAATGGCAGGTGCTGCTTGTTCATCATCTGGAAAGTACACATTAAACTATAACCTTTTACTGAGCAGTGCATGATACTTCTTCATTTGTGTGTAGGTTTAAGGACGTATGTACAAATTGCTGAATATCTCAGAGTAAAATGAATGTATCTCAGTGTCAGTTTCTATGTGCCATTCAAAGTGTGAGCATCTTGTTAAGCATAAGGTGTAACTCCATTGTATATAATCTGTTTATGAATATTAGAGAGTCTCGTGAGTTTTGTTGCAAGTAAGAAAATCAAGAAAATGTATTAAATTCAGACACTTGATAAAAATACTAAATTTAAGCAAACTTGACAATTGAGCAGAATTTGCAAGCCTGATTATCAGTGATTGTTGTAATTAAGTAGGTCAAGTGTTTTGTTAGAGTATGTATCTTTAGTTATATACCTAAATATTTTATGTTTAAAATTATGGTAATTGTTGAGCCCTGTGCAATATTAACTTTTTTCTGCTTTGGTTTAACTCTTCCAAATTATATTTTAATCTTAATTTTCAGATTTTGTAGCCTGTCTAGGATAATTAAGAGATGATTGGTTTTTTTTTAATGTGTGATAGGGATTGTATGTATGTGTATATTAATATTGTCATTTATTTCAATGAAACAATTTGCAAATCTTTTGTTAACAGTCTCGTGGATATGGACGTCGCAAAATGTATCCACTTGCTTTAGTACTTGCTCCCACTCGAGAACTGGCCTCACAAATTTATGATGAAGCTCGTAAGGTACTGTGTGTGTATATAATTTCATGTAATACAATGTGCATATAAATTATATTAATTGCCATAATGCATTCTGAAACAACATCTAAATTTTCATGTTTCACTGCAGTATATTTCACTTCGTTAGCATAATTTGTCTTTAAATACTGTACCAGTATTTTGAGAAATTTATAATCTTTTGTGTGCTGTATTTATTCATCACTCTATGTGAAAATAATTGATTCACCATGATATATTTTCAAGCAATTTCATATTTTTGTTTTGAAAAGTTGTACTTTACCACTGTACAGATTTCCTGAACTTGGCATTGCTGATTTATAGATATGATTCTTTTCTTAACAGTATTTTAATACTCCTTTTGCTCAGAAGTCTCCTTGGCATTTTTTGTTTTTGTTTTTCTTTTAATGCACACTTGACATGAGAAAACTGAGGCTCATTTATGCAACATACAGTTACCAATTAAAGGGTAATAGTAAATTAAGTTCCCAATCTTTGCTGTCATTTGAGCAGTCTTCAGAGATTTTTTAAAATAGAAGCCTGAGTTTGCTGAAGAGTTTTATATACAACATTTTTATGTTTTTATAACTCCTGAATCATTATCAGTATATTGCATTTCTGATATTATTGGTAAAAGTTGTTTTGAGCATTAATGAGTGTTGTTTTAAAACATTTATACAATGCCTTCATTGGTCATTTTCAAGAAAGCTCTCTAGACACATCTTTTTTATCAGCAAAACTTGCCCAATCTCTTTTGTATAATTTTATAGAAACACTGAACTTTTTCAAATTTTTATTTGTATTTCCCTTCTGTAAACACAATTATTCTATTTGTAATTCATTTTATGCATGTTTGTCTTTATAAATTCATTTGTTATAAATTGTCACTTTGTGTGTGGATTCATTTTATTGTTATATTAATTTTAGTTTTCTTACATGTTTTAAAACTTGAATATTATGATCTTATATATATTGTTTCATTTGCAATGGAAGTTAAAAGAGTTCTTGTATCTCATTTATATTTTTTTTTAAATATTGTCATTTCTTTTTAAAATACTGTTCAGCAACTTAGATGCTTTTCAAAGTTTTAAAGTGTGTAAGGATTTACTTACAGTTTGCTTATCGATCTCGGCTTCGACCCTGTGTTGTGTATGGTGGTGCAGACATTGGTGCACAGATGCGTGACCTTGACCGAGGCTGCCACTTGCTAGTAGCCACACCTGGTCGTCTAGTGGACATGATGGAACGTGGGAAGATTGGTCTGGAACACTGCAAGTAAGAATACAGATATGTTATAAAAAAATTGAATTTTACAGTTCTCATTCATTAATACAACTGCATATTGAAGCATGATAATATGGAATGCCATTGTGAATAGCTGTTCAAAAATTTTTAAGCAATGTTTTTTAAAGAATTTCAGAAAACAGGTACAGATATATACATTTTTCATGTATTTTCTTTTTTAGAAATAGTTATTTCAGTTTGTTAACTTTTAGATTACTGTTAATTCTTTATTGCACCCAATTGAATGTTTCTTGGCAAACCCTAATATAATGGTTCCCAATGTGGTACCTGCCAAAAGTGAAGAGGTATGAAAAGTACAGTAGTACAAGTGTAGGCTGTTCATCCAATCTCTTATGACTCATTTTAGGTTCTGTAATATTCAGAGCAAAACTAATCTTATAGCTGTCACATATGAAGATGAAGAAGTTGTACATTTCTTAAGTATGAAGAAAATGGTGTGACTGTAATTTTAGCCCTTCTCTACTGGTTATCCACATTCAGAATCCTTTGGAGCATTTTAAAAAGATATTTCAGCAATTCATCATTATTTGCCTTGTAAATCCTTTTTCTTGCCAACCAGAGGTAAAACAAAAGTATACACTGATTGCAGGTCTGATTCAAGAAAGAAAAAAGAAGTGGAACTGGAGATTTTAGATCTTAAAAATTATATTGTTCAAAAATCATGCACAGCGTATGATAATTTTGGAATCTGGTTGACAGAAAAGGGTTCCCTGCTTTAGAAAATGTAGTGTACAAAATGAAACCTAATTTTGATTCCACTTACCTATTTGAAGCTCTGTTTTCAACCATGAATATAATAAAATGAAAATACCAATTTTGATTTACAGATTATCTTCTTGACAATTGCTTGACCACAGGAATATAATTTTACTCTCCCAAATGCAAAAAATTGGCTGCTGAAATGCAGTGCTAAAATCACATTGATTTATTACAAAAGAGCATGTGAATTAATACGTTTTCCTCAATCAGTGCTGACGAGTGCTCATGATTAAAGTTTGTGCTTAACATTTTTAATATTTTTATGTTTTTGCTTATTGAAATCAAACAGTGCAAAGACTATTTTTAATTAAACATATATGGCTGTCTATGTTAAAGTAAGAATAGAATATATATTTTGATCACAATAGTTAAGATGAAAACTGTATGATATTTATTTTGTAAAATCTAATTAATTTATGTAGATTTTAAAAAAATGATGTTTGTAAAATTACCTCTTTAATGTTATAGATAAATTATCTCTTTAAATATTATAGATTCATATGTATTGCCTAATATGATGTTTTGCGTATTATTTTATGTCCAGTGCAAAATAAGCTTTGAAAATTGTTGGCACCTGCCGCACTCTCCTTTGTGTGTGTGTTGGGGGGGGGGGGAGTGCTCTTGTCCACAAGAAAATTGAGGACTACTACCCTAGTAAAACAGTATGAATAGAGATAGCTTATTTTCTACCATGTCTGTCTAGAAGGCAATACTGCACTATCCCTTGTACCTAAAAATGAGACTTGAGCAAAGAATGTCCTACAGAACATTTCGCTAACCATTCAAGTAAATTCCTTTTTATGCAAATTTAAAATTAATTTAAAAAAAAATAATTTGAGTTTCTTCAGTTGGCCTAAAAGCTATGGATTGTTACCAATAATACAGTAATAGTAAAATTCATGCCAAATTTGCGAAGATTGGCAGATCTGAAATAAGTATTAGCTTGAAAATATCTGCATGCAGCTATGGGGCTTACTCTTTAGTTGAGAACCATTTTCCTGATACTGTTGTTTATCTTGTGTATTTATCATCATAATTAATTAAACGAACCTTCACCATATTGTACTGGCAACTGAGAGGGAAATTCATATTTTAGCACTCAGAATTTTGGATAGAACTAACTTAAAACATTTTATTCTACTTCCAAAAGGGAGCATCTTTTGGGAGGGAATCATTTTGAATTTATTTGTCGGTTATTTCAATTTTTTATTGTATATTGTGTGGGTGTTGTTTTGTTTTTGTTTTGTTTTGTTTTTGTTTTGTTTTGTTTTTTTCCTGTATCATTCACTTATGTATGAAAAAAATTTATGTGGAAATTATTTGCAGATTCTATAACAGAAGATGACTACAGAAAATTTATAACAGTAAATAAATAGATAAATAAACCTTCTGTGATGAGAATCAGTCAGTCAGGATAATGATGTTTTTGGATCTTATATGAAATTATTAAAAAATATAAGACAATTATTACATCATTCAGTATTATTATATCTTTAACCCTTTGAACTCGAGATCCCGCTTTAATGGGATTACCAGAAAATTGGATTTCCTCAGTGGCCTGCAATGGTGGGATAAACATATAAAATTATATTTCGATATAACAACATTGGTATATGCTGATTTACCCTAGAAATGAACTCTTCAAAGATTTTGTGTCTGTCTTGGTGCGCAAGTTCAGTATAGTGTACAAGGCTAAATATGGCGATGGTCTTTCGATGCTCTGCATGCAAAGACTACCTGTGCATTCAAATTCACAGCTGCTGTTGCTCAGATTATCATTCCAAGAAGGAATTTTGGCGATAAAGTGTTTCACACATTGAGTGGCTAACTGATTTCACATAGAAAATTTAAAAAAATTTTTTTTTTTTAATTGACGTTTTTTTGCTCAGGGAGCTCGGGGGTTAGGGGTTTGTAATGTAGAGGCACGTAGTGTTCAAAGGGTTAATACTGGCTAAAGATTATTTCTTATAAATAGATTATTAGTACTTTGTCAGAATGACATCTTTGCATTTTAGGTATGTAGTGTGTCTATGTGCCTTGTTATAGAGGTTTTTCAAACAGAATTTATCTGCATCCTGGTGGCACTTTAACAAATCCTTTATAAACATCAGGTGCCAGAGTTTCCTTATACTGTTAAAGAATGACTTGGTACTCCAAACAGTATTCTTAAGGAATGGAATTGTTTCTTTTTCATTTGACTGGAGTGTTATAATCATAATGTGCAACTTGGAACCATATTTTCTGGCAGTATCAATCATTGAGATTGTAGTTTTTAATAATTTGTTACTGATCCAGATTTAAATAATGGTTTTGTTTCCCAGAGGATTATCATATTGGGAACAACTCAGAAACTAATTTAAAGGTAACAAGATGGGAAAGTGAACAATCTTTGTTTTCGTGCTGTGTTTCTTCTGTAATCATCAAAAATAAATGGTAATATTTATAATCCAAATATGTGCTTTTCAGCACTTTTTGTTGTTTGGGAAATTTTTTTCCAATAATGGTTTGAAAAAATAACTATTTAAACCATAAAATGTTTTTCTAAAATTAGAAAATATATATAAAGAATTCTTCCTTTATTTAATTTATTGTTTTGTGGACAGTGGATGATGAAAACGTGGATTCCCCTTCATCTTTTATGATTGAAACAAATATTTCTGATCACTTGTCCATAGTATTATAATTTTTATTATTAATTTTTGAACAATTTTGAACATTATCATTTCTTGATACCCATCAAATTTTAATTTCAATTAAACTTTTATTAGCTCTCCTGACTCTAAACATTACGGGTATAAATCTTGCATATTACAAATTATTACTAAATCTGTGGGTTTTTTTTAAAGCAGTTTTGTAAGTAGAAATGACTGCTGTAGTATGTTTTCCCATAATACAAGTAATAATGGAAGTATAATTATTGGTTGTAATGATTTATAGTAGTGTTTGAATTTAAATAAAAAGTTTGTTCCAAGATTTTTCATTCACAGTGATACAACTTTGTGGTGGTAGTAGTGAAATCTGAACAGTCTTTACATTTTGAGTTGATCTTTAGCTTTCTGGTTTTCATTATTCAAATAAGCAAATGCTAACTTTTAGTCAGTGTCATTTTCTTCCGCTTTTATTCTCAAATAAAGCAGCACAAACTGAAAACGTTTATTTTTTCTTCTTCAAGTCTTAAGCCTTTCCGACAAGGTATTTACATTTGCATTCTGTGTTGACCTTTTAGCAAGACATTGAACAATATTGTATAAGAAGACTGTAAGAGTTATTCAGTTTGTTGAATGCTCACACATATTGATTTTCCTATTGAGTTCACATTTTCTCATTTTATTTTGCCTGGCATTGTTATTAAATTTTTCTTATATTTTGTTAATTTATGTATGACATGTGAATGTTAAGTTTGTGATTGAATGTTAATTCTAACTAATCCTTATTAATTTATTATATTATACCTGGCATTTACATTTGTTTTGATATGCTTAAGTTGCTTGTAAAGGATTGAAAATTATGTACAGTATGGAACACTTACAATTTAGTTTAATTATATATTGAAAAATAATAATATAACCGTTCATCAAGCTAAAACCTTTTATATAAGTATATATATTAAGATTAAATAATTCTTTTAAGGAGATGGAATTAAATATATAATTAATTTCAATATATTACTGTTAATTAAATATATCAATAATTTCAGTATACTACTGTAACATCACACAACTAGTAGTTGAGAGAAAATCTTAACAAAAAAAAAAGTAGCTGTGAATATATTTTTAAAAAAGAGTTTAACTTGTTTTATTTTTAATTTTTTTAATTTATTACTAACACTTCTTTCCTTCTCCTTCAAGTGGAACACTTGACCTAGCTGTCACACTTTGCTTAATGTTTAGGATTTTAATTGTTGTTTGTGAATTGCCACTCTGTGCCAAACTGTCAATTGATGGGACATAGATCTACTTCCCATTTCTTACTTGAGATGAGGAAAGATACCTTTATTCTTATTATGCAAAAAGATATTCTCTATTTTTCAATTTAAAAGTTTGTAAATATTTGGTCAAATCTTACTGGGCTTCATACAAGTTTTACTTGGTGTAGATATCACTGTCTGAAACAGTATCCTATATTTACTTTGTAAAGATTTTGAAAGCCTTTTGTTCAAATATTTTTATTACATAAAATATCTGTGTGTTGTTTTATCTATGTTTATTAAATATATATAATTATTATTCAGAGTTATCTGTTTGCCATACAGTTATATATTTATGTACATTTATCTATTTTTTGAAAATATTAGTTGTGTGCAACTGATTGAGCCTTTAATCTCTTCCCTGAATTGAATATGTATTTGCATCCTTCAAATTTAAGGGTGTGGGATAGATAGGGTTTATAATAAAGTACTATATTATTTATAAACTACTTTGTCAAAGTTCATACAATCTGCTGCTAAGATCTAGTGTGGCCAAGAGCACATTTACATATTCAGAACAATGTGGTGAATGTCAACAATTTTTCAAAGCTTATTTTGTATTGGACATTAAATAATATGCAAAACATCATATGTAATAAAACATAATATATTAAACTATACCTTGAAAGGGGTAATTTTAACTTAATGTTTCATTAAATTATTTGGCAATTGCTCTTTCACTATTACCAGATGAGTTTGCTCTTTAAAAGTCTTCCTGGGAGATAAATTAAGTAGTTTTTACAAAATAAATGCCATAAACAATTCTCATCTTCTTTACTTTTAAAAATATAATATTGTTGAATTAGTGGTCGAGATATATTTATTATTCTTATTTTAACATAGATGTGTTAAAAATACTATTTTAATGGTTACTTTTATCTGGTTTTCAATGAGCAAATATGAACAAAGTTAAACACAAATTTTATTTTACTTGTGTCTAGATTTCACTAAACAAATAGAGAAATACGAATAAAGTTAAACATCAGTTTTAATCATAGGCATCAGCACTAAATGGAGAACCGGTAAAATAACGCGTGCATTTTATAAGAGTCTGAATTATGATACTGCACTTCATTGCAGTTGGAAGAGTAAATTGATATTCCCATTAGTGAGCAATCATTCAGACGTACAACTTGAAGTAAAGATCTGTACTTTCTGTGTATGTGTAAATTGTTGAAAAATAGCTTCACATAAATAAGAGGAAATCAAAATAAGATTTTATTTTGTATACTACATTTTTCAAAGTAGGAAACCCTTTATGATCAAAAAGATTCCACTTGGCAATAAATTTTCGACCCAAAAAATATCCAGATAAATTAAGATATTTTAATATCAGAAGTGTTGCTGTTAGTGTTAATGTTTACAGTTTTATACTTTTTTAATAATTTGACTAGATAACAAGTGAAAGATAGGTATTTGTAATTAGCAAGCAACAGTGGTTATTAATACATTTATTTATTTTTAAAAATACTATTACTACTAGTACTGGTTACTTATTTTGTATATTTCATTCACTATTACGATATCAGCCTCTAATGGATTTTCTTTAAATTTGTTAGCATATCTTTCTCATTTAATCTGTATTTTTGTGGACGGTGAATGATGAGAAACTTGGATTCCCCTTCATCAGTCATGATTGAAACACATATCTGATCACCTGTCCTTAATATTACTAGTAGCTTTTACCATTAAAACAAAAGATTGTGCTTCACAGCATTAGCTTTCTATTTCAATTTTAAGAAATGGACACTTAAGTAAGAAAGTTATTTTAAATAAATAATGAAATACAATCAGTTACTGACTTTACATAAACAATTTAGTCTTGTCTTATTCACTGTAAAAAGACTCCAGTTTAATGGTGTACAAAAAAAATAAAATTATACAATTATTTATATTAAATTTATTATAATATTTTTTATGTTAAAAAATGTTATATCAAATGTCTTTATATTGAAATTCTCTGATATTGTATTAAAGAATTTAAATTGGCAATTTACATCAAAATAATGTATATTCTGGGTATAAATGCATTTGAATTGCACACATATCTAATATTTTTTTTAATTGCTTTCTTTATTCTGTTAAATGTTTTGCTTTTTTTTAAAAAAGAAGAGCATTACTATTTTAAAAAGTAAATGGCATTTCTGTAAACAATGTATATTGATATCTGTCTAATATATTGTTTAGTTATTCATTTAGTTATTAATAATTATAATGCATTAAAATTATTATTACTAAAAATGCTACCTTCCAGAATATGGATTATATATTTTTAATGTCCATCTTTGAGGAGTTTAATATATATTTTTAAATTGCTGACACTAGCTAATACAAAATTAAAATATTAAGTAGCATACTAAGTTTCATAACTAAAATCCCTTTAGAAAAGATTTTTATTGTTTTATACTTTATAGTATAGTAGAACATTACTCTTCAAAACAATGTAAAATAATAAAAACGTTTCTAAAAGTTTCATTGTATAGAATTTTATCTTTATATACACAAGCATAAAATTGTTTCTTAATTCATACAATCAGAATATAATTAGAATTAATTTCTGGTGTTAAATTGTTTACAGCTATCTAGTGTTGGACGAAGCTGATCGTATGCTTGATATGGGGTTTGAGCCCCAGATTCGTCGTATTGTGGAAAAAGACACAATGCCTCAAGTGGGTAAACGTCAGACACTTATGTTCAGTGCTACGTTTCCCAAGGAAATTCAGGTACGTTGGAGTTTAATTTCTTTAACCCGTACAACGACGGTAGTGTTTGACGCTTAACGATAACTGAATGGGTCAGTGTGCTAAAAAATTTAAAGCGACTGTAATTATCAATGGATTTTAAAAATTTAAATTACTACCTATTATAGACATACTAAGGAATCTTAAAAGTATTTTTTAAATTTTTTTCGAATTCAAAAACAAAGAAATAATACAAAGATTTCTTATCTTTTTGTTGAACTTGGGAACATTTTCACCGTTTTTTTTTTTTTACTAGTCTACTAAATAATTAAAAGCAAGCATAATTCGTACAATTCTAAAATGATTTTCAAAATAAATATTATGGGGGACATTTTAAAAATATTTATTTAATTTTTTAACGTTTGCTTATTATTATTTTAAATTCAAAAATAAATAAATAAATAAAAAGTTTTCTTACCTTTTTCTTGTGTTGACCTTCGTCAATTTGTTAGATGTTTCCTTGAATAAAATCCGAAAGAAAACGATTTTTGTTGATTGCCATTTGAATATATGGTATAAATAATAATTTATCTTGTGTAAATAAATATTATTCTGGGGAAATTGGTTGATTTTGAACAAAACGAAAGAGTCATATGAAAACCACGAGGGTTCGGTTTGAGACTGATCGGTTTTTTTTTTTTATTATCAAATGGTCACATCCAAAAATTCAGTAGGCCTGTCGAATTTCATCTACAATATATTAAATTAATTTACACAATAAAGTTCTTTAGGTAGGATCAGGCAATCAACTAAAAATCGTGTTTGAAACGTGCAATGTATAATTCCAAACCGGTTCAAAATGGCGGCTCAGCTTCTTTACAAGCGAGGGGTGACTCGGGATTTTTGAACTTTGTAATGGAAAATACCTTTCTAAAATTAGTTAGCCAATGATAAAATTAGAGCAGATTGGCTGCTGAACACAAACATATCTTTCTCCTTGACCTTGATTGGTATTTTTTTTAAAGTGGTCATCGATAAAAATAGTATCATAACGACGACCACGAGGGTTCGGTTTGAGACCGAACGGTTTTTATTTTTTATTATCAAATGGTCACATCCAAAAATTCAGTAGGCCTGTCGAATTTCATCTACAATATGTTAAATTTATTTACACAATTAAGTTCGTTAGGTAGGATCAAGCAAACAACTGAAAATAGTCCTTGAAACGAGCCATGTGTAGTACAAACTTCGGTTCAAAATGGCGGCTCAGCTTCGATAAACGTGAGGTGTCTGGGGATTTCCGAACTTTGTAATGGAAAATACCTTTCTAAAAATAGTTAGCCAATGATAAAATTAGAGCAGATTGGCTGCTGAACCCAAACATATCGTCTGCTTGACTTGATTGTTATTTTTTTTAAGTGGCTATCGATGTGCGCACGCGCATGCCTTTTAAGGCCCTCTTGCGGTGAACGGGTTAAATTAAATAAAACCTATGTAAAAAAAAAAGTAAATACATTTTAAAATTTGTTATGAAACAAACTATCTTCACTGAATCAATACATTATGCACATGTATTTACTTACCAGGTCTAGCTGTTGGATCTTACCGATTTGGATATACTGCTCCAAAGTTTGTAACAAGGGAATGGAAAAAAACTACATTTTAACAACACAGTGTATTGATCATAATTTAAAAATTAATACAATCCAATGTTCATGACATCTCACAGTTTTTTGGTCAAAGTTCATAGTAACTTTGAAAAGTCTGAAAAATGAGAACATTTGAAAAATACTTGAATTTTATTTTGTCCTTGAAATCATTTGAATTAGTCTTCAAAATCTTGAATTAGTTGAGTCTTTGATTTTTTTTATTTTAAAAGAAATACCTCACCCCTTTTTCTTTTCCATCATTTTGTATAAACATTTATTTTATATAAATAATGTGAAAACATTTACTTGTCATCAATACTTCGACCTTCACTTTGTTTCCGGTATGTTGTTAAAAAGCCTCAGATATATTGAGAATTCCAATTTTTGTCTCAATGAATGTTTGGAAACTAAATACTAATTTGCAACATATTTTTTTTCAATTCCAGAATAGGACCTCTTTTCTTCAAGAATGGTAGCCATTTGAAAATTGTTTGGTTGGTTAAGAAAGTTTTTCTATTATACTAGATAAGACCACTCAAATTTTGAAGTCTGGCCAAATAAGCTGCTATTTGCAGATTATGTTATCTACCTCAAAGTAAGTTTGCATACAAAATTTTGGAACTATAGCTTTAATAGAAAAAAAAGTTATGAAAAAGTCCAAAATAAGCCTTAATTTCAGTGGCATTAGTTTCCTTCCAACCTGGATCGCCATTTTGTTTTTTCACAATTTTCGGACGTGCATACTTGTTCTTTTATTCCGCTATCATGTCAAATGTTTATCATTGAAAAACTGGTAGAAGTGGGTATTCCAAAGATATTTTTCAAAATCATTATTAATACATAGACAGCTAGAACTTTTTTTTGTTGATTTCAATGATACTAAAATGAAGTTTGTACCTCAATTGCAACCAAAGTTATAAAATTTTCAATATTTAATTTTTGCAAAGTTTTACGCTCAAAAACGAAATTGTACAAATAGCTTATTTTGAAGGTCCACAAAATGAAGAAATGATGAACAATATAGTTCAGACTCTCCACATAAGTAGTATCCAGCATACAAATATGGCTGAATTTTTTTGAGACGCTTTGCAATGTTATTTTCAAATATACTGTCAGTCAAAATTTGCAATTTATTCATTTTCATTTTCTAACGCAGTTAACACAAAATGGGCGAAATTGCTATAAACGTTAAAACTGTAAAAACTCTGCTTGTAATTGAGCTACAGAGATGCTTTTGGTATTATTGGATTCAGTTTGGAAAGATCTATTTTAAGAATGCACTCACCACAGTAAAGAAATCTTCATATTTTATACACACTCACTCAGACATTTGCCAATAGTTCATCTAATTTAATGCTTTTTCATTTCAATGATTCTAGTTCTGTCTAGCATGGAACCACAAGGAATGTTCTTATTCATTGAATGCACACAATTACATGCTTTCCACAACAGCATGTTTCATGTTGTGCTTAACCTAAATAAGCAATTCAATCTGCTGGAGATCGTTATTCCACAATCTGCCTTCACTGGACATGGACAGAATTTCATAGTTGCATTAAAAGACAGCCATTTATTATCTCTACATCATCTTTTCTTAGCCAGTCTTTCCACTGACATGCTTTAAAAAATATTTGTACCTTATAAATCTTTCCCCTATTGAATGGTACAATCTCTTAAGGTGGCACACCTAGCTCAAAAAGCATGAAAAATTGAAAAAATTCAATAACAAAAATTTTATTGGTCTTTTCAGATATAAAAATGGCTAAATTTTATGAAATTGCTTTTATTTTTGGACAAATCACAGTAGTTTTGAAGATATATTTTCAATCAAAGATGGGAGTATACCATTGGAGACACGTTTATGGTTAAAAAGTTAACTGAAAATCAGTCATTAATTTCGGTTTCTGCAGGATATCTTAAAAAAAACTATTAAAGATATCTGCAAAGAATTTTGAACACATAAGCTGGCTTCTGAACCTCTAACTTTTTTATATATTTTACTATAGTGTAGATATGGAATTATAATTAATTAAATTTTAAAAAAATTATTATTTTAATAAAATATGTGCTCCATCAGCTGAATGATTGCTACACACTAGCCAGAAATTACAATATATTAATTAACTACCAAATATTTTGTCGATATATTTTAAGGTTTTCTTATAATCTTGTCAAAAAGAATTAACAAATTTTAAGTTTAAGAAAATATGTTTATATTAAATAAATAATTTTGATGCAAAACCTATTAAATTCATAAGAAAAGTGAGTAGGCCTATATATTTTGAATCATCAACCATTTTTCACCAGTTTCGGAAAACTCTAATAATAATTTCTTTCATTTATTTGATACAAATTTTGTTGTTTATATTTAGTGGATTTCAGTTAGGTGTGCCATCTTAAGCTTTGGATAAGGATTCTAAAATCATTTTCAGAGTTCACCCACCACCACCAAAGTTCTGAACCTTAGGCCTTGTAAATATAATACTAATAGTAATAGTATGTGCATTATCATCTCACTCTTATATTTATTATGAAAAAATAAGCTTGCAAAATGCAGGTAATAAATATATAACTCACTCGTGTCTATCAAAATTTTAAAAAAGAAAAGAGAATCTGGTAAAAATAATAACTATTTAAAAAAAAAATCTAGTGATAAGGATATAGTCATTGTTTACACTGTGCCCAGCTAATGCAGTAATGGACGAAAAAAGTGGTCACGTGACCACAAAATAAAAAGAATTAAAAACAATAACACGCGATCCAAATAAACGAAATACATTATATTGCAAATAAATCTTTCCCCTATTGAATGATACAAAACTTAAGCTATGGATAAGACAGGAATAAATTCAGAGAGTTATTTTCTGTGTTCACCCTCAATGCCTTAAAAGACGAACGCTACCATAGGCCTATAGACACTGAAAATTCTTATTTATTGGTTATTATAGTCCTTTAAATGAACAGATATATGCTATAAACTGAAAATAAACAGAGTGATGCACGAGAATGCAAAGTGGAAACCGGTTCAATGTCGTAGAGTTGAACACTATGGTACTTACGGTATTATAATTTTTTATTACTATTCTACATTTATTTTTAATTTATTTCAAATTTAAAAAAATAATAATTAGAAGAATAATAAGTAGAACTTGCGAACTTGCCTAAATCCATGAAAATAAAACAAATAAAATCATTCTTTTTGAAGAAAAATTCCAGAAGAATTCTATTTTTTTCCAGATGTGAAAAATAATGTAAAAATGTATATTTTTCGAGCAAAAGCTCCATGCTTTTTGCACACAATGAAAACCACACCAAGCCAAGTGGTACTTTGACAAATGACGACCGGTTTTGGTGGTATTATCACATGGTCACTTGATAAATTCAAGTAGGGGTTAGTTGAATTTAATCTACAGTTCATTAGAATCAGCCACACAATTCACTTTATTAGGTAGGATCAAGCAGTCGACATGCCATCGGCCTCCATACTTGCCAGGCTATCAAAAAAACTGTTCAAAATGGCTGCCAAGCGTGTACCAAAAAATTAGAATGGCAAACATGCTAACTCTAAGCCTGCTTGCATGCGCTACCATTTCATCCCAAGGGTGACGAATGGGTTAATAATCTTTTAATAGCCTTCACCTTTTTAAAATCGGTTTTATTTTTTTAAATTTAAATTATTTAAATTAATTTTTTAATCATGTCAACCTAAGTTTATATCATACTCATCCGAATTATCCTGCCTTGAAATAAATCCACATGGTTCATTCGGAGTAAACATATAAAAACACAATATTATCCACCAATGTAAAAATGGTGAGAGTTCATAAATTTATTTCACTATTTAAAAAAGTTAGGTGAGTTTCAAAGTTGGTGTGTGTTTCTCATTCCAAAACTGAAATAAATATCCATTTTGCTAAGGTTTAGTAGTTTCATAGTAAGGCCATATGTACTTTATTTTCATTATTGCAAACACTCAACATTTATAAATTTATATTTTAATTTTGTGTCTCTTTCACAATGGCACTGGATTATTTAATCTTGCTATATCATTTTACAAAGTACTCATTAGATGGCTTGTTTTCTTTCAAAAAGTAAGTATAAATAAATGACAAAAGCATTTTGAATGTACATTATCAAACACTTTATAATATTGTCATGAAATGTACTTTAAATAATATTAATAGTATGTATGTCAACTTATTTTCCTGTCCATTGGATTATTCATTTTCATAGGCTCTTGCAAATGCTCATCACATTGTATGTGTGAAGCAAATCAAAAATGATTTGAATAATGTTATTTTGATAGCAACATAGTTTTTCATTATTCAGGAACCATGCTTAGTTCTTAAATATTTCTTCTGTCAGTTTAAACAGCATAAAGTTATAAACAAGATCTATTTATTTAAGATTTTTTTCAACTCAGAAATGTTTCTTTCTTTTAAAAAAAACCCCAACTTTAATAACAAAGTGTTGGTAGCTGTTATTTGGTACTAAATTAATGTCTCGTTGTGTTTCAAGCATTCCTTGCCTTTTTTATTTTTTACATTTAGTACTCCTAGAAAACAAACAATTCTATAAGTAAGTTAATAAGTGTGAACTAATATTAGTGTTTATAGATTATTTTTCTTTTTATAATAAAGCACAGGGAAATATTAGTAAGTGGTTAAATGTATAAAATCTTCACTTCATTGAATAAGAATAGATAATTATTTGTCTTATAATAATATTTTTATAATTTAAGAAAACAATATGTAAACACTGAAGCAGAAATATTACAGTATATAATTATGAAAAGTGCTTTAATTAATTTAGAAATATGTAATGTAACCATATCACATCATTTCAGATGTATGTGACAAAGGTGTACTTTTCCTATATTCTGATATGAAATTTATGCTCTACAAGCAGCCAGTAACAAATAACTTTTCTCTTCTACCACTCTGGATGCTGCTATGTCAGCAGCCATTAATTTTGTTATTATTTAGTATGCTTATATGGTTGTATAATGATGAAAATATTCTGTGTATGAATGTTTTTTCTGAGTTCTTGCAAATTGAACATACATATAGGTTCTTTCAATCTTGCAGCTTCTTTATTTTAACCCATATCTCAACATACGGGTAGTGAAAGATACATTAATTTAAAATTTTGCTGGGTACACTCTTTATTGTTTTTTTCTGGGAGGTTAAGTGTACCTCTTATAAGTGCTGGCTTGTATGCATCTGGAACCTGGAACCTTTATGATCTCCTATGCATATCTTGTAAATATTCATGGAAAATTATTTTACACAGAAAAATTCATCCATTGTTTTCTTTCTTGATTTTTAGGTTCTAGCTCGTGATTTTCTGGACAACTACATTTTTTTGGCTGTGGGTCGTGTAGGCAGTACCAGTGAAAACATCACACAGAAAGTTGTTTGGGTTGAAGAGAATGAAAAGAGATCTTTTCTTTTGGATCTTCTTAATGCTTCGGGTAGTGCCATTGTTTAAACCTTTTAGTCTTTTAAGCATTTATACATGTACTCACATGCAGGCACAGTCTTTCTTTTAAAAAAAGGATATATATATATGTGATGAGTTGTACTAAATAACACATTGAGTGCATATTGTGTGTATATTATATATGTATGTATGTTTATGCAGACAAATTATGAATCTGGTATGTATTTTTTTTTTATATTCTAAGCTATTGCTTTGATACTTTTTCTGTAAGTTTAATTAACATTTTATTTGACAAATTATTAATAAGTTAACAACATTTTTTAAAAAAAACATAGTTAATTTTTCTGACATATTTTTGAAGGAAAAATTGCAAATTTAATCTTTAAAATTTGTGAATTTTTGTTGTTGTTTATTTGGTTGTAAAATCAACTTTTGTTGGGAAAATCAGAATTTGCAAGTGGTAAATTGCTTCTTCTGTTTTTAAACAATAAAATGTCCCAATAGCCCTAACAAGTTTCTTATTGATGAATGGGAATATCCAAACATTCCTCCATATATTCTTTCTTTAAAAATCACATCAAACCAATTTATATGACCCTAGATAATGTTTAAGAGATTTAGTTTATGAAAAAAGCATTGATGTGCATGTGTGATATAAATTTAGAAAAAATATTAAATTTTTTTTGAAAATTAATTTAAAGAAAAAGCCACTAGTTGATAGGGTCATAATTTTATATATGGTTTCTTTGTCATTGATCAATACTGCCGACTGATACTGACCCAAAAATTGTTTCAACCTGTTTGGATCAATTTGACTGAGCACCAGGATCATTTATGCACATCATTTGTCACAAAAGAAGAAAATTAAAGTTGCAGGTACGAACATTATTTTGTCTTGTATGATTGTAAATAATCATTTGGAATTTTATTGTTGCTTTTCTTAAACCCAATTAAAGTCTTTAAATTTTAGAAGAAAAATAGATTTTAGTAGAAACATTTTATATATATTATAATTAATAATTTTAATATTTTCTTAAATCATTCTAAACTGTCACTTGGTAGGATAATTCCTAACACTAAAAGTATGTGATGATCATTTACTCTTTTTTCATGTAGTGCAACTACCTAAATTTTATAAATAGAATAGTGTGTGTGCATGATTTAAGAATTTTAAAACAGTATAATATATATGTTTCGTTACAGTTTTTAAATATAGGGCCATCTATATGTATATTGACATGGAGGATTTGACATTTCCTATAATTTTCCTACTAGGGAAGGCGTGTTCTTTGCATGCAGTAAATAAATAAGCATATGCAAATTTAGATATACTGTAGATATCTAAAAATGTTGGCATATAATTTACTTATGAAATGCCTGACAGAGTTTTGACAGTGACCCTTTTATGGTAATTAATTTTGATTTGCTCTGAATATGAGTAAAGGAGAATGATAGTACATCATCATGAAAAAATGCACTCAGTTTGGTGTTGGTGAAATAAACTATTAAATATTGTAATAAAAACGTGCCCCACCACTGCAGTGCTTAATAGTATTTTATAATAATTATTATAATGTTCCTTAAACATTATATGTTTCATTACATTTTTCATTATATTTTAATAGTTATTTGTGTTTTAATGATTGTGTTTGTGTGTGGTTTTTTCCTACTTACTAAATATAGTTTGAAATGGTGGGCATTGGCTAGAAGTATCACTGAACTATTGTTTCCAGGCACTGAAATTATTATAGTCCTGTGTTGTTTATATTTAGAATTGCTTCTTTTTTCTGTTCACTTTGGGAGCTAGAGTGAAGAAACAGTCATGCTTTGTAATCTTATTTAATTGATGCATCATATCACGAGTTGCAGGAAAAACAAATGAATATTTATGTAAGCAAATGTGATATTGGCAGAATATGGACATTTACTGATGATTTTTAGTTTCTTGCCCATGCAACTGCAGTATATATATTCATGAATCAGTTGAATCAGTCTTTGTGGAATTGTGTAACATAAATTTGTTGCAAATTGCAGTGGATGGCCCACATGTTAACTGGAAAGTGCGAAATATGGTTCAAAATGATCTTTAGTTAAATATGCAAAAGAACTGTTCCAGACTGGAAGTTTTGGATTACACATTCACATAATGCTGTATGTGAAAGATGTGTTGCTTCTGAGTGGGATATAGAAAAGTTCTTAAGCAATTTATGTAACTTGTTTCATAATGCCCTTATACTGAATGGGATTTTCTTGAAATCATATTAAGCATATTATTTCCACTGGTGGTCTGTATACACAAGTTGTTAAAATTATGAAACCCACTGAAAGGGCCATGTAACTTAAAACACACATTATAGCATTCTGTACCATAACAAAGTCAAAAAGAATTTTTGAGCCCACCAACAAATCCTTTAAAACATTTTAGTAGTCAATTTAGGATTCTCTTATTTTGGCCAAACTGCACTTTTTTCTCTTAACAGTAGCACATGATAATAAGACACATCCATTTCTGGCTTTACAATCAGACTAACTAGTTTTACCATTCTTTGGTACTGATTTAAATCTTTTAGTTTAAAAAAGAAATTGAAACATTTGTCAGTATAGAAGTAGAAGGCTTTTAACAGTGAACATTACCAAGGAATATGTCTGGATTTGTCTCTGGTTATTGCTGGCTGCATTGCATCAAAAATTTTGAGACCCTGCACCAAAAGCTTGAAAACTACTGTTTCACACTTTATAAATCTAAACTTTCTTCTTGAATATAAACATTTCATTAGCACTAGTAAAAGAAATCTGGATAAATCTTCTTTGCAATATGTTCTTGTGCGACGTCATTCCTGGATTTGACTTTCAGTAAATCCACTGCAGCTGGTTGTCTTTCATTCAGACTTTTTAGATTATGTAAGTATTAAGTTGAAATTTGAATTGTTGGAAGCATAACTGCTTCATGTGTCATACCAGATATTTTATTTGAGTTTCCAGTATGTATTTTAGAAATTTATTAAAAGTTCTTCATTTGCTTGTATTGAGGGATTATGTTTATCTTACTGATGAGCACAGTTTTTGTATTTTTTCTAAAGTAATTATTTATACTGATATATTTGAATTTACCTCATGTTAGCAATAATTTAATTTTTGACATAATAATACATTCTTGAAAATATAAATATTAGTAGTGCACTCTTAATTTTTGTAGGATACTAGAAAAAATAGAAAAATTAATTCTTCAAAATTTAAATTTAAGTTATAAGGCTGGTTTTCTTCTTATTCTCTCCCCCCCGCCACCCCCGATGGACTGACTTCACTTTGCCTAGAGTGTTTAAGGTGGTGCGAGGGTAAAAAAAACTATTTTTAAAAAGTATTAACTCATAGTTGATTTAATTGTTTTGTATTAAGTACTAGAGGTAAATATTTGCTATGGGAAACGATGTGTAAACAAACATCTGCCATATTGAAATTTTAGGAACAAGTTTTCTCAATTGCTATTAAACATTTCTTTTAAATATTTTGCACATAGCTATACTATTGCTATGTCTACATAATTACCATACATGTGCTATATATCTTTGATAGAAATTTAATTATTTTTTTGTAAAAGCAACATATTTTAATCCTAAATTATTTCACGAGATGTCATATTTTCAAATGTATTGTACATATATTAAAATCCAGTGGTAATTATGTGTATTTGATTGAGTTGTTTGACTGTGTAAAGTTTAAGGGAGATCAGCTGAATAGATTTTAAAATATTCAATTCTCAAGTGTAAAAAAATGCAAAAGGAGAAAATCAAAGAAAAGTGGGAACTGATTTCAGAATCTCATTATTTGTATTCAAGCACAATTTTAACCTACCATTTTTACCAGACAACTGTATTTTACACAAGATATTAATAAAAATTGTTTCCAGACAGTAAATTGTGTCACCTTAGTACAATCCAGCACTATAGGCTGGGCTACCCTCCAGCTGATTAAGTTCTTGTCTTTGGGTTCTCGCAGCCCTGACTTTGTCTCTTTGTTTTGTGGCCGTGTCTTTAACATACTTGGTGCTGTTAAGTCTTTTCCTCATTCTTGACTCAAAGCCTAGCCACATATGATGTCCTGTTTGCAAACCAAAGAACCTGGCACTGTCAGCAGCAGCAGCTCCAAAGTTAAACTCCCTCAATGCCGTTATAAACAACATACGCTTTTTTGAGGCAAATTTGTCTTTGTACACCTGGACCAAATCAAGCTATGTAAATTTTCATTTGCATTCTGAGTCTTTCTTGAGCAACACTTACTGAGCAAATGTTCCTCTGTGAGACAGCTGTAAATTGGCAGAATTTGCTCAGCATACGATCTTCAAAGATCATACAATGCCTTTTATTTTCTGACAAATTCAGAGTTCCTTTTACCATCATCCTTATCATAGCAACATGAATGCATCAACATATACAAACCTCAAAATTGTAGCATGATTAACTCGCAACTTGTTAGCAAAAGGAAAAAGAATGTCAAGAATGTCATCCAGTGATTATAGAGAGAATCTCTTTTGTCTGACCCTAAATAGTGACTTGTACGTAAACTCAAAAGCCCCCATACATAATGAAATATGAGAAAATTTTTTTAGTGCTTTCTTTTACGTAATGACTTTGAAAGATGCAATACATGAATTCTTAAAGGAAAATTTTTGCTCATATATTTAAGAAAATATTCAAATAAATTACTTGCCAATCCAAATTTCACTGATAAATGTCCTTTGTTAGCATTAAGTTCCAATCCATACCTCTAAATGAACGTAAAAATATTGGAGATATATTACAATAAACAGTGTAGATACATTAAACTGTACAGAGTAAGCTTTAATATTAAACTCTTCCACCTTGTGGATATGCAAATACTTTGGGAAGCATGCATGAATGAATGTGTGCAAAGGTTAATGGGCTACAATTCATACACAAAATATCTTTAGTACTGAGCTGTCGTGAATTGTATTAGAACTCGGGGTAGAAATAAAACATTAAAAATATGTGCACATTAGGTTAAGTTTGTGATAGTATGAGAGCTAGCTTACATTTGTATCTTCAGTATCTTTCAATTCAATTTTAAATTTCAATGTAATTTCTATACAACAGCAAATTACTCCATCTGACTAGTCCTAGGGCTACATTGATAGAAATCTTTCTATTGAGAAAGATATCACTTTGTCTCCACTAATTGTATAGGCACATTGGCATTGAGGATAAGAAGTTGGCGCAAGAGTTGTAAAATGAAATTGTAAGCAAGCAGTAATTGTCACAAGCAAGCTTTAGTGACTTCTTGGGTCCACTTTTCATGGATGGTCCATTTATGTGCTTATTTTGGCCACTAACGGAGGCTGGCTAAATTGAAGTTGGTCAGGTTATTTTTATACTTGTAACAGTACTTAATAGATTTTTGTTTTGTTTTAGGTCCAGAATCTTTGACCCTTGTCTTTGTGGAAACCAAGAAAGGTGCAGACTCTTTAGAAGAATACCTTGTTCGGGAGGGCTACCCAGCAACCAGTATCCATGGAGACCGATCACAGCGAGAACGCGAGGATGCTTTGCGTGCTTTTAGATGTGGAGAGCGACCTATTCTTGTTGCCACTGCTGTGAGTAATGCTATTTTGAAAATGTGTACATAAGTTATTTGACTGTGAAGACACAATAATTTTTCTATTGTTAAATTTACCATAATTATAATGCTGAAGATAAATTTATGATCATATGAATTTTTTGCATATAATCTTTATTCTTAATCAGTATCTATGCATGATATTGTTAGGTGTTTTCAATATTGCTTTCAATTATTTGGGAATTTTAATAGGTGGCTGCTCGGGGTTTAGACATTCCTAACGTGCGCCATGTAATCAACTTTGATCTTCCCAGTGACATTGAAGAATATGTTCACCGCATTGGTCGCACTGGACGTGTAGGAAATCTGGGTAATTCTCTTTTCTTTTATTTCAGTATAAAAGTCAATAAAATGGAGTTGCAGCTTATGTGCATTTAACTTGTGTAAATTCAGCTATATGCGTTTGGCTAAAGCAAACAGCAACAACAACAAAATAGTGTGAGGCACTTCTGCCTGCCATCCAGTGAGTGGTAAGATGGAAGATATGAATCTGCTGTTTGCTCAGTTGGCCTCAGAATCTTACTGCACTAATTGTGATTCTAGTATTTGAAGAAACATACATATTATTATATTTGTTTGGCCTATGAACACAAGCCAATATATATATTTCATCTGATGTTCACTTGAAGAAACTGTGATCACAAACAATGGAAAACTGATAAGTATTGGACTTATTAGAGACTTATTAGAGACTTATTGAGGATTCTTCATTCACCATATAGGCACTGTACTAATCATAAAAATGTTGATTATACGCAATGTTTACTTTGTATGTTGACATCAGAATATAAGATGTGACATCACATAAGATGCGACTCCACTGTATGCTAAGAGATTTTACTTGAAACTTGGTGGAATGCAGTGATGTTTTTGCCCTAGTGACCTTGTGTGGGTGGTCATCAGGTGATTTTGACCAATTTTACTTTTTATTACTTTAATTATATATTTTTTCATATACATCTGTATTCTGACATAGCTGTACCTTATCTTCAATGTCATACAGGAAGTACCTTCATTGACTGTAGAGTTTAGTAAAAAAAATTTACTTTGGTCTGTATCATGTCTTAAATTTCTTTGTAAACCATTTAACGTTCCTTTTTTTTTTTTAAATTATAGTATATCTATTAAAATTGTTATCACCCATCCAAACCCCCGGCTATTCAACAGATTTTTATTTTTTTTTAATATGAACTTTCTGAAATGGTATTTAAGTTTATTAAAAGTCATTGAAACATCATTAAATTTGAATTGTGATTTATTTATTTTGTGCAAATGAAAATAAAATGCCCTAATAACTTATTTACGTTGTTAAAACAATTGATCTGCTGATTCTTTTCTTTTTGTTTCTGGTTTATTTTACTGTAAGGGGTCCTCATTACCAGAATCTCTTTTAATACAGTTTTCCTCATGTAAGGGACCAATTTTGTACTCTGCCTAAATTTTCTGCATGTTTTTAACCAAGATTTTCCATCAGAAATCAAGTTTGCACTTTGTGTGCACCCACCATTATCTTCCATTCTTTCACACATATCCACATTGCATTTGCTTCCAGACAAGTACACAGTCTGTTTGCAGAATTAATGTTTCTCATTTGTTGTTTTTGTTTTCTTATCGAGTCTTTTGAGTCATTTTTGCTCGTATATTGCTGTTGTTGAAGATATGAATAAAAGAATGACATTTTTAGTATTGTTGTGATTTGAGCTGTGAATGAAGTTTTTGTATTGTGGTTGGAGATGTGAGTAAAAAAATGAAGTTTTTAGTATTTTTATGGTTGGAGGTGTAACAGAGTTTTATGTTGACTTTGATTTTAAGTAATTGAAATTCTTCATTAAGACTTTGCTTTGGATATTTAGATTCATAACATTACAATAGTGCTTACACTAATTGACTAGATGGTTTCAGTGCTATAGTGTTTATCATTATTGAGTGTAACAAATTTTTTAAAATTGTAAATAATTATTAATAAAATACACCATGCAGCTGACTAAATAATAAACAAGTAAAATCAAATATAAATAGGGTAGAATATCAATGTTAATTTTAAAAAATACTCAAGTATATATCCTGATTGGTGTGCTTTAAACTTAATTCAGAATGCAGAGAAGACAGGCAAAAGCAAAAAAAAAAATCTAAATAAACTTGTTAGAATTATGCAAATATCAATAAAACAAAATGTTTATGAACCTTCAACAGATCAGAGTTTTTACAATGCTAGAATGAATAACTCAAACAATTTTTTTGCAACATGTACTTGTTTTAGATGTGGATATTAAATATGCATACTTTTAATTTCTTACTTCAACGTTTGCATGATGGGGATTGGTTGGGTTTTTAATGTGATTTTACACACAAATCAAAGAAAGAGTTTGGGGGTTTTTATATATGCATTATATGAGAGTAGTGAAAACGAATATTAAATACACATTTCCTGTTCCTAACCAGGGATTTATTTATTTTTATTAACTTAAACCAGCATTTGTTTTCTTATTATTTTGAGCTAAATACGATTAAATAGGTCTTTTATTCTCCCCCAAAACATTTTTTGTTGTATCACTTTATGATCTCTTGCTACAGTGCATGCTTGTCAGACCTGCTTTGAGCTTCTATTTAGATCTTGGCTTTATTTTTGTATAAAAAATGTGTTTATAGACTTGCTTTACTGCCATGTTTAGGTCTAGCAACTTCATTCTTCAATGAAAAGAACAAGAATATCACACGTGACATGATGGATTTGTTGGTGGAAGCCAATCAGGAAGTCCCTACCTGGCTAGAGTCTCTTGCCTATGACACAAGACCAATGGGAGGCACAAGTAGAAGAGGCAGTGGAGCAAGAAGGTAAACAAACTGTTTTGTTTTGAGTGACTTGTTTATTATTTTATTTATTTATTGTACAAAAAGTAGAATTGAAAAATGCCTTAATTCTTAATGATTAATAGTATTTTGTTATTTTTAAAACACATTTTTTATTTAAAATTAAAAAAAATAAATTCTAATAATTGGATGTTAATTAGCAATTAAAGTCAGAGTGAGAAGAAATCCACATTAACATTTCTGCAAAAAATTATAGTAATCTTGATGTAGGTTGACCATAAATTAATAATTTAGGACAATGCACCTAACTGGGGTCACACTTCCAGTAGCTCAACAAGCACCCCGTCTCCCCCCCCCCCCCCTCAGTGATGCCTCACTAAATATGGAACAGGATGTAAACAGTACAAACATTACAATTATGAATTTTACTCAAGGTGAAGTTATAAGGGATGACATACTGATATGTGAAAAATTAATGAAGAATTTATATAAAATAAGCACAAATGTACACACATAAACAATCAAATTACAATCCACAATTATACTTTCAAATTGTTAACATCTATCTCGGAGAGATTTAACCTGCCCCCAAAATTTGTCTTCTTACTTCCTAATATTTTCCCCAAGGAAAGTTTATACTTCTTTTATAGTTTTCTCTTGGTCTCTTTTTTTTCTTCTGCTTCACTCGACAGTTTCTTAGAAGAGTTTCTTGTAACCAGAGTATACATATTACAAATGCCTATAGTGCATTATCTTGTTTCACTGCCTGGTGATGCTTCTCTTTTCTGCTGCTACATACACACAGGACGGGCAGTTTACATCATGATTTGTCGTCTACTCTTGGCCATGATTCATGAACCTTTGTCACAGTCCAGCTAAGAAGAAAATACTTAGACTCTAGGCTATATCCAGCAACAGCAATTCCAATCAAATTGAATTTAACAGAACTACAAGAAGAAAATCCCTGCAAGTAACATTGAAGTGATAACTGTTTGCTACAGTTATATTGGTAGTGGTTTTGTGTCGAGGTCAAATCCCTCTAATTTCAATTCCACTAAACTGAAAAAAGAAGCGAAGATGAAAATGTACATGATATGGTATTCTATTGAACATCCTACACAAAATCCTTAACTGTAATTTTTACACAATAACAATGATGTACCTTTCATTTCTGCGTAAACAAAAAGTTAGAAAGAAACACTGTATGGAAGCTCCTGATTTTTCACAAAAATAATTTGCTCTTTTTTTCTTTAAGCTTATTTAGACTTCAGTCACACAGACTTTACAACCTACTTTGACCAGACTCTTTTTCATGTCGAAAGGAGGCTGAATCTGAAGCAAGTGAATTATTTTTCTTCCGTCACTCAAAGTTATTACCTTGGTCACGTAGTGTTTACAACACACCTTGAGTCAAGGTATTCTCTCCTCTACTCATTCACAAACGGAAACACACTACGTTAATCCAGTTCTGACTTCCAAATTCAGATTTTCCCATTGATAAAATCATTGATACAGACTGGGTTTGCCACTACAGGTCATATTCATTTTTAAAAGTTAAAATAATATATTTTAGTTAGCTTCCTGTATCTTAGCTGAAAACATCCGGTCTGTCTCTCCTTGTGACTTGGATGATTTAGCTAAATGTACATGTGTCAATTTTACCTTTTATGCCAATACTCACACACATCTAGAATCAATCCATTTTTTAATTTTTATATTTATTGAAATTTTATGCCCTAGTCTCAGGAGAGACTGACAGTTGTTATGTAAGATTGCTTAATCTTTAATTTGAAAAATATACAGTAGTTCATAGTAATAAATGCATGTATACGCACACAAACATGCATGCACACGAGCGCATACAGAGAAAGAGAGGTACAGATAGTCTTAAAGCAAATGTGAAAGAAAGCTTTTTGATATTTTATTAGCAATCTTTCAGTGCCTTTGAGTGATTTATTTAGTTGCACATATGCACATATAGAAAGAGGTACAGATATTCTTGTGAAATAAATAAATGTGAAAGAAAGCTTTTTGACATTTTATTAATGTTTTCTCAGTACCTTTTAAATCCAGTGATTTATTTAGCTGCAGACCTGTTGAATTCACAAATTTTTATTGTAAAAAATCACACGCAATATTGTAGTAGGTTTTTTTCACACCTCACACATTTTTGTGGAAAAGGTTGATAGTTATTCAGATTTGCTCATAAAATAGAAATAATAAAATTTTAAAGAGACTTTTATCTAGAAGTACATGGGTACTTCGAATTATTATTATATATTATAGGACAAGATAAGTTATTGAGGTGAGGAAAAATATTTTTTTGCAGGTTTGGTACTGGTGGTTCAGGATTTGGTGGACGTGATTATCGCCAAAACAAAGGACCTCCGAATAAGAACTTTGGTGGGGGCAGTGGCAGTGGCTATGGAAATCAACCTAGTTATGGTCACTACAATCAGCAGTACTCTCAGTATGGTGGGAACTATGGAGGCAGCTATAATAGCGGTGCTCAGAATGATTGGTGGGGAAACTGAGTATATAGGTATGAACAAAATAAATTTTTGTAAAGTTTTGGTCTCTTTATTGGTGAAGGTATTTTAATGCACAAAAATTACTATTATTTAAATTTTTCAGAATTGTTTCCATTCAACTGTCATTTTAAACAAAACGAAACTTTGTGTCATTTTTACTTGGTATGATTATGAGCTTGTATTTATAAGTTTTGAGATTTTTACACTTTTGCATACTTATCTTCTTTTGCAGAAAATATATGTTTTCTTATTAAAAATTGTGGGTTTTTTTGTGCAAATACAATTGTTTTTCCAACCTACCTGTTTTTAAAAAAAGCATTTCTTTTGCATAATATTCCCAATAATAGTCCTCTTTGCATCACCATACCCGCCTTTTTTTAAAACTAAATCATTGTGTTTATATAGAGTTAAAGTGCATTACCTCCCGTATTCAAACGTTTGCTGCATATTTCTTAACATCTCATGCACATGGTTTGAGAAACCTTGACCCACAACAAGTGTTTGGATGGTATAAGTCACGCAGTACAAAAGTGAAAATCACACTTTGATTGGTTAAAACAGCAGTTGCTATGGATTACATATAAAATCCGGGCATTTTCAAAATGGCCGCCAATGATTTTTTAGTGACCTCGTGCTCGGTAGTAATCAGACAAAATTAGTTTCTATAAGCAGTTAACAGTGTCGTTATGGAAAAAGAAATTGTCCAAAGCTGTAAAGGCTCGATGGGAAAAGCAGAAAGCAACGCAGGACATTCATAGATGTCCTAGCAGTGCCACGCTGTCTGCTTGCAGACGACATAACTGAATTTACATGCTGAGACTCTCACCCGCTTACCTAAAACAAATGAAGTTTCATAGCTGCAGATAGTGTACAAACTTCATATTTTGATGATATCTCTTCAGCCACCTCCCAACCATCGCCTTCTAGAGGAACAATGCAGGATGTTTATTTTGCTCTTAGCACTACCACACTCATTCTCACAGCTCATCCTTCAAATTCACATTGGTTCCAATGATCACCTCCCACCCACCTACTTCCATAAGAAAACAAACTTTGCTGCTGGTGTTGTAGAACAGCCCGATTTTCCTGCTCTATCTTTTAGAAGTGCAGTGCCAGATATTTCTAGTAAATTGCAGTCGGTACAAGCGATCACCTCCCACCCCACCTACTTCCACAAGAAAACAAACTTTGATTGTTGCTGGCAATTTAGAATTACATGATTTGCCTGCTCTACCTTTGGTCAACTCCAGTCCATCTACTTCTAGAAGTGCTGTACAGGGTATTTATAATGTTCCTATTGCTATCATGCTGATTGCTGCTGCTGTTGATGCCCCCTCACTACCCTCCATCCGACTACTTCCAGGCGGAAACTAACTTTGCTTCAGCCGAAATTAGCAGTCGTTGATACTGCTTCAGAAGAGAATATCAGGTGCATCATTGAGTTATATAATTTGAATGCTTTGTTTTCATCGGCTGCTTGCTCTGAATGCAAAAGTGTTGGAAGTTTGAAAGTGTGTTTGGGAGAGAATATGGGCTGGGCTGCATGAATCTAAAGTTGGCTTATTACTTTCTTTTGAAGTTGCCAGTGAGCTCGTGCCAATATATAGAAGAATGTCTGACCCCAATCTCCTGCAGAGTGCAGCATGGCAGAACTCGAAATGCAGATGAGTGCTTAAACTCTTTGAATTGGTCTAGGTGTCCCAAAGACAGTTCATGTAGGAGCACAATGTATTCGTGCAGCGGCCGCCAGTGCATTTCTCATTTCAATCTAGACTGCACATTTATCCCAAGTGATGAAACACTTGGATTGACACCTACTGTTGCACTCCAAGCATGCCAGGAGGTACAAAACAGCAGAAGATGCAAGCAAGCAGAATATTTAGCCAAGCCAGAGACTAAGCAACGTTGCATAGAAAAGAAAATGTCAAAGGAGCAGACTTGTGCAGTGGAGAAGGCAGTACCTATGGCTCAGGATTATTAGGGGACTAAATGATTGTTAGGAACTCATTTTGCTATGGATAAGGCAAAGTTAGTTTTAAAAAAAGTAAATATTGAATGTAAAATTAATGTTTTACAGTCTTTATTATACTTTAAATGAGTTTTTCTCAAAACTTTGTTTTTCTGTCCATGCCACTTGCTTGCAGACCTGGATGACCAAACCTAGTAAACACAAATAAAACTTTGCATAATTGTTCCCTATATACAAGTGCACAAAATCAAATATGGAACTGCATGCATTATTTTTTTTTTGTACAATTTTTTTTAACTTTGATATTTTACATTCAATTTAAGATTTTTGATGGGTATGTCAATAAGAAAATTGTAACTTTTTTCCTATTTAAAATTTCTTTAGACGCATCCTTCCCTTTTTTAATCTTGCATCAAGGATAATAAAAATTTATTAAAAAAATTTTCAGACATTTGCAAGTGTTTTAACTATTCAATTATAAAAACGTATTTTGAGTACTAAAAATTTAATTAAAAAGAAATGTGCATGATATTTCAAATCTAACAACAAATTATTCTTATCTAAATCAAAGACAATGTGTACCAAATTTGAAGGCAAAGAATGAGAGAAAAAATGTTTGTTCTTGTAGTAATGTGGCCAAAAATGTCAAATAAGCTGAAGACTTATGCAGCAGTACTTATGGCAGTACTTAGGCTCAGGATTATTAGGAGGACTAAATGATTCTTAGGAACTCATTGTGCTGTGGATAAGGCATAGTTATTTTGAAAAAAAGTAAATATTGAACACAAATTCCATGTTTTTCAGTCTTTATTATTCTTTAAATGTGTTTTTCAGTCTGTGCCACTTGCTTGCAGACCTGGATTACCAAACCTAGTAAACACATATAAATGAAACTTGGCATATTTGTTCCCTATATATATATGCACAAAATCAAGGATGGATTAAAGCCTGCATACATTATTTTTTTTTACAATTTTTTAACTTTGACATTTTACATTCAATTTAAGATTTTTGACGGGTATGTCATTTAAAAAATTGTAACTTTTTTCCTATTTAAAATTTCTTTAAATGCATCTTTCACTTTTTAATCTTGCATCAAGGATGTTATTTAAAATATTTTTCAGACATTTGCAAGTGTTTGAACTATTCAATTAAAAAAAATGTATTTTGGGTATTTAAAAAAGTCTAAAAATGCAATTTAAAAAAAACTAAGCATGATATTCCAAATCTAACGAAAGATTATTCTTATCTAAATCAAATACAATATATGTGTACCAAATTTAAGGCTGTAGCACGAAAATTTTTTTATGTTCTTTGCGTGTAGTAATGTGGCCTTAATGTGTTGGGGATGGGGCATGCAGCATTGAGAACATTTTCTGCTATGCTCAAACTGCTGTCAGTGCATTCTAAATCTTACACTAGGCTTTCAGAGAAAGTTTCATTAACAAACATTGTAGTTGCCGAAACTATTCTATCAGCAGAAAGAAGCATAAGTCAACATAAATGATGATCATGATAAGAGTCCTGTTAGTGATCAAAGTGATGATAGTGATTTAAACAGTACTGATGATGACATTAGTGATACAGAGATTGTTGACAGTGGTGGTAATATTAAAGATTGTGAAACTGTTGCTTCTGCTGATAATAAGGACAAAGCTTACCCACTTGATGTTATGGTTTCCATTAATGGAACTTTGGATGTGACACCTATTGTACTTCAAGCATACCATAAGGTCAGAACAGCAGAAGATGCAAGCAAGCAGAATATTTAACCAAGCCAGAGACTAAGCGACATCGCAGAGAAAAGAAAATGTCAAAGAAGCTGAAGACTTGTGCAGTGGAGAAGCCATATCTGTGGCTCAAAATTATTAGAGGGACTAAATGATTGTTAGGAATTTGTTGTGCTGTGGATAAGGCATAGTTATTTTAAAAAAAAAAGTAAATATTGAAAACAAATTCCATGTTTTACATTATAGACTTATTATACTTTAAATGCTTGTAGACCTGGATCTCCAAATCTAGTAAATCCACATAGTTGAAACTTGGTATATTTGTTCCTTATATACATGTGCACAAAATCAAGGATGGATTAAAGCCTGCATGCCATATGTGTTTTTTTTTTTTAATTAATTTATTTATTTATTTTTTTACATTTTTTTTTTTTACTTTGATATTTTGCAGTCACTTTAATATTTTTGATGAGCATGTCATTAAAAAAATTGTAACTTTTTTCTTATTTAAAATTTCTTTAAACACATCATTCGCCTTTTAAAACTTGCATCGAGGATAATAAAAGTTTTATTTAAAAAATTTTCTGACATGCAAGTGTTTGAACTTTTAGATAAGAATAATCTTTTGTTAGAATTGAAATATCATGCTTAGTTGTTTTTCTAAATTAAATTTTTAGATTTAAAAAAAATATCCAAAATGTTTGTTTAAAAAAAGTATAATTCAGCAATGTGTGTACCAAATTTGAAGGCTGTAGCATGAAAATTTGTTGTTGTTCTTTGCATGTAGTAATCAGATAATTCTATATATTTTTACTAGAATTTACCTTAATACTGTTTTATTTAAAAATTGTTTATACTTTGTAGATGGGGAATCAGCCTGTTATCTGGCCTTGAGCAAAACACAACCTTGTGTCCATCATGTAAGGAGACGTCTCCAGAACTGAGGCAAAGAAGGGATCGTGTTTTAATTTAATCGCCCTCTTTGTGGTGGTTTTTTTTTCCTGATGGATTTTGTTTATTTCTCTTGCTTTTATTTCTTTGTCTATGTGGATAGAGCCTTTAATGGGTTCGAACCAGTTACATTGTTTGAAGCTTTGTTCAAACTCGAAAGACAGTTTGCTTCTGAGCTCACCGTCACACATACAGAAATTAAAGAAACTGTGTACTCTATTTTTCAAAAGATATGAGCTATGATAATGGTTGTCAGATTATATCGCGACTTGTCTTGATGCGAAACAAAAAAAAAATGTTATTCCCAGCACTATTCTTTTTTTAATGGTACAAGCCCTAGTAAATATATTAATGAAACTTAATGTATATAAGCATAAACTGTATATAAGTGATAAACAGTCACTAAACATTAAGAGCTAACAAAGACAATTTGTCTTGCTTGATATGATGAATTTTAACAATAATGATCCAAAGAAGGATTCTGTGCCTTCCTTCTTAGAGTTTTAGTGTCAGTTTTTGGCACTATAAATAAAAGCATTTCATCATTTTAAAGAAATTGTTTTGTTTATTTCTTTAAGCTGCACATGAAAAAGTTGCCCAGCCTCAGGTCCTGATGTATGTCTGGACTTGAGCTTGGCGTAATCTGTTATCACAAAATGTGTAGCTTGTTAGAAAAAGATGAGTTTTCTTTCAGTGTTGATTTTGTTGTCATTGACATTCAGTTTTGCCTCATTTATACTTAATACTAATTTGATTAAAAATATAGTATTAATTACAGAAAAAAGTGACCTTGAAAATAGGAGATGCTAACCAAGGACATTATTTTTAACTTGGCATGTCTTGGGGTTATCATAATACAGAGCAGGCGTGTATATGTGCCGATAAAGTTGGTATGGGTTTGCCTATTATTGCCATCTCTGTTATCTACAGAGATTTATGTTAATGATTTGTAGCATTCCTGGAAGGCAGCAGTTTTTGTATTGTCTTTCATGTTTGCCAGAATTGAAACTTTATAGCAGCATGGGTTGCTGAGAGATTCTTATTTGCCTCTTGATGCCTTGCTTGGTTAAGTGATCATATAAAGTAACTTTTGTATTATTAATATTATTATCTCACATTTATGTGAGTTACCACATATATTCATATTTCTCTCACTGTTATTAAAGAAAGGTATTGCATTTTTACTCTCAAATCAAGCAGTATAATATGCTAAAAATATACCCTAATGCTAGCATTTTTTTTTTAATTACAGAGATTAGAAAGCAGTCCAGATATGTCTGGTCAAACATGAAAGTTTAATGCACTTAGTCTACTTTTTATTTTTGATAAATACAAAAATAGTTTTATATAGTCAGAGTTCATTATTCAAAAAGAAAATTGGTTTGAGTAGATTTTGTTTTACATACAATTTTTGAAGTGAGGGGTATGTTTTTTTTTTTTTTTTTACATATTGGTATATTCTGATTAAAGTGTGCTAAAAGTTACTTGTATTCTTTGCAGCATTTGCTTAGCAGGAATGTTTGTAAAGGTGCATTATAGGTTTGGGAAATATGTGTTAGTATATATATTTTTTTAATTTTGTTTTAATGAAGACCCAGCATCATGATGGTAATTTTTGAATGATTAATACTCAGAATTTGAGTTGGTCATGCACTTTTTAAAATAGTTACTGTAGAACTTTTACAAACATTATTTTGATAAGCTGTTATATGTAATTGCCCATCCACTTGGACATTGTTGTTTCACAACTTCAGGCTCTCATATGTTGAAAAGAGATCTGAATGTTATTCACACAATTATCTCTGAATTTTTATTTATGCAATGTCTAATTTATTATAAATCCTCCCTTCTCCGGCCCCTTCAATCTCATTATAGTTAATATTACCCACTAACCTATCATCCATCTATGTGCTCCACATTAATCATTTACTCATCTCTCTCTTTCTCTTATCAGATGGATGTAAAATAAGACCATTTCAAGAAATTGTAAAGCAGTCAAAATTTATTTTTACTCTTTTCCTCTTCCTCCCACCCCCCAGTGATTTTATATAATTGGTGAAGTATTTACTTTCAGAGACTATTAAGTGGTCTTTTCTCTTGAGGCTTGACAACACTGTATTACACAGATTTCAAAATTTCTTGACAGATTACATACACTGTTAAATATTAACAACACGCAAGTCATTCTTCATTCTTACATTATACACTTTAGTCAAGCCAGGTGTTCATTATATTATGATAACATCAGTTTCTTAAATATAATACTCTGGAGTTAAATTCTGAACTAAACAGTACAAAGAAAATATTTTCTGTATTACATATATCACAGATGATATAATTTACTTTTAAAAAATATTAATTACCCACCGAAAGCTTAAATATATGTTTTTTTAAAATGTTAAATTTGAATGACATCATTAACTTGCGAGTTGTAAAGTTCTTGTGTTAAGGCTAATGATGAAGCGCAGGATAACAATTTTGCAGCAGTATTTCGTAAAAGAAATAAACATATATATATATATATACACACAATATTGCTTGTCATGAACAAATCAGTATTGAGTTCTGTCATGAATTTGAGAAATTTACTAAAGTTTGACAATTATGAGAGAGTTTACTGTCTAGTCTCGATCTTGCACTTTAGAGATTGCGAGTGGAGTTGGAAGTTGTGTAAGTAAAAGTCCAGTGGATGGTATATTGCAGTCATGTTTGTAGCATAAGGCACTGACAGACAGGTCGCGAGAGACTCTGACAAAATATAAATAAATGAAAAACTTATGAAAAGCATGTTTGTGTGCATGTGATTATTATTTTTTTGTTGTTATGGAATGCTAGGGTTTTTTCTTTTTCTTGACTTCTCTTTGAGGTTGCATTAAGAGAAGTGTCAAGAAGTCTCATACTATGAAAGAGGCATACTCTTTGAAGTTGATGATTTAAAAAAATACATGTGTATACAAATATTAGCGAGTATTGAACAATGCTTATGCAAGATGGGATATGTTACATTATTTTGAATGTTCCATCTTTTCTGGTTCCAATCCTTACCTGGTGTTTGATTGTATACTATTTTGTCAATATGTTGTGGTTTATTATTTTCTTTTACGTTTTGGAAGTTTTTAATCAATCCTAACAGCTGGAATTCACTATGTAGTGTCGTATTTTTGTCAGGATGCCGTCCTGATTTAGATTATGAAATGTTTCTATTTTCTTTCAAATACTTTAATTTGGGGTGGGGTGGGGTAGATGTGTGTGCGTGGGGATGATTTGCATTTTTTCCCCCCTGTTTAAAGGGTTGGGGGTGGGAAGGAGAGCTCATGGAAAATATATGCATTAAAATTTGTACCCCTTTTTAAAGAAATTAAATTTTTGTTTTGGGAGAAATAACTTGTGTAGCTGAGGGGATATTTTGTTTATTTTTTATTTTTTAATCAGATATCTGATGAGTTTAGTGCCATGACTGTCCTGTGATCTGAGAGATTCAAATAGATACAGGTGTTTTATAATGATGAATAGAAATGGTATTCCATTTGTGGTTAGTAACACTGTCCAGTGTTATTTACAATGCTGTCCATTGTTATGGTATTCATTCACTGTTTTGTATTTATTATAGCTTTTATTTTGTTAAAAACAAAACTACCACACAACATGAAATCATTAATTGTACACTTGGCTTCTTCAGGTTTTTTCCCCCTTGTTTTGTTTTCTTTTTGAAATTATGATAAGAAGAAATTATTATTTACCAAAACTTTAAAATATCTGACATCTTTCGAATTAATTGATCAGATCTTTATTGTACATTTATGTAGCATTATAACAATAAATGGATTTCTAAGTCTGTGTCACATTCAGAGTAAAAATTTTGGGATTTTATTTGATCTTTTATATGTGCATGAAATTTTCTTGTAAAATTTTTTGCTCAGTTTTCCTATTTGTTGAGTATGTCAACAATTCTTTGATTCACTTTATAAAAGAAATATGTACTAAGATTCGCACTTGAACTTATTTCCATATGAAGTAAACACCTTATACATATTACATAACAGTGTGAAATTTTAAGAAAATGTTCCGAAACTTGGGGTGTTTTTTTTCAAAGTGTAAAATTATATTGTGATATCTTTAGCTGAGGAAAGAACAAGTGTTACACTTTATGGAATATTTTTGCAAACTTCATAAATTTTTAATTTCCTCTTGTTGTCCTTAATTCTAAAGGATGATAATTTTAAAATTACTTTCTTGTTTAAGAAGTTTATGTGCCAACAGTTTACTTGACAGTTCCCAGTTAAATTCTCATGAGAGGCCTTTAATTTCAATATTCCTCATTTACTGAATTTTGTGGATATATCCTGTACTCTGAGAATTTAATTTTCTTCATTTTATGAAGGATTGAGAATTATATATTTTTTCATGAGCATCTCAAATTTTTCTGAGATTTCCTATAAAATATTCATACACACAGCATCTATTTACTTGGAACCTATGAATCCTGTCTTTGATAATTGTGTGGTCTTAACTGACTCGTTTGTAACGGGGCAACATCTGTATAAAATATTAACATTGTTTGACTTCATAGGATATCATGTTAACTATTTCTGTTTGTCCTTTTTAGAAATAGGATTGTTAGCCTTGTTTTCATTTTTTCCCCTTCATATTCATCCATATGGTTTTGAGATTAGTATTTGAAACTGTTTTATAAGATCTCTAATATATAAAGTCATTTGAAAAGAAAATGGTAAAAGACTTGCAACAATTCCGTTGATCCTTTGAAACAGCTTTGCTTAAAGAATGTATTAATTTATTTTATTTTGTTGTTTTTTTTATTAGTTTGTTGTTTTAAAAAAATAATTTATTTATATTTTTTTTGTCTGTTGAACATTATGACATTCTTGGTCACTTTTCATTATATATGCATTATTGTTTGAATTGAATGCATCAAAATGCAAATAATTATCAAAACATTGATCTGAAAGTGGCAATCCACAAATAACTATATTAACTATATAAGTATTGCTCAGTTTATTCATTTTGAAGCATTCCCATGTTTCTGCATAAAGAGAAATTGACATAAAAATCAAAAGAAATATTAGATATTTGTAAATTGAAGATGTCTTCGGTCAGATTATTTTGTGCTATCAAGTTATTATCATACTGGTATATGGATACATTTTCAAACAGAACTTGTATAGGCAGTGTAAGTCACAGTCAATAATAGCTGAAATAACCAGTTAAGATGAGTTCAGTGGTGCAAATTGAATTATATTCCTTAATAAATAGCATTAAAATAAAAGCATAAACTAAATTATTTTAAATTGAGCAATACCTGTACACAGATGTTATGACAAATGAGTAGTTTTCACAAACCAATTATCATTATAATGGGTTTTTTTATTCTGCATTGATTACTTGTACCCATCATAACTATTAAAATCTACAACCGTACACCCATATTTGTGCTATGGTTTAAAAATGTGTAAATTTTATATTCACCATCACTACATTTCCTTTTCTCTTGATCTATTTTTACCTTATTTTGGGGGGGGGATGTAATTTGGCAGCAATAGAAATAATACATTAATTTAAATTAACTGATTTTTTTGTGTGTGTGACATGTTTAAGGAAATATTAATGAAACTCTTTGTCATTAGAAAACTTTAAATATTTTTTACAGATAAGTAATGTGAGGAGTGCGGCCTCGGTTATCTGACACTTGATTGTTCAACTCCCTATTTTCAGTTGTTAGTTATTGGTTTCTATTATCAAAAGTTTGTTTAGTGAGATTTCCATTGTATGGACAGCCATCTTGCCACTGTCTAATAAGTAATATATAGTGTAAATTGTTCATTATTTATAATAATAGTTTTCATGTTTATCCACTTTGTTAAGCATAATTTTTTTTTAAAGTTTACTATTAAATATGCTTAAAAATGAAAGGTAGGCAGATAAAAACTTAATTTATTAAATTAATTTGAAATATGCAGTGTTGCTTTTATCTATGGATGCATAATTTACAATGTCCATTAAAGTGTACACTTTATGATTTATTGAAATAAATATTTACATCTTAATTATATTCATTTTTCTAAGGCAATAATCAAAGTGTCGATTTTGATTCATTTTTACAGGTAATTATTGGGAGTGTTGTTCAGAGTTGCTCCTTTGTTTCATCTGAACAATTCATTAGCCATACTTTTGTGTTTCTTTGATATTGTTATAGTGTTATAGTTAAGTGGAGAAGAGTATAGGATTCACAGAAAGTGTTGTTTCGATAACCTTGAACTACTAACCTTTTTCTTTTACCAGAATATATCTATGACTTCTATTTGTTTCTCATATTTATGATTACATTTCCTCTCCTTCATTTGTTTGAGTTAACCTGATTCAAGTTCACCTTAATGGTCAGATAACCGAGGTTTCATTATGCTTGCTTTTTTTTTGTTGTGAATGTGAGAATCTGATTTGCCTAAACTAGTCCTAAGTGGCAAGTGAATGTAACTTGTAAATTAATTTGTTGCATAGATTATAAATTATTACCGCCAAGTGGATTAATGCTATCATAACTATTTCATTATTGTATGCTGGTCTGTGTCACTTATTTTATTAGTCATATATCGAGACCTCTCTACCTTTATTGTGGATTCATATATAATTCTGTACTTTATGCATTATTGTCATATTATGGCCCCTTAAGATTTGTTAGTATTAGTTCTTAAAAGATTTTAAAATATTAATCAGCATTAAGTTAGGATATTAGTTATGTGCTTATTGTGCTACTAAAACAATGTTAAGATGCATGTTCTTTTTAAAAAATCTTGATAGATGAATATAATCCATGATCTTGACCTTGCTGAATAAAGACATACTTGTAAAGTTTTTCAGCAGTAAGTTTTAAAAAATGTTATTATTTAGAATCAGCAATTTTAGTTGGGTTGTTTTGTTGGCAACAGTATTGCCGGCATGTTTTATAACTTTAGGAACCTCATTGTGAAGCATGGGTTATCTGTTTAGACTAATGGGGTGTAAAAATAAATTAATTGCACTGTTTGAACTAGTTTTGGCAATAAAGCCAAAGTACAGTCAATATACATTATCCCCCAGTTGCTGATCTTTAAAAAGAATTATTTTACAACTGGTTATCATGTATGCCTTTATATGGAAGACTTGATTTAAATAAATCTTGTGAGAAATTACTGAAGATAACAAAGATTTCTTATAATTTGAGGGACCATGTTGGTTATGTTGCATCAATATCATCATCCTCAATTCTCTGCTTTATCATTTAATTTATTTGCATTTGAAACAGCTAGAAAAGATTTCATTCATGACTGAATTTATTAATTACAGTCAAATCAAAAAGATAGAGAGATGAAAGTGAGGAGTGAAGGCCTTAATTTTTTGGTTGGGTTTTTGGTTTTTTTAATTGATTGGTTTTCTAAAAACATTAGGGGAGGAGCTTAAGAAATATTTTCTTAAGAGATACGTTTGTTTTTGAGAAGTTTTGAAAATTTAGAATGTCTTGTGAGTAGTTCTTATTTATATCAATACCATAATTTAACAGAGGTGTATCCAAATTTATTTTGGAGTAAAATGATCAGTAATTCTATCAATTTAAAAAGAAAACTCAGGGCTAATATACGATCATAATAAATAAAGACAATTTAAACCTTAAATTTGTTTTAAATGCTTTTTAAGCATCTTTGGAGCATTAATGAAGGATTTACCCCTTTTTTTTTCCTCTTAAGCTAGTGAAATGTGTGTAAAATAAATTAGTTTTCTATTCATGTGCATAATGTGCTTGTTTAACTGTGGAAATTATAAAGATACAGGAGTGCAATGTTTAGAAAACGTATATTCACTTTTTGCACAAGGACTAAAGTGTAATTTAGTCTTACTGAGGTATTGTGTATCATGTATCAGCATTCAGAATAATGATCAAACTTTATATTATTCACAACATTTGTTGTATACACTGTTTTTATAGTTTGTAAATGTTAACTACAAGTATTGCTTAGTTTTCTTGTCCCCAGTTGTTTAAAGTTTAACTTAGTGGCATGCTCATTTTATTCTCTGATGTTATCCGGTGTTATAAATATAATCCTTGACATAATGATGTTGCTTGAAGAGTTTTTTAAAATGAAAGCAAACTGTATTTCTAGGATAAGCACACTACGAGAGATTTAAAAGAATGGTGCAAATTCAAAACTGATAAATGTTTTTCTATCAGTTGTAGGGTACAAGGATATATTGAATATGAGTTAATTTTTCCTTTGTAATTTGAAAAAAAAATCTGAATGTAGAGAGTAACCACATGTGGTATCAAATTTCATTTGTGTTCAGTTTAATACAATAAAATTGTCCTGAAGTAGCAGTATCCTATTTGACTCCATCAGAATTTTAAAATAGAAAGAATATAGTTACAGTTTTTGTTTTATCAGTCTTTGTTCACAACAATAAAGTAAATCCATTTTTAAAAAAGTTCTCTAGCATTATGTGTATACTAACTACACTATGAGCTGCCTAAACAAAATTGTTTCTGATAGTCTTCAAGTTGTGGGATAGAGGTGCTTATTTTGAATTGTGGAAAAGAATCATATAACTTAAAATATTTGTGATGAAGATCTCTACATTTTAAGAATGTATATTTTGTAAACATTTTGACAATTATGAATTCATGCAGTTTATTCATCTTTCATTGTGATAATATATCCAGTTCATGCTTTTTACAGGGATGTTGATTTTTCCCCTTTGTTTCAGCAGGTGCTATATCAGATTTTTTAATAACTTGGAAAGAATTTAACTACACTTCAGCTGTAGACAGATAAATAGATCTTTTGGATTTTATGTTTGAACACACACATTGGATTTATTAATCCTAGTTTCCTACTTTTTTAAATCCAGGCTTTAAAAAAAAAATCATTAGAATGTGATTAGAAGTATAAAACTTATATTTTGGGTAGAAATTAAAACATTTTCTCAAGATATAAACCTGCAAAACAAATTGTGGTAAAATACTTCATTCCTTGCCATTTTATAAAAACATTTGTAACGACAAATTTTCATTGCGGTCAGTGTTGGAGTTGTCTACTTTGTCCTGTATTATTGGTTGCATCATAAGGGTGCATTGTCATTGAATAAGAATTGGGACTGACAAGTACCAAGTGCTAAATACAAGAAAGTGTAATGTGTTCTGTTTCAGTATATCTGTAAAGATTTTTTTTTTTTTTAATTTAAAATTAAAATCTGTGTGGATCTCTTAAGCACAAAATCACAAGGAAATGTTGGTACATTGTCTACATTTTTTTTTTTTTTAATATATATAATTTTTTTCTCTCTTCTTGTCCATGAGCCAAAAGTTACCAAGTGCACAGAAGTATGGCATATACAAAATATTCAAAGAAATCATATAGCAGTAGTATTCAGATGTAAATGTAAGGGACGGCATAATTTTTTTAAAAACATTTGGTTGTAATTTTTTTTCCAAAGAAAAAAACAAATTTTGACTGAATTCATGTGGTCTTTACAAAAATATAAGAAGTAAATGTCACCCATTATATATTCCAGGGTATCTTACATTTTTTGGTTGTTTTTTTTAAAGGTTGTTTTAGAAGTGAGAAATCTTAAATATATTTATCACCAGTCTTATATTAAGTTAACCAAAATTGTCACCTTTGCTAATAGGCTGTATGAAAAATGCCATAATGTAGTTATTTGGTTAAATTCTTTCCGCAACAGCATTTAACTGTTCAGTAGTCATTTACTATTACAAACCTCTTAAAAGTTTTGATCCTGTTATATAGACCACATGATACCCTCAGTACAATGTCAACTGTTACCAAAAAAAATTCTCTAATAAAAATTTTAAAAATTGACAGTGCTATTTGTCTTTCTTTTGTTAATTCTTTTATAATTTTATGTGTTACTGATTTTAAAGAGTGATGTTTTTAATTATAATTTCTAGTTTTCTCTGATTCTCATCTGGCTTAGGAACAATTAAAAAGTGCTAAGAAAAAATTACTGGTGTGATTCTCTTACAACCACAGTCAACTAAATTAATTTGCATGGTACCAATTCTCTCCACCACCACCACCACCACCACCACCATACACACATCTAATGGCAGGCAAAAGGAGAAGTTTTATTTAGTATATACTAAAGGCTGGCACTTTACAACAACAATAAAAATTGCTGCTAATAATTAATAACTAATCATATGTTTTGTACCCCTCAATTATAACTGAAGTTTCGTTACCTTAAATTTCATCCAATTTAAAAGTTATTCAGTCCTGTGAGTTTTTTCCCTATCATACAACAGATGAGCACATGAGGAATACATTTATCAAGTAGTTCTAAGGGTATTTGAGTATAGGTCCATGTAACTCTCGGGAGATGAATGATGATAAACTTAGTTGATTGCTCCTTAAATGAGAGTGATAATGCTTTTACATTTTGAAAAACAAAATTTTTTTATCAGTAGCATTGACATTTGTTATTTTTTGCAAACAAGGATGGTACTATTTATAGTTTACTTGAGGATCTTTGCATTAAAGTGTTTTTTTAATGCTGATATTTGTTTTCATTCATCTTATCAGTCTTGAATGATTGTTAACAAGGCTACACTTTTTTTACTTATATTTTAATAACCCCTTTAGTATACCAGGCTTTTAAAAATCACTTAGAACTATTTCTTGAGGTTGTCACTTTTTATTCATACCAACAGCATCTGCCTAAAACAGTATTCACATTATAGGAGTAATTAACAAAATTATATTCAACAAGTATGTCAGCATTGCATCCCTTTGTGGCTGTTTATGAAATACATAGTATATTAATACTGATGGACAACATGAGTATGTGCAAGGCAACAAAGGCAGATAATTAACTAAGCGTTTGTAGATAATGACCACATATAACACTAGGAGTTATTCAATAACAATCACTTTCTAACATTTCTGAGTCTTAGGGTTTGGTTTTAATTCAAAATTGCCAATCTGGTTGACCCACCTTGAACCCATTCACTGACAGGTAAATTTTGCATTGGCATGCATTACTCACAATGCAACAATATTATAGCAAAAATTTGCAACAAGCTGTTAGCAATTTAAATGCTACAAGAAAATTACATTTTAAATGCAAGAAGACTAGCAAATTGTAGGAAGTTGTTATTTTATTAAATACAAAAAGTGCAACACTAGCAAATTTAATACAACAAATTAGCAAATTAAATGCAACAAAAGCCAGATAAATGTTCACAAGACATAACAAATTAAATGCAACAACATCCAGATACATGTTAACAAGACAGTAACAAATTAGATGCAGCAGGACAATACTAAAAATTCAAAAATTAGACAAATCAAAAAGACAGCAAATTAAGTGTAACAAGACAGCAAATTAAACTGCAAAATATAAGATGCGAGTTGTTTGAAAGAAAGAAGATATTAATTATACACAACAAAACACTAATGGCAAATTAAATGCAACAACTAATTAAATACATTTCAAATTTAATGCAACAAAACCTTAACAGCATATTAAATGCAATAAGACCAAATTAAGTGTAGCACGCCATGAAAAAATTAAATAAGACATTATCAGACTAAGCTGCAACAAGGCACTAGCAAACTAAACAGCAAATTCAAATTAATGCAGCAAGACAGCAAATTAAACATACCTCTTGAAGAGAAAAATAAAGCTGTGGTTTAGTAAAAAAATTGAAATACTGGAAAGCTATTTTCTTCTATTCATTTCATTAAATGTTCTTGTAATTATAATTCCTTATTAGTGTCAGTTATGTAATGTTTATTTGTTGGTGTATGATCTGATGTTAATGTTGGTGCAGTTCACCCTAAGTATTTGTCTAGTTACTCGTGGTACATTTGCTCGGGTGGATGGCACAATAACAAGTCCTAGAAGGCAACTCTTATGACCTAAAGATGCATTGGAATTTGGTATCGATTGATATACATTTATTATGGAACTGATAATTTGAAATTATTGTTTATTTGTTGCATTCTCATGGCCCAGCAATTAGCGACATAAGTTGGTTCAGATTAAGCTTTAAAAACATGAAGCATGATTTAACCTCTTCTTTGAAATTCCCCCTTCCACAAATAAAATACACAACTGTAGGGTAAATAACATAATGCATTTTAACAAAGTACTCACAAGTACTGGCCGTTTAAAAGTGAATACCATTTTGTGTAAATTGGGTGTGTAAAAATTATAAAAGTTTGGGTAACACCTGGCAATACAAGAAGAGGGGATCTTAAATTAAATTGGATACATACCTATACCTTTCAATCACAGTCTGCTGTTTGAATTTTACTGCACAATATACTTGTATAAATATTTCAGTAATAAAAAATTATTCATGTACATGGAGAGATTTGCTGTCCACAACTTGTGATCTCTGCCATTCTAATCCTTGTGTGTTTTAAATACATCTCATTCTAAAGGCTTGATCTCTAGGAATTTGTACTTATAACTGTAAGGACATAAAAAATGAAATACAAGGCAATTGTGACATGACAGACTTAGATACTTAAAAATTGTTATGTGATATGTTTATACATGTATTAATCTCTTTCTGCAGGTGATTATATTAGTTCTACTGGTCTACACCTGTTTTGGCATAGGAATATAACTGCTGCTTTATTAAAGTTTTACCTTATATAATTAGATGATGTTTTTGACTTAAAACATATCTGAGATACCTGGAAACACTACATATATTTAGCCATAGCATTCTAGGTTTTAATCTATTTATATTTAACAACTTAGTTTAATAGCTTGCTGTAAATGATGTATATGTAATTGCAAAGCAGCACTCATATCAAAACATTCTTGTGATTTGCATGGTTATTCCACCATAATTAAGTGAGAGAATGACTGCATTTTAGTGTAGGGTCTTGCTATACAAGTAGTGCTCTAACCTCCATGACTGCATTTTAGTGTATGGTCTTGCTGTACAAGTAGCGTTCTAACCTCCATTGTTTTAAAAACAGCAACAAGCTCTGCGATGCTTCATTCGACACTTCAGATTCCTGAACCTAATCCAGACTCTTATGTCTTTCTATAAAATCGATCAGAAAAGAGCTGGACAGGCAAACTAACAGTCATATAATACTTGTATGTCAGCTATGCACATGTATCATGTTAGTTAAGCCAAAACTAAAAAACTGTATAAAATGAGGTGAGTGGTAGCAGGAACAACCTAGAGTGTTCATAACATTCAATAGAGATCAGCTGACTAAAGTATTTAATAACTAAAACAGGTCCAGGTAATGCTATAATGTTTTCTCTCTAAAGACATTCATTGAATGTATTACCTGCAGTTATGTGTATACACTACAGTATTAAAACCAACAATCATATGTGTGTGTGTGTGTGTGTGTGTGTGCATGTGTACACATGCAATGAAAGTAAATGTGTACGCACAGATATAAAATGGAGAAGTTAACAAACATAGATTAAGTAATGTTTCAATGTTTCATACCCCACTTCTCTTTAGGTCTTATTTGCACTAGTCAGAGAACATACTGGTTTAACATAAACAGTGAGAGAGCAGCTGGTTAATAGTGTGATAACTTGCAAGCGTTGGCAGTCATACTCAAATACCTATTCCCTCCCTTTGTCAATGACCCCTTTAACCTGAATAATGTAAACAATGAGGGATAGTTGGCTAATAATGCCTTTGGTAACTGCTGTAAGCATCTCATACTTAAATGATCCCACCAATCACAGAACAAAGAATATAGTCAAAGACAGTGTAGTAATTCAAGTCAAGGGTTTGTTATTATTGATTCAGGATACAAGTGTTTAATTAAATGTTGCAAGAAGAAAAAAATTAGAAGCATTAAAAAATTGCAGCACCAATTATACTATTTTATTTATTTTATTGGTATAGGGAAACATTATATCAAATAAAAGAACACCACAACACATTTTTTTTTTTTATCTCATAAATTATCTCATTACATGGTTTTAAAAACTGATGTTAATTTTCTCACCAATATCAGAAATTAATTGTGTCAAACCCCAAAACAATTCATTTTGGCAACCTGAACATATACAGTGAAGTTGTTTAACAACTAATATGGCATAATATGTAGTGGAATTAATATTAATTAACTATTACTTTCAAAATCACTGAATGTTGTGATAATTTAATGATTCAACTATACAATATTTGTTGTATGACACATTTCCTCATATAACAAAATACAATATTATACATAAGCTTTGTCTTGTATGTCATTTTATCTAAGTTAGGCTTCGTCTTGTAGGATAGTTTTATTTGTTTTTTGTCTTGTATGATAGTTTTATTTAAGTTCGGTTTTGTCTTAGATATAATCTTATTTAAGTAAGACTTTGTCTTTAGTGTAGTTTTATCCAAGCTAGGTTTTGTCTTAGTTGAAAATTTGGATTAAATTAGTAAAAGATAAAAACTGTTGGACTACATAAGATGCATTTTATGAATTGGGATTAATTTATTGTTTTTCCTCAAATAATTCTATCAGTTTGAAAATAAAAGCTATACAGATAATGTTTTAGTTTTTAAGAATATATAAAATCTTACAGTACTAAATAGCAACCATTATTTTTTTTCCCTAAATATGACAACCTCTGAATGGTTTGGATTATTTTCATGAATTTTTAATTTTTTCCATATTTTAACTTTTTTTTTTTTAATGAACCCATATAAAAATTTATATAATACAGCTAATTACTGCATAACAGATTAATAAATCTGTATGATGGATTTGAAGTACTCCAAGTTCCCCAAAATGAAGTTACTAAACTTGTAAGATGGACTGAAGTAATCTAAATAACACATCAATATAATTTTGGCTTGTTTATCCTTCGAAATAATCTGATTTTATAACAGGATTACGAACTGACTTCAACTTGTACAAAGAGCCTAGGTAAAAAGTTGCAGTCATATCATTCTGAAATAAACATCACTTCTGCCCTCAAAGTAAAATAATGTATGTTTCGATGTGAAAATTATTACTGTTATCTTCAAACTCTGATACATAAGAGGTAATTATATGGAGTATAAGTTTTGGGGGGAACTTTGTTGTTTTTTTTAGCTATTTATATGGAAAATATTATTTTTCTTTTTTTTTGGGGGGATGGTGGTGGTGGTGATGCCTTTCCTGTAAGCACTGTTCACTTCTGATACAGTTTGAAAAAACAAAGAAATTTACTGTTTACTGTTTGTCTACAAATTACACATAATGACAAAATCCTTGGTTGAATAAAAGTAAAATAATAAATATATTAATATATTTGTCCTATAGGACACTTTCTCATTAGAACAAATATAAAATATAAATAATATATGAAGTTAATCTTTGTATAATATATGATATATAGTTACTATTTATGACACATTGTCTCAGAATTAAAAAGGTACAGGTTGAATTATGTGCAAATTTACCAGGCAACAAATAACATGGTTGTTTATTTTTTAACATATTTATCAAATTCTTTTTTATTACCTTTTTGGGTTGTTGAAAGCATTCAAACATAGAAAGTTAAAAAAATAATAATGATGTATAGTTTTATTTTCTCAAAAATGTTAATTTAAATATGTTTTGCCTATATAAAGTCAGCTGCAAAGTAAAAATGTCAAAGACAATTTAGTGCTGCAAGTATGTTTCTTCCCTACACATGGATTGGTTCATCGTGCACAGGAATTTACGAACTGTTTATTGCTAATCGATATTTGAAAGGACAGGTGTACATTCGTTCTCGTTTCCACTTGGTGATCTTAAATGGATTCTTCACAGATGACAAACAGTTTGATGCTCAGCACAAAATATTTTTGCTTGTTTTAGTGATCCAGAATTTTAAAGAAATATTCCACCTGCAAAATTCAAGACTGAGGTGAACATAGTATGCAGAGGAACAACACACAATGTGCTAGTACATATAAATTTCATTCATAAACAGTAAATGATGAAGTGATTAAGAAATATAAAAAACATCTCTTGGAATTTCTTCATGCTTTCTGGTGTGTTGTTTATTTACGCAGACTACAAGAATACAGTAACTTTTCTGATGTGTTATTTATTTACTCAGACTAATCACTTTTCTGATGTATTATTTATTTACTCAGACTACAAGAATACAGTAACTTTTCTGGTGTGTTGTTTATTTACTCAGTCTACAAGAATACAATAACTTTTCTGACACACTTGTATGAATATAACACATCTATAATGCCAAAGTAAATTAAAGTACAAGTCATAAGATAGATTCATTCTGATAATTTTGTCTCTAAATAAAATAATTTTTTGTTAATACTTCTAAATTTAAAATTATTTTTAATTCCAATCTCACAAAACTGAAAAAAATTTGAGTAAGTAGTATTCAAAAGACCAAAGAGAACAAATTAAGAAAATTTCTGTTCACATACATGACACAATCCACTGAGCTACACAAGTGAACAAATAGCTTGCTCCATAATGCGCTTCTATTTAAAAATCTGTTTACATCTTTCTGCCATGGAAACAAATAAATCAGCTTACCTCTAGCTGTCCATCTTCTGGCAGATCAGTACAGTGCACTGCGTTTTTCACCTTGTCTATGCCATAGAGTGCACGTAATGTTCTAGGTCGAAGGTGACATGCTATTTCCTGTGAAAATTTGTGTTATATTTCAATCTTTTAAATATATATTTTTTTCATTTTATTTTTGTCAATGACATTCCATGGTCAACAAATAAAAAAGATTACAAACAGTTACTAAGTTTAGGATATTGTTGCCCTTATTTTTTATAAATGTTACTGTTAATAGTTAAAATATTGCCATTATCTATACTGATCTTTAACACATTTGAATCTGGGCTAGGTTCGAGATTTGAGTTACAAGGTCCAGATACACCACAGATACACCAACAGGCTCAAAGAGTATAACCAGAAATAGTGTTCCATTATTTGACATATTGGGTTATATAATTTTTGTATAATTCTCACCTATAATTTTTGGGGTATGAAGATATTACTGTAATTATCCCATCATGAAATGAAAATCAGATATTGCTACAAAAATCCCTGTCAAGTGATAAAAATCAGATATTTCTTTAAACATCCGTGCCAAGAGAAGGAAATCAGTTATTATTACTAAACTCCCCTGTCATGAGATGAAAATCACATATTACTATAAACAACCCATCATGAGATTGGAATCATTTAAGTCTAGTTGCTTTGGAGAGTTATTTCTATACTGAATACAGCTTTACAAAATTCTACAATACCATGAAATGGTGAAGTAAGTAATTCCCTAACTACAAGTGTTAGTAGAATATTTCAGATGCTTAACAAGAATGCCTACAAAAAAAATTTCAAGAGAATTTCTAAAAATCAGTGAGTAGTGTTTGCAGCACTGATTGTTGAGGTTGCCATCAGTGGTGTCAAACCCTGCTAATACCTGTGAGATTTTAATTGCAGATGAACAAAATTACAAGGGCCAAGCATCATGGAACAGAATAAGTAACTGGTAATATATTGAAAACTAACAATGAAGTAAAAAAAAAAATTACAAGGACCAAGCATCAGGGAACAAAATAAGTAACTGGTAATATTGAAAACTAACAGATTAGTAACACAGCGAAGTAAAAAGGTAGGATGTTCCATTACTGAAAAAATGTAAATAGAATTTCAAGCATATTATATATTTAAATTATATGACACACATTTAAAAAGAATAATTATGAAAGACAGATGATCCAACTTATGTTTAAATTAAACTGTCTTTATATTTACTAATTGGGGCATAAATAAGCTTTGAGAACATCACTGTACTTTAATCTGCCCTATTATTTATCAATATTTTCTGTTAAATTTGAAGTGAAAAAGCAATACAAATAAATCAAACACTTTATAAAAAATTAACTTGTTAATTAAGTAATTTAATACAGAGTTATCAAATATTTGTCTCTCTAACAACCACTCACTGGATCAGCAGGCCCAACAAACTCGCGGAATATTTGCACCACGTTTGACATGCCCTCAGTACCCAAAATCTCAAGGGCTAGGCAAGGGCCAGATGTAAGTTCAGTAACCATCCCACTGTACTCATGTACCACACCTTTGTACACCTCTAGGAACTCTTCAGCATTGGCTTTCTCCATATTGAACAGCTGCAAAGCTCCAATGCGAAAACCAGCATCAATGATAGTACTGATGATTTTGCCAGCCAGACCTGCACAAAAGAAAGACCCATTAAGAAAGACTCCTTAAAGATTGGTGTGGGGATTGGTGAGATTAGCTTACAAAGGAGAGTTGTGAATTAGTTAACATTTCCTAAAGTTTGGTACATTTGTCACTGGTGGTATATAAAATTATTTAAAAGACTGCACAGCAAGATTCCCATTGGAAGATCCCAAGGGACCATCAACAGACTGCCTAGGTCACTGGAAGGTAGGTGAGAAAGAAGATGCTGTTAAAACTGAAGTTTATAAAAGACTATTGGATGTTTTCAGTTAGTGAAACAATGCATTAACACATAATCGGCATGAACAGTTAACAAAAAATTGTAGAATGTTGTCTGAACATATAATGCTGTAAAAGTAGGTACAAAAGCATGCTGCAGAGTTCCAAGAATTACTTTTCTGGTATTGTATTATTTGTTCCTCAATAACTTGCATCAGTGAGACAAATGTACAGCTTTCAGTATTAGGAGGGGTGTATTTATGCACTTGTCCGTAAATAGCTAGCACCAGCCAGACAAATGTACAGAATCAAGAAAGGTGTCTACATAATCTTGTCTGAAAATAACTAGCATCAGACAGACAAACATATCAGTATTCAGAGAGGTGTATACATGTACATAACATCAAAAAAGGTGAATACATGTACTTTTCTGTAAATAACTAGCACCAGCCAGACAAATGTACAGCAGACAACAAAAAAATAAAAAATTAACAGTTAAAAAATAACTGAATACAAGATATCAATTGTTAAAAATATTCTCAATTTATTTCTCATCAAGTGTGGTATATCATGCATTTTACCAGCTTTGAAAGCATGAGGCTTGATAATAGCAAGTGTGGTATGCCATACATCTTACCAGCTTTGAAAATATGAGGCTTGATAATACAGCATGTGCAGTTTCCACCTTGAGAAGTGTTTTTCGGAACAGGTCCAGTAGTTGGGAAGAAAAACTCAATTTCTCTTGCTGCTGCTGTGGGACTATCAGATCCATGCACTGCATTTCTGGTCTTGTCTGGCATAAAGCAAAGCCAGAGAATTCAGTTGGAAGCATGGAAAGTGTACCAGAGAAGGTTGTGCTTGAATAATGATTAGCAATTTACATGGTATGAGTGACTGTTTGACATCAGTGACTGTCAGATTTCATGTAAGTGTGACTAATTACTTGACATCAATGATTGACAGCTTTCATAGTATGTGATTGCTTGACGTGAATGACTAACAGTTTGCACAGGATGTGTGACTTGTAATGATTAACAGCTTGTACAATTTGTGTAACCTATTGTTGACATAAATGACTGATGGTTTGTACAGTATGTGTGACCTATTGCTAGACATAAATGACTAAGAGCTTGCATAGTATATATTTACTTGGCATACATGATTAACAATTTGTAAAGTAAAACAGGCATATATCAATAACCTATTGCATGGAATCCAAAAAATGGAATGGACACTTGAACTGTATAGTACAGTGACAGAAATAATAGACATAATAACTGGTCCTTTAAATAAAATTGCATGGTTAAAACAACAAACCAAATAATCCAGATAGATCCCAAAACATGTACTTTTACAAAACAAAATGAATGGTTTATAACCTTCCACAGAATTAAAAGTGTTTATGGTACCTTTTCCAAACTGTGCTCGGATACTGGTAGGTGCTGAGTGACGTGCTTCAGATGGATCTGTGGGTCCAATAGTATCACGCCACGCCCCAACTGCATTATCACCAACTAGCTCCAAAACCAATATAGGGCCGCTTGTGATTAAATCCAAAAGGTTACTGAGCAAGAAAACAAAAAACAGTTAAATTATAGCAAGAAACATATAATACATATAAAATCAGTCTTTTTAAAGAAAACCACCAAAGCACAGAAGATAATTTGGTCTGAGTGTCAATTTTTTTTATTCCATTTTTTCCAAACAAAACTGACAAATGGCTAATAGGCAGCCAAAGCTGATGTATTTTCTTGCAACTAATAAGTGAATTGGCAAGATTTATCTTTTATGTTTATGTAAAGATTTGTCTTTAACACCTTAAAATAAAAGCAAACATTTAAAAATATTAATTTGCAATTAAACTTGCCATGAAAAATTTACAAACTGGTACTTTCAAACATAACTCTTTCATTAGATGTTTCTTTATGGGTACAACAAACAATAATACTTTACAAAACAAAATAAAACACAATACAGCAGCAGAGATCACATACTTTAGGAAGGGTTTACTGCGATGCTCCTCATAAAATGAAAGTGCCATGTTGCGGTCCATACGGCACATGCGAAGTTTAGTAATGAGGAACCCTCTTTGAAAGATGTGTTCCAAAATCTGACCCACTTTGTCTATAGCATCAGGCTTGATAATTCCAAGGGTTCTTTATGAAATTCAGTAAATTTCAAAATATATAATCAAATGTAAAAGGAAATATCAATAGTACTTATGGAGTTAGTATGTGTTTTACAAGTATAATTTAAGTGTAATACAGAGTAAATGTAAAGTTTATAGTTTTAAAAAATTAAAGATATATATATATATATCTATCAAATTTATGTTTATGACATTCCTAAACAAAAAATTAGATTAAAGAGAGTTATGCTTTATTATGAAATGTGTTAATTAATATAAAACATTTTACTAAGTTCAGGATATTATGGTTATGAATAGATGGAGAGAATAAAACATGCAAAAACATTAGTCACCGGGATGCAAACAGTGAACCTGTTTGAGAACTCATTTAAAAAAGTGAACAAGCTTCATTTTTTTTTCTCTGAGGTATTTTATTTAAATTTCTGTTTGTCTAAATCATAAAACTTACTGAACTTTAAATTTTATTATATTATAAATTAAATATTGTTCTGCAGGTCATAAGATGGACAAATTAAACCTTAGAAAACCTATTCCATTTGACTTTTTTCCTTACTATAATTATGCATTTTGATTTACTTAATATTGCTTTTCTTTGTTTGATGGAACTGTGATTACATGAATTTGTATGTATATACTGTAAATATTTGTGACTGTGAGCAAGGCTCATAATTTATTTCTTTATAAAAAAGTGTTATTCTTCTTTAAACAAGCATATGTTCTAATTTGGGAATAATAAATCATAGGGTCCAAGGATGGGGAGAAAAATATTCATTAAAATCCAGTAGTGTGTTCTTTATGTCCATTGTTTGGACTTAGTTTAGGAGTCTAACATTATCTGACAGTATCTGATGGCAATTAAAAATTAACAGAGTTGGTCAGATACCAACTGATCGTTCAGCAGAAGTATGAATAATGGGTTGGCCTGAGACTGAATCCTCTGGTATAATTAGTAATTGCCTTAAATGATTGTCATTCATTATTAATATATACATGTACTATAAATAATTATAATTATTTAATTAAGGTGAAATGATCATAAAATAAACAAAATTTCCACCCCCACCCAATTATTCCAAATGTAAATTTTGAGTAATTATATTTTATATTATGATAATTTGTTTCTGCTTTAAAAAAATAAAGGTATAAAGTAATATATAAAACTCACATAATTGAGAGGTTGGCTTAAAAGGGTAAATAAAAATAAAGTTTAGCTTAACAAAGTAAAATATATAACAAGCAAAAATGTTTCAAATCTTATCAAAATAAAATGCCATACTAAATATTATTTAGAGATCATTAAGTGTATAAGATTACAGAAATAAATGCATGGAAAGCAAACACTGCCAACACACCTTTCCTTCTTGCTAGCCAGAGTGCGGCGTGTGGAAATATCACCATAATCCACAATTGTAAGAAGACGACCACAAACATTTATGCAGGCACCAATATAAAGATCTGACAGAGTTATACTGTTGTCTTTGATAGAAGTGCGTAGAAACATCTTCCGATTTTTTATGTCATACTGTTGATATTAATAAAAAAAAAAAGTACTATGTTACATTCTATTAATGCTGTTATTCTATTAGTGGTATGAAATATTTATTTTCAAGTAAAATCTTGTTACTTCAGTAAGTGATAGAACAATTAATGATTTTGTTTTACAGGTATAGACTATTAATAGACTTGATCTATTCTTATCTGTATTTTAAAAAAAAAATATCAATAATATTAAATCAGTGAACAATCACTAAACAAAAACAATGGCCATATACTCCTAGAAAGTGTAGATGATAAACAATATTAATATGATAGCACCCCTCTGGTAACATATTTTCTAAATTGTTTACTGGTTTAGTTATAAATGCCTCAGCACAGTTTAGCGTAAAAGAACCTGTGCCATAATTTTCACAATATTTCTGACAATATATAAATTATTAACAACAAATTGCAAATAATGTTAACATTTGGCAGTAAAAAAGTACCATTACAACTAACCAAATATAGTAAGACAAAAAGCAGAATTAACTGCCATTTTATAAAAAAAGTGACAATACAATTAATTATTTTCACTCCAGCTAGTACTAGTAGTAGTAGTACAACTTACCAGTAGTAACATGACAGGAAGCAGAATTACTACTACTTTCTTTCTGAACCAAGTGGAGAAACTAGGCATAAGGACATACTTTAGATTAATCTCTTTCATTAAGTTACAGTACAATCTTATGTATATGTTAATGTTTAAAGAATAAATTAAAATTAATCAAACTAAGTGCTTGTAAATACATTTGCATTTGATTTATAGCACCAAAGATATAACTCTGCATTAAACATGTTTAGCAGTACTTGGATTCACAATAATGAGTACCTGGTGATATGAATAATTTATTCTACTGCATATAAAGTGAAAGAAATTTACATATTAATAAAACAAACTGATGCACATAATGTTGAATTCTTCTAAAGTTGTAGCCCAATGTTTCTCAAACTCAAAATAAAATATTGTAGTTGAAATTGTAGCCCAATGTTTCTCAAACTCAAAATCTTAGAATATTTCACACACTTTGGAGACTTTGGTTTTGTTGGCGTTTCTATCCACCTGGGTATTTCTACACAATTTCTATCACTTGGTTTTTGACAATAGCTTTCTGGGCAGATAGGCATTATGAAGACTTACTTGTTACACAAAATATTTCTTTTCAAAACAATTAAAAAGTGTATTAATATAATATTAATATACTCATTAATATAATGAGTATTATATTATACTCATAATATAAGTATGAGTCTCAGAAGTTAAGAAAAGAACTCTGTTGTATAACTACAGCTATTTCAATAAATATAAATCATAGGCCTACCATATCTATAGATTTGGTTTTGATAAAGTAGAAAAATAAAAACTGTCTTGTGCGTGCGGCCAGCTCTTCATACCACTCCACCAAGAAACAATATCGCTCATCATCCTGTTAACAGTAAAACAAGCAAACGTTAGATAAACATAATTTTACGTTACAGACTCCACTGTTTATAACAACATGCCTTTAGTGAGGTTTTTTGTTTCAAGAAAAACTTAGGCCTAATTTCGGTACCAAATATTGACTATAGTTTATTTCGGAGGTAATTTAAATCACTATTAATACAAGTGGTAAAATACTGTATTATATTATAATGAAAAGTAACTTACCATTTTTAAAGCCAGGAAGATGCTGGTTTTGACAAGAATACTAAAGGTGTCTAGGCTCGTAGTTGAGCGCTGACTTGTTGTAGCAACAGCCTTTTCAAAGTACTATTTGAAACGATATTTTAGATTGGTCTCTGTGAGAACTTCCGGTTTGGAACTTCCGTATAATTTTAATAGAGACGTAAGTATTATTTACTTGTTATACATAAAGATATAAGTTAGCATTAGAAATAGTAATTTATGCTAGATATTATCATTAATTTGGTAAGCTTCATTACTTACCAAATTTTTTTAATTTTATTAAATTTGGTGGCTTTTTGTTATAGAAAGGGACTTTCAATGACATTACAAATGTAAACAATTTAATTGTGATGCTATTTTAGTCGTCTCATTATGTCCTTTATTTCACAATTAATTATCGAAATCATTTATCAAATGAATTGAATATCTGAGAGTATTAAATATGATTCCTCATATATTAGATTTTCCTTCACATTGTAAACACTTTGACACATTTCTGTCTTTTCTTTCAATACATGATCTTTATAAACGGAATGACCGCGAGCACGGATCCTTAAGCGAATTTATTCGGGGTTCATATTTTTTTCCAAACCATATACAGATATCTCTTCCCAGTGTATTTCAGCCTTTTATATTGCAGATACACTTCTAACCCAACCAAGTCAATATACTATCTTGATAAAAATTATTCTCACAACTGGATAAAACCTAGGGCCTACTAAAAATGTGGAAATGGTTGCAGTAATGATAATGCCATACTCCTACTAAGATAGATTTTTTTCACAAGAGCTAATTTAGTCTGGGTTATCATTATAGTGACCATAAACACTGGTGTAATATTCTTTTTGTTTATGAATTCCTAGCCTGAATAAGTTGGCATACAGGCCTAATGCATTTATTTGATAAATCCTTAATTGTTACTAAATATTTTATAAGGTGACAGAACATCATCAGTACCTTATTCCTGTTTTGTGAAAATCAGGAAACAGTCTTCAGTTGTCAATGAGTTCTCATTTGTTTTCATGCCTCTTAATTCTATATTTTTTTAGGTTTGGATCTGTTTAAATTAGAATATTGAAGTCAAAACTAAATAGATAAAAGTAAGTTCCTTGTTAGGTCTGTCATTTATGAGGATTTTATTGTGTTATTATATCTCTCCATAGGCAAAGTTGAAATGGTAGACTCCTGCATCATTGATTTCTAAAGTCAACTTTTTGGTAGCATCAGACCAGTGAATTTGAGAAAAAAATAATTTTAATTTACCATGGAACATAGAATAAATATCAGATTGGTGGATAATGAATGAAAAATAACTAGATTTATTTAAGGGATTTTGCTGTATTGTGCTCATTTACTCATGCCATATAGAGGCAGACTTTGACATTCAAGATAATTAATGAAAATTATATTTTTTCATTTGAAAATTAGTTATTTTAAAAATCCATTCATAATGAAACTGGTAATTGTAAAGTGACCTTAATTATTCAACATATGAAATGGGGATGATAAATAGTGGGGTCTTCGTTATGCATATATGTACATGTAGATGTGTAAGTGTAGGTCTCTCGTCAGTCTCATGTGTGTGTGTGTGTGTGTGTGTGTGTGTGTGTGCGCATGCGCCCAGAATTAATGTTTATATGTATTATGATATAAAATATAAATTTTTATTTTATTAATAATATTAATATTATATATTAATATAGTCTTTTTATTTTATTAATAATATTAAATAAATGCTTAATATTTTCATGTTCTTTTATTAAAACAGGGTATTTGAAATTAGTTTAGATTGATAAGAACAATAACATGTCTAAAAGCCAAACACAAGAAACAGTACTTCTTAGGCAGCCACTCCCCAAGTATAGTTTTCAGGCCAAGAAATTGCCAAAGTATCTGCCATCGAATAATGTTTCCACTGAAGAAAATGATATTAAAGGCAATTCCTATCTTTCAAAATCAGTGTCACACTATGGAACACCTGTTGAAGCAAACAACATATTTTCTTCAAAGAAAATGCAAACTTTGCCAGTTCAGTCTAATGGTATTAGTACCTCAGCAGATAACGGATCAGACAAAAAGTCAGCTACAATCAAGCCATTTCCATCATTGCTGAAGGTGGAACCCTATCCTACAATAGAGAAGAAAACTTCAAAACCAATTTCCGCAGTTATAGCACCAAACATTCGAGGGACAATTGAACATTATAATGGCAGTATAACAGATCTTTCAAAATCAAGCTCAGAATTGGTTTGTATTAATTTTAAAAATTAAATAAAATAATTTTTTCATTAACCCTAATGGACTATTTAAAAACTTTTTTTTTATCTATATAATTTAGCAGAATTTGTGAAGATCTTAAATCAAGGAAAGAGCTGATAGATATAATATAGAGTTTTGAAATGTTATGGTTTATATATATGGCTCATTCTCTGGGCAAGTATACCATTTTGTGACATGAAATGCAAAAAAATAAAGTGGTTTAAATCTAATTATTTTACTTGTTAAAGTCTATAGCAGGACCTTATGCTCACATAAAAACATAAAAAGATAAAAATGATAAATTGTTGATGTTATAGGAGTTTAAAATGCATAAAAGGTACATGTTTCTATTGAAAACTTAGTAAGGTTGAGATATTTTATCAGAAGAAAATGTTTTAAAATAAGCAGTATAATTATCTCATTACAGAAATATATTTTCCTTATATTAACCTAAATTATTAACTTAATCTGGTTTCATGTTTATTTAAAATGGGGTATAAAACTCTAACTTCATCACATGGAAACCTTATTTCACTCCCAATGACAAAAATTTCAACCATCTTTAAACAAGCTCTTTTTTACTCAAACATAAAATGGGTTAAGTTGAAGATAATATTAAGTAGTAAACAAAACCTACTTAAATATACTGTTTTTTTAATATATAATAAGCCTAATCATGATGTTTATATTCTTGAATGTAATTCACAGGGTTTTTTTACCCTTACTAGCTCTGGTTTAAAACATACATACAGCTTTGTGAAACTTTTAATGCAAAAGAATCCACATAGATATGTGTATAAATATATAAGCTATTTATGGTGTTAATCAAATTAATCAAAGAGATTATTAGAAGTCTTAGCTGTTTTGAAATGTTGATGATTCAACAATTTTCTCACTATTGTTGTTGTAACAATGTTCTCTTAATGGAAACAAAAGTTATTTTTCTTATTTGGTACTTAAACTTCTCACACCAAGATAAAATGACATGAGAGTTATCTTTCTGGAATGTGACTACTTTGAAAAATGTAAGAAGTAGTTAGTGATATTAATGTTAATATTTTAATATTTACGTATTTATTAATTTCTTTGTCACATGTTTAAAACAGTAATGAAAGCAAATTAGTTTTTTTTATAAAGCTGAATATTTATTAGTACAACAAATAAATTTGAGAAAGATTAGAATATAAATAGTCCAATTGCATCAATTGTTTTAATAGCACATGGCATTGAAATATGACATCCTGATGTTCTGTAAAAAAAATAAAAAAGTTTTTGATATATTTACGTAGAAAGGAAGCATGACAAAAATGTGCCTTTTAAAAATATTATTTCTTCATAGAATTGACCATTTTAAGATGAAAGGACATAGAATTTTGCTTTAATGTATTATCACTTCTAAGAAAAACTTGACATGGTAAGTTTATTGGATTATTTATAGCAATGAAAATTAAAGAAAATAGCTATATGTAAGCATGTGATAAAAAGAGATGCAATTTTTTCAGCTCAAAGCAAATTTGTATTATAATTATTTACAAAATAAATAAACAAAAATTCACACAACTATTTTACTTATCTCTCATATTAATTCTGAATATATAAACACATGATATTTTAGAGCTTTATTTTTAAGAGAAAACATTTCAGATGGACCCACCCTTTGAAGTACAATGCTCAGAGAATGAGCCATATATATGAAAAAAATTAATTATTTGCTTAAATAGTGTTAATTAAAAGATTTATTGGTATTATTTTTTACTTTAATCTCAGCTGTATTTGTATTTTATATCATTTGCTTAAAATCAGCTCATTTGATGGATATTTTGGAGCACTATTAGCAAGTATACTCTATAAATATGTTGTCAAACTTTTTTTTTGATAAAACTGAATTACTAAATATGTTTTAAAGATAGTCAAGGATAAATTATGTTGGATATGTGCCTCACTAAACTAGTCAGTATTCATTATGAAGAAGTTGATGGCTAAATTTGATTTTTTTATTTCCTCTTTGAAGATGACTGCTAAGTGCATCCCAAGACCCAAAGTGCAGCAAATGATGCCTCTTTCCATCAGTGTTGGAGATAATAGGGATGAAACAGCTTTCATACCTGGTGCTCACTTGGGCAGTTATAATCTTTGTACTACTAGTGGTAAGTTTCTGCTTGAACATATCACCTCTTCAGCTAAATATTACTTTACTCTGTTAGTTCTCAATCAGCTTTTCTTATGCTCTTAAATTTTATGCACACAATATCAGTTTTATTTCGATTTCTTTCAGAGTTAAATTTTTCTATTTAACAACTAAATGACAATGCTTACCCCCTCACAAACATCATTTGCTGTGCAGAGTGACAGTTGAAGCTCATTGAGAGTTCTGATCCTGATTCACAGTTTGCAAAGTTTTGATTGTTACTTTTTTTTTTTGTTCTTAATGTCCACATTCAGTTTTCTGATTCTCAGTTTGCAAATTTTTTAATTGTTTTTTTTTTTTTTGTTCTTAATGTCCACATTTAGATTTTTGATTTCACAGATGGCTGCAAATGCCTAGAGAGAGATTAATGATCCCTTTTATGAATAAATCTCAATTCAATGTTGGCTAGAATTTATATTGCCAGTGAAAATAGAAGTAAATAGATATAGATAGAACCCATACACACTTGTGAATGCTTATGCATATTTATGAGTGCTTTGTTTTATTTAATTTTAACAATTCAGTATTGTACAGTTAAATAATTTTTATATTACCTATTTATGCATCCAGAATGTGCAATAACTGTCACAGATGATCAGGTTTTGGTAAACTAAACTATTTGCTGTATTAGTATTGAACTACATTTATAGCTAGAAAATTTATCAATGCTTTAAAACTGAACTGATAGGAGCAGTTAGCTTGAACACAACTGTAATGTGTAAATATGACAGTTATAAAACAGATTTTAGAATGGCTACATTCACAAGTTAGAACATTTAAAGTACATGTACTTCACAAATTGAAACATTCTTCTTTGCTTGAGATGATGACAGCTTCTGGCCTAGGCTGATTTTGCCTCCTGGCACAAAGTGCACCACTGGAGGGAGGTTTCTGAGATGAGGGTAGAGAGAGAGGGGAGTGAAGGATGGTTAATAGAGGAAAATTGAAAGGATGATGATAGTGAAAGTGAGCCAGGTTGGTCCATGACTATTGTTCATACTGGTGCATCTTTGTTGTTGTTCCTCAGTCTGGAGACCATTGGTCACTGCAGTGGGAGAGAGGATAGGTGAGGTTGTATTACAGAGCCCACACCAGATTTATACCTAGTGGGTACATACACCCAGGGTGTTCAACCCCTGTCCTTTTGACTGATGTTGATTGTTCCTCTCCTGCTTTTGGTTATTTTTGAGTAGTCTTCTGTATTAAGTGGTGGTGGAGGGTTTGTATAGAGCCTCCAACATGTCCAAAACTTGATGGTTGTACTACTCTTGGTGATGCTGGTAGCAGTAGTTGTTTCACTGTTGCTGTTTGTAGTTTGGGCCCTTGAATGAGGAGGAGGGTGCAGTTTCACTTGCTGCCTCTGCCTCTGTTGTAGAGGATGATGTTGTTATAGGCAGTTGTTGTGATTGCTGTTTTGGCAATGGAGTGTGCTGTCTTTTCTTGTCCCCCTGCTTGCTTCCACTGGTTGATTTTTTTGGACAAGTTTACTTCAGACTGAAGCAGGGAGATGGGCACAGTATAAGAGCTATCAACTGTCCCAAAATTTACAGCAGGTAAACCTTTGATTTCAGTCCATTGGCTGGTCTCATTTTTGTAAATATAACCATTGGATAATAAAAACTACTCATCCACCTAAAACCTGTTTAGATTACTTCAGCAAGTCTAGCACATTCCTTACCTGAGTTGTTTACTTCCAACTTTGACACTTAAAAATAGCAGCACAAGCAGTGCCCAAGGTTGGGTCACTTTGACATTTAACAATTTATATAACAATTAAGTTTAGAAAAAGCGATAGGCAAATTTACTCCACCATAGTTCACATTTCATGGTTCTGAACTGTGAAATGTATTTATCTGCTATTTTCTGTTTTCTTATTTATATGTACATGAGTATTTCTTATATGACCTCCAGTTAAAACAGTCATGTATAAAATCTTATTAATTTATTGTTATGCTTATGTGAATTGTAGGAAATTTACATTTTTGTTTATGCTCCTTGATTGTATAAATCATTACCATGTGTATTAACCCAACCACTCCAATAGCTAATTACTAATTAATTATTATCAAAATGTAGTTATAATATTGTTTATAATTAGTAATTAGCTATTAGATGAAGCGTTGTGTATTTCTAACATTGCCATTTAAATTAATCAGAAAATTAAAAATGTTAGTATATAAATCATATTTTGACAAATCACTCCTAACTAGAATGATTTTGAAAAACCAAAATGGATTGTGATAATTTTTTATAAGTGAATGCACCAGTTTTGACAGTTATAGAAATATAAATAATTAAATATAGACATTTTATCTTGTTTGAAATGTGCTCATGGCATGACTCTTGTTGAAGTTCCTCTCCCAGATTCCAGTCTTCTGGTACGGGCAATTGAAGGTCCAGGAGATGCAGAAAAATTGGACAAGGCTAAACAGGAAGTGCAGAAATTAAAATCACAGCTTGAAATACAGCTACAAGTGAATGCTGAACTCAAGCGTCTCCTGGTAGCCTCTGTTGGAGATGACTTTGAACGTCGTATTGAAAATTTAGCTAGGTTAGTAAACAAGATATCATATTTGCTTATTTGATTATTGAAGGTTTGACTGGATTAGTTACCACATTTATCAGGTCTAGTTGTCTAATAATTGAAAGTTTGTCTAGGTTAGTCACTATATTTATTACGTCTAGTTATTTGTTAATTGAATTTGGCAAAATTAGTTACCTCATTTATCACATTTATCTATATGTTAATTGAAGATTTGGCTAGATTAGTCACCACAGTTACTCTGTTTTGTTATTTGATAATTGAAAGTGCAGTAAATTACAGAATTCATATAAACCGTACAAATTTATGAAATCTGAGAGGTCATTTCAATTTTTTGAAAATTCATTAGAATTGGTGTTTTGAGGATGATTCATGAAAATTTGTGAATGTCTAAGGAATTAGCATTTTTACTGATTTCCATTGTGCTATTAGCTTTATTTCATTTGTAAAAATCATGATTTAAAAATTACTTTTTCTTTTTTGTGTAGCCATAATACTACTTGCTTTAGAAGAAAGGGAAGTAACTTACTCAACCGGATGTTTTACATTTTCACAGACTTCCCATCCTCTTCTGTTTATTCTGGAAAATCTTGCCACTTATTCCAGAAATTTCAGAATGCATACCATATAACAGATTTTTAAAATATTAAAAATAAATTTAATGTATTGTTTATATGTTTCTGTACCATTTCATATGACAGCAAACTTGTGGGTTGTATGACTTCTGTAAAGGCTTCTTTGTATGTACTGAGTAACAGTCTGTAGCCTTCCATTTGATTGTTGAAAGTGTATAACATACTTTAAGTCATGGATTGTTTTGTTAAAAAAAATAAAAGTTTAAAAACTCTTTATGTCTGGAGGTGAAAGAATAGTGAATTTATTGAATAAAATAAGGCATTCATTTCTTACTCAACTGGAAGTTCCATCATCTCCATACAGTAAATGAGTAAATGAAAGGATAACTCTAAATAAAAACAGTTAAAACTATTATTTATTTGTAAACATGTAGAATTCACCTTAATATTATAAGACATGTTAGTTAAAAAAACAAAACAATCTCGTAACAACTATTAAACTGTTGCTTTTGAAAGTACATAATTATAAAGTAATTATTTATAATTTTTAGAAATAATCTTGGAAGTGACGTGAGCAATAAATTTTAAACCTATGTTTGTTACTTACATATACATTGCTTTACATTGAAAAATTCTGCATATGTAGATAAAGAATTTCACTCTCAGTCAATGGTGCAAGTTCATGTATGTCCTCTGTGCAGGAGTAAAATGAAATGAGATTTCTTGATCAAGCTCAATAAAAAATGAGAAATAAACCAGCCCTTTAAATAGCTCATTACTACAAGGAACACTAAAAATTACCACCTTTTGAAAGACTGATGGTAGCTTCATTAACAACTCAGAACTCAGCTTAGTCATTGTTGGTAGGAGGTTATTTTGTTTATATAAATATTCTTTTTAATGAAGAATGCGCTAGTTTCCTTATACTAGTTTTTTTGTTTTTTTTTTACTTTTAATATCTGGTTATTTAGTGTACTGTAAATCTTTTATTAACTGAACATGTAATTTCACTGTCTTTGAATCTAATAGTAATGAATTAGATCATTTGTATTTTTTTACTTTGGAGACCACTGCTCAAAGAAATGGTGAAAATATAGATACTTTTTTTACAATACATGAAATGTGTGACTTATTATTTGAAATTATGCTTGACATATAGAGACCGTGCTGAGATGGCAATGAATCTGGGAGACTTCACAAAGAAGATGACTGAGGATTATGAGAATCTGGACCAGATATCTATTCAGGCTGATATGTGGCGCAGCAAATACCTTGCAAGCAGGTGAAGGTCAATTTTATACTGTAATATTTCACACAAGTACCTTGTTGGCAGGTTAAGATCAATTTCATACTGTAATATTTCACGCAGTACCCTTCTTGGAAGTGTAGGCCAGTTTTATTTAATCATTTATCTTTCCAGACATTGCCACTTAAAAAAAATATTTAAAAAATCATTTATGTCTAATACAATGAACTCTTGGAACTCACAGGTAAGTCAGTCCATCAGCTTTCAGCTGGATGTCAATTAAAAATGTGTGCTACATTTTTGAAAAAATCAAAAATGTAAATTTTAGGCTGAATTTGTTAATCACACAATGATAGAATATTCTGATTATCTTATATATATTGGATTATTTTCATCATATAGGTATACTTAATTATTCTTCTACTACCAGAGTGTACAATCGCACTTTGGCAATGAGAACAAATGCCTCTTAAATTGGTCATCTCTGGTTTTAATTATTTTGTCACAGATGACTACAATTTCAATCTTCAATCTTTTATTTTATTGTTTGTAGTTATTTTGTTCTTAAAGGATGTATAGATAGAGCAAGACTTTGTAATTTATTTCTAGTTATATATTTTGGTTGTAATCACTTTTATTGAGATTTTATTTTGCTGGGAATAAGTACATCCCTTGTATCTATTATGGCTCAGAATTTTAGAGTTTTTGTTGCCATATTTTCAGGATTAAACAGTTATTTATTATTTAAAAACACTGTCTTTGCTAGACGAACAATTAAAAATAGCAGATGAACTGAAAAGCATGCTTGCTTGTGATTATTACTGTCTTTTTATTGTTTTCATTTTTATGACTTAGGTCAGTCTGTTGCTGTTAAAACTTATAAAATTTCTCACCTGCCATTTCGATATATCAGAATAACCAGGTTAAGGTAGAGTGACACCTCTCTCTAGCTGAGTGATAAACCTTACTGCGACAACATAAATAGATCTATATTATCTACAAATTTAAATGACATTGCTCTTTATACATTTTTCTGACATGATGGACATAGTGTAAGAAAAATATTGAAGTCTAAATGCTCAATTTGGCACTAGCAATCTTAGCTAAAATTACATTGATCTGCTAACATTGTGTATAATACATGCACATCATTAAAGAGACAGCACAGTATTGTTATTATTATATTGTTTTCCTTTTGGATGAGAGTGATGGGCTAGATCTGAAGATTATCAGTGGCCGGTGGATACTTTATATTAAACTCTCGCAACTGTTTTGTATTTGTTAGTTGTTGTTTACTAATTGAATAATTTAGGCATGCTGAAAAATTATTTAAAAAAAATATGTAGAATGTTCACCCTTGAGAAATTTTAACTCTTTACACCCCAAAATTGAAGAAATGAAACAGTAAAAAAAAAATAAGTTTTAGTCTAGTCATACTTCTACAGTTCTTTTATATCAAATTCAAATTATAAGTGATTTGCATTGTTTCAAGTTGTGTGTCACTGCTTACTAATGAATTTCAGTGTCTTTTGAGCTGTCACTTGTGTGTACGAAGATGCCTGATACATATTGCATGCATAGCATATTTCTCTGCATTATTTTGAAGGCTGAGGACCATAATTACTATTCATATAATTTTTGCCATTCTCACTCAGAGCAGAAAGTACTACAAATACAGTTTTTCTTTCAGTCTTTCACGAGTGTTTGCATGACAGTCTAATCAGGTGTGTTGATGCTAGTAATATTTATTTTGTAGATTTTCAAAATAAATATTTATTATACAGATACATTATTTGCCTTTAAAATATATAATTTATTTAAAATAATGTTATGATAGTTCAGGATGAAAATTTGTGAATACCTGTGCTTTCTACATACAATTACTAAGCATAAGATTAAAGTCCTTGAAATTATAACTGTCTTGTTCACTTTATCATTAATTGTACAGAAATGTTGCCTTGAAGAAGATTGTAGTGGTAGTGGTTGAAACGACATGTACAGTCTCTAGATTCTGTCTGTAGGATATGTCTACTTTGGTCTCTGACCCGATTTGGTAGCCCATCCCTTTTATTTCTCACAAGCAGAACATTTTATTACCTAGCCTAGCATTTTTCACTTGTTTTTGCTTGTTGCAATATATATATATATTTCCTAGCTACCAGGAAAATCTCCTCCCAGCCTTTCTGCTTTTCAACTCTTTTGGTGTACTAACTAGGGACATCAGTCATAAGACTTATTTTATGACTAAGCTTTATAATCATTTATCTTCCCTTAGAGGGTGTGGGTCTCTTGGTCCTAGTTTGAATGTGTATGACTCCCACACACCATCTATAGTATGTTCACTTGGCAAGTACATGTATTAAGGAAAAAATACTTTATGTAAAGAAATTTCTTTCCTGTTATTAGTGTTTTAATACCTTATCTATAGTGTTTTTGAGAGGTGTTGAAATGAAAGTCACTGTTGAATTTGCAGAGTGATGGTTGAAGAATTGGCTGCAGCCAGAGCATTTTACAGCTCCCAGTACCAGGATTCTCAGCAGGCAGTGCAACAGCTTTTGAATGAGCGCTTTGAAGTGCGCACAGTTCTGTTGCAGACTTACAAGTAAGAAGGCTAAACCTGATATATTGATAATTATGTGCACTTGCTGTTAAAAGATTGCAAGTAAATGTGCCTTTATGTATCTAGCAGCAGGTTTAGCACATTGCATTATTTTCTTACAGACTTTGTAGTCATTTTGCCACTCAACTTGTTTCTGTATTTGATGATATATAAAGCTGTAACTATTATTTTTTTAAATATTTATGTATTGATTGCTTTTTGAGGGGTATTTGGCTTTCTTTACACTTATTAATTTTATTTTGGAATATTTTCTCATTACTTTTTTTCCCCCCTTAAATTTTATGATCTAATTAATTCTATATTAGATGAAATTTTTGTCTAATCATAAGTTTTGTTTACAAATGCACATAGTTAAATGTGGTGTTTTTTCATTTTCCTCTAAAAGAGTAACAATCACAATAAGTATCAGAAGTGATGATCATAAATCCATCTTGTAAATATATTTTCATTGTTTTATATTCTCTTGTATATTTTAAAGATGTCTGCAACAAGTGAAGGCAGCCTTTGATCCTTTAAATGCACAAAAGTCTCATAGTCTGGCTAACACTAACATCTTAGACTTAACCAAAAGTATCAAAGATTTGTCAGAAGCAGTTCGATTCAGATTGCTACCAGCACATGTTGGTTCCAGCGTTGTTCTGCCTATGGAGGAATCTTGGGAAAACACTTTGACCAGGGCAGAATTATTTGCTCATGAGGTAAGTTAATTGTGTTTTTTTGTAGACTGTTTTTGTGATTAATCACTATAACTGCAGCAGAATGAAGATGGAACTAAAATTATTCATTTTTTTTTTCTTTTCATAGATGCATCAAGATGTGTTAAACTCATTTTATCTGAATTATTCAGGACATGCATCTTGTTTAGAGTCTCTGCATAACTATCAACAAAACTATTGCACTCTGTTGTACTCTTTTACCAATTCTCTTTTAAATAACCCACACCCACCCTTAGACATAAATTAGTAAGACTCTACACTTTGCAGTAGTTTTGTTATTGCTCTAACATTGTCACCTTGTTAAATATAATAAAAGTCAAAAGAACAAGATGCTTTTAAAAATGTTTATGGAACAGTTGTAAGTGATGTAACCAGTTACGCACAGTTAAACATGTCATTTAATTGCCATTATTTGTTAACTGTAATAAAAGTCACCAAGAACAAGTTGTTGTTCTAAAAGTAAAGTTAGACATATTAACCCATTGTTGTTAAATTGTTTGATAATCCCATGCAATTTCAGTTTCATTGTTAGTGTTGAATATCTATTTGTATGCAGCTGCTTTCCAAGCAAATAACACCACCAAGTTTCCAGCACACCATGCCTACTGTACTTTTGGAATCTCCCAAAACCAAAGAGCGTTTTCACCCAAAAGCTCGTCATGACAACCTGACTATGTACTGTTGTCCCAAGTGCAAAGGGGAGATAAAAGTTGTCTAAAGAAGCACTGATATCTGTTTTCTTGCATTTGAAAAAATATAGAAACTAGTTTGGTTGCTATTAAGACAGTTGTTGTTTATTTTATATTTATGGGGTAAAGGCAATATTAGTGATAGTTTTGTTATGATTTGCCTTAGTTTACAAACTAAATAATTTTAAGATTTTCATTCATAATTTCTTCCGAAATTGTAAAATAAAGTATTTTGTGTATTGTTTGCTAAAACTTTATTATGTGTTGAAGTTCTAGGCATTAGCAAATCACATTTTGAATTGCAGGCTTGAAAAAATGGGATGGTAAGCCTTGAAAGACCAAGGGTCAGATTGGACAAAATGATTAACGCTATAGGCTGCAAGACTTTCAGTCTCCCCTCCTTTTGGACATATAACAAAACAAAAAATTTTTTTTTTCTCCTTTGTGACAAAATTAGGCTTTACTCTTTTTCACTTTTCTCTCTGGGTGCAAGTTGTTTTCCTTCACAAACTTAATTTATCATTTAAAATAATTGCTTCATAGAAAAAGGAGTATTTTATATTTTATTTTTTTATTATTGTTCTATGAAATGGGTAGGGCTGTGATATTAAATTTTTTTTTTATCAGTAATATTTATGATTATGAGTGTGAATGTACATATCAGAATACCAAAGATTTTGAGTCCACTTATTTGTAATAAAAAGATTGTGCTTTGTAATCTTATGTATTGTAAAAATGAAACAAAACAAAATAACAATCATGTTTTGGTAATTAATCAAAATTAGATAAATTTATTTGTAAGCTCTTTTCACTGTCTTGCTTTATTTGAATTTCTTCATTTTCTATTTTTATCCACTGATGTAAATGTGATTATCAAAGTTCTGACTTATCTGTGTGTGTATTCCTCCATTTTATATTTAAATGACCATTCGTTCACAAAGGGTCCAAGAAAGCATGCACAGGAGGTTATGCTTCATTACCTTAGTTCACAAGGTCTAGCAGCTTAGGAATTAGTGTTTACTTTTCTTTCTTTAATTGCAGTAAACTGTTTTTAGTGTGGTAATGCATGCCATTTTTTTTCCTCTCTTGTTCTAGCAGCTAAGTAATGTACTTATAAGTGTGTTGACATGTCTTTTATTTTATTTTGACCACAGTTTAACTTATTTGAATTAGTAATATTCATCATAGGCAAGTGTTGGGTTGAATATGTAATGCCTCCATGATGTCAAAAGAATAAAGATTGAAGATTACCTGGATAATTCAATAAAAAAATATTTGTATCTTATGTAGCCTAGGTCTGTGGATTGAAGATTTTTGGATTTTTTTCCATCATTATTCATTGTTAATATTAATGAAATATCTTTTCTTTTAAAAAAACATAAATTCAGTTTCTGATTTGTATCGTTTTGATAAATTTATTTTTCGTATGATTTCACTGGGAGATTACATCTGTCATTTATAATTGTATATGCTGTTTATTTCTTAATTACATATTTGAAACATTTTTAAATTGTAATAACAGTTATTATAAATTTGTCAGTTATTAAATCATGGGGCATCTATTTGCTGTTATTTATATTTGTATATTCTATTTATTTTAGTTTAATAAATACATAAAGTTCTATCAGGCATATTGCATATTTCTTTTTAAATTAAACTATATTTTCCCCAAGCCCCCTTGATTAAACATGACAATACAATTCATTTTAAAATGGTATGTTTATTTATACATTTAAAAACAATTGAACAGTATACATTTATAGACAACATTTGTACCAGGATGATTGTTGGGAGAATTATCACTCATAATCTCTTTTAGTGCTCTTAACCAGATGCAGCAATAAACATTAAGAATAAAAATATGCTTTCAATTTTAATATTTTACATTCTGTAGCTTGATGATGAAACTAGGTGTGACAGAGGACTAGTACTGCTCTATTCTTATTTGGTTGTAAATTTTATATTTAAAATGTTACTGCAAACGTTTTTAATGATTCATTTACAATTACTAATTTGTTTACTCTTTTGTGGATAAGCTCTTTCCTTTTTATTACTGGATATCAAACTCACAATGTGTCTTATGAAAAATGTACATTAATATATTATTTTAACTTATTGTACATTATTAGCATTATTCATTCATTCATTTATTCTTTCTTTCTTTCTTTGAGGTATGTCTTTTCAACCACTTCATGAGTTCATAATATTTTGATGTTTGCTAATGTTAATGTTGAATATCTATTTGAGACCAGTGAATAATATGAGATATGGAAGTAGAAGAGATTGGGAACCCCATTTCACCTTTGTTTTGAATTAGTGCATTTAAAACTTCGCATTGAAATGTTTGGCAAAGGACATGCTTTATGTAAGAATGATAATACACAATAATACATAATTTTAATTAATATACATTATTAGTATTCAGGTCGAGGTACACAGTAGTCTTCTTTAACCAATCATAATGCATTCTTATTCTACAGTTGCTAATAGCATATTTGTCCTGAATATCTGGGTCTGATGAGAAATATGTCAGGTATGAAAGAAGTTCAACTAGTGCACTTGAAACTTTGCATTAAAGTGTTTTTCAAAGGTCAAACCAATGTTATCAGGTGGTTTTAATTCTCTCAGTGAAATTCTTGTCCGATATATATATATATATATATAAACATTGTAAAATAAAGTATCTATTAAACTGTTAACACCAGTCCCTGTGTGAATTTATTTATTTTATTTTCCAGTTCATTATAACTTGAATGTATTTGTGCACATTGTACTGATTTGTCCCCCTCTCCCCCATTGTAACTTGTATGTGTTTAATTCACTGAGTTTGTTTAGATTCCTTTAAAATTGCACTTGGTTGTTTATAAAACTATCATGATGTGTATGTGTATGTTTAGATTCATGTAACAAAAAGATCATTCCATAATAATTTTTATTTGTTCAAGATTAACTTTGTCAGTAATAACACTTGTTCCGTCAGATAATTTTTTCACATTTTCAATTTATTTATTTTTTTTAAGTTAAAGAGAGCAGATTTTAGTAGAAACTCACATATACATTTTATTAATAAAAATTATAAGGTTATAAAATGAAATCTTGACATAAACGTCTTAGGTTTTTTTTTTATTCAAACTTGAAAACTGCCTATAGTGGATTTAAAAAAAAATTAATCAAACCTCACTCTTACACTAGGATTATACATTGTCCTTATAGTTTTATATTGAAGACTTCAATTCCTAATGTGACTCTCAACTGATTTATCAAGACACTTATTTGTCAGTCACATAATATTTTAGTGAGTAGAGATACAGCTTTACTGGTGTAAAAATGACAAATTCTCTCCTGTCACTCTTTCAGCACTGTCTAGTTGTCAGACTTATCTAAAGATATACTCTCCTTCACAAACTACTGCAGTGAACTAAAGTCAGTTAGCTCAATCACTGAGTGACCTAACATTTTAATTGATAATCTATACAAGATACAGTAGAATGTCAATTTCTATGTTAGATTATTGTCCTAGAGTTTCATAATTATTACTTGAAGTCAGGTGCAACTTGTGTTTACATATGTGTACTGGCACTCCAGTTGCACTATACACACAAGAACAGTGAATACCATTGGTATTCCATTGGAAACAAGCATTTTTAATTTAATCAAGTGTGAGGTTCCTTACAGTAAAAGAAATGTTTCCAATAAAGATGTTTGTGATTGCACTGAATTACAGATGTGTATAATTATTTAGGTGCCTTGAAACTCATAATTTTCCATAAACCTATTGAGATTTAAAATCACAAAAGGTCACTTGAGTGTATTCTTTAGTGACAAAATTTACCTTTTGATTTATTGATTAAAAGAAAACTACACAATGTATAACCCATAATCAATAAATCAATGGTAAATCTTTGTGACCAAAGAAAGTACACAGTCTCCTGTAAACGTGCTTGACTTGTGCACAGTTTAAAAATATATCCTTTAAAGCAGAGATTCTCAAGGTGTGTGTTACAAAAAAAAAAAAAAAAAGCAAACATTATTTTTATTAAGCCCAGTACTTCCGTCTACTGTATGGGTGTGTTGGCGAAACAATGTGCCATGAGCTGAGAGTTTGAGAAATGCTGCTTTAAAATAACAAACTTTTCCATGAAATGGCTTGTTTGTGACATTCCTTGATGAAAAATCTATTACAGAGTTACTATTTATGTGTATGCACTTATTAGATTTGTTTAAACTCAATTAATTAAGATTCTTAGCGTCATTTGACATAGCAAAATGTCAATTGTACCTGTAGTTACTATAAAGTTACAAAACATTAACCATCCTTTAAGTTACAAAACATCATTAACCATCCCTTTAAGCCACTATCTATCAAACTAAACCAAAAACCAAAAGAAATTACCCTAAATTGAAAATGGATTAGAAATAGAAAACCAATATAAAATTTCTTGGAGTAATATTCCAAGACAGCTGCCAGTGGAATGAACATTTATAAACCAGTGCATAACATCAGCCAACAGAAATAAACCTCATGAAATCAGTCTCTAAACCTGCTTGGGAGCAAAAGCTATAACAATTCTTAGCATTTGTAATGCCTAGGCTGCACTACATATCCCCCACACTTCTTAAACTTAAGAATTCCCCTATTGAATAGGCTCCTTCCACTTGGGCTAAAGCCCTAAAACTCACCTTGGGAGTGCCCCAGTCAACATGCAACGTCAGTATTATAGTTGAGAGTGGACTAAAACCCATTCAGATACTTGTAATTGAAAGTTGAATCGGGTCCTACCTAATTCTACAGACAACGCCCAGTGACTTGGGAACGTAGGATTGGCAGGCTGCATCTGCGCATTTCAGTATCAAATAAGTGATGAACCTACTATTAGATTTCAATTTAATCCACTCTTCAAAGCTTTTGTTGAAATAAAAAAGTTCAGAATTTTATCTGGAAAATGATTTTGCTTTAAATCCTCTTTTATTGTGAATATTGCATCTGTTGATGTATACAGTATGAATATTTTCGTTTGTGCAGGTACAATATCAAACTCCTTTCTACTCTCACACCTCTCAAAAATGTAACAAAATAGAGAGATTTTAAATCTAGATCATCCTATGTATTTTTGAATTCTATTTTTAAATCTAATGTATCATAGCTTCAAATGCACACACGTCAATGTGATATTCAGTGTAATCCTTTTAACTCTTTCATTCTCTTTATTTTGGTTTTTCATTAAATAAAAACATTGCATTTGCACATTTTTTTTGTTTGTAACTTTTTTTACTTTGAACTTAAGGTGACTGAAATGAATGTTAGATTAACAATGTGTTCGTGTTTATTATTTGAGTTAATCATTATTGTTTCACATCACTTTTTTCCATTAATATTTTAGTTCAATTGAAAGTTAGGAAATAATTTTATTGGTTCTTATTAACAGTTTTTATCTTTTATTTACTATTTTGGAAAGTTCTTCATTGGTGTCCACCCTTAAGGTCATAAGTTCCTAATGTGTGACTTTTTAAATAATAAATTGATAAAGATTGCTTTATAAACAGCCAGACTAAGAAATGTTTGATGAATGTTTATTTAAATCATTATAATATTAATGTTTGATTGACACAATATCATTTATACAAAACATACCAAAAAAATGTATTTTTTAATACTTGCTGATGTCCACAACCAACAGGAGCTATAAGGTGGTGCTCTGATAAACCAAGTATAGCCAAGGGGGGAGATAATTAAAGTCAAATGCTGGTTCCCATCACCACCAACATACTGTATTTTATGCCATGAATTTGATTTAGTCTATGGTCACATAATAACAATGGGTAGGAAAGAGGCCATTTGATTTGTGGATTTGATGTGTCTCAGAAAAAAAAATATTACAACTCCCTTCCCCAACTTTTTTCAATACACAAAGCAATTATCTATATTCTATAACAATAAAAAGTTTTTGACAGTTGTTACATAAAATGAAAAAAGAAATATTGCTATGCCAAAATAATGATTTCATAAAAAGTACAAACATTTAATATTAACAAGCAAGTAAACAGGGAAATAGAGAAAGCCACAGGATGGCTGAACGAGGAAGGTGGAATGAGTCAGATTAACTGAACAAGGCAGGGAGGCTGATTGAGCAACAGAATGACCAAGGCAGGAAAAGTAAAATGAGTCACTGACTGACCAAGGAAGTGATCTATGGGTGGACTAAGGCAGGGAGATTGAGCCTGACTGACCATGGCAGTGAGGTAGATTGAGCCACAAGACTGACGATGACAGAGATAGATTTAGCCATAGACTGACCATGACAGGGAGATAGATTGAGCCACAGACTGAGTCAATGATAAAGATGACACTACTTTTGGCTTACAAACATGAGCTAGAAGAAATTGATTCAGTTTAAGATGAACCACATGAATCTGGCAAACAATCAAATAGACCAAGAAATTAGCGTGGATCTTCAGGTTGAGGTCAAACAGCTAATGATGCTTTAAAGCAGGGGTTTCAAACTCGCGGCCCGCCAGACGATATTTTGTGGCCCCCACTTGATATTAAAGTTAAGTGATAGTGCAGCCCGCACGTTTTTCTCATGCACCCTGGGAGTTTTATAGTTTTTGTCACCTGTGGGCTACCATACCTCAGGGATGTGCCATTTCCCAGCATGTAAGGCACTCATGGATTCTGGCACACCATTCAGTAGTGAGAAGTATGTTGCAGGAAAGAATTTGATCACAGGTTTGCAGATTTCAAGAAACACAGAACCACCTTTCAAATATTTGCTGACCCTTTCTTCAATGTGGAAGATGTCCCTCCTGTGCTTCAAATGGATCTAATTGACAAAAGTGTAATTCTGAACTCAAAGCCAAGTTCAGGGAGGTGAGTGGAAAAGCAGACAAGCTTGGACAGTTTTTGAGAGAATTGCCCCTTACCTTCCCTGAGCTTTCTAGGATGTTCAAGCGGACCAAGTGCCTTTTGGGGAGCACCTATCTGTGTGAATAGCTCTTCTCCACCATGAACTTGAATAAGTCAAAATTCAAGGACAAACTTACTGATGAACATCTTCAAGCCATACTGAGGGTCACAGTGGCTTCTTCCCTAAAGCCAAAGGTGTCTGAGCTGTGTAAGAGGAAGTATTGCCAGGTCTCTGGCAGCAGGGAATAATGATGCGGCCCAGCTTCACCCAGATTCTACTTCCAGGCAAAATGAGTTTGAGACCCCTGCTTTAAAGTCTTTAGCTGCATTACTGGAATGTGAAAAGGGACAAGGTCTTTTAACAGTAATATAGTCTACACATGACATGTATACAGATTCTATTTGTTTAAATAAATCAGTTATAATGTGCTGACTATACATGGCTGCTAACTGATAGTTATTTGAACTGTTCAAGTTAATAATAATATGATTATTTACACCAGGAAACCTATTCTTAGTCACAAAATTTGGTGTAGTCACTGACATATTTATTCATAGAATGAATGATGGTGCGACAGAGTAAATTTGCCCCTCCTTATTAAATTGTTATATAAACTGTTAAATTGTCAGAGTAACCCAACCTTGGGCACACTATATGGTGTTATTTTGAAAGTAGTTTGAAGTAAATAGCCTAAGGCAGGAATATTCTAGATTCGCTGACCTAGTGGAAACTGAGTGAGCAGTTTCCTATTATCCAATGATTATGATTTATGAGAACGAGACTAGCCAATGGGCTGAGTTTAAGTTCACTCGCTGTAGAGAATTCTACCCTTTAATCACTTTTGAATTTGAAGTAAAAGAGAGAAGTCTGGCTTGAAGGCAGTCATTAGTTTGAGTGGTGAGTTTAATTGACTGGTTGAGAGAGAATGGACTTAGAAACATTTCATGCATTTTACTATATGTTGTACTTGTGTTTATGTAAACATGTACTGTAATAACTTTTATTACTACAAATGTTTGAACTAAGCTGCACCCGTGTGGTGTATTAATATGTGACATTGCTTTATTTTACCATGTGCATGCATGGTGATAATGAATACTGTTGCAGGAATTGTAAGTTTCAGTATGGAGTGTCAGATAGAATGGAGTTATATCGTGCCAAATGAGAAACTTAGGTTTGCTCCTTAACTATACGTTGCAGTGATTGATGTCTTCTTCTTTTTTTGTTGGTTTGAGTCTCACTCTGTGAGTGTGAGTTCAATCTTGAGCTGTGAATCTCAAGTGGAGCCTCAAGTTCAACTTTCAAGTTCTCAGCTACCCTTCGTTTGTTCACTGTTGTGACTTAAGTGACCGGGAAGCGTGGGGAAACTTGCAGAGTGTTGCAGTTGTGTAAGCATAAGGGAGTAGTACACTGTGCATTATTGTTTATCAGAGCAAAATAAGCTGGTACATTCTGGAGAATTCTGGTGCAGTGAAGTTACCAGAATTGCTGAAATCATGTCCTACATGAAGGAGTGACATGGGAAGCGACATTCTTTCTAGAAGACATTCAAGAATATAGCACCATATCAGAGTTTCCAGTGGTGGGAACATGTTTAGTGTGGACATTTTGACATTGTTGCAAAGGAAAGACTGGGAGCTGACACTGTGACATTGTTGCAAAAGTAAGTAAAAGACTGTCAAGCAGTACTTAATCCAAGTAAATTTACACATTTAACTCTAATAACTCCATTTCTATTCTCTGAAAGGATTAACCTGCAATTTGTATTGACTATATTGTTGAACTGTAATTATATTTTTATTATTATATATTTATGTTGAGAGAGACTGAAAACTATAATTATCCGAAGGTGGGTTCGTGGAATATTGATGTCAAGTTATCTATTTCATTGTAATTGTCTTATGTATATTTGATTTTTCTTCTACTAAATTTATTGACCTTATGCATACTGATATTGATAATCTTATGTTGGAGAAGAAAGTGGGTGGGTGGATGCTCGCTAAATATTGATTAAGTCGGATTTGTCTTCTCCTTTAGTAAGAAGTTGGTGACTATAAATGTTGGTTGATGTTGTGGAATAGAGAAGACGTTTACCATGCCAAAATATCCGCCAAGTGAGAGATGAGTGGTGTCTGTTGGAGGTACATGAATAAAATAAGATTAATATTCTCATCACTTGAAATTGATTATGAAAGATTAATTAATAATAATAAACTTTTCATTAACTAAGTGGCGTGTCCATGTCACAGAAGGTATAATGTGCTGCTGACATCTTGCAGCCTAGAAGAGCAAGCCTTTGTCACAACTCATGACTAGGCATACATTTCACATGAGGTAAGTCAGTCCCACTCCCAGTCTTGTGGGCATACATTTCACATGAGTTAGCCCAGCGTTGTGAGCATACATATCACACGAGGTAATTTAGCTCACATTGCCAAGCAAATTAATCATTAAGATGTATACAACCATATTACAATTCTTTCTCTTTTCATGTAGTTTAAACAATGAACTTTACCATTAAAAATTACAATTTAAACAAAACATAACCTGATTGTCATAGAATTATAAAAACGCACAAGACAGTTTATAAATTCAGTGATCAATTACATGAATACATATACAGAGTAGGCATAATTTTTTTGGATCAAATTTATAGTTTCATATTTTGATTTTGTTATGTGAGAGGATTAGTGCCACATGATAAAATCAAAATATGAAAAAATTTGTGATGTGAATAACAGTGAGCTTATTTGTAGCTTATTAAAGAAAATACTATTAAACAGTATAATAATACACTTGTGAATTTATTATTTATAAATAACAGTTTCCAAGAACATTACTTTATATATTTCAGCTTCATTATCTCCACTGTTCAATGTCTGCAGGCAATCAAAAGCTGTTACACGAATGAAATCCAACGAGGATAGTTTGCTGTTCCACTTCACCTTAGCAGCTGAGGGGCAGCAACTCTCCCGACAAAAAGATTTATTCCAAGTAATTTATCTCTTAAAACAAACATAAAAGGATGGTCGGCCCTGAAGATATATGCAAAACCTCGCGTAGTTATTTGCATTTTGCTAGTCGCAGCTGCGGTTGTTCCATTTTCGTTCACTTCTATCATTGCTCTGTGTATTACGTCTCCAACGTATGCACGCTGTGTGACGTCACCTACAAGCCGAGGAAAGTCGGCTTCATCCGGTGTGAACATGCGCTTGAAGCCCAACTGCTTCATGACATTCAGTAGATCAAGGCTGGTTTCGAACTTGAATTTTGGAAGATAAACCTGTGAAACGAACGTAATGAAATATATAAACATGTTTCAGAGTTTCAAGATATCTCTTATAATGATATTTGTTCATAAAATTTGACAAGTGTTCTAGGTAATAACAGTGATCGGTTTGGTAGGCCTACAGCTTTGACAGGTGATACTTTCTAAACAGCTTGCATTTAATCTTTTGCTTCTGTTGATGAAAACAAAAGATATAATTTCATGAGAAACCAGAATAGAATGATTATGTAATAATATGCACACGTATTAACAAGCGTCTTTGTGGAATTATAAATAAACGTTACTGATTAAGAGATTAGAGCAATGTTAGCAACTCATTCATGATAAGACGAGATCCAATTTTTAAAAAAGCTTTCATACAACTGTGAGAAGAACAATATGAAAAATTAAATAACAGGACAGTTTACACGTTTACTCGGTTTTAACTGAGCTTAACATAACTTCTTTATCTGACAACATTTTTCTTTCTTTCTTTTCATGTATTAGAAACTCCGTTTGCATTACGATGTACATGGTAAGTTGATTGGTGGAAATGAGAGTTTGTGAACGACTCTTAATTGTCTTTCTCTCTTTTAAAGAAAGAACATGCCAGTAATATGTCATTACGTGGAAGAACAGCATTTCACACTACCCTCACTGATAAAATCCTATCTCCTTTAGGTCTGAACCAGAAAGAGTTAACATTTTGATTGTCATTAGACCTACTATTAAAAGAATAGCATTTCACTAATCTCTCACTGATAAAATCTTATCTCCTTAGGTCTGAACCAGAAAGAGTTAACATTTTGATTGTCATTAGACCTACTATTTAAAAAATAGCATTTCACATTACTCTCACTGATAAAATCTTATCTCCTTAGGTCTGAACCAGAAAGAGTTAACATTTTGATTATCATTAGACCATCCATTTAAAGAACAGCATTTCACATTACTCTCACTCATAAAATCCTATCTCCTTAGGTCTGCATTTTGATTGTCATGACCAACACTTATAATTCTACATTCATACATGTACTGCAGAAAGAGTTAAAGAATAATATTTTGCCATTATCTTCCCGGATATAATTACTACCTTCATCAGTATGGCCAGAAAGAGTTCAAGGATAATATTGTGTTATTATCTTCTGTGATCAGAAAGAGTTCAAGGATAATAAATATTGTGTCATTATCTTCTGTGATATAATTTCAACCTTCATAAGTGTAGCCAGAAAGAGTTCAAGAACAATTTTTTTTTTATCATTATTGTTTTCATCACTGATCTAATCATATCTTTGTAACTTTACACCAGAAAGAGTAAAGAACAACATCTCATCTTTATTACCCTCCTTAACATAAACCCATCTTCATAAATTTGGACTAGAAAGAGTTTAAAATACCAAACGAGGTTATCACCATTACCATACAGAACTAAAACACATCTTCCAAATATCGACCAGAAAAGTTAAAAAGCATTTTTACCACCTGTCTGATCTAATCCTAATTTCATAAATCTGGACCAGAGAGTTTTATGACTCATCTAATCCTACCGTCTTAAATTTGGAGTAGATAGCTTTATGACCGATCTAATCCTCCCTTCTTAAATCTGGACCATAGGGTTTCATTACTGATCTAATCCTATCTTCTTAAGTGTGGACCAGAAGAGTTTTATGACTGATCTAATCTTACCATCTTAAATCTGGACCAGAGAGTTTTATAACCGATCTAATCTTACCTTTTTAAGTGCGGACCAGAAGAGTCTTATGACTAATCTAATCTTACCTTCTTAAATCTGGAGCAGACAGTTTAATGACTGATCTAATCCTATGATTCCTCTCTTCTTAAGTGTGGACCAGAAGAGTTTTATGACTGATCTAATCTTACCGTCTTAAATCTCCACCAGAGACTTTTATGGCCGATCTAATCCTACCGTCTTAAATCTGTAGCAGAAGAGTTTTTACTACTGATATAATCCCATTGTCTTAAATCTGGACCAGAAGAGTTTTACTACTGATCTAATCCTACTTTTTTTAAGGACGGACCAGAAAGTTTTATGACTGACCTAATCCTACCATCGTAAGTCTGGACCAGAAGAGTTGCATGACCGATCTAATCCTACCTTCATAAGTCTGGACCAGTGGTTGTCTGATAGTATGCTTTCCAGGAGAAAATTCTTCAGGCGTTTTTCCAGTTGAGCCAGACCTTCATCGTTGTCTGGCAGAAGCACAAACAGAGCGTGACGACCTTCTTGACCATAGGGCAGCTCCAGCAAAGTCATCTGCAGTTCTGCGTAATGGGTGCAAGGATACTCAGCTTTGGACACCATGGTGGGAACTTTGACCGCATGCTTGCCATCAACCTTGAAGATTGCTTGGTGTGTGAAGTGTTTGTGAAACAAATGTTGCCACGTACCCTACACAACGACAACAACCATGTATGTGGTAGTCTGCATGTGTTAATGTTCATTTTGTGTGTGTGTGTGTGTGTGCATGCATGCATGCGTGTGCTTGTTGTTCCTGACAAAAAAGCAAAGATTTCTATACGATTTATTATTTTACTGTTCCTTAGTTCAGGGTAATGGATTCCGTCGGATTAGACGACAAATCGAATCGGGTCTCGTGTGTTAAAGATCTCTTAGCAGTTATAAATCAGAAAGAGGAAATCCACTAAACTACTATTCCTATCCGTGGCGCTATTTCTTCAAGAACTTGCATTGTTATTTTGACGTTTGTGACCTTCGAAGAAAATTTGGAAGCGGTCGTGAATAAAGAATCGGTATTTAAAGGTAAATATTCTTTTTAAAGGGACAATTCCAAATGCATTGCATGCTGAAAGTTACACTTCAGTGGCAAACATATTTTAATGTGCATCCAAAGGTAGTGCTTTTTTTTTAAAGGATTCCACACTGGTATGCCATGTTTAAAGGTACACCTCGATAATCATGCATTTTTTAAAGGTACAATGCAATGGCAAGGAGTATTTATTGGTATACGTATGCCCATGGCAATGCAAGTTAAAAATACTCTCAGTGGAGGGCATGTTCAAAGGTATACCACGTGGTAATATATGTTTAAAGATAGAAAGTATAACAATCTGAACTTAAAGGTACACGATGAGTTTAATATGCCTCAAATAGACCAGTGAACACCTCACTATGGTAGTCATAACCCTAACCCTAACCCTAATGGACCAATACAAACCATAATACATATCTTTTGCTGAGCCATTGGGACGCTTATATATGAGAAACTTGGTACACAGAAAGACGGAAGCAATTAGAACATTTAAACCCTTTTTAATTTATTTTAGAAAATACAATTATTTGACTTTCTTTTTTTTTTTATTTTTACTATTGAAACAACTTTCCTGACATTGAGAAATGTTATAAAGAAGTATCATCCATTGTTAATGGAAACTACATTTTATATCTTTACTCTTAATTTTACCTGAAAGTATAGCACATTGAATAGCCAAAGTGCTGTCTCGTTACCTGAAAGTATAGCACATTGAATAGCCAAAGTGCTGTCTCGTTAGTAGGAATCGCGCTTGGAGGGAGTAATTTCCGGATCTGACCTTTTGATTTGGATTCCACAAATTCATTGATGATTTCTTCAGGCTTTGTCGTTAATGTGTCATTGACATTTTCGCTTGCGTTTCCCACGATGTTGTCAGAAATGAAATTATTGATGTAAGTGTCCAGATTTTCTTGGAGTATTTTCTGAAGGCGCTTGGACGCATGAAGGCCACCTCCAACGAAAGCTGCATTGACGAAACTGATATATTCGGATCCGTTCAATTCTGTAAATAATAATAATAATAATAATAATATCCAAAGCTAAAAGTGTAATACAAGCGAGCTAGACAAGTTCTAAAGTCAAAGCTAAATGGGGCTAATAAAATACAAGCTCTTAATGTTCACGCAATATCTGTCATTAGCTACACTGGGGGTATCATAGATTGGACAACAAATGAAATAAATGAACTAGATCGAAAAACAAGAAAACTATTCCTAATTCATAAAACCCTACATCCAAAAGCAGATGTAGATAGACTATATGTATCTCTGAAAATGTAAAAATAATTGAAAAACATGCAATACCAGCCAAAGTACAAACAAAGAAACCATTAGTACCTCCATGGAAAAGAAGAAAAGAAAATAGAGTGCACTAGGAAAGAAATAAGCCAAATTCTAACAGTAATACTAAAAAAAAGGAAAATTGAAAGCAACACCAGGAATACCAGATACTATGCCCAGAAAGTCAAACAAAGACATGCCGGGTATCGTATTCAGAAAGTCAAACAAAGACATGCCGGGTATCGTATTCAGAAAGTCAAACAAAGACATGCCGGATATCGTATCCATAAAGTTAAACTCGAACATACCGGATGTTTTAATCAGTTTGTTAATGCGTTCAAACCCATCCAGAGTTTCTTTCTTCTTCAGAAGAGGGATGGACATGTGTTCTCCGATTTCAATGGCTGTCTTCCCTCCCGCCAACATCCATGTCACTGCAAGCAGGGACATGACGCTCCAAGGGGAGATAACCACATTTCCATAATGCCGGGATACCGTCTTGTACAAGTCGGTTGTAAGTCTTTGCTGCGCGCGAACAAGCAGCTCTTGGACGAAATTGGTATTGGGCAATTCATCTGTTGAAATATTTGTTATTATCGAATTTATCATATAAATATTCATGTTGGGCACTGTAACATGGAGGTTATAAAAGATGTTATAAAAATACTTAAAACCCCCAAACCACTCGTCCACTCACATTTCAGTGGTGTCAGGTGTCACGAGTATTTACAGTTTAAATAATATTTGAAACATCACAATCACAAACAGCTACAACGAGACCCCAATTCCCCATCTGACAAAATTACGATGACAAAGATAAAAATTTCAAAAGGAAATAAAACACAAATGCTCATGAGCTTAGGGAAGAAATAAAACACAATTACTCCTGAGCTTAGGGATGAAATAAAACACAAATACTCCTGAGCTTAGGGATGAAATAAAATAACTTTATAGAAAACAGTAATGATGGCGGAAAGAATTTTAATGTAATTAAATCATAAAGACGCGAGTGCGACATTAGTGTTCACGATTTAACTCTGTTTTGTTCACAATGCGGCTGAAAAGAGTTTATGTAGGTTTTCCTCTTTGGACTAGCCAAACTGCAGCCACGGTAGGCTGGCTAGCAGCTTGGCGATTCTCACGACCCGGGTCAGTCAGGCATATGGTGCAGGCAGTGAGCTTTGCATCTATCTGTCTGTGCCCTGTTAAGAGGACCGTGATAGCCGCGGCCTGGAGCATCCGTGACTCTAGAGTCAAGGCACCAAGGCACGAGGCAGCAAAAGGAACGGCTGCAGATTGCTGATGGCGTATGTGGTAGATAAAATGCCTTTTCTACATACCACATATTGACATTCCCTAAGTATCAAGTAAACAATGAGATGGCGTCCAGCACACCAACAGACATCACACATACATGGAAAAAATAGGGAAAGATAGATGACCAATGAAAAAAAGATGAAAAATAGGAAAGGTTGAATTAAAGTAATGACCGTACATAATATATACATCTTAATGAATATACTTAACACACGCCTGCGTAATCACTATCACAACTACTTATACAAGATTTAAATTATAAGTTCCACTTGACTGACTTTTCTCAGCAAAAAGACTTTTTTTTACCAGTGTCGTTCTGGGAGAGGGTGGCAGGTCAGTGTTGTTATAATGCCGTCTGTCTGGACTCAGAACTGTGGGGCGTTTTCCCCGCATGACCAGAGAAGGTCAGGTGGTTTGTCTGGCTTGTAACCACGTAACAGTCACTTGCAATCTTATGAAGTAACTTGCAACCTTGTAATACTCACTTGCAACCTTGTAACAGAGAGTAGACTATGGTCACTTGCAACTTTATAACAGTCACTTGCAACGTTCTAACAGTCACTTGCAATCTTATAACAGACAGTTTTCTTGTTGGTGTAATCTACAAGACTACGTTCACTTGTAACCTTGCAACAGTCAGTTTACTTGTTGGTGTAATCTACAAGACTAACTTTATAACAGTCAGTTTATTTGCTGGTTGTACTCAACAAAACTACATTCTCTTGTAACCTTATAACAGTATGTTTACTTGTTGGTGTACTCTACAAGACTATGGTCACTTGTCACCTTGTAACAGTCAGCTAACTTGTTATTGTACTCTGTAAGTTTATGGTGACTTGTAACTTTATAACAGTCAAATTACTTTTTGATGTTCTCTACAAGACTTTATTTACTTACAACGTTATAAAATCAAATTACTTTTTGATGTTCTCTACTAGACTTTATTTACTTACAACGTTATAAAATCAAATTACTTTTTGATGTTCTCTACAAGACTTTATTTACTTACAACGTTATAAAATCAAATTACTTTTTGATGTTCTCTACAAGACTTTATTTACTTACAACGTTATAAAATCAAATTATTTTTTGATGTTCTCTACAAGACTTTATTTACTTTCAACGTTATAAAATGAAATTACTTTCTGTTGTTCTCTATAAGACTTTATTTACTTACAATCTTATAACACTTAGGTTACTTGATGATGTATTATACAAGACTACGGTCAATAGTAACTTTATAATAGCGAGCTTACTTTTTACTGTACTCTACAAGACTACAGTCACTTGTCAACTTGCAACAGTCAGTTTACTTCATAGTGTACTCTACAAGCTTACGGTCACTTGCAACCTTGTAACAGTCATTTGCAACCTAGTAACAGACAGCTTGTGTACTCTTCAAGACTACGGTCATTTGCAACTTTATAATAATCATGTATTGCAACCTTATAACGGTCACTTGCAACCTTGTAACAGTCATTTGTAACCTTACAACAGTAACTTACAACCTTGTAACTGTCCCTTGTAATCTTATAACAGTCACCTGCAACCTTATATGACAGTCACTTGCAACCTTGTAATAGTCCATTTGCAACCTTATATAAGTTTTCTTGTTGGTGAAATCTACAAGACTACGTTCACTTGTCACCTTCTAACAGTCAATTTACTTATTGGTGTACTCTACAAGAATATGGTCACGTGTAACTTCATAACAGTCAATTTACTTATTGGTGTACTCTACAAGAATATGGTCACGTGTAACTTCATAGCAGTCAATTTACTTATTGGTGTACTCTACAAGAATATGGTCACGTGTAACTTCATAACAGTCAATTTACTTATTGGTGTACTCTACAAGAATATGGTCACGTGTAACTTCATAACAGTCAATTTACTTATTGGTGTACTCTACAAGAATATGGTCACGTGTAACTTCATAACAGTCAGTTTACTTGTTGATATATTCAAGAAGACTACGGTCAATTGAATAATAGAGGAAAAACACCCCTACAGAAGACACACGGTCTACTCAGCATATGAAAAACATTCCTTTAGTAGATTCACAATCTACCCAGTTTGTAAATCCTTCCTACCCATCATGCATCGCATTGAATTTACTGCAGTGTGAACCTGAATGATGATTTGTCTCAAAATGAGAACATTTGGAAACAATGTTATCCAGGAATTAATTTGAATGACTCACTACTTAGTAAAATATGTCGTATAATATCATCAAACAATCTCATTGTAAATCTTGTTTCCGAAATAACACACGGGGGCGGATTTGTTTCGCAGGGTTTTTCCTTAGTGATAATTCTTTTTGTTGTTGTTTGCTTTAAAGCTTGATTTTTAAAGTGAGTGCAGTATTTGTTTAGTGTACGTATTATTTTTGGTAATGTGTTTAATAAATATGACACTCTGTATTTTGCAATTTAATCTGCTTCACCTATCTGTTGTTTACTTTTCTGATAGAGCTTTTTTATTTTTATTTTACTCTGCTAAACATTTTGAAAAGGAACAGATTCATATCACGTAAACAAATTTACAACTATAAAAAATACAAACAAATCACACAAATCCACACAATTATTTATTGATTTCTAAACATATCGTATTTTAACAACATGATTCTTATATATAAATATAGCATACAATAACTTAAATTGTATAGTATAAAAGACCTAAAAATTTAATAAAAGTTAATGAATATTGATGGCACTCATTAAATTTAGCCAGCCTTTTAAAGATCTGAGTGTACTTTTTTTTCTTAATGTCACAAGCCACTGTCTCACTAGACGACATCTTGCCTATGCGCATGTCTGGGAACTGGTCTTATTCGCAAGTTCTCACTTTCATTTGTGCTTTCTGGTATTCTCTCGACTTGATTACTGTAACTCTCGTTTCTCTGGCATTCTCTCGACTTGTTTACTGTAAATCTCGTTTCTCTGGCATTCTCTCGACTTGTTTACTGTAACTCTCGTTTCTCTGGCATTCTCTCGACTTGTTTACTGTAACTCTCGTTTCTCTGCATCATTCATAAACTAAAGGGTTGAAATCTGCATGGATAAGAAAAAAGGCTAGCCCATTACAAAGAGCGATGGATAAGAAAAAAGGCTAGCCCATTACAAAGAGCGATGGATAAGAAAAAAGGCTAGCCCATTACAAAGAGCGATGGATAAGAAAAAAGGCTAGCCCATTATAAAGAGCGATGGTCTTTTTTCTATCGTCGAGTGATTCTCTGCTGAAATTATCCTCATGTTCACTCTGAAGTACACACATTATTCCTGTCATGGACTGATGGTTATTGACGTTACGTCATCAACAAGGGTGAGATGCACTGCACGAGTAAACAATGACACGACGGGTTCACTCAACTAACAGCAAACTTGAGTTGTCTCAAGTCAACACAACCTATAATTGACCAGATGAACATTAAACAGATAAACGAATGTTAATTTTGGGACAGTAAATAGACAGTCTCAGTTGACCCGTGTTTTCGGAAATCGAATTCTATTGTTTCCTTTTTATTGTTATTATTAAATCTTCTTTGTTCTTGTTATCTTAAACCCACATTTTGGTTAATTTGCTAGTGTAACTGAGAAGAGTTGGCTGGGGATTCTGAGCCAGGAATATATGAATAATACATAGTCCTAATTGATCAAAGAGAAGGATGACGTTGTTAACTCAAGGCACGTCAGCTAATTTGTCTGTCGCTATGCTAGATGATTAAAATGTCCCAGAGAACGGATCTAATATAGAGATTGATGAGCAGATTAGGCCGTATGGGCTGTTGTCAGTATGCCAGTATTAGAGATAATATAATAAACTTCTTGAATAATAATTCTGAGACTAATACTGCGACAGAGTAATTAAATAAACTCTTGCATGTGACATATATAATACAACATATTCAAACAAATGACTTATATATATATATATATTACAGCGTATTCAAACAAACGACACTTAACATAAAAGTAGCTCTCTCTCTCTCTCTCTCTCTCTCTCTCTATATATATATATATATATATATGGCACTTATACATATATAAAGAAATGATTTCGATATATAAATACAGCTTTTATAAAAATGACACTAATGCGTAAATACCGCTTATCTGAACGAATGATAAATTCAGTTTATACAAAATGACATACACGATGTACTAACAAATTACATTCATATATAAATATATCCTATTTGCATAGTAAAAGTGATATACACAAAGGCACTTGTACAGATGACAATTTTAGATAAATAGATTTTATTGGAAAAAGTGACATTTATACATAAATGAAGACGAAAAAACAAATTACATACATACAGACTAGAGAAAAAAATGACACTCACACTAAAAAAATAATACCAGAAGTTAATGACTGAACAACTTTAAAAACTTTTGATAAGTCTGTGTGTATGTATGTGTGTGCATGAGTATTTGTGTATGAGTTTGTCCATGATACACATGCACTGCACAGACGTAATAATTTTACATAAATAGTTTTAGATACACACATGTAAAGGTAGTTTTAGATGTACACAAACTGACGGCACTTACACATAAATATAGTTTTAGATGTACACAAACTAAGGACACTTACAAATAAACATAGTTTTAGGTGTACACAAACTGATGACACGTAAACATAATTGTAGATGTACACAAACTGATGACATAAATATAGTTATAGATGTACACTAATTAATGACACTTTACAAATAAACATAATTTTAGATGTACACAAACTGATGACACATATAAACATAGTTTTAGATGTATACAAACTGATTACACACATAAATATAGTTTTAGATGTACACAAACTGACGACACACATAAACATAGTTCTAGATGTACAAAAACTGATGACACATGAACATAGTTCTAGATGTACATAAACTGATGACACACATAAACAAAGTTTTAGATGTACAAAAACTGATGACACATGAACATAGTTCTAGATGTACATAAACTGATGACACACATAAACAAAGTTATAGATGTACAAAAACTGATGACACATGAACATAGTTCTAGATGTACATAAACTGATGACACACATAAACAAAGTTTTAGATGTACAAAAACTGATGACACATGAACATAATTTTAATGCACACAAACTGATGGCACACCTAGGCATAGTTTAGATGTACACAAACTGATGACACACATAAACATAGTTCTAGATGTACAAAAACTGATGACACATGAACATAGTTTTAGATGTACATAAACTGATGACACACATAAACAAAGTTTTAGATGTACATAAACTGAAACATTCACACAAAATTTCAGATGTACAGAAACTGATGACCCACATAATTTCAGATTTACACTGCTGACGACACCTACAAACAAACATAATTTTAGATCGACACCAATTATTATTAATAGTAATAATGATGATAATAATAATATACTTCTAAGCACATAAACATATACACAACTTGGCCTGGAGACGGTTATAAACAACTTAACGTGAAGGCTAAAAGATACTGATTCAGCATGGAAAACGCTTAATAAAGAAATTAATATGGAGTAGTTTTAAAGAAGAAACGATACACTTAACATGGTAAAGGTTAATGGTACAGACATATTAAAATACTAATTAGCATGAGAATGTTCAAGAAACTAGCAACTGAGCAGAAGATTATTAAAACAAATTTGATCTTAGAAGGGAACATATTAAAAAAAATAATTTAATTTTTAGCATAAGAGGGTTAAATAATTAACTTATCATGGATAAAGTTATTCAATAAAAAATCATATTAACTTAGCATGGAGAAATATACAATCGAAATTATTTTAATATAAGAAGGTTAATAAATATATTGACTAAATATCAACAACATTGATAGGCATTTAAATACAACGACACGAACATTCATTCAGGCACACACAAGAGAAGAAGAACACAAACCCCACAACAAATCGAAATACAATAGTCGACATTTCTTATAAACAGCACTCGTCAGGAAATACAGTTATTACAATGTCATTTAAACAATAAAACGAGCACTGATGTTTGACAGTCTTATCTAAATAAGGCAACTATTATCTTAGCATGAAGAAAAACAATAAAAAATTAATATTTATATTAATCAGGATAACACTTATTATTCTTTTCCTGAACGTCACACCACCCTAAAGTATTAAATGATATCCTGAATGTCACACCACCCTAAAGTATTAAATGATATCCTGAATGTCACACCACCCTAAAGTATTAAATGATATCCTGAATGTCACACCACATTAAAGTATTAAATGGTGTTCTGAACGTCACACTACATTAAAGTATTAAATGGTGTTCTGAACGTCACACTACATTAAAGTATTAAATGGTGTTCTGAACGTCACACTACATTAAAGTATTAAATGGTGTTCTGAACGTCACACTACATTAAAGTATTAAATGGTGTTCTGAACGTCACACTACAAATTAAAGTATTAAATGGTGTTCTGAACGTCATGACACACTAAAGTTTTAATGCTGTAATGATTGCCACATCACATTAAAGTACTACAATGCAGTTATGAACGTCACATCACACAAAAGTATTACAATGTTATAATAAATGTCACATCATAATAAACTACTACAATGTTTTAATGAACGTCACATCACAGGAAAGTATTGCAAAGTATGATGAAAAGTATTTTTTTTCTTTACTGCTGCCGTGTGATTACTATATTTTTGTTTGCATTTATTATTTTTCTTATTATTGCATTGAATAAATTTTTTTGTTAATTTGTTATTATTGTTTACACGTCCATTTCCGTGTTTTAATTAAGGATATATATGTATGCTTAAGGGGTGGGGGCTAGATTTTATTTTGTAACTAAGTCACGGGTGGAGATTAGATAGATTAGGAATTAAGGAGCTAATCATTTAAACTCACCCATATAATTTTTAGTTCTAAATCTTAATGTATCTGATTGAACACGAAGTATAGTTTTAATTCTAAGTCTTAATGTGTTTGATTGAACACAAAGTCAAGTTGCTTTGAAAATACAAAGCATTGTTAACATAGTAGATATATCAGTAAGATATATTTTGCAAAATCAAACAGAAAATGACGCTTTTGACAAAATGCTGCCATTGTATATATTCTAAAAGACATATTTTAAAAAGCGAAAATAGATTTAAAGTGCTCAGGCACATTTCAGTCAAGTAAAATAAATATATTTTAATAATGAATAAATTGATATATTTTATCAAGATAAAAGAAACTTGTTAACTAAAAGACCCATAACTAAAGTAGATGTGTCTATTAGATATATTTTAGCAAGGTAAAAAAAACTTGTTAACTAAAAGACCCATGACTAAAGTAGATGTGTCTATTAGATATATTTTAGCAAGGTAAAAAAAACTTGTTAACTAAAAGACCCATAACTAAAGTAGCTGTGTCTATTAGATATATTTTAGCAAGGTAAAAAAACTTGTGATCTAAAAACAATAACTAAAGTAGATATGTCTATTAGATATATTTTGGCATGTTCAAAGTCCATTTAAACAGGTTTACGAGAAAGGAAATGAATGTTGAAAGTATGGATTAATGTTTTAACGAACGTCTGCTCAAACTAAACCAAACAAAGTAAATGATACCCTAACTAGAACTAATTTGGCAGAAAAACAACAACAAAACCACAAAACCCCGATAACACCCAAAACACAGCCCGAACTTCCGTATAATTTATTTAGTAAATATACGGACATTTGAATCATTTGAATATTTAAATAACTTACCTTCGGCGGTTGCAACCAGGCAGGCCAGCACAACTAATATAATTTGTATCCAGAGCATTTTTGCAACTGTGAACAGTTGTGTTAAATGAGCACTTCTTTTCATTGGTCAACAAATTCCGTCTTTATAAATGCTGATAGGTCTCTAGTAGGTCGACAGACAGCGGAAAAAATATCCTCTTGTCGCATCCGCCTATTTCGTGAAATCTAAATGGGTCGCATTTCAATTCATCCGGCGACCTACTAATGAACCGGATTGTTAATAACGTGCATTCTATTCATAATCAAGACGTCACTAATTACATCAGGTTGAGCCCGTACTGACAGGGCGGGAAAGTTTCGACGCCTTTGTTCTGTTGGAAAAGTGGAGGTGAGGGGAACTCCCAGGGAGCAAGGTGCAAATGATTAAATTATTATCTAGCAATGACAGAGACGCGAAACATTTCGACGTCTTTATTTTTTTTCTTTGAGAGAAATGGAGCGTCGCGTCCAAGATTACTGGCGATGTAAATATAAAATCTCATTCTTGGAAAGAAATCCAGGTCATTCACGGGCCCAAAGCAGAGTAGGTCGAACCTTAGATCTCGCGTCTTCACATCTACATGCCATTTTCCTTCTTGTGAGAGGCCATAGCGATGTTATCCAACCCGGCCCGTTTTCTGGGTCAAGTTGTAATAATATCCCAGATATTTAGCCAGAATGACCATGTGACTGTCGCCCTTCACGCGGAAAATCGCCCCATTGTTGAGAGTCCAGACAGACTCCGTCGTAATAGGACAGTCCTGCCATCCGCTCCCAGAAACGACACTGGTAAAAAGGTCTTTTTGCTAAAAAAAAAATCGGCATTTTATCTGCCACACCTAAGCTATAGGCATCCTACTTTGCCTACCCCTTCCTTCACCTCACGAGTGGGTAGAACTGGCCAAGGCCGGATATCGTTCTTCAACGCACACAGACGGACTTAAGCTCACAGCCTGCACCACACGCTTAACTGACCTGGGTCAAGAGAACCACCACTCCACTAGTCAGCCTATCAACATTCTCAGCCTGGCAAGTCCAGAGAGACAAAATATACACAGACTCCTTTTCATCCACATTATGAACACAATGCTTAATAGTGTACAAGGCTGCTGAACGCTTTTGTAGTGTACAAGGCTGCTGAACGCTTTTGTAGTGTACAAGGCTGCTAAACATTTCTGTGGTGTCCGAGGCTGCTGAACGCATTTGTGATTTTCGCTTTGGCGAAGGGGCCATAATCTCTCGTCGTTCTGAGCAGCTTACGTTAAAAGCTGCAAATACTGGCAACATACCAATTAAAACTATCCGGATAGTGCACTTTTAATAATTACAGATTAAGTACGATGTCATCAGCAGGATGTAAATGAGAGATTCTTTAATGACCTACATACTTCTCATCTCAAGAGTCATAGAGCTTCAAAAATTATCACAGACATCGGCCACGCTGTCATTCAGCGCAGTAAATGGCTGGTCTGCTTGATGTAAAAGAAAAGAAAGAAAAAGATGTTTTAATTTTGTTATGATTTCATGGACATTATTATTTCTTAGTGATTATAATCCACAGTAAAGATGTCCATCTGTAATATAGTAGTGATAATATAAGCGTACTGTTAAAATGTTTATCTGTAGTATATTAGTGATTATATATGTGTACTGTTAAAATGTCCACTGTAATATATTAGTGATTATGCAAGTGTTAAAATGTCCATCTGTAATATATTAGTGATTATATAAGTGTACTGTTAAAATGTCCATCTGTAATATATTAGTGATTATATAAGTGTACTGTTAAAATGTCCATCATTAGTGATATATGTTTACTGTTAAAATGTCAATCATTAGTGATATATGTTTACTGTTAAAAAAAAATGTCCATCTGTAATATATTAGTGATTATATATGTGTACTGTTAAAATATTTATCTGTAATATATTAGTGATTATATAATTATGTGTACTGTTAAAATGTTTATCTGTAATATATTAGTGATTATATATGTGTACTGTTAAAATGTTCATCATTACTGATTATATTTGTGTTCTGTTAAAATGTTTATCTGTAGTGTATCAGTGATTATACATGTGTATTGTTAAGGCTGTCCATTAGCATTATAACTGTAAATGTTTATTGCAAAGACGTCCTTCAAGATTGTCTTTTTTGCATTTTTTTTAATGAAGTTTAATTAAAACAAGAGTTCCACTCGTACTTACTGCCTTTAATCAGAGAAACGTAAGAATATTACTGAAGCCATTTCGATAATGAGTGTGAATAACATTTTATTAGCACATTATTCAACATTAACCTCTAATATATAACATGCACTAAAGAACGCTTGAATTTTGCGGGTACGCGAATGCTATGAAAAACGCACTAGTGCATGAATGATTTGTACCACGCTTCAATGGTCGCAAACGATGCGCAAAACTGAATGTCATTTATTCAAAATAACGGACCACTCACTTGGGAAGGAAACATGTGTCACTTAGAATGAACCGAGCTATTAGGTACATCGGCGTAGCCTTTGCAGTTTTCAAGAGTGACAGATTGACGTGAGATCTGAACCAATATACTTGTTAACCTTTACTGAAATTGATACATTTTCAGATCAGGATCGTAAGCATCTAGCAAAGGAGCATACAAACGATAGAGCAGGCAGATGTGGCAGACCGTAGCCGTTAAACAATTCATCATAGAGAAATATTTTTCTTCGAGTCCGCTGTGACCAGTCAATGGAGAAAGTGAGTAAGCAGATCAGACCCCTGCATACACGATCCCTCCAAGAATGATTCTAGCGGCAGTTTAAAGTTTCTGCTTTAAAGATATTGTGGTAGACAAGAATGAAGAGCCTTACAGAGCATCGTGAAAGGATTTCTATAGCATCAACTGTCAGAGGATTGCATTTTTCGTCTCCTCTCAAGGTTCACTGTTCACTCTCAAGAAAGGCGCTAATACAGGGAGGCAGAGATGCCAAGCGTCTAATGCCGGGAGACAAGAGTTACCATGTTGATATGAAGTTGTGGTTGAGTACGAAATCAAGAACCGAGAGTAAATCTATTTAGTGGGAAAACCGGGTCTGGTTACTTCTAATTTTCTATTAGACTTACAGTTACAAGCGGGCTGGTACCAAAGCAACACGCACAAGCATTAAGACAAAAGAAATAGCTAAATTCTCTGGTACCAAAGCAACACGCACAAGCATTAGGACAAAAGAAATAGCTAAATTCTCTGTATCAAAGCAACACGCACAAGCATTAAGACAAAAGAAATAGCTAAATTCTCTGGTACCAAAGCAACACGCACAAGCATTAGGACAAAAGAAATAGCTAAATTCTCTGGTACCAAAGCAACACGCACAAGCATTAGGACAAAAGAAATAGCTAAATTCTCTGTATCAAAGCAACATGCACAAGCATTCGGACAAAAGAAATGGCTAAATTGTACGGTGATGACGGTTAAGTGTTTCTCGTGCAGTCAATGAGTGCATTAGCACGAAACATAATGATGCTTTGTTTTTGTCACGTGACGTCTTCCGTGCGTGCAGTCCTCTGTGTCATCACCCGCGCCCAATATGACGGCTTAAGGGACGGCCAATCTCGTAAAATCGTGGAATTTGCGTATTGTAAGCAGATATGTCTTTGAAAGACATTTATATTCTTATTCTGAACATCTGCCTATTCATTTAGTTAGTTCATTTTAGTTTTAGTTAAATACATTGTTAATTTAGTTAATTGTTGAGTGAATAATAGAAATCACAATTCAAGTAAAACCATACCAGACAAAAGTCATGTATAAGATAGATGTAAGAACTTTCTCATCAAACTGACTCAAAAGAATATGTGACTTCCGTCTAACTAGTGTGACACAAACCACATTTCTTTAGATTATTTTGAAATAAATCACGTTTTCAATAAATAAACCATCTCCCAGTATGAATAGGCTGAAAGGGTTACTTTTGGGTCAGGCTTATCTGAAAACTGACAAACTTCATTGTATATTCTGTAGTATGAAACAAATCATTTTCCAGATTGGTGTGAAATGAACTGCTATCCAGACAGACTGGTTTGAAATGAACTGCTATCCAGACAGACTGGTTTGAAATGAGCTGTAATCCAGACAGACTGGTTTGAAATGAGCTGTAATCCAGACAGACTGGTTTGAAATGGGATGCTATCCATTTGAAATATACTATTTACCAATCGCCGAGTCTGATCTGAAATAAACATCTTCTCAGTCAAATAGTTGGAAATACTCTATTTTCCAGACAAACTGGTTTGAAATACACCACTTTCCAGTCAAATTGCTTTGTAATAAACTACTTCCCAATCAAACTGGTTTGAAATAAACTGCTTTCATGTCAGACTGGTTTGAAATGCAGTTACTTTTTAGTCAAACTGGTTTAAAGTAAGTAACTCTCCAATTAGATTAGTTGGTAAATAGCTACTTTCTGGTCAGACTTTTAAGTCAACGAACCTGGTTTGAAATACGCTACTTTTGAAACTAGTGAAAGAAAAAGCCTCATCTACTGTCTAGCCAGATTTAGAAATAACCATGCCCCCAAAATCCATATCCGAGTGAGTTCACCTATTACACAACCTAACCCATTAAAAAAAAAATTCCATGAATGAAATAGCCGGGTTACACTCTTTCTCAAGTACTAAGCAAACTCATAAATGATGCTCCTGTTGCACTGGCTACGTGCTACCATCTGTTTGTGTGCCTGAATTGACTTGTTAAGCTTATGATAAATGGGAAGGGTGGTCTCCCATTTGTAACTCTATTTCGAACAAGTGGAGCTTTCCTTTGCAACATCGGAAATGACATCGGAAAGAACGCGTACCATCGTGTATGTTACACGTCCTTGCTATGAATGAAAAACAAGACACTTGTAGCCCGACCCTGTCAAGCGACAACAGGACCGGAAGCGAACGTAGTGATGGGGCAAGGAGAGTTGTCTGTACACCTACTTGAACTTCGCTAATGTCAATGAATGCTAGACGTTGATGTTATTTATACTAAACTGTTCTTGTTTTTCAAACACTGTTTTTCTGCTTTCACTGCAGTAGACCAAGATCATAACTGTTAGTCCTATCACCTGTATTTGTTTTTAAAATTATTGTTTTGATGTTTATCAGGTTAAAATTAAGAAAGAAATATTTTAGTGGGTAGACTGCTATAATTAAGATTCATAATCATGGAGTTCTGTAACGCAGTTTTTTAACAGTCAATATGGAGTTCTGTAACGCAGTTTTTTAAAAGTTCATTATGGAGTTCCGTAACGCAGTTTTTTTAACAGTTCATTATGGAGTTCTGTAACGCAGTTTTTTAACAGTTCAATATGGAGTTTTGTAACGCAGTTTTTTAATAGTTCAATCTGGAGTTCTGTAACGCAATTTTTAACAGTTCAATCTGGAGTTCTGTAACGCAGTTTTTTAACTTCATTATGGAGTTCTGTAACGCAGTTTTTTAACAGTTCAATCTGGAGTTCTGTAACGCAGTTTTTTTAAACAGTTCATTATGGAGTTTTGTAACGCAGTTTTTTAATAGTTCAATCTGGAGTTCTGTAATGCAGTTTTTTAACAGTTCAATATGGAGTTATATCTGGATCTGGACATGCGTCGTACATTCCCGTCGTGACTGACTGCACCTCGACATCAACCAATGTGCATCCTTTTAACCTCCTGTATCAGTCTTTTATCCACGGCATCTCTCTCTCTCTCTCTCTCTCTCTCTCTCTCTCTCTCACTCACTAACACACAGAGGCACACACAAATATGAGCAGTTTTAATAATCCATAATAAAATGGCAGAATCAGTGTTTGAAAATACGATTAAAATTATTAATTAAAAGGATTAAAATTATTAAAAGGATCTTACAGTAGGTAATTTCACCATTAAATAAACAAGACAATACTATAATCATATCTGTAAAACAAAACAGTAGATTCTGTACAGGCACCAGAAAATTTAATGAAGAAAAAATTAAATTTAAAGATTCCCCAAATTTACATACATATTGACTAAGACCTAGTGTGATGGGCGGTTTTACAGATTAGCTACCCAACCCCTAATCTATTTAATTCCACTTGTACAGGTATTCGTAATCTTTGCAGACGGAGAAAACTCGGTCAGATCCCAGAAACATTAACCGTTAATTAATTTATTTCTACCTGCCTCTGAGCGTTACCGGTTCAGAAATCCTATCACTCTTTGCAAGTTCAAACACTGCTAGACTGGATAAGCAGTCCAAAAAAGTACAGTAAATGAACTAACAAGGGAAATAACCTAATCAGTCCAATTACTTATTTAACCAGACTAATTGTAATGACTCTATGCATCCGTATGTCATTTTAATTAGTAACATATACTGCATTGTTTTCCCAATAAATTTCTTTAAAATCATAATTCTTGACTGTTTGTATTAATCATAGGGACTATATTCATCACAGGTGGAGGGGGGCTGGGGGGTGTTTTAGAGCTAGTTAATAATTGTTACGTGTTTTACAGTTCGTGATGTATCATTTCGTTGTGCGTCTATGCATCTCTTTGTTATTTGTGTGCGCGTGTGGCTGGGACACGGGGTTAGTCTCCAGTAAACAGGCAAGGGAAGAAATAAACAACACGTCAATTCTCTCGTATTTCACTTCTCCTGCACCCACACATATACAACAAAAGCACCATCAATCCAGCTAAACTGGAAACCGATGGCTGTAAAAAAAAAAAAAAAATAGAAAACGAAAAATCAGTCAGCTGCGGCTCTACAACTGACCAAAACCAATAAAAAATTCAACAACATGGCCAGCCACCATCAGCACTTCGCAAAGACCATCTGCATTTCACTAGGCTGCACATCTTCTTCAGAGACAAGCGAGAAGGGCCCTCACAGGACCCTCTAAGACCGAGAACATCCCAGGAAGAAAAGTCTGCTGTGACTGCTGTGCGGGGAGAAGGTAACGAGAAACAACAAAACTAAGAACAGTAACGAAACATTTAAATGTTTGTACAAAAAATGAGAGAGTTCCAGTTTCTATGAATTAGGGTAAAGCCTATTAAGTGCGAATTTTTTTTTTTTATTGGCTATTTACGTTACTGATTCCCTCTTCCGAGTTTTGTTTAGCAAGTCAATGAAGTGACATAATATTTACGTTACTGATCCCCTCTTCCGAGTTTTCTTATTTAGCAAGTCAATGAAGTGACATAATATTTACGTTACTGATCCCCTCTTCCGAGTTTTCTTATTTAGCAAGTCCATGCTCATCAATGAAGTGACATAATATTTACGAGTATTTTTACAACCAATAGAATTCGACAGTTGTAGCATGGTCTTTGAAGACTGCTTAGTTTCAATTTCTTGAGATACAAAATTCAAAATACCGAATTCAAAATGGATAAGAACAATGGCGTAGCAAGTCTTTTGGGGGCACTTGTGCAGAGCTTCGGTGGTGGGCCCCTTCGATTTCAAACGAAAAAAACCACGCTGTTGCATATATTAGAGAGAGAGAGAGAGAGAGAGACTTCGCTCGCTGCCAGCTCCCCCTTCCCCCGCTGACCGCTGGGGCCCTTGTGCATTGCACAATCCATTGCTACGTCACTGGATATAAAGTAGATATCTTGGCTCATACATTCGCTCGCACTCGGCAGATGGCTCTATATAGACCTCATACATTATGCTAGACCAGCAGTCCCCATGATCTGGCTATATAGACTTCATACATTATGCTCTAGACCAGCAGTCCCCATGATTTGCAGTCTATCTTTGCTGGACACGTAGTAAAGAATAAAATATTCTAAATTTGAACGAGTTTTAATTAACTACGCAATAAAATAGTGTAGGTACAATTTTGTTTTTCAATTTTATTTCGTAAATTTATTTGTTTTGTGTGTCAAGAAGACTTACTGTGATTAGGATTTTGAATTCAATGCTGATAAAAATGTTAGTCAGGCTATTCGAAAAGTATTTGGTTTGAATATATACTCAAATGGGTGCACATTGGACATAAACAACACACGCAATAAAGTAATCTGGGTTAATTTATTCGTTTGTGCGTCAAGTGCTGTGATTAGGATGTTAAATTCAATGCTGATAAAAGTTAAAGTTAGGCTATTTGGAAAGTATTTTGTTTGAATATATAGTTCTATTCAAATAGGTGTCGAATTTTAATGGACATAAGCACAGACAAGAGAGAAATCGCCGGAAACGCACCAAAACAGAGGGCGCGAGGTTAAGCACCATGTAAAGCTGAGAACCATTCAGTGTTTTAGAAGTTACCACGAACCTTGCGACCGTCAAACGAGGCCTCTTACAATACTTGGACTGCTTGTAACTATATGTAAGTGTATCCGCCTTATGTGGTACAGGGGAGATCATTCCCTAGACGCGCATAAATTAAGGTTGATGTCGAAAGTGTACGTATTGGCAGTACTTGGATGCGACATCAATCAGTTTTCATATACGAGATTAAATTAAACCCGTTTAAAGTTGAAAAATTAAAGACATAAGCGCACTTATTTCAATGAGGGGGAGTGTCTTCATGTCGCGTGAAATACATTTAGATGCGTACATTTGGAAAATAACCCAACTTTAACTGAAAATAATTCTTTTATTAGATTACTATTTAAATATTACAATTTCGAATTAGATCTGCTTTCGGAAAAAGTAATCTTGGATTAAGTCTACGTGCAGTGAGCGCTTAGGTCACGTGACTTAATTTATCATTTAGATATTTTGTTAAAAAGAGATTTATCTTCTAGTAATGATCACTTAAATTTAAGATTATTCAGTAAATTTATCATATGAAATTTAAAATAAACAATTATTATTTACTCTGTGTTACATGTCCAAAGATTCTACCCTGATTGTCAAGCCTTCACAGATCTTGACAGATAAATGGCACTGATCCAGCACCATAGGCAGTGCCGTCTCAACAGCATTATAGTCCCCCCCCCTCCCCGGCAAAGCAGTGAACTGGGGCTCCTACCATTCACAGGAATAAAAATTAACAGCAAGTCACAACATACACAGATTAGCCTTTTCATGTGTTTTTTATAACAAAGCCACACATTTATTGTTTATGTTATAACTGTCAATTCCACGTGTTTCACTTCTCACTATGCAGAGCACCGATTAGCTGCTATTCTCTCGAGGCTAACCTGGGCACTCCTTCACATATTAGCTCCCTCAAGCAGACAATTATTGTAGCAATTTCCAGTAAATTCCTTGTACCAGAAATTGCTCAATGTAGTCAGCATACAGAGTGAAGTGTATTCCTTTCACTCACACACTGCAATAGATACTTTCCTTGTCTACTATGGTCGTAGCGATTTATAAAATCAATGTACGAGGATATTCAGGTTAAACAAAATATATAATCAGGGAACAAACGCTAAGTTTCCAGTTTATTCATCTTTAATTCCATTCTCTCTTATATTCAAGTCTCAACTTATAGTTTCCTGCAACAGTATTTATTAGCCCAACACACACACACACACACACACACACACACACACACACACACACACACACACACACACACACACACACACACACAACATAATAAATATAGCTTATCAATTTATGTACAGATTCACTAGAAACAATGTCAAGTGTTTAGCATACTACATATAAACATCATAGTTCACAATTTATAGAAATAATACATCTCTATGTAAAATGCAAGTATAATATATCAATAGCAAAAATGCACAAAATATTTCTTCCTCTCTCAATCAGTCAGTTAACTCACCATTAAGCTTACGGCTGCCTTTCATGACCAGACTTCTTGCCACTTCAAATTCAAGTGGTTAGACAACAGATTTCTCTACAGCAGGTAAACCTTTGATCTTTGCCCATTGTCTATTCTCATTCTCGTAAATCTTAACCATTGGATAGTGAAAAACAACTCATCCAGTTGGAACTGGTTTGGATTGCATGAAAAGTAGATTAGGAAGTGCATAAAATCTATAAAGTTGAGAAGGGATAACTCATGATAAGTTGCTCACCTCAGTGACCGGATTCTATTATCGTGGATGTTCCACTGAGGAGAACTCGTCTTTACTCTGGGCGTAGTGAATGAGGGCTTCACTGGGCCTTATCTCTTCCAGAAATGTAAAGGACAACGCAGAACCCTCAAGTGGGTGAGACTGATAAATCATCAGCAGAGCAGGCAGCCACAGATATTCTTCTGTTCCCGAAATGCAGTGCAGAAGTTATTTTCCGCCAAAGCAACATGCTTCAAATCGAATCTGTCTTCCTTGTTGTGAGAAGTTGTGTAGTCTTATAATGCACAGCTCCTGTATTGTCATATATAGACTGCAAAGGAATGTTAACCGCATGACTTTGCATTCGGATGTAGGAACCAATTACTGTCCCACATTCTGTTTTGATTTTGTTATTTGATACGCTATTCCTGTCTGCGAAGAGCTAATGATGTAATTTGCCATGGGAAGTTTTCAACCCTCAAACGTTAAATGTATGCAACTTCTTCTTTGAGTGACCATAAATCTTTCACGATACACCCGTCCTCCCCCCCCCCCCCTTAATTTTTTCTTTCTGTTATGTTACATTGCTGTTCCACAAGTCCAGCATTCAGTTTCACGTTTTACTAGACACAATGACAACAAAAACAATTCTCGATAAACTGACCGTGGAATGTCGTGGTGACTACAAAATATACAATTTTAAAAACAAAAGATAAAGGTGCTCAAGATTGCACCAGTTACTTAAAGGTATCCCTTTATTTGCGGTTTGATATTAACACTAAATAAATATCCTGTCCATTATCACTTTAGGAGAAAAAGCGCTCTCTAGGACACAAATGTCTGCCTATCTATCCATCTATAGTCCCTTTAAGGAAATAGGTTTCTCTTTCTGCATGTATAAATCTAATAAGAGACTCTATTGGCTCTGTTTTTAAAGTATATGCATTATCTATGTTTAGATCCAGTTTTATTCATTTCCCCCCTCCCCCCTCCCGCTCATCACTCACTTTTCCATAGTTTTACAAGCTGGCACTGACTGATAATGATGTCACATCATTATTATCTCTGATTTCAGTCAAGACGGCAAAACATAGGTCAGCTTATTAAGAACGATACCAACCAGATCTTCATCTGGAATTATAAACTATTTCTAAGTTTAACTATTTCTATATGAATGTAAATTGATAAATATTTGGTCTACTAGACGGACGTGGATTTTTTCTAAATGATTCTCGCTCATTATAATTTCATTATGCACACGGGAGATAAGATCAAAAGATTGCGCTTATACACACAAGGGGAGAGAAATGTTTTCTCGGACACACCGGAAGTTATACGGGTGGTGCGTAAATAATCATGGCTACTGCAATGCTAGTATTTCTCTCTATAGCCTTCTTCTTCTTTGGCACGGTAGACAGTATGATAACTGACAAAGAAGAAGAAATCAACTCGTCAAAAAATGAAAAAGCTACTTCACGTCACCGAACGGATAGTCTGACAATATTAATGCTCTTAGGTTTACTTCTTTTAACAGTGTTGACAGTTTGGCTTTTTAAGCACAGACGATTTCGCTTCGTGCATGAAACTGGCCTTTCGATGTTTTACGGTAATAAAACTGAAGAAAAAGAATTTATTTAAGATTGAAATATATAATAAACATATAATATAGTGTAGAGGAAAGTTTAAAATGGTTCATCGAATGTGTTCTCTAAATGTAAAAGCGATACAAACATAGACTCACGAATAGTGTAATTTATTTTACACTGATGTGATATTAAATATGCAGATGGGCAGAATTCAACACTTACGTGTACATGGAATGAATTGTTAAATGATTAATTGATCTGCCTCATGTACTATGTCATATGATCAGTAAACATTAGCCACACTATCCTCCCAACCCTAAAACGTAGCACAAGATTGGTGTGGCCGATACTGGCATTTGGCAGTTTTAATTAATTATGGTTTGGAGATGTTTCTTCGAATTTTAATATATTTGTTTGAAGCATGCACATTAAAATGTTACATTACATGCGCATTACGTTTTTCCATTTGAACTTGTTTTTAAATTAAACAATATGAATCGATTATAATATTGTACAAGAGTACTAAAGTATTTAAACCATGAATTTAAATTCTTTTTGATAGACTAGTTGTAAAATTAAGCTATCTTACCAGTTTGTCTAAAATACACTGATGCAAAAAAGAAAATCTTAAGTTATATTTTATTACTTGATAAAGTCATAAAACAACAAGTGTTTTTAATAACATTTATTTGCATTATATACAACAAAAGAAATGAAAGGATAGGATTTAATGCATTTTATTTATGACAGAAAATTGTTAACTCTTCTTTATGATTATAATCTTAGTCAAAGTGTTCCATTTCACAAGGTATTGTACTGTTTTCCTCACCATGTCTAACAGGTAAAATTATTTATAAATTATAAGAAACCACACATACTGATAGAGTGATTATTTAGATATATATTGCACATAAAGTCTTCTTCCTTATTTATGACCACATTCAAATTAAATAAAATCTTATTTTATTGCATATAAAATATCTTCTCCCTAATTTTTGATCCCATTCATTATAGCTTATTTAGAATCTCTTCCACAGTAAGTATAATAATACTTGTGTTCATATAATCATAATGTAACACACACAAAAAAAAAAATAACTGTAACCTAAATGGATAGATTAAACTAAAACTTTATAAAAGTCAATATTTTCAGTGTAATAATTTTGGTAGAAGTTATTTTTAATTATATAACTGAAATTATTTTCATTTATTAAAAATAGTTTTTGTTACATAATCATTTTTACAATCAATTGCATTATTACCTTAATAATTAATCACACTGTTGGCTGAATCATTACAAGAGTGCTTTCCATTCCTTCAGGTTTGATTGTTGGTGCTATCATTCGCTTCACTAGTACTGACAAGCAATCAGCCTTTCCTCGGGTCATTATTGATGGCAATAAAACTGTCTTTGCTGATGATCCTCCTGACACAATTTATATGAATGTAACTACCAGGAATGGATCTTCAGATCACACCATTATACTGTATGATTATAGCACTTCGTCAAGTAATGAGCCACTCTTTGAAAAAACGGTATGCCACAGCATACCATATTTTTTGATGATTTTATTTTAGTCTTCACAATTTTCTTGTCACTCTATTCTTAACTTTTATATATGAATAATTGTTTATACAATTTAATATGCATAATATTTTCTATGTTAAATGTTATCTTTGACACTCAGTTCATTAACATTAAGTTAATTTTCACAAAATTGACTTTAAAATTTTTCTTAAAAGAAATAAATTAAGAAAAGTAATCTTGTTATTAAAGCAGTAACTGATTTTAACACAAATATCTGTGTTCTTATTTTCTTAATAACATTTTTTAACACTGAAGAGTTATATTTCATGTTTTTGATCTATTAGGCAACATTTGATCCAGAAATATTTTTTAATGTGATGTTGCCAGTCATCATCTTTGAAGCTGGTTACAGCATGAAGAGGGTGAGTTTCAATTGCTATATTAAAATAATTAGCTTTGTCATTGTTATTTGAACTATTTTGTGTAATTAAACATAATTTACAAATGACCTGTACTGCATCATATTAACTGTTCAGGTTGCTGGCTGTTGTATTATATTTTTGCCTGTTCATCAGCTAAACTGCATGAATAATAGAAATATGTGACTTGACTCATGATATGAGCCTGTTTTAAATTTTTTTATAACCTGGAACAAAGACCACCACGGAAATCACATGTGCATTAGCTAGTTGTAAATCTGTTGTTTTATCAAATTATTCCATAAAATGTCATATACTTAATTTTAATTCTTGAGAAATCATGTCAATGATATTTTAAATAATTACAGTGAAATCTGTTTAATTTGAACTGTTTGGGACCATTAAAATTCTTAAAAATTTACTAGAATTTCAGATTTACTGAACCTTTAAAAAATAAAAGTAAAGTATTCATATTAATGAGTACCTAGCATCTCTCTCTAATGCAGTATGAAATTTGCATCTAATTTCTTATGTTAAGCATTACATCTGATAATAGTGATACAGAAAATAAAATAAAATATATATATATAATGAAGGCAAATCACAAAGTAATATCAGCTTGTCAAAGTAATGATCTCTTGTTGCAAGGAGCTGCCACCATTGTGTCAGGTGGTCGGAAATGTTTTGCCCATATTAAGCTAAGAAATTATTTGGGAAATATGTCTTGTCTAATCTTATGCAAAATGCAATAAATACAGATATACCATGTGGCAAAGAAAAATAAATAACTTATTCTTGCATGAACATGGTAATTTATGAAGGCACTTGTAAATGGATTAAAATATTTGTGAAATTTAAATTTATACTGAAATAAATGTAAATATGCCAATATAAATTGTTGTAAAGATTATATTTACATTACATTACATTTACATTGATTTAGCTGTGTATATGATTTCTTTTTAAATTCACCTGAAAAAAGTGTTATTTTTTCTAGAAAATACAATCAGTCAGTAATTTATTTGTCTTTATAAAGTTTATTCTGAGTCCTAACTGAACTCTAATCATTTTCTAAGTAATCATTTAAAAGTTTCTTTTTTTATTATTATAGCATTTGTTTCTTGCTTAAGATTTGGTATTTAAGAAAATGTGTACTATTGGGTCAACTGTGAATATATATGTTTGAAAAGTACAGATTTCAACACTTTCAGTGTTAAAATAAAAAAAAGAATAACCCTATAAAATCTAAGCAGCTTGCTTTAGATCTCACACAAAACAAAATCAAACAAACAGAACCATTCAGCACTTAATCTTGTTGGCTGAGGTTTGAGTAGACTCTTTATTATTTTTTAATTACACTAATGCTTAGCACTAATAATAGTTTTTAATGGTTTCATATGTGTATTTCTAGCTTAGCTGGAATGATAAGTTACATTGAAAGATAGGGAATGATTCTTTCCCTAGAATTATGTACTTGCAGCTTGTGGGCAGGGCAGAGTATATATTCAGATTCACTGAAATCAAAACATGTTTGATTTGAATTCATTAATGCAGTCATTAGGACTAGGAGTAATAATAATGAATAGAAAAGATGTGACTTAATTTAAACTAATTTAAACTAAATTAATTAGAATTTCAAATTATCCGTCTTTAAATTAAGTGGGTTTCTTGTTATTTTTTTCCCCACGAGAGAATATTTGTATTCTCTGCAACTTATATCCTTTCATTGTCTTTGTTCCAGAGACATTTCTTTAGGAATCTTGGAGCTGTGTTGATGTATGCTTTGATAGGAACAACTGTATCTTGTCTTGTTGTTGGGTAAGCCTCATTTCTGTTTTAAATCTGAAAACTGTTACAAACATCATAGGTTAATGGACTCTAGAATTCAGTTAAATGTTGTTATTGGGTTGTGTGGAGTTGGGTGAGGTAGGGTAGAGTTGGATGGTTGGTTGGTTGGTTGGTTTGGTTGGTTGTTAGATTATGGGGACTATAGAATTGTGATGATCTTTTGTTATAGTTGATTTTATTTATGTACTTGCCTAATATTTTATTAGTAATATAATATTAGTTATTCATTGGGCCATACATAAAAACACAAGAATACTTGGTAAAGACATTTACTTCATTTGCCTTTTGTTCTCTTCTGGCAAAAGTATGTATTATGAAACTGAATCCCTTGTCCTGTTCCTTTCTTTGGCTTGTGTCTTCATTTTCTGATCATCACTGTTACCAAATCTGAAGAATTCTATCTTACTTCTTTATTATAATATGATAATGTACTTAATATCACATTAATTTTATTTACAAGCACACTATTGACCCAAAGTACATTTGTGAAACAGTTACTTTAGGCAGTGGTCATTGTCTTATTTTTAGCAAAAATACCAGTGATATTAATTCTCAGAGAGAGAGAGGCTGACCATTAGGCAAAGGGCTTTGGATTGTACTCGTGCCATTTATTTCTAAACTATTCATTCCTCATCTTATTAGATTGATTTTATATCTCACACAAACACTTTTTAGATAAAGTTGCATTTGTATTTGTTTTAACCATCACAATTGTTAATTCTTGTGTGTTGAAACTTTCTTAGTCTGTAACTTTTAGGACAGGGTTTGTCAATTATTTTGAGACTAGAGGACAAAAAGTTTAAGGCTGAGAGCCATATGAGTCTCAACTTCACCTCCTTGCAGATAAATAAATAGCATAAAAGGTGGTTATTTTTCCTCCATGACCAAATTGAGAAAACGTTTGCCTTTTTCTGTTGTAGAGTTGTATATTTGCCTAAGAATATGTGAGAGTTCACTATTATAATTTACTGTTAAAAAGAAAATCTAAAGCAGGGACTACATAACATATTGATCACAAAATATAGTTAACTGGGCTCTTTGCATCCCACACGTTGGACACCCTTTTATAGAATCTTTTCACTTTAAAAATTACATTTGTTTGTTTTTTGTATCTAACTAAAAGAGTATTTAGATCAATATTCTGGAATTGCCATTGTTCATATTTCTCTATTTTATTGTGTTCAATGTAGCTTCTGTACAGATTTTAAAATTAAATTGTCTTTTTTAAAGTGAGAAGGACTGTTTGACATTTTCTTTGTTGATTAATATATTTATGTTTAATTTTTTAGAAAGGGGCTATTTTAGATTTTGTTTGAGGATTAGTAGTTATGTTTTATTTTTTTAGAAAGGGGCTATTGTAGATTTTGTTTGTTGATTAGAATATTTATGTGTTTTTTTTTCAGAAAGGGGTTATTGTAGATTTTGTTTGTTGATTACTGCATTTATGCTCTTTTCTTTCATATAGGGGTTATTGTAGATTTTGTTTGTTGATTACTAATTTAATTTTATTTTTTTCGGGTAGGGGTTATTGTAGATTTTGTTTGTTAATTTGTATATTTAGTTTTATTTCTTTCAGATAGGATTTTTGTAGATTTCATTTGTTTATAACTTTGTTATTACTTTTATGTTGTTGTCTTTATTAATTTATTGTTTTCCCCAGAAGGTATTTCTTCTATTGATGTGAAAATTTGTTTTGGTATATAGTTTTAAGCTGTCTGATTGTTGAACCTCACTGGTTAGATATCAAAGGAGATGGGTTTAACTTTGAAGTTTTGATACATATTTCATGACTATCATTTCAGAGGAATCCTGTATGGATTGACATCCTTGATGAATGATTTTGCATTTAGTTTAAATGACAGTTTTTTCTTTGGTGCTGTCATTTCAGCTACTGATCCAGGTATGATAATCTACACTATTTTATTTACTGTTGGTAGTTAATTTATTTTAAAATAATAAAATTTTTTTTAACATTGAAAAATATTGCACAGTTATAATTCATAATTTATAATGTACTATAAAAACATACTTAAAGCTTGAATAGATATAAATTGTATAGTAAATATAATACAAAATGTAAATGTTTCTAATTGTTAACCATACAAACACAATTCACTGTATTTAAAAACATTGCAGTTATATAAAAATATATTCATAAGATAAATAGATATAAATTGTATATTAAGTATAGAATAATAATGTATGTTATTAAAGAAAAAAATTCATGTAAATGTTAACAGTGTTTCAATGTCTACATGTTTCTGCCTTTAGGGTCATATTTTATTGTTTTGTTCTGCAGTCACAGTTCTAGCAATTTTTCACGATTTACATGTGGATGTGGATCTCTATGCTTTGGTATTTGGAGAAAGTGTTCTGAATGATGCAGTAGCCATTGTCCTGTCTGAGTAGGTGGCTGTTCATTTTCAGGTTGTATTAATGCCATACTTGATTGTTCTTGAAACCCCCATTGCATGGGAAACAAATTGTCTAATCTATTCTGAGTTTATTAAATTATTTCTTAAATTTTTAAAAATAGAAATTTGGTGTGGGTGTTATATCTGAAAGGTTTGAAATTCAAATTATGTTTGATAATTTAGCAACATTAGAATTTGATAGTTTGGTTTGCTTTCATAATGATAATGATAAAGGAGTGATTCACTTCAGTTAACAATGTTTTAAGCATATTATTCGTTGTTTAAAAAATAAAATTATTTAGATAATTATTTGCAATGTGTTGGATTCCATTATTTGATCAGTGTGGTGCACAAAGTAGTACTTAACTGTAATTATTTATTAATGATTTAATTATTTAACTTTGTAGAATAAGGTTCAAGCTTTAGTATATTTTAGTTTCTTGAGAATACATTCTTATTTTTATTACTATTATTTTTAAATATGAATTATTTATGTTTGTTAAATATAAGTTGGCAAATTAACACTGAACTGACTAGGCAGTAACTTTGAAAAAAACCAAAAGTTTTGAATTTTTTGTTTAGTTCTGTAATGACGTATGGAAAAGCAAAAACTGATAGTTTCAGCACTCAGGTATTTTTTGAATCCTTGGGCAAATTTTTGGGTGTCTTCACTGGAGCATTTGCCATTGGAGGACTCTTTGGGATTGCAACAGCTTTTGTATCCTCTTGTATAGTGCTCCTATTGTGATTTTGAAAATAAATGGTGAGACTGTACCTGACTTACTCAGATGTATAAAATTACTAATTTATAAACCATTTCTAGCAGTTGATTATTAGCATTGTATACTTAACCATAATTTTATTGAAAATCGTATGTTTCCCAGTTCTAATTCATATCATAAAATACTGATAACATTAAAAAATATTTATCTGAATATTTGTATTTCTAATAATCAACTCAAATGAGCATGATACAATCTAACATATACAAAGATTCAGGTTCTTACATTAATTATAGGGATAGGTAAAATGATGAATTTCTTAGGTAAGGAGCATTGCAGAAAGGTATGTGATAGAATAGAATACAGGTCAATTTAGGATATGTTGCTTTAAAAGGACTGAGAAAGTTGTAAATTATGTTTAGAGAGTTAAAGAATAAATTAAAGGAAAGACAGGTTTTATTGCTATTTTTCCAAACATTATTCATTCTAGGGAAGCAGTATGCATTTGTTATCCAATTCACAGCAGTTGTTACCATCAACTTTTGAATTGATCGGGGTTGTGGAGTTATCCCCCAAATTTCCAACTCCTGAAATTTTAGAAGTCTGGCTCCTGACACTGACTTCAACTAAGTTTATTACTAATATCATATGGTCAAAAATTATATACTTATATGGAGTTTTATGTATAAGTTTGGTATAGGTTTAACTAAATGAGAAAAGTGGCCTTCATAATTTCATTTTAAAACTATTTTTAAGCTGATACTGTTAATCTAAATTGACTTAATAGGTCTGGTGTCATTGCTGCTGTCCAGTCAGATTTGACAGTTCTATAGGCAGAAAATGAACCAGTCAGTGGCTTGAATTGGTGGTAATGCTGTCACAGTCCAAACAGCATCTTAAATATTCTTTGGTAGTATGATATTGCATTGTTAGCATTCACTTAAAATGTATGGGCAAATTTCTCAACCTCTTTCAGTGCTTGGTAAAAAATAATTATTAATTTAGTTAGATATGATGGAGTTTTTCTTTCTCCAAAATTTTCCATATTTATATGTTCATGTTTTGACTAATTCTGCATATTATTTTTCAAAATCTTCATACTTGTGATTACTGTTTAGATGAAGAATGGGATTGAATACTGTCATAAAACAACCCAGCTATTGCCTCATCTTCCTCTTGTACACCTTTCATACAAACTTCTAATTTTATGCAGCTGAAGATTTTTTGTTTTCAGCTCACTATTTCAATAATTTCACAAAGTACTTTTTACTTATGTTGCTTAAAATATACTAAATTAATAATGAACAACTACTGTAATGCATTATTTTATATCTTTTAAAAGCTTCTTTATCCCCAGCATGGTTCAGACAATGATCTGTCTTGGCCTAAATCTTATAAAATTTTGAGTCAGAGTCAGGCCATTTATTACTGACTACAGCTCCATTGAAAAACATTTGACTCCACGACTATGACTTCACAGCCCTGGATTTGATAATGATAATAGGATATTTTTAGTCAGTTTGAGCACCTTTTGATGAATGCTATGTGGTTAATTGTATCAAGTATTTTAGTCTTAGTTTTGTTGAGTTATAGAAATTCCAGTTCAATTCTATCTAAACTCTGGCCATCCTGCAGCCTAAAACTTTACAAACCTTAACACGATGTCAGTTGACCAAGTTCACCAAAGTGCGAGAATTTCCACTTCTTGAAACTGCTCTTTTCTTCCTCATGTCCTACAGTAGCTTCCAGGCTGCAGAAGCTGCTAATCTCACAGGTATGTTGACTTCTAGACTCCTGTCAAGCCCATAATCATGTTCTTTGAAAATAACTTGTAATGTTTAAGTTTGATGCATGCATTAATTATTTATATATATATATATATATATTTTTTTTTTTTTCCCTGTGCTTTCAGGTTTTTATTGTTGTTTCTTTTTTTCTTCGACTAAGTTATATAATGAAACAGTGATCTTTCACTTCACTTTGAAATTTTTGTTTTTCACACCTTATTTGCTTTACTGTGAATAATCTTTGGTTAAGGACTGATTGGCTGTCTTGCACATAGAGACCTCAGATTGGCATGTGATTGCAGAGATAGAAGTTTCTTCTTTTAATTCTGCAGTTGCCTGTAAACAGCTGCAATCTGAACAAAGGGGAACATATATTTTTTTTCTCTTTGAAAGGAACCTAAAGCATTTGCTGAGATGACTGCAGATACAAATCAGGGTATGAAAGGGATATCTGTTTGGAAGGATAGGCCTAACCACACATCTAATGTTCATGTTGGTGGGTGGGGCTGCTTATCACTCCATGCATCAGCACAGAAAGCAGTAACATTAGAATGGATTCTTTGGATTTGATTTGCTGGTCTTTTTATTTTATTTTTTTGTAATCCACCTCATTTGACAGGAGAAGCTGTACCTACCATGGTACCACCACATCAGGAAAATGCAGACACATTTCTCCTGGAGAAAGTGGTATAAAAAAAATTACATCTTTCCAAGATTTTATTTTACCTGACCTGGATATCGCAGATTTAGAAATTCTGAACAAGTTTTGCTGCACCCCTTGTTTCAAGATTCTTTCAGCTTGAATCACTTGTAATGCTTTTAACCAGATAATGCTTTTAACCAGAGATCATGCACTAATTCTGTAATTCTGATTCCATGTGTTTATAGACAAACAATTTCGAAAGTGTCTCTGGCATACTTTCTGGCTAAGGGTTTCAGTTGCAGGCTTTACTGTTTTGTTGTTTTCAATCTTTGAGTATTCATATTCACTTATATCATGAACACTGTTGAAATTGTTCACACCTTTGACAAAACAGCTATTTATGTTTATTTAGATGATCTTACATGGAAAGCTTTTAAAAACTATTGGGATGATCTTATCTGGACAGTTATTTATAACATTCAGATGATTTTATACAGACTCACAGAAACCAAGTTAAGACTTGGTGAGCTTGACAAAATTCCTTAAAGCTTATGGTTTTAGAGAAATGCAGATAAATTAGATGTGACTATTTCAGATTTGTATTCATCTAGATATGCTCTTTGACACCAGAAGAAAAATATAATTTTCAGATAATTATTGAGGCTCTGCGAATACTTTAGTCTTAAAGAAGTCTTGACTGGCTTGACAGTCTTAGGAAGACTAATCTCAGACCTCAGCTTTTTTTCCCCCGATGGTTCATTGTTGTTAGTACTGACACTGATAGTGATCCATTCACTAACAAACCCTCTCATAGTGATAGAGAATGGCTAGCAGCAAATATTTCTGTTTTAAATATCAATTTCAATTGATATGCACAAATGCAAATCTGTCAAAAAGAGAGGCTGTACTGCTTTTCAGTTTTTTGGTCACTAAGAGGATGTACCTGTCTGAGAAATGTGTAAATATTTACACACAGACTAGGCATGGGAACAGTTAATATGAGAATATCATAATCCTACCAGACAGCTCTGTTTGTTAAAATGGTGACTTATATCCAGCATTAGATAGGAGACCAAATCAGAGGCTTTTGCTGACTGATCAGACCTGGTGGACAGATATATTCATATAGAGGCATGACAAGTTCCATGAGTAGCACAGATTCTCTCCAAGAGGACAATTCTCCATCAATGGAATGGAATTGCTCTCAGTAATTAATGTATGTGCTTCCTTTAAGTATTAGAGATGTGAATGGAGATACTTTACTAAGCAAGACACTAATCCAGATTTTTCACCTACATTTTGCATAATCTGCCTGAATAGTTGAGATTAGTGAGGCTTCATTTGTATATGTATAATGAAAGTAAAAATAAATGATTATAATCTTAACCATTATCTGTTACTTAATAAGACATGTAAAATAATTTTTAATGGAAAATATTCCATGAACAGTACTTATAGATGATAATTTTAAATCAAATAAAATTGTTGAAACACTAAAATCTAATTATTGCATTGTTTAGACTGAAGAAAATAGACTAATTTAATGAATCTACATTTATATAAATATTAATAAACAGAACTAAACCAATTACAACTAAAATATATGTATATAATTTATCTAAATCCTGCCTTAAAAAGTTAAGATTTAAAAAAAAATTCCCAGATCATGTATGTCTATCATAGGCCAAAGATACAAAATAAAATACATTCATTTAAGAATAAAACAGATATATGTTTTTGGCCTTTAATTTTATTATACTTATTATTATTATTAATTATAATTATTATACTTAAGTGGCATATTTAAATTATTCTGTGAAATAAAATATATAAAGTCAGTCACTCCCTTGGACAGTAATTTCAAAGAACAACCCACACATATATATATATATATATATATATATATTGCTGACTAATTCATTTTGCATTCATTATGCACATGAATTGTTATTTGTTGTATTGTCTTTCATTATTAACATGATTTATTATTTGCTTATGTTGGTTTTCATTGTACATATGTGTTGTTTGTGTTTGTTTTTATTAAACATATGAATTATGTTTGTGTTTTAGGAATTGTGGCAGTTCTTTTCTGTGGAATAACTCAAGCGCATTACACATTTAATAATTTGTCTTTGGAATCACAAGCCAGAACTAAACAGGTATGAAAGATCATACTGTCTTAAGTCAGATATAAGTGTTAATATACATTTTATTTTATTCTTTTGAACAAAATGCTTAATCTGTTTCTCTTTAAATTTAATATTTACTAATATTTTAATATTAATATTTTTTTTTAAGTTAACCACTTTTTCAGTTGCTTGTTGAAATAATTTAAATATCAAATTAAGAATATTTGCTGTTATTTCTTTTGCAATTGCCATTAGGTTATCCATCTTAACAACTTTTTGGTTTTATTAAAAAAAATATGATGCCAAACAGGAAGGCATTTATGCTCATGGAATAGATGTTAGGAAGCATGTACTAAGTGGGAAACTTTTCATAGTTGATCTGCTATCATGATGACTGGAAACCCAGCCACCTTCGTTACACACCGCAGTTGTTGATCCGCCTTTTGGGACCAGAATAAATTTATTAGCAATTAAGAAGATGCCGGACAGACAGAGAGATGAAAGTTTAAATACTGCAAAAGAAGTAATGGTTAATCAGACAAAAGCCATATATTTGCCACAAAAGTTGACTTATAACATTACAGGCAAGAAAAGTATTGAAGATTTTGGCTCTTTCATATGTGAGGTAGTACCTTACTAAATCCTCATTTGTAATTTTTACTTTGTATTTGTTAATTTTATTTTTCTATATGGATCCTTGAGATTTCCACTAAGGATTTGAATATTTGGGGCATGGAAAAGCTCACACTGTCGTTGACATCTGGGTTTATGTTGAAGAAATATATGTTCACATTTTAGCAAGCTTTATTGCTACAACACAATTTTATTCTTGCTGAAATGATATTTCATAGTCTAATAGAAGGAAATGATAGTCACATTTTTTGCTGAAATTGATAAATTACTGTGGTATGTAAATATTATTTAAAAACTTTAACTAGTTGCAGATGATTTTTATTCCTTTTTACTTTTTAAATAAATTTTATTATTTTAATCATTATTTTTTGTGTGCAGCTGTTTGAATTAGCAAATTTTCTTGCTGAGAATTTTGTCTTTCTCTACATTGGAGTGTCTGTGTTTACACTGCAGCCTCTCAAATGGGATGCAGGATTCATCTTGTCTGCATTTGTATCCTTAAAAAAGTTTAATCAGGAATTCTGGTTGCAAAAGGAACAGAAAAAGAAGTGTGTGGGATTTTTTATGTGTTGTTTTTATTGCTCTTTTAATCCTATCATATTTGCAGGAGAAAGAAGGGAGGAAAATGAAAGTACAGTTTAGAAATTGCAGAATATAGTTTCTGGTTCAGAAAAAAATTCTTGCATTTGGATAAAATTCATTTTGCTCTCAGAAATACTGGCCATTTGTGTCACTTTTACTCTAGTCTATACTAGTGTGACCTCTGTAGATATACACAGAGATAACCTTGGCTATTTGTGCCACTTTTACTCTAGTCTAGACTAGTGTGACCTCTCTACGTATACACAGAGATAACCTTGGCTATTTGTGCCACTTTTACTCTAGACTAGTGTGACCTCTCTACGTATACACAGAGATAACCTTGGCTATTTGTGCCACTTTTATCCTAATCTAGATCAGTGTGACATCTTTAGGTATGCACAGAGATTAACTTGATCGCTACCACCCAAAAAAGAAAAAAATCTATTTAAAATCTAATGTCTGATAGTTCTCTGCAATCTGATAATGGTAGAAGAAACAGGAAAAGTTTTTTTTCCCATGCAAATGAAAAATAAATGGTTTGAAAGAATATGGTAGTGAGATAACTTCCGTCTGACAGGCTTCTATGTGCATAAAAATATAGGAGCAGAGTTATGGAAATAAAAATATGTTGTGCTACATACATGTTTGAATGCAGGATCATATTCTTGGAGATGGAGGTTCAGTAGCTACAGTTTGTTATGCAGATTAACTAAATATTTGCAGATTAGATGTCAAATTGAGAAAAATTATTTTTAAAAAAATTCTTTTTCTCACATGCACACCCCCCCCCAAAAAAAAAAAAAAAATAAAAAATAAAAAAAAGCCTGTTACTTACCACAATGGAAAAGTTAATTAGTGAGGTGCAGAGATTTGTGAAACCAATGCTCCAGATTCCAGATTCACATGCTCAGTTCTCTGCAAATATAAATAATTTTAAATATTAAAAAAATTAATGCAATAATTCATGTATTAGCATAACTTCAACATTGTGGTCATCATATCAGCATTGAATTTAGAGTGAAATAAGACATCACCATCACGTTTCCAGTTTTAGTTTGTGCTCTAAATTGCAGTATAACTATCTTAAAAACCTCTACTTCCTGTATTTTTATGAGGTATTTGAAAGTGTCCTTGTTGTTGGTATGTTTCCCTTGAAAGGTGCTGGCAATAACAAGGATCTGTTAGTAACACTAATTATTTTTGTAAGCAATAATAATATTAATACTATATATTACATGCTGTTATTATTCAACTGTGAGAACATGCTGAAGGAAAGATTGGATTTAAACCAAAACATAATATATTTTTTAATTTCATATACCAAATATATTCCTACCATATTGTTATAAGGACATGATATACATTTAATCAAGATGTCCCATAATTAATCTAAATTATTGAGATATCTACTAAGAAATAATTTACATATGCAGTAGATGTCAAATGCATTTTAAAAAATAAATTGAGTCTTATAAAATGTATAATGTACTTCCAGGAGTCACTTAAATGTTGATAAAGGTATTGTTTATATAACTATTGATAAAGGTATTGCTTTAATAATATATGGAGTCACTTAACTGTTGATAAAGGTATTGCTTTAATAATTATAATATCTGGAGTCACTTAACTGTTGATAAAGGTATTGCTTTAATAATTATAATATCTGGAGTCACTTAGCTGTTGATAAAGGTATTGCTGTTATTGTTTCTTGTAATCCTTGATGTACTATCTCAGCTTGCTGTCATTGTTGGGCGGTTAATGAATGTCTACCCGCTGTCTTTCATTTTAAATCTTGGTCGGAGCAACAAGATTAGACCAAATTTCCAGCATATGATGATGTTTTCAGGTATGGTATTACTTTAGATTTATGTTCTGAAGGTCACAAGAAGATATTACCAACTTTAGATGTTATCGTAAGAAAATATCACTAAGCTCATGACATTTTGAGTTTATGTCGTGCTTGACTAAAAGAGGTTTTTGACTTCAAGAGATTATTTTCATGACCATTTGTGTTGTCCATAGAGTACTGTATGTTTTTAAAAATTGTTTATGTTTGTGTCTGTGTTAAGGTTTGCGAGGAGCAGTGGCATTTGCATTGGCCATTCGAAACATTGATACAGTTAGCCACCAGCATATGGCATCTGCTACTATAACAATTGTAATGGCAACTGTGATTCTTTGTGGTGGCTTTACCACTCCCATGCTGCAGTGGTTACAGATCAGGTGTGTAATTTTATTTCTTGTGTTTGTAATTACAAATGATTGGCTTAGTTACAGGATCAGGTCGGTGATTTTATTTCTTGCATGTGTAATTACAAATGATTGGTTTAGTTACAGATCAGGTCGGTGATTTTATTTCTTGCGAGTGTAATTACAAAAGATTGGCTTAGTTACAGATCAGGTCCGAGATTTTATTTCTTGCATGTGTAATTATAAATGATTGGTTTAGTTTGCAGATCAGGTCGGTAATATTATTTCTTGTATATATTTACAAATGACTGGTTTACATGTCAGGTGGGTAATTGTATTTCTTGTATGCATGTTCACAAATGACTGGCTTAGTTAAAGATCAGGTGGTGGATTAACTTCTTATGTTTGTTTTCACACATGACCGACTTGGTTACAGACAAGTTGGTATTTTTTGTGTTTGTATTCACAATTAACTGGCTTGGTTACAGGTTAGGTGGGTGATTTGATTTCTTGTGTTGTAGTCATACATGAAATTTATGTGATTTCTTCATCACTTATGCTATTGTATATCTTCCCTAACAAGAGTTCCCATAATTTTTCATCCTGTTTACATTCATGGAATACGGTCAGAAAGCTAATGATTAAAGTAGGTGAAATTTTGTCTTTAAATAATATAATATAGATGACTTACATTTCAGATTGTTGTAAATGATGGTCATATAAAAGTTACAAGAGAATATAATTGATAATCATTTATAAAAAGGCTTCTGCATATTTTGTGCCAACTTGTAAAAGGAAACAGTATTTAATAACTGAAATATTTAATGGTTTCTGTGTTCTGTTTTGTCTTCATACCATTCAAAATCTCATATTAAAGGAGTGCTTAAATACTAAATTCATTTTCTTTAGTATTGCTGAACTATTTTTTTCAGCATTTAATTGGTAAAATTAATTTTATTTGTTTACCGTAGAGTGGGAGTAGAATCTGATGCACGTGCTAACCAGATGACCACAGTGAGAAATGTAAGTATGATTCTTTGACAGCCTTCATTTGTTACAGTTAGGTCACTGTGACAATGTGTGTTGAATTGGCATTCTTCAATACATCTTCATCTTGTTTTATGTGATTCTGTTATTCATTAAAATCACTGTGTAGGAAGACTCGTTAACTTCATGTTCTTGAATGCTGTGTTATGTTGTTCCAGGTTGCTTGCTTTTGGTTCTAGGGCATTGCTATGAGAGACTAGTTCTAGGTGGTGAGCCAAGAGTTTTATCTTTTGGTCATGGGGATTGAAGTTTAATTGCATGAGCTATTATAGACAGGGCTTATTTAAATTCATGAACTTTAATGGGCATGTGGCTTTGTGGTGCTAAATATGGGAATGATTTTCATTGAACTTGTTTTTTAAAAAAATAGTTATTAAAGTGATTCATCCACTTATTTCATGTTTTATTCAATCATTAACTATTTGAAGCCAAACTGGGTGACTGGGTGATATTAAAGTCATGCCACCCTGTCTGTTCAGATGATGTATATTGATAAGTTTGGGAGGTAAATTTAAAATTTGATGGTCCTAGGAAAAATAATCACTTGTAGTTTGTTATTTCTGTTACAAGGTCACATATTTTTTTTGGTGCAAAATACAGTTCTTTTTAATAAACCGGGTAGAAATGAGGTATAAATAAATGTGCCTAAGATCAAGATAGTATTCAAAATGACTTATTCTTAAATAAGTTCATTTCTTATCTGACAGTAGATGTTAGCTTGATAACACACTCCCCTCATTGTCTAAGTGACAGACTGCAAACTCTGATTTGTGAAAGTGAAAATACCCTGACCATAGTTTAAATTATTATTGAGCATTCAATATCCCTAAATCTAATACTGGTAAAAATAATTGGTATGTAATCTACACCTCTGTCTTCATGTGGTCATTGGGGAGCCAAAACACCTTACTGCATAAAGGGTGAAATTGCATTAATATGAACTTACTTATTTCTTGATAGTCAGTAAATCAATGGCCTTCACCTTGCATGTGTTTTTTGTTGTTCACTTCATGAATTTAAACTTTTATTGGTTTCAAACTATCATGAGGTTGAATTGTCAACATTTTAACTTTAATTAAGACTTGCAGACAAGATTGTTATGAAAATCAGAGTTTTAAAAATGCTATAAACACGCTAAGCTTTGTTTTGACTAAGGCAGGCTTGTAAAAGACACATTGAGTCTGTTTGTCTGTCTGATTTAAAGTATATCTTACTATGTTGGCTGCATTGCTTACTTTGCATGCAGATGAATGCAGAATATCTCTACATGATTGTGAACTACTTTCAACCCAGACTGGCCTGTTTTAGTGATTCTGTAACATTAATGAAGCTGCTCTGCTTTCCTTATTCATGAAAGAAGAGCATTGTGTGTTGATATGATTTGTGTGAGCTGAAGGTGAACCTGGGAGACAATCTCTCACAGACTTTCACCACATTGAGGAAACAATGCTTTACTGCAGCTGAGTGTGCATGAATGGATAGCCATGCTTAGAAATGGTTGTAAGTGTCAATGATGGATAATAATCTGGAATCCATCCATAGCCACTATAGAGAGAAACATTGAGTGAGTCTGGCCATGATTCTTGATAACTGACTCGTGACTGTTGATGAAGTGATGCATCTTCCAACTGAACTTTGAAGCAATGAATTGAATTGGTATTGAAGCATCCTCCATAAAGGCTTGATTTGTCTTTTGACTGTCACCTGTATGGTCCACTCAGAGATGATTTTAGAGACTGCTAATTTGCCAGGGACCAGTGAGTGAAAGAAGTGGTGCTTGCATGGTTTGTCACTCAGCCATAAACACTTTTCCTGAGGGTACACAGATTCTTGGAGACCGATGGACTAAGTGTGCTAGAAAAGAGGGGGCTATAGAAAAATGATGCTACTGTACATATTTGCTGTATTGTATTATTTGAGAAAAAATTAATTGTGGATACTTTCCTAGTTATCCTTATATATATATATATATATAAATATTTATTTTGACATTTGATACTTTAGTGCAATGGTTTCCAACACTGTGCCCATGGGCACCATAGCACCCTCTGAGGCATGTTTATGTGCCTGCGACAAGATGTAAAAAGTAGTGCAAATGTAGGTTGTTCCATCCAACCTCATGTCAGACATTTTAGTTTCTGTAAAATCATTCAAAGCAGAACTGATTTTGTGGAAGTCACATATAAGACAAAGTCTCATGCACATTTTCCAAGTATGAAGAAAAAGGTACTTAGCAGTGATTTTAACTATTCACAACATTCAAATACCTTAGGAGCAGTTTGAAAAGATATTTCAACAGTTCATTATCACTGAGTCTGTATTTGCTTTACTTGGGAGTCCTTTTACTTGCTACCTGGAGATAACAAAAATGGCTACATCCACTGCAAGTCTTTTTCAAGTAAGAAGAGAAGTGGAACTCGAGATTTTCAACCTTCAAAATGATATTGTTCTCAAATCGACTGCAACAGATGATAATTTTTGGAATCTATAGTGTATACAGTAAAATCTTAATTTGAACCTATTTACTACCTATGTGAATTGTTTTTAATGATGAGCATAATAAAGTCAAGATGTCCATCTTGATTGCTTACAAACAGGAATATCACTTTACTCTCTCCACTGCTAAAACTGACTAATGAAATGCAGTGCCAAAAATCATATTGATTTATTACAATAAAAAAGCAGATGAATTAATAATACCTTTTCTCTCTTCAGTTCTTGTGAGCTGTTATGAATACTATTCATATTTGTATGTTTATAGGAATCCAGATACATGTAACAATAACAATTGTGCTTAACTCTTTTCATTCATAATTGTGCTTGTTGAAATCCAGATACAAGTAAAAATAGAAAATCTACTTTTAATTAAGCACACCTGGCTTCTATGCTAAAGTAAGAATAAACAATAAATAATAAATATATTTTGGTCTCTAGTTCAACAATATTGTATTTTAAAAAATAAATAAGATGAAAACTGCCTTATTGTAAAAGCTACTTATTCATCTTCCATTCAAAAAGAGTAAATTCACATAGTAAAAGTGAGAGTAATCCATTTGAATGGTAGAGATCTGTGATTCTCAAAGGGTGTGCCATGAAAATGCGTGGCTGTGTTGCAAGAAAAAACAAAATTTTTTTTTATTAAAACAGGAAAATAAGAGGAAATATAACATAGGAATGAAAAAAAAAAAGGCCTATTTTCAACATTAGTTATTATTAATACGAGAGGAACATGTAAATTGTAATTAATACAAACTGAATGGTTAAAATTAATGGGTCAGTAATTACATTTTTACAATTTAATGAGAAATATGGGCTCATTTACATTTGCACAGTTGTTCAAATCACAGACAAACTGTACGGGTGTGCTGTAATATCCCATACTGCGAAACAATTTACCGCGAGCTAAGAAAATCTGAGAAACGTTTGTATAATTGCATATATTATGTATTACTAAATGTGATGATTTGCTTATTGTTTAATGTCCAGTACACAAATAAGCTTTGAAAAATTGATGGTGCCGCCAAACACTTCTGAAGTTTTTAATGTGCTCTTGGACACAGAAAGGTTGGGAACCATTGCTCTAGCATATAGTTATTTTTTAAAGAGCATGCTAATGTATCTTCTCCCTTGCACTCACTCTTTCACACACATGCATATGTGCATGCGTGTGCATGCGCGCACACACACACACACACACACACACACACACACACACACTCTCTCTCTCTCTTTTTAATAACTTCTTTTTTTTTTAAATTAAAGCAGATTGGAAAAGGAAAAATAATTTTAGTATTTGGTTATTATATTACATGTAATACATGTTGGTATTTGTGACTAGAAGAGCTTAAATTGAGGGTTCTCTCATTTTTTCTAAAAATCAGTTTTATATACTCACAACATACATATATACATATTTGTGGCTAGAAGAGCTTAAATTTAGGGTTCTCATTTTTTCTAAAAATCAGTTTTATATACTCACAACATACATATGTACATATTTGTGGCTAGAAGAGCTTAAATTTAGGGTTCTCATTTTTTCTAAAAATCAGTTTTATATACTCACAACATACATATGTACATATTTGTGGCTAGAAGAGCTTAAATTTAGGGTTCTCATTTTTTCTAAAATCAGTTTTATATACTCACAACATACATATGTACATATTTGTGGCTTGAAGGTAATAACTTCATGCTCTCTCAGTACTGTGTTTCTAAAAATAACCTGTTTACTCTGCTCACAACATACATGTGTATTTATTTGTGTCCAAAAGATGTTAAATTTAAGATTTTTTAGTTCATTGTTTCTAAATTAACCTGTTTATGTACTCAAAATGCTTCTCAGTTAAGTTGCTGTTAATAGACTGGCCTAGTGAACCATGTTTAAAGGCTAGGTATACTCAGATGTAATGAGGCCCTGTGCATGATGTGTTCAAACCTGAAAGTTTTAAAATTCAGTCACTTGGACAGTCATATTTGTTATACCTTGCATATTAATAATGAAAATTATGAATCACTTTAACTAATATACTGAAAAGACATCAATGATAATAAGACATGCATATAGATCAGCATTTCTGTAGGTTTATAATTTTGTACTTATTTTACACAGTTGTAAAAATTACAATAATCTTTGTCCAGTGCAGTTTTTACAACTTGTTTCTCCATGTTGAATGAGGGTTTACTATATTTGGAAATAGCTGTTAAAAAAAAAAAAAGAAATAACTAAAATGAATGTGCTTGTGTGTGCATATTTAGATTTGAAATTTGGAAAAGGTATGTAGGTATTTAGAAAATAAGGTTTGTGGTAAAGGGTTTTGATATGACAAAGCGGTCAATTAAGTGTTTCTTGAATTATCCTGCCCTGTCCATACTCACAGGCTCTGTCTGCTCAGCGGCTTTATAATTCCATGGAACCTTCACTCCCAAGTGCCAGCTCCTCCATTGTAATCTCGGTTTGTGCCTCAGCCCAGTGCCTGCATGGGGTGTCAAAACTCCATTTCTCCTCATGCTTATTCTCTTCCTGAAATATTTTTTGTGTTTAATATTTACCTTTAATTATTCGTATTTGGCTTTTTTGGCTATTTTTATTTAATTTTACCTATTTGTTCTTTTCATCTAAAGGTTTCCAGTTTTAGCAATTATTTTCTTTGTGTATGGCATGCTATAATTTTGGAGATTTACATACTTATGCATATGAATACTTATTACATTTTAGCTTTTATTAAATTAATTATAGCTTATAGTGCATCCCTTGAGAGATCTTTTGTGGTAGAGCAATAAGAAAAGCTTGCACGTCGTTTTAGTGCTTTCCATTAACATTTTAGTGGAGTGCTATTCCACTTTCAACTTTAGGCTTTAGTTGGGTAGGGGAGTTAACTTTTTAAAAAAAAAGGTGTACTTATGAACGATTTTTATATTCATTATTAATAATTTCTTCACTCAGAGAGAGAGAGAGAGAGAGATGTATGCTTAGCATCATTTTGTGTAGTAAACCAAAAAAAATTCCGATTTTGACTCCATCTCATGAAATTTTAGAAGTACAACTCTTGACTTTGACACCAGCTGCAGTTTATTACTAATATCATATGGAATAAAATGGAATTATTTGTATGAATATAGTATAGTTGTAAATAAATTTTGAAGTGGCTTTAATAGATTTCAGTTTTAAGGGGAGGTTTGAGTGTGAAAATTATAAGATTTTTTTTTGTGTGTTATTCGTTCTTCATGTTATTGTTCACTTTGATCATTCTACTTTCACTTCCCACGTTCACATTGTCTTAGCTGTTAATAAAAAACCCTTTAATATTTAAGTTTTAATTGAGTAGGTATGCATAAACAAAAGTGTAGTTACAGATATTTATATATGCATAAAGTTTCAAAGGTCATATCTCGTCTTCTACATAATATAATATTACATATAAAATACCAAAAAACCCAGAAAAGCCAGTTTTAGCTTCCCATTTTCATTGGCTACTTGCTAAAAGACTAATATAGCAAATGGTCTATAATCAGCCAATAAGCGATTAGCTTTCAAGAGCAAGTCGGACTTAGCAGACTGACAACATGGCATCTTTCACAGCTTTGATCTGATGCATGAAAGTTAAAATCTTCGTTCAGTTTGAATTCTGTTTGAGGCTAGAGTGCAGTAAAACTAAGATGGGGAAAAGAAAACAATCCTACTCTTCCAGAAATCGAAGATTCCAGGGAAACAGACATACTAAAGGACTGATCACAGTAAATAATTCCATGAAGAACACAGTGTTGTACACAATGAGCGATGCAGTGTCACAAATACATCATCTGCTACAGGCAATGTCTCTTCCTCACATGCAAAACTGCAAGGTAAAGTGTATGAAATTGAAGTTGACATTGATAATGAACAACTAACAGGCTTTATTTCAAGTTGACATTGATAATGAACAACTAACAGGCTTTCATTTTTAGTCTTGTGAACTCCCTTTGAACTTTATAAAGGGACTTTTATGCCCACATTGCCAGAAACCTCTAGGGGATAGCGACAAACTACCATCAGTGCAGGAGACAAAACACGACTTAGCCTCTCAGTTTATTTTTCACTGTGATTGTAGCAATGAGGTCAGTTTCACAACTTCAAAGATTTGTACAATTGTTTACAATGAAGGGCAGTCTGGCTGGCTAGGCATATTTGCTAGATTACAATTTGATTCTGGTGTGTGGGCCAAGAAGTGTTTTATAGAGCTAGACAAAAGAGAATAACAGCCGGACTTAGGAATTTTACAGAACTTTAATTTAATTAGATAAATTAATTTCCCCTCTTTCCTTAAACAGACTGGACGCTCAAATTATCTTTCGTCTCATATGAAAATGCGCCTTTGTAGTACAGACAAACAGATTCACGAACAGACAACTTGTGTACAATAGCCAGTTTGGAAACCGTTAACACTCTCTTAAATCTTTATGCATTCAAAAGGTTCATTTAGCTCAGTTGATCCCCCATCCAAACCACGAATTAGGTCGATATGCATAAAAATCACTACGAAAGAGGTATTAACAATAAAGAATTTAATAATTAATATTTAACAATAACAATCAATTACGAAGACACAGCTTCAGATCTAAACTAAGGCGAGTTCAATCTGCTTGAGTGTTAGTCTTTAAAGAGTTATTTTTGCCAGCACTTTCGATTGATTCAGATTTCGGTTTTAGTTACTCATCTTTCTCAGTAGTCTTGATGTACACGTGGTCTAAGGACAGTTCGATCCTTCCACGTATCAAGCGATGCTTGCACTGTACGATCGTAGCTTCCAGTAACCTAGTCGTCTCCCGACTTGTCACACTAGCGATCCGTCATAGCATAGCACCAACAACAATGGCGACACGGAATTGTACGTCGTTCGTCCAGAGTTGAGCAAAGGAACAAGCGATGCGAAGGTGGCAATAATACGTAGAACATATTATAAGGCAGAGAAGATGAAAACGAACCCGATCTGGAATAATAGCATGGTTTCTATGAGTGATTTGCATTTACATTCGCAAATCATCCAAGCACGTTTGATTGATACAATGCTCTTAGTTTTAAATCTTCGACTATCGTGTCTTTTACAATATATTTATATTCATAAAAGATACAATATAATTCACGTGTGTTATTTTTAACATTACATGAACGTATGAATTTCCAAACATTTACTTCATCAAAAATGGAATTCATACAAGGAGAATAAAATATAATTCAAATCAAATATGAGCGCTTTACGAATTAACAATGAAATTACACGCAAGAGAATCATTTGAATTACATAGAAATTCGCAACGTGCACAGACATTTCTGCGGCACAAGAGAATTAAGGTTTATACAAATTAAAGTCAAAAGGTTACAATTAATTTATATACAATGAAATCTTTAGGCTTCAGTCATTCTATCGAATCACGTATGCTTGGAGGAAAATTGCAATAATTCGCATAAAATACATACATAAATTCATATACAAAAATACAAATAGTAAAATGCAATATCATTGTAAGAAGTAGACGTGTTACCTTCTTAAAGTAGACTTTACTGCACAAGATACGGGTTCCTATGTTCCTTTCGACTCAGCAAGATATTCGGCGACTAGCAAGGTGCTCGTGTGTATGTCGGCCGGTCTGGGGTGGCGAGTAAAGAATATTACCGCGTCAAGAGTATTTATTGTAGTGCATGAATGCCTCACGTGACTAGATCACGAGGTATGTTGTTGATTCGAACTTTCTCGACTGTTGGCTAAAGTTACATAACAAGGGATGAACTCACTATTGTTTTTTCCTCATGCGGTGCATGATGGGAGGGTTCTAACAAAGGAATTCAATTCGAATATGATATTCGAGTTTCGGATGTGGGTCAGAAGTTCGTGACACAGAATTCGGTCAGAAGTCTGTCACACGGACAGATACAGGCCTCAGGCGCAGCAAAATGTACGCGTCAAAATTGTTAGTTCAAAATGCATCTAATGATGCAAACATTCAGCAGTTTTATCTTGCTGGTGGTCATGATTAAGTTGGTGATGTTACTGTCTTTAAAATATAATTAATGTTTGGTTATAAAATTAAAAGATTCATCTATTTAACTTATATTTATTATCTAAACACATAACTTTAGTAAAGAAAAACTTTGCGACATGTTTTCTCACAATCAGTTTTTTATGAGCTGCCAGTATGGTTTTATAGATATCTCAGAAACTATTTATCAGAATGTCATGAAATTTTGAACATAGTTCCAGCACACATATGGCTACATTCTGAACTAGAAAGAAGCAAGTATATAAAATAGAAGACTTATTTTAACTATGTCAAAACCTTTTCAATATATATTTCAACAATAACAAAAACATTTTCATGGTAGACTTTTGATGCTAGTCATACTTACCTGAAGTATGCCAAATTTCACATTAAAATAATGTATAGTTTACTTGTAATGGCAAAATGTAGTTTTGTGTTGACACAGAAACACGTGTGTCATTATAATTATTAAACCATATAACTCCACATTAAAATATCAGTTAAACTGTTTTATTGTTTAAGTGTGTTAGCAATAGGTGTGATTAACTGCATACAAAAAATTATGGCAATAAGTTAATAAATACATGAGTTATGATTGCTTGATTGTTATGTGAGTCGGTTCCAGTTTCACCCTCAAACCTTCCATTAAACTATTTTTCATTTGTACAATAATTTAATGTAAAATCCTCAAAATGTACTCATATTATGATATTTATCTAAATTGAATTTATCTAAATCTCTTAAAAAAGATCCCTTCTAATAGGTCTGGCTTCATTACTGTTCTCAAATTGGATTGAGACCATTGACTGTAAGAGAATTATCTTTGAAAGACACACAATGTTTACAAGTGATGTACTAGAACAACACTTGGTCTTGGTAATATTTTAGGAAAATAATAACTGGTAAGCATGGAAAATAATTACCAGTAAGCTAATTTTTTTCATGGAAAATAATTACCAGTAAGCTAATTTCTGTCATGGAACATAATTACTGGAAACTAATTCCAATCATGGAAAATAAATAATAAGCGAATTCCAATAATGGAAATCATTTGAAAAATTCATCGTTGACTAATTTATATTTTATTGTTGTATATGTTCTCATTCATTGCTGTGTATGGATTTTTAAAATATTATCTGTGAGTAAACACAAGAATTAATTCTTTTAAAAATTTTCCTTCCTTTTTCTTAGTTTTATGTTTTACTTTTGCTTATTTTCTGTTGTCATCACTGTTTCAGTTGCAGATTGATGAACTGAGTTTGCAAGCTTCTCCTTTACTTAATTTGCAGTTGGAGGTAGTCTTTTATATATAGAATCAGCTGCAGTAATTAATGCTTTTCTAGTGTCTCTTGGATTGCAGTATATATGAATTCATTGCTTGCAGATTTTGACAGAATTTCATAATTTTTATTTTATTTTTCTTTTGTCATGAGAATCCACACTTCACACTTAAAATTCCCATTGATTTCCTGCTTGATTGGTTTAGTTTATTAGTGAATTTGAATAGTTTTGCATTTTTTTTTTTAAAACCGGGCCTTGTTGATCCTTTTGTGGCATAATCTCAGCTTGTTAATTTCTCTCCATTCTTTTCACATTCTTTACTTTTCTGGTACTCATTGCTTTTCTTCTGTTGCATATGACAGTATTGATGTACAGTTTGCATTGCCTTTTTATTTGACTGGGTATAATTAAGTACACATGACAGTATTCATGTACAGTTTGCATTGCATTTTTATTTGACTGGGTATAATTAAGTACACATGACAGTATTCATGTACAGTTTGCATTGCATTCTAATATGACTGGGCATAATCAAGTACGCATTTGACAATACTCATGCGCACACTTTGCATTGTATTCAAGTATGACTGGGCATAATCAAATACACATAATAATTTCCGGCACATGTTATCAACAATAAATATTACAGATACAGAGAGCATCAGATTCAAAGGTTTTATTTTTTTCACAGTTATATAATATAACAATTCACATTGCTTAATATGGCTTTTGCAACACATTTTATTCAAAATAAATATTATCATTTATTTAGTTGATATGGTCCCACCTCTCTTGTACATCATATGTACTCTTGCCTTGGTGTGACCTTTCCATAGATATAACAAAACAGATAAATAACAAAATCATTGCACACACATGCCCCTTTGCATATTACAACATTATTTACAATAAGGATTTATCAAAACATATATACCAGAAATTGTATTACACTAGTGGAGGTGCCAGTTTTATTTATAAAATGTATAAATGTATTTGTAGAATTACAAGATTGGGTTGCACAAAATAGAGATGTTTTGTTACTTTTCTCCATTATTGTAGTCCACGTTATGTTGAACTCTTTTGGAATACTATCGCTTTTCCTTCATTTTTGATTAAGAGGGAAGTGGATAAAGGAATCTGATGTAATAGTTGATAAGATTAAGGAAATCTGTAAAAGAAAAAAGAATGTTTGCTGATTTAATGTTAGGTTATTAGTGCTGTATTGTAATATCTGACTGCAGAATTGTTTGTGTTTAATAATTGAGTGTGTGCAATATTTACTAACAGGGTGAATAAAATGTGTTCCAGATTTATAAAATAGAAAGTTGTATTTTGATTAATTTGATTGCTTGCATCTAGATATTTGCATTAGTTACTAGCAGGGTGAACAGAGTGTGTTCCAGATTTATAAAATAAGAACTTAAAAGAAGTTGTATTTTGATTAATATAATTGCTTGACTCTAGATATTTGCATTAGTTACTAGCAGGGTGTACAGACTGTGTTTTAGATTGAAGAAATTAAGTAGTTGCACATTAATTGGTGGCTGATTTCTGCTTAAGGTGTCCAGTATTGCCAGCATTTGTTGATTTTGAAGAGTTGTACATTACATCTCTCTAGAGTGTAAACAATAAAGTATAAAACTTCTTTTCCATTTGCTTGTTTCAAATTGACCAATCTATTTCAAAATTACTATTAGGATTATAATATTTTATACATTTTCTTCAGTGTCGTATTAAAAATATGTGGAACAAGAATGGTATATAAGTTTTAAATACCAAGTAACATTCTTTATGTTATTCTTAAAGAAGCACACAAAATAAAATTTGAAAAAACTATGCAAAGACACTATTCTATTTCTAACATTATTTCATTCTTGTTTATTTAAATATAGGTAAAAAACAGTTTTTGTGTTGTATTTGTGTTCTTTTGTAGCAGTTTTATTCGATTGAAATTTATTTGTTATCTAAATAAAATAAGTGTAGCACAAGCATAACTTCGTTTATAAATTATCTCTAATCTTGAAAGTTACATTTAGATAACACCTCATTTGATCATGAGGTGATAAAGACTTTAGGATTGGTGAAATGAGGAGAACTTTCCAGATAATTGTTAATTCATTAATATAGTTTGACCCATTCACAGAGCTACTGTTAATCCATCAAAGTAGTTTGATCCACACACTGAGTCACAGTAAATTAATGAAGATAGCTTGATCCAATCAATGAACTATTCATTCATTCATTTAAGGTAATTTATTAAGAGAGTATGACCCACTGTGCTGTTAATTCAAGATAGTATGCCCATTCATTGAACCACTGTTAATTCATCAAAGTAGTTTGGCCTATCCACAGAGCCACTGTTAATTCTTCATGGTAGTTTGGTCTATCCACTGAGCTACTGTTAATTCTTCATAGTAGTATGGTTTAACCACTGAGCCACTGTTAATTCTTCATTGTAGTATGGTTTAACCACTGAGCCACTGTTAATTCTCCATGGTAGTTTGGTCTATCCACTGAGCCACTGTTAATTCTTCATTGTAGTATGGTTTAACCACTGAGCCACTGTTAATTCTTCATGGTAGTTTGGTCTATCCACTGAGCTACTGTTAATTCTTCATAGTAGTATGGTTTAACCACTGAGCCACTGTTAATTCTTCATTGTAGTATGGTTTAACCACTGAGCCACTGTTAATTCTCCATGGTAGTTTGGCCCATGCTCTGAGCCACTGTTAATTCTCCATGGTAGTTTGGCCCATTGCTCTGAGCCACTGTTAATTCTCCATGGTAGTTTGGCCCATTCTCTGAACCGCTAGTATTGCTCTTAGCTAATTGCAAAGTATGCATGGAATGAAGTAATTTATAAATCATGAATACACATTTTAAAAAAAAGTGTATTCAGCAGACACTGATAAATGCACTCATTTGCTGATAAAACAGGAATCTCTCTCTCTCTCTCTCACTACATGCATGCACACACACACACACACACACACACACACACACACACACACACACACACACACACACACACACACACACACACACACACACACACACACACACACATTTATTTACACATTTTGTTTGGCTGTTAATTTTAATAACAAGCAAATTTAGTCAGCATGAACTGTGACTTGCATGACGTGTCATTTAATTTTTGTTCGCTGGCCAAGAGATACCTTTTTGTTTGGAGGGCTGAAATGGAATTATGCTGGTGAAGGAACTGATGCACATATAATATTTATTTGCTATATATCTCAGATATGTTATTTCTTATTTGTTTTATAAATTTGTTGGATATTCATCTAGTATATGATATCACATATTTGCTTGATATTATAGATCAAATATGATATTATTTATTTATTGAATTAATTTGCTTGGTTATACATCTCAGATATGATATAACATATTTGTTGAATTAATTTGCTTCTATCACATCATTATATATTTCAATTTGGCATTATGTATGTACATGTATTTAGCTAATTTGCTAGGTCTCAGATATTTATTTCATTCTTGCAAGATAGTTTGAAACAGTTTGTGCTCATTTAAAAAAAAATATTTACTTTAATCCAGAAGACAAGCAAGTATACTTTTGTTGTAAATAGCAGTTTGTTAATATGCATCGAGATTTTGTTTAAATTTAAATTAATATCATTAACAAATTAAAATATGATGAAATAAATATTACTTATAAATGTATACTGTAAATGTGTTATATATTAAAAATATAGAAGCCCTGGTGATAAGAAGTAATTTTTAATATATGGATTAGATTTTTAACATATAACAGATCACCACCCACGATGCATGTTTCATTTGTCTTAATTGAATTGAACTATCTTATATTGCTTGTAATAGTTTGTTGAAAACATGGCATTCTTAGCTTAACTTTTGTTATTTATTCTGTCTGTATAGTGTTAAAACCTTTTGTTTTTATTTACTCTGTCTACAAAGTGTTTGGGTTATCTTTAGAAAGATCTTACTTTGTCTACATAATGTTCAGATTTCCTCTGCCGACATAGTGTTTAGATTATCTCTTGATGTTTGCTCTGTCTGCATGTTTGGGTTATCTGTAATTATTTACTAAGTCTACATAGTGTTAAGATTTACTCTGTCAGTGTAGTGTTTAGATTATCCATGGTTATTTACCCTGTCTAAATAATGTTTAGTTTTCTTTTCTTATATACTCTGTTTACATAATGTTTGGGTTATCTTTTGTTATTTACTGAGTCCACATTGTTGTTAAGATTTTCTCTGTCAGCATAGTGTTTAAATTATCCTTTTATATTTGCTTTGTTCACATAATGTTTGGTTTATCTTTAGTTATTTTCTTGTCTAAATATTGTTTGGGTTATCTTTAGTTATTTTTTGATATTATTGTTTGAGTTATTTGTAGTTGTTGTCAGTCTACACAGTGTTTGGGTTATCTTTAGTTATTTACTGTCTGCATAGTGTTTGGTTTATTTTTAGTTATTTACTCTTTCTGTATAATGTTTGGATTATCTTTAATTATTTACTATATATTGTTTTTAGTTATTTACTGGATATTGTTTGGGTTACTTTAGTTATTTACTCAATCTAAACAATGTTTGGTTATCATCTTTATTTATTTACTGGATATTGTTTGGGTTACTTTAGTTATTTACTCAATCTAAACAATGTTTGGTTATCATCTTTAATTATTTACTGGATATTGTTTGGGTTACTTTAGTTATTTACTCAATCTAAACAATGTTTGGTTATCATCTTTAATTATTTACTGTATATTGTTTGGGTTACTTTTAGTTATTTGCTGTATATTGTTTGGGTTTCTTTAATTATTTACCATATATTGTTTGTGTTGCGTTTAGCTATTTTACTATATATTGTTTCGGGCTGTTTTTAGTTATTAACTATATATTGTTTGGGTTGTATTTAGCTATTTAATCTATATGTTTGAGTTGTTTTTAGTAGTTATTAACTGTATATTGTTTGGGTTGTATTTAGCTATTTAATCTATATGTTTGGGTTGTTTTTAGTTATTTACTATATATTTTACGGGTTGTGTTTAGCTATTTACTGTACATTTGTTTGGGTTGTTTTTATTAAATGTAGATTGTTTGGGTTGTTTTTAATTATTTACCTGTATATTGTTTGTGCTATCTTTAGTTATTTACTCAGTCTACATAGTGTTTGGGTTATCTTTAGTTATTTACTGTATATTGTTTGGGTTATCTTTTAACTATTTACTGTATATTATTTGGGTTTGTTTGTATTTATTCACTGTATATTGTTTGTAGTTATTTACTATATATTGTTTGGGTGGTTTTAGTTATTTACTTTATATAATGCTTTTTGTAGTTATTTACTGTATATTGTTTGTAGTTATATACTGTATATTTTTGTAGTTATTTACTGTATATTGTTTGTAGTTATTTACTGTATATTGTTTGTAGTTGTTTATGTATATTGTTTTTAGTTATTTACCGCATATTGTTTTTAGTTATTTACTGTATACTGTTTTTAATTATAAATATATTGTTTGGGTGGTTATTTACTGCAAATTGTTTGGGTTATCTTTATATGTTTGTCTACATAGTATTTGAGTTATCTTTAGTTATTTACTCTGTTTACATAGCAAAACCTCAATCCGAACACTGAACCCCCACCAGTGCCTGAAAGACGATCAGAGAAGGCCTGGCTGGTAGCAAAGTGGTACAATTTTGATTTAAGGTAGAGTAATATTTTTAATATTATTATCATCATCATTTTAATAATTATATATGCAGATATATGTTGACTCATAAATTAAAACAAGTGGAAAAGTATTTATTAAAAAATGTAGTTTAATTGTCCATTTGTTATTGTCATCAGAAAAAATCTTTTCCAAGCTTGTGGAAAAGCTGTGGTTATGTCACAGTATCAAAGGGCTATACAATTTTAAATATTTACTATGTTAATCACATTATTTATTAATGAATATTGTAGTTAATGCTGCAGAGCTAAGCATGTTTAAGTATTTATTATGCTTACATTAGTTTTAAAATGAATATTGTAGCTATTAATGCAAGTAATGATAAACAAATCCACATTCAAATTATAAAGTGCTTTTTAAAATTTACACATTAGAATTTGATATTTTTGACTTAAATCCTTCATCAGGATTATAAACATTACAGCCCATTTCATTTTCATTAGCAACATATGATTTTGAAGGATATTTGAATATAGTAAGTTGTAAATTTGTTTCACTGCATAATAACTAAACATATCTTTTTTACTTTTTACATTTACTTTTTTAAAATGAGAATATTGTTTTATTTCTTTCAGTACATCATGGAAAACTAATTTGCATATCAAGGGGATAATGTTGTTATTGAATTTAGAACAATTTTTATTTTTCATCAGATTATAATATATTTTGTCTCTACTTATTTATATGTGTAAGACAGGTTATAATGTGCTATTTTATAAATGTAAGTCATGAAACAATGGCAGAGTAATAAACTAGTGAGGAGCTTTAATTTAGTAGTATTATTACAAAATTTACCTGTCAACCTTTTGATTCAGCACACTTATTTCTGATAAAACAAACAACAAAAGTGGAGCAAGATTGCATCATTTATAATGTATGGACATGTTTTTCATTTTAAAATGAAATAAAAATAAAATATTTGATGTAAAATATTGTCTTCATATAGACTTGATGATCATCTAGAGAAGGCAACATTGGTATTTAAAAACAAGGAATGAACTGAAGAAAACTGATCACTGCACAAGTAGTAAAACCTAGACATGCTTTTGTGTGAGAACAGATAGTGTAGTCTAAAATGGTGGGGATAAAGTGGGCAGGTACTTAAGAAAACAGAGAAACAAAGTATACTTTAAGCATATTTTTTCACTTATTTTGACAATTTGAAAATAATAATGCCTATTCAATAAGGCTATACCACAAAAATTGCATGCCAGTTTGAATTGCCAAGCCTGGCTTCATAATAGAAATATATATTCCATATTTTTGAGAAAGCTTTTAAATTAAATGCTTTATAATAATAACTGAATGCGTACCTTAATAATTAATCAGATAATGAATTGATAAATGAAATCAAGACTGAATTATAAAATCTACACCCGAAAAAAAAAAGTGGGTATGATGTATTCATGTCAGATAAAATAATGCATTTCAGTATTTTTGCATATTATAACACTTTTTTTTTTACATAAGTGCAGACTTTTCCACTTTCTATATTTATTTTTGCACACTTCAAATGAAATTCCGATAGCACAATTCTTACAGTAGCAATTGATCTTTTCTAAGTACATCACTCTTAAACCTGTGAATGAAACAACCATGATCACTCTTAAAAACCCTCTTGAGATTGAAAGGGTTAAATGTATAGTGACTGTCTTAAATCATACATGCTTAAATGATTAATATGTAACCATATAGTCATCAAAAGTGCTTAATGATCATCATTATGGAATGGATGTTTTATGCAGCAGTACACAGACTCTCTAAAATAGTTTATAATTGACAGATCATGAGAAAATAATGTAAACTTTCTTTCAGTGTCAGATGATATCAGATATGAATAGGTCTGAGGTTCCATTAACCCAGGGAAGAAAATCCTGTTTGTCATGAACTCAATGAGTGTTGTATCGCTTAACTTTAGCCAGTACTATTATTGACTTGTTCAGCAATCTATAACAGTTTGTCTATTGCTTTCTTTATATTTTTCATTTACATTATATCTAAGTGATCATTTTCAAAGTGATATTCTTTTTTGCATTAGGAAATTATCTTGTCATTTCTGTTAAATGAACCAGTTTATACATATTTACTGTGTACAAGTTCTATTATTCATGTATTAATCACTATGGCAATGTTTGTAGAACTTCATTGTTATGCCTTCATTGGCTTCAACATTCAAACATTTTATTTCATGACAAGTGTTTCTTCTAGCAGCATGTTGAATCTGCAGCCCATATAATCCACTTGATAAGCTAACTTACTAAGTTAAATCAAGAAGTAAGAAACCTCTTCTGAAAGTATTAATATTTAGAGATGTTAGTTTGGCTTGTAATATATTTTATAAAGTGAGTGTATTAATGTTAAGTAACTTCTGCTTTCACTTAGTTTTGAAGTGGGTTGAACTTTTCTTTATTATATGTTTTTTCATAATGAATGTATTTCAGTGTGTTATTTATCTGCTCTGATATGTTTGCTTTTGTTTGAATATTACAGATTATTCCTTAGTGTTCTTTCCTTAATAAAACTATTTAATTGTGATATTTATTTGCTCTGATTCAGTTTATGTTTTTGTTTGAATATTGCAGAATCATGAAGCCACTTCTGACTAACAGTAGGCCAACACTAATGGATACCTTTCCTAGATGTTGTCTTCCAGTGGCTAAAATCTTTACGACGGAGGAGCAGTTGTCACAGGTATTTTTTTCATTCTTGCTTTTTGTGCAGGGCATTGGTGATAGTCAGGCAGGTTTGGCTTTAGAATATTTGGTCATCACTCTTGTTTAAGAATAATATCTTACTCTGACCATTACACTGCTTGCTGTTTGTCTGTGCAGGGCATTGGTGACAGTCGGGCAGGTTCGGACACAGACATGATCATTGATGAGAATCAGATGTCTATTGGAGGATTTTTTGATGGAGCACCATCTGAATCCATTCCTGGATTAGCAGAGGACACCGTGCAGAAAGAATCCATGCAGGTGAGCAGAGTTGGAACTAAGCATGCAAACACTTTAAATAATACTCCTTAGTACAGAATGAGAGGATTGTTTGTGAGAATGCTGAACAGTTGTGTTAAATATCTGCATAAAGTGATTGAGAATTTTGCATGATAACACTCAGCAGTTGATTCAAAGCAGATATCAATGGAAAAAAATTGCTTATAGGTTAACCAATGGTTTTGTACTTAATAGAACTTTAATTATTTTTAGCACGCATGTGTATTTCATGTGAGTAAACTTTTCTTTTTATTTTCTGTTGTCATATTTGCTCAAAGTTTTGAAGTAATTGCTTTTTATGAAGCTCTGGCATGGAATTTTGCCCTTTTTATTTCCATCACTGCTACTCTTAAACTTCAGTTTCAGATTTCAAGATATTAAAGTCTTATGGAGCACTGATATTGTTTACATTTTGAAATTGAAAATTAGGAGAGAAATTGTGAGCTTCAAAATCTAATTGGGGAAAAAAGGCTAAGGTCCTCAGAACTTTTGTAAATTACTGCATTGTTATTTGGAAAAGCCATAGATCTTATCAAGTTGGTTATTTTGACTTATGGCCACAAACTTCTAAAATTAATATAGATCATATAAAAGATGGGAATTTTGACTTATGGCTACATATGTCTGATAAATCTGTAGATTGTATAAAAGATGGGTATTTTGACATGTGGCTATATATGTCTGATAAATTTGTAGATTGTATAAAAGACCGGTATTTTGACTTATGGCTACATACATCTGATGAAACCATAGACTGTAAGAAAGATGGGTATTTTGACTTATGGCTTCTGTGTCATTTTTCTGGGAGAGGGGCAAGATGCTAATTCTCCACCACCCTGGGCTACCCATAACCTTAGGCTAATCCCAAAACACACCTTTTGGCTGGTCAAACGTTTTGGAAAGAAGGAAGATAGATAGTGTAGAATAGAAGAGTGATAGTCAAGAATAAGCTCTGAGCCACCTGATAATATAGAGCCAGATCTATTAATTCAATACTGTGACAGACTACAACATGTAATATTAGGTAGTCCCAATGTTGCTGTTTCGCACGCAAATTTATTAAACTTTATCTCCTAACAGTTTTCTTCACTTTGAACCTCAACTAACCATTTTTATATAAAGATAAAGAGTTATATTTAATCTTTTATAGTAGTTCTTGCTTTTCTTCTGAACTTTATTATTGTATTTGTAAACTTTGACGAAAGAACCTTAGGGTTAGGTTAAAAATTTCTCATCAGGAACATCACGGCCAAAAAAAGTGAAATTTGCATTTCAGGCACCAGTTAAGAATTTCACAACATCTGCATGTATATGTAATCTAAATTCTGATTGATCCATTAAAAAGAGGAGAGATAACTCTATACAATCATTTTTTTTTCCACATTGTATGATAAGAATAATAACAATAAAATTTTAAGTAAAAGGTTTGAGACAATTTATTTTTTGTCAAATATTTCTCACAGATTCATGGAAAAATATCATTTTATTCAGCATTTCAGTATCTTTCTAAAAACATGACACAATATGGGGTTATTAATCCATGGAGTTCTTGCTAAATTGAAAACTCCATAGCATCCTCCTAGTTCATGTCACAGACATGGCTTACATTTTTGAGACATGCTGTACCAACGATAACGCTGAATATTTTGCCCTATACAATCAGTTGAAAGCACTTATCGGTAAGATCTATTTGTAAACTTTTATTAATGTTTATTTTTATTTACTTAATTTTTTTGTAAGCCCAATTTTGTTTTTTAAGTAGAATTATCGACAGTTTCTGAGTTAACACTTTCTAATATAGGCCAGTCTTGGAGTTGTATTGTATGTGTTATTGCACATATTCGTTATTTGAAATAAGTAAAACACAAATGTAATGATCTTTTATTCATAATCTACATTATACACATAGGTATTACTGTTTTAACAATAAAGTTTTCATGCACATTTTCAGTGATTAATACTTGGTTACAAAACCTCCAGAATAAAACGATATATATTTTTTAATTTTTTAGTTGGGACATATGATTAGTAATGACATGTGTTCAACATCTTTATGTATCTTTGATGTATGAATGTATATAGAGTACTTTTATACCAATCATACAGTTTTAATATGGTTTTAAGATTTTAAATATTAAATTTTGTATTATAAAATATTAAAACAAATAAAATTCTGCACACATCGTTTGTTTATTATATATATAACATCCTGGTGATCATTTTAATAGGTGAACCATAACTGTGTTATGTATAGTTTCAAAGATGTGACAATTTTCTGTATTAATTTTCTTTGTAAATAGAAATTGTATAATAAAATTAAAAATGTAAATTAAATAAATGATTAAACATACTTATCTTTATATATTTAAATAGATCATTTTGATATGCGAACTAGCTCTGTGTGTTGTAGAGTTTTCGAGATATGACAATTTTTTTTTTTTTACGCTTTCTGTGTAAAACTTGGTTAATGCTCTTTTTTGGTTAAAATTTGTTGAAATGGCCATTTTCAGCTTCAAATAATTTTTTCTATGTTGTTGCTATGCCTTTGAAAAAAAAAATAGATGTTAACTACATGGCAAATGATTTAATAATATGCATTCTGTATATACATTGTTCATCAGTTGCTTATGCTATGAGTATGATGCCATGAATATTTCAGTTTGTTGTGTTTTGTAAGCAATTTTATTAAACAAAGGCATGTTTTCTTTTGCAATTTATAATAAACTGCATTATGTCTGTTTTTTCTTTTGTCTGTGAGTATGTTAATTTAAAATGTTGGACTGTTGATCAGTGTGGTTTATATTTTACTTGTACTGAACTTGAAAAATTGCATATTTGTTATGTCTAAAAGATTTTGATTTCAATTTTACAACACTAAATTGACAGTATCTCAAAAAGTATTATAGCTATCAGCATAATTTTTTTCTGTACAACCTTATTTCATCAGAACACATAAAACATTTGTACAATATCAAGTAGAAAAAAATGAGTGGGACTACCTAATAATATGTAAGAAAGCCATGCCAACATAAGTGGGCTAAGTATGAATAGTAAAATATATTTAAAAATAATAATAAAATAAGACACAACTGTGGTTACATATTGGGAATAGTTTGATGCATAATTAGATGGGTATTTTGACTTACGACTACATACAATTGATAAAACCATAGATCATACAAAAGATGGGTATTTTGATTTTTGGCCAGCCACCTACTGTTGATAAAACCATAGATCATTTAAAAGTTAGGTATTTTGACTTATGGCAGAGCGACTCTGCTTCCCACTTTGCATGTCTTTGCTTGCTACATTTGTTGAGACAGAGCAGAAGTGACAGCTACATGTGATTTGCTGATAGGTGTTAGGATCAGACAAGACAAAACAGGTTGAAGTTACATATCATGTACTTCATTTTTCCTGGTTTGGCAATTTCCAGAATAAAAATAGCAAATTGATAATGAAAATAAATAGACTCAATACAGGCTAGTATTACATATCACATGCTGTTGTTACTGGTTTGCAATTTCCAGAATGATAATAATAAAATGCTAATGAAAACTAAATATAACCAGCTGATTGGCAGATGCTGGGTGAAAATAGCATGCTTTCTGCATATATTGGTTTAATGCTGTATTTCATTTATGAGGATACAAATCTATGTCTTATGTTATGTATCCACTAAATAATATAAATGTGATTATTCAAAAAATTTAAGAAGAAATGTTCACTCTAACTTGTTTATTAAAAAATAGAATTAGTCACATCCCCCCCCCCCCCCCCACATATGCACAGACACACAATTTTTCTAGTTGTGTTCAACATGTCAGATGTTTATATACAATTATTGTGAAGTTAAATGTTCAGTGAAGAATTTATAGTCCAGATGAATGATAATCTAGAATTTCAGGTACTTATATGTATGCATCATCATAAGAAAAAGGAAGTTGGGATTTTCACAGTAGAAAGAATAAAAAAGGCTGTGTTAGTTTTTTAATATTAAAAAGAAGACAAACTGTGCATTTGCTGCTATTAGTTGAGTGCTGTTAGTTAAACATTCCAGAGTACATAATTGGTCTTGATTTGTTTAATACCATTTTTGTCTTGTGTTTGTATAAGAGCTTGGTGATTTGCACGAGTCCAACAGTTAATGATGCTTTGAGTGGTTTGGATAAAAGAGGAGACTTGCAAATTTGCTCTTTTGGTTAAACCATAAGCTTAGCAATCAAGTGTTTCTTTCTTCCCTTCCAAAGATATTTTTCTTTTTTCTTTAAAATGATGTTCACTGCCTCACTTTCTTTGAATCTGCTCAACAGGAAGTATTTATTTATTTCCTTATAAAAAATTTACTTCATTTCCTTAACAAAAATTATTTTTCTTTGTTTCCTTACAAGAAAATATTTGTTACTTAATTTTCTTAAAGTTTGCTGAACATGAAGTATTTCTATATTTTTTTTTGTTACTTTCCTTCCTTATAAAAGGTGTGTCATTTTATTTCTTTACAAAAGCTGTGTCACTTTATTTCCATACAAAAGCTGCGCTACTTTATTTCCTTACAAAAATTGTTACTTTATTTCCTTTCAAAAGTAGTGTTACACTGTTTCCTTACAAAAGCTGTGTTACTTTGTTTTCTCTCAAAAGATATGTAACTTTTTCCCTTACAAAAGATGTGTCATTTTGTTTCCTTATAAAAGATGTGTTATTTTGTTTCTTTATAAAAGATGTGCTATTTTGATTCCTCACAAAAGATATGTCACTTTGTTTCCTTACAAAAGATGTGTCACTTTTTTGTACAAAAGATGTGTTACTTTATTTCCTTACAAATGATTGTGTTACTTTTTCCCTTACAAAAGATGTATCATTTGTTTCCTTACAAAAACTTGCTCACCAGCTCTCACTTTGAAACTGCATAGCTTAGCATGTTTCTTCATTTCCTGACAAAAAATATGTTAACTGTTTCCTTGATGAAATAAGTCACTTGATTTCTTTATAAAAGATGTGTTACTTTGTTCTCTTATAAAAGGTATGTCACTTGATTTCTTTACAAAAGATGTGTTACTTTGTTTCCTTATAAAGCTGTGTTTGTTCCCTCACAAAAGGTGTTATTTTGTTTCGTAAATGTGTTATTTTGTTCCCTTAAAAAGATGTGTTACTTTGTTCACTTACAAAAGATGTTATATTTGTTTTCTTACATGATGTGTTATTTTGTTTCCATCAAAAGATGTATTAGTTTGTTTCCTTACAAAAGACATGTTACTTCATTCTTTCATTCTCTTATGTTCCATGCCACTAATGACTACAATTGCTAAAGAATCATTCATTCTCTTATATTACATAGTTAAAATTTAAATAAATATAAATCTTACTTAGTATAATTAAAGATGGAATTTCCACCTCCATGAAATCTGATATATACATATGTATATATAATTTTACCTTGTAAATATTTTCTTTTGAGAACTCTGGTTCTGTTAGATTTTTCTATTTTTTTTTTTGCATGGTTATGCTATTTTGTTTATTTGTTGATTTTTGTTCTTTCTTTCTTTCCCCCCCACCCCCCACTTTTAAAAAGTTTGAAGATCATCAAGTGGGTCAGTTTGATGATGATGACAAGCCTCTGACACCTTAGTCTGTGAGTGATCTCCCTTGTGATTATTGCAGAGAAAGTGCTGTGCAAATTATAATTATTAAAACTATTGGTAGTGCTTTCTTTTATGCTTTGTGGCATGCTTTTGTGTAATCTGGACTGGTTATTTATTGTTAGTCTGTACCATTTCATTTTAAGAAACCTCTAAATTGCTAATTCCAGGACATAAAATTTAACCACGTGTTCCAAAAGATGAGGATGAAAATGTGATTGAGATATGTGAAAAATGTAAAGAATTTTCTTTTATATTTCATGTTTGTAACAAAGAAATTGAATCAGCATAGCAAATAAATAAGTAAATAAATGGTCTCAAGCCATGAATTAACAAACTCTGTACATTTTTTAATTATTTAATTTAATTTTGAGCTTTAATAAGAATAAAATATTTTGTCAACATTTGTCTTTTGCTGACTGATTTCTTAAGCCAGAGTGCTCTTTCCAGTGACTGATTTTGAGAGTAACCCTTTCTTCATAAACTCCACTTTCACATCATTATTTTTAAAATCATGACACATATCTCTTTTACTAGTTTTGTAGAATTTATTAATTTTTGTACACATAGTCTTAGTGTTCACTGCTCCACTTTTGCTATTTAACTTAACCTCTGGATATCTGGATATCTTGTTTATGTTTAGTATCCCTACATTGCTTTTTTTCCTGATATTGCTAAATTAATTATTAATTTTGCTTTTCTTTTGCTTTGAGAAATCTTGCATCTCTCCATTTTTTCTGATTCTGCATTTTTTATGTAAAGTTTTAATTCATCATAGCCACTTCCCCATTTGGCTATTATAAAAAAAAATATATATATATATATTTTCTTATTCTTTTTCTCTCCCTATCTCAAGTTCAAAAGTTTATAAGTGAGCATTTGGTTCAGAATAATAATAAAAGATTTGTAATTTATCAGCAGTTGTCTTAAAATAGCACTGCTTTTATTTCACTATGGAAATCAGTAACAAAAACCAACAAAGCAATTTTAGCCACACATATTGTGCAGATTTATCCTGTTTTATTCATTTGAAATTGAGAAATCTATACAATTGGATCTTAGCCTTTTCTTGTCATTTGAAACTAGGAACATCATGTAATTATATCCTAAATTGTTGGGGTTTTTTGTGTGCATTTAAATTAGGAACATCGTACTTGTATCTATTTAAAAAAAAATTCTTATATTTTGAATGAAAATTTTGCAGATATATTCTAGCCTTTTTTCTTTGCACATGAAATCATGAGTGTCATACTTATTTATAGTTAGGGTGGTTTTTTTTGTTTTTTTTCAGTTTGAAATCAGGAACATTGTTTACTTGCCCAATATTTTTTTCCTCTTTGCATTTGATATCAGAAATGTCCTGCAGTTTTATTCTTATAATTTCATCATATTTGCAGTAAATGTTGTAATTTCTTCTTGAAATGCATTAATTTAATGTTATTAAATGATTTTTAAAAAGGAAAACTCTTAGTAAAGAAAACAACAGATTTTGTATAGGCAAAATTCAAGATTGAGCTTAGTCACATCTTTCATTTATTTTTATGTTTGCTTCAGACATGTTGAACACATTTCAGAGGATCATGAACAGAAGGCATTCCTCATCCATCACAGAATATTTGTTAAATGTCAATTTAATGCATATTCAGGATATTTTCTACAAGTATTAATTCTCATTATCTTATTAACACAATTTACCAGTTGTGCTTGGAATTTATACCCCAGTGAACAAACAACAACAGTTTATTTGTTTGAAACAACATATTATTTCATCCTTTTTATTTTTTACAGTACCCTTATGAGATCAGACCCTATGTTGTGTAATAGGTTCTTGATAATTTTGGAAAAAATTTGATAAAACTGGAAATTAATACCAACTATTAAATGTATAAATCTTATTTTATGTGAAAGTTTAACAATTTCGCATCAAATGGGAATTCATATAAACTTTCTCTCAAAATGCAACCATAAGTTAATGTACACATAATTTATGAAGAGCTGGCAATAGCAGAGCTGGCAGAAGATCATTATCTTGTTTGTTTGTAATATGCTGATTAGTTTAAAATGAGGCTCTCAGTATCTGATTGGCTCAAGAAATGTCTTTAAACTTGATCATGTATAGTCCTCACACTCTAATGAATCTGCATAAAATAAGGTCTAATAATACATTACTAGTTGAACAGTCTGAGTGCTTTACTTGTATATATGAAGAATTGTTTCATTGATGTACTTTCTCAACATGTAAATCATAACCACATAATAATAAAATAGAAGTATACATGTCCAAAGATGGATTTCAATGGTGGGCTAATCATGGAAGCATATGGATAGATAATCTAGAATTTCAGGTACTTATATGTATACATCATCATAAGAAAAAGGAAGTTGGGATTTTCACAGTAGAAAGAATAAAAAAGGCTGTGTTAGTTTTTTAACATTAAAAATAAAATAAATAAAATAAGGTCTAATAATATATGTGTCTAAAAGATTCCATTACAAGTTGAGCAGTAAGTAAACTTACCTTAATATATGCTATAATATATTTATATTTTATTGTTAGCAGTAAATTTGCTTGTCTGCTCATCTGTGATTATAACAAATCAAGACTGGTTTGCATTTAAAATAAACTATTATTTAATAGGAGACATCATTACTAGTCTTAAATAAAATAGTATTTAATAAATGACATAACTAACCTTTCAGATGAACAGTTATTTAACTAATGACATTATAAGTGACCTTTCACATGAACAGTTATTTATTAAATTACATCATCTTAAAAAAACTATTATTTAATGAACTACTGCATTAATAACTGAATAATTAGCATAAGCATTATTTTAAAAGTGACTTTATTTTATAAATGAAAAGTGTGTATTATTTTATAAAAGTGTTTTCCTGTGTTTCAGCTTCAGAATGATAATCCCTTTGTAAGGTTATAATTGGTAAAAACTAAAGTTTGATTTTGTTTATTTTGGTTTAAAATTTTCTTTATTATCATTTTATTATTTTCTTTTTAAAGCACTGCCTTGGTTCACTTTAGACATCATATTTTTATTTATTTTTTTTTGTATTTTTATTTTTAAAATGTTTGCAAAATTTGGCTTGGCTCCTAGCATTTTTGTGCATGTTTTGGCTTGGCTTGGGCTGCTATAGTAATAGTGCCTTAAAATAAATAAACAAGAAAAATCCTACTCTGATTTGGAACATTATTATATTAACCATTGAATATGATAACTGGTCTAACTCTCTGGAGACATTCAGTCTAAAGTACTTGTAAATCATCATCACCAACATTACTATCACTTAGTTGTTATATTTATTGTTATTATTAAACCTTACCTGATTATATAGCATTTACTACGATGACTCAGCTTGGTGTTGATAAACTAAAATGCTGATTTTGTACTGTGTTTTCAGATTTATTCTCTTCCTTTCATTTGTTCTGTCATTCTGCCTTCACCCTCTGAGGCTTTTGTTTGTAATGAAATAATACTTTCATGTATTTGTTTATTTAATACAAGTGTATTTGGTGCATTTATGTTCCTTTATCAAAGTTGTATTTGTAGTCACGTAGAATATACTGTAGAATTCAGAGACATGTACATCTTTAGAATTTATAGAAATGAAAATTTAGGCATATTGAATATATCAGGAAAAGGGAAGGAAAACCTAATAAAATAACAATTCACAGATCCTTCATCAATGTCTTTACCTTTATACTTTATCCTTAAAAGGTAGCATATGAAATAAAAGAAGTGGTTGAAGTGTAGCATATGGAAGTGTAGCAGGTGAAACCAATGAAATTATAAAGAAATAGGTTGACATCCTGACTTGCAAGTTTTAATTTACTCACAAATATAGAATTGAACTCTGGATCAGTAATGTCATTCCCAAAGGATGCAATATGATGTGTCTATTGTGGATTGAGAGGTATTACAGAAATGTAATTACTAATTATGTAAATAACAAGACTTTGAGATATAAAGCTAGAATTAAAAACTAGTACACATTTAGTTGCACTGTCTGAGTGCTTTACTTGTATATATGATGAATTGTTTCATTGATGTACTTTCTCAACAGGTAAATCATAACCACATAATAATAAAATCGAAGTATACATGTCCAAAGATGGATTTTAATGGTGGGCTAATCATGGAAGCATATGGATAGAGATAAACAATTTAGGCAGTGTGCATGGAAGTGTAGGGATGGAATTGATCATGGTGAGGTGAGTGGGTTATGTATGGAAGTGCAGGGATGGAATTGATCATGATGTGAGAAGTGAAAGGGTTATTCATGGAAGTGCAAGGATAGAATTGTTTACAGTAGAGAAGTGTAGATTATTCATGGAAGCATAGGGATATAGTAGATCTGGGTTATGTTTAGAAGTATAGGGAAAGAATTGAATAATATAATTTAAGAAAATATTGTAGACTGCGTGGAAATGCACAGTTTAGGAATTATTTGTTTCTACGTATAGAACTTCAAGGGGAGAGTTTAACTAGGCTCTGCATGTAGGCTTGTGCATGGAAATTCCAGGTGGAATGATTGTAATTTCACCATACCAATATTTTAACTGATTTTGCCAATAAGAAAGGGCAGTGAACTGATTACAGCAGCATGTCTTTCCTTCATTCACAGTCTATCTCTCAGCCTACTCACTCTGTGTCTTATGTGTGGTGTGTATTTTGTAAATGTTATACAGTTTTGCATAGTCATTAGTGTATGTTACATTATTGCACTATGTTGGAGTGTTAGTGTGGTGATACTGTAAAATAAGTTGGGGTTTGTTGAAATATCTCGTAAGAGGTGGTGAATTTGGGATACAAGCTGAAATATTTTGGGTTTATGATGTCATATTTAACTTAGAGATAAACAAAACCTCAAAAATATTAGTTTCTAGAACTGATACCAGCATAATTAATTCAAATGTATTATGTTGATATTTTTTTAGTTTATTTTAATAAGTATTTTTAGTCCAAGAAGTGAGTGAAAGATTTCATTTAGATCATCTTAAACTGTTAGCAAGACATTTCTAAGATGTAAATTATTCATTTGAATGTCATATATCATCTATTAAAAAATCAGATTGGGCATAACTTTGTTAAAATGCTTTTTTATTTTGTTGCTTGAATTATTTTTTTATTGTCTTTGTTTTTGGCATTAGTTTTTTTTTTTTTTAAACTGCAATGGATGTATTATGTATATTGGACTAAAGCAAGGAGTAGAAAGATGGTTTTAATGATTTAAAAAAAATGATTAAAAAATTTTTTTTAGTTAGCTTGAATTTTGTCATCATTTTTTCTAGGAAAATATTTTTTCTGTGCATCTTATTGTTATAAATTTCTCCTTTACTTTCTGTTTTACAAGCTGCAAGAGGAGAGTTCAAGAGGAGACTTGGGTCTGGGACAGTCTGCAGAACCTGTGCCATGGAGAGTTGGAATCTATGGCCCATTAGGAGACAAAGTCTGAATCAAAAGGTTTTGCTTGTAGGCACATAAGTGTTCATGTGCATGCACACTCAGTATTAGTAACTTTTCACTCTCATCAAAATGCTTTCTCATGGTAGAACCATCTTCTATTAGTGGACCAACATTAACTTCTATTCCGTGCTCCTGGCTGAGCAGATGTTCATCTGTTCACTTACATGAGTGGCCCCTATCCCCATCCCTGTTCCACCCCCACCCTTCATTATGAGACATACATATACTAGTAAATTGAAAGCACACATTTATTACAGGACATGCACTTTTTCATTAAAGCAACACAGAAAGGATTTTTACTCTGTGGATTACCAGAATCATGTTATTTTGAAACCTCATTGTCTTGTACTCTTGGTTGGAAATAATTATTTGATTTTATTTTCATGTTAAATCGATGCAATTTTTGTGGTAGGTATGCTGTGAACATCTCTTTTGGGGACAAGCAACACAAAAGACTTCTCAGAAAGCCTAAACTATAATAGTTTTGTGATTTTGGCAAAGAACTGTCACTAGATTTTAGGTCAGAGTGAAGTTCATTAATAAACAGACACTTTGTTAATTTTAGTCTAATCTAAGACAAAAGACTGTTTATATAAATCATAGGATTTCAAGATAGGATTTGTTCTTGAAAACAAACTAAAGGTAATTTTTATTAAAAATGTTTATCTGGTATTTATTTTTTTCTCATCAGTTTTATCACCTGATTACTTGAAGTAGGTAGTGACATAATACATTGCTTTTAAAAACATGGTCTTTTATTGCTGAATGTGAATTCCCATTACACAGACAGGTAGTGACATAAAGCATTGCTTTTAAAAACAGTCCTTTATTACTGAAATGAGTCCCCATTACCCAGACAGGTAATGACATAATGCATTGTGTTTAAAAGCATAGTCCTTTATTGCTGAAAATGAGTCCCCATTACCCAGAGAGGTAGTGACATAAAGCATTGTTTTTATAAACATATACCTTTATGTACCAGATTTTTAGTTTGGGATTTTACTTTTTGCAAATTGATCTTAATTTACTAAACACAAACCCTAATGACTTATAAATGAATTTTGTGCTCATGATTATAACAATCTAATAGAATATAATAGAAGTGAACAAGACTGGTGTAGCTTGAGGACAGTGTTTGAGAATATGAGTCCCCAATACCTAGAGAGTTAGTGACATAAAGCATTGTTTTTATAAACATATACCTTTATGTACCAGACTTTTAGTTTGGGATTTTACTTTTTGCAAATTGATCTTAATTTACTAACACAAACCCTAATGACTTATAAATGAATTTTGTGCTCATGATTATAACAACAGAAAATAATAGAAGGGAACAAGACTGGTGTAGCTTGAGGACAGTGTTGAGAAACAGCATAGTGCATCTGAGTGCATTAATTGTTAGAGATGGCAGTTCTTATTCAGCTTTAGAACATTGTTGAGGTAAAACAAGCTGCAGCTTGGGTGCTGTAATTATTAGAACTGCACAATTTGGATTCAGCTTGAGTATATTGTTTGAAGTGAACAAGGCTGGTTTAAATGGGGTATGTTGCTTGAACAAGACTGGTTTAACTTGAGTGTATTGAAATGAACAAGACTGGTTTGAGTGCATTGTTTAAGTGTGTTCTGTGGTTTTTATCACATAGTCTATTTTGAAATGTATATTTTTGTTGTTGTTAAAGTCTGTATTCATCCAGAGTGAAAATACAAACAAAACAGCAACAACAAAACCCAGTGAGAGAATACAGAATTTATTCCTGTGACAACTCTAGTTCTTATGGGGATTTAATATTCAGATTTATAATGAAACTACAAGTTTATTGTGGAACCATATTTATTCCCCCCATCCCTTCTGAATGAGATTCCTTCATGATATGTGACAAAAGATATGCTTTCAAATTAAAAATCATTTAAAAAAATTCTTTTTAGTAGAAGTGAATATATCTCCAAAATTTAATTTTTGACATGTCATCAAATCTCAAAGCCTCTGATAGAAAAAAAGAACTTAAAAAAATTAAATCTCATTTTCCTGCAGAAACACATTTATATTAATGTCTCATTGTTAAAACTTTGTTAAGTATAAAATCTGTTGTTGCTAGGTATCTCTGAAACCTGTTTTCCCCAGTGCCAAATATTTTTAAAAAGTGGTATATGGTTTGTAATTAAATAACTGTCTTGAATTAAAAAATACTACGAAGACATTCAAGGTTTATTCAGGCTGAGACCTAAAATATACAGTGGACCCTTACTTTATGGTGGCATTGTAAAGTTTGTATTACAATCAAATATGCTTCTTATAATGCCTGAACTATGTGGGTAATGTGGGGTGATAAATTATTGGGTCATAGCATTGCAACCGATAGCAGCATTTGTAATATTTTAGCTGTGTATGAAGGAAGGGAAGTAACTCATTGCTTATGCTTTCTTAGGTTGAAGTGGTTGTGTGATAGGGGTGAAAATAGCGCTATGTTTTATCACCAATCAGAGAAGGCTAACAGTGGATCCTTTTCCTTACCAATCAAATATAAAACCAGATTAGAGGGTGACAGTAAGGTCTAATCTTTACACCAGAGGAGATTAAAAATATGCCCTTACTCAGAACAAGGTACCTAAGCAGTGTTACAGTTGAATTTATTTATTGTTTAAATATAATTATAAACATAATAAAACTAACCCTAAACAATCCATTCCCCCACCTACACAACTATAACACACAGATTTATGAATAAAACATAAACACATAAGGGACCATCCTAACATCTGTTTCAAGTAAAGCTGCAATGCTATACACATTATGATGTACATGATTTTGTCATGTACATCATATTTAGTATTTATTTACTGGTATTTAATATTCTGTATGAAACCATTGCATATTTCCATTGTAAAAAGCACCTTTAGGTATAGTATAGTTATTGGTTAGTGAAAATTAAAGTTAATGAAAATTTCATCTTCCCAGGTCTTGAGCTAAATTACTAAATAGCAGTTTGTTAGGTTCACATTACAATCCAATATATACACACATATACAACTATATATGGGGTCTCTAGAACAGACTTCCGTTTAAAATTAAATACAAATTAAATGGATTATGTTATGAATGTGATTCAGTATCTAAAAGAGAGAGAGAGATTTTGTTTATATCCATGAGTAGATATTCAAAATTGAACTCCTCCCCCATCATTTTGAGCACAGAAGCTGTTTACTGTTGGATTCATTGTGTATCTGGTTTGGGCAGTGGTTGTAACCATACAGCCTTTCATATCACTTTTTTGTTCCTGGCATCAGAAACAGGTTTTTTTCTTTGTAACAGTAGTCTTTTATCTAATTTGAAAAAAAATTAACATTGGTCTTTGATTTTCTTTTCTTTTCTTAGTTTTAATGTTAAATCACTTAATTTTGTTTTGGAAATGGGTACATTTCTGGTTGCCCTATGCTTAAAGTGGAGCATGTGTTTAAAATGTAGTTTCTCCTGAAAATTACCAACTTTTTCTCAGACCATTGTTTAGTCATAATATTCTAATAAACTGAGGGGGAATCTGTTACAGAAATATATTGATATTATGTTGTCATTTTGTACTTTGAATTAACATTTATATTCCTTGCAATTTAAAATTGAATTCACATTTATTATAATTATATTAGATTTTCTTACTGGTATGTATACAAAATAGTTAGACAAGTCGACATAAAGCAAGAAATATTTAGAGGAAACAAGTTGATATGACTGGCAAATATGATATGGTGTTAAAAATAAGTGTAAGTGATATATCTATTTAATGGGGTGCAATTTGAGGAGATGGTGAGATTGATATTTCAGTTGATGGCTCTTGGGAAGGACATTAAATATTGAAATAAAATAAAATATTTAAATATAAGTACTAATGGGGATTTTAAACATCTCTTTGGCTAAGAGCAGAATATGCAGAAGTAAGCATGGATGTGAATGATTACATATGAACATAGGGCGACTTGAACTGTTTATCCATCAACTGATTACAATGAGCTTTCTTATTTTGGTAAAGAATAGCAGGCAATGAAATCAGCATTAAGTGCAGGTTTAGAAAAGAAATACTGTGTAATCTCACTAATCCGAAACTTAATAATGCAGAAGAATGTTCACATTAATGAAATATTTCAGTTACAGGATTTGAAAGAAAGATGTATTTTTTTAATACAATTTCCAGTTCACATGTTTACTGTAATGTCCTTATTGATACACTACTAAATGTAATTTGTGTTGTATCTTATCTCATTATTGCAACACAGTGCATGGCTGTTTTCACTGTTTATTGTATTTCAGTATACATGCAAACATTGTTGCAAAATTATCCACAGACTCAAAATCTTATTGACTAGTAATCATTGGGGTATGACAATTCAAAGCATTTTATATGTATGCATTACAGAAACAACTACAAGATTTCTGGCTAAATGTAATTGAGTAATGTATTTATTGGTGTATATGCATTTGTGTAATGTGTATGTTGGTTCATTGTTCTAAGTTAGGTAAATAAAATTACATTGAACAGCTTTGTGCAAAACTTCGTGCATAAATAGATTACATTAATGTAACAAACATTTACATTTAAGCTAATGTCAAGCTTGAGATATCAGTCACATTCTTTTTAGTAAAAGTACAAAACCACGTGTAAATCAAGCTGTTTTAGTATGGGGTTTGATTATGGAAGTTACACTGTCTTTCTGTTTGTGCAAAGGAAGAACAAGTCTTTCAGAAGAAAAATAATATGCATGCCTCCTCAAAAAATTAGGAGCACAAGGAAATATTTATATATATAATTATTAAAATATATTTTTCTACACCTTAAATTTTTTCCTATGACTACTAAATTCTAATATTTTACATGTTTTCTGATGATTTTAATATAAAATGGTAATAATTTTTGCTGCTAATTGTTATATTGCTGGTACACTCTTTTCATATACTTATGTTTTGATTTTCTTATAAACTTTTGTATTTAAAATTTCAGCATTAAATAAACAACACAGAATAATGAAGAATGATAATTTTTGTGGAAAGGATTGTACTGGCTTGTAACAGAGTAGTTTATTTAGAAATTTAAACTCACCCAACTTAGTATAAGAAGTATTTATATATATTCTTTAAATTCAAAAATTTTTAGTATCATAAACATGAACAGCTGTTGTTTACTTGATAAAAATAATTTTACAAATATTTTGTTCACTTTGATAAATTGAGAAGTGTTTAAACAGCTGTATTTTATTAAAAATTACTAACTTTAATGATGGGTGGTATTGTAGAATATAAGTATAATAATTGAGGCTAAAACATTTCATCACCAACATATTTATTGTTTACCAATGCTGATCTGGATCTGTGAATCCTGGTATGTGAGTGTATGTTTGTGTCTAATGATAAATACTTTAATTCTCTTGTACCATTCGTATATCAAAGAGAACCCATTTGCTATGCATCATTGGACAACATTTAGTGAGATGTACTTTAAGAACTAGGTATAAAACAGGTCCAAGTTTGCTAGAGTGATTTTGATCATAAACAAAAAGAAGCTAACAATTTATGATTAATCATTGTACCCAGTTTTCTCAAAATAGCTTATGGTACATGCAATGACTTCAAATACTTAAAACTTCCTCAATTGTAAAGTTACAACTATGATTCGGTTACCAAATTCAAGAAAAATGGTTTGACAGATTCAAAACTGCAAAAAACCACAAAATGTCAAATCTGCCTTTGAACTTGTTTTACCACAATAGATCTGTCAGTCTATTTGTCTGTCTATATAAATCTGTTAAATGAATGATCATATGAAATTCATAAATATTGTTATAATTAAAATCTTAATAAAATGCTTAAATGCAGTATTATATAATGGACCATCACGTGATGCTGGTTTGGCATAATGATATTACACCTAATGTCTAGTCTTCCACTTAACATTCACATAACATTAAAATCTGTACATAATGTGTACACATTTGCGCCAAACTTGCACTTTGAACTCCACAAGTGAACTCACAATTTGTATCAACCAATCTGAAATGCTGTTGCAGAGTGTTTTAATCTTGTTTACATTCTTGGCTGCATTCCTCTAATGAAAAGAGCTCCCCATAACTCTCTCATATTTTATTAAAAATGCTACTGTCAATGACTTCTAAAACAAGTGTCAGTAAACAGACCAGGAAAACAATTTAATTGCAAACTAAATATGAAATTATAGTAAGACGCCAGAATGGTGTGTATACAAGTGTGATTATGGCAGTGTATATATTTTATAAAACCCTCCTACACATATTTTCTTAATTTAAGGTAATAATTAAATCCATATTTATTAGTTTATCTACAAAATTTATTTCGCTCTGTACATTATGTTCATGTACTTTACTTTGCATATTAGCAATAATATTAATTTCACATAACATTAGTTTTTCAGGTTGAAGTAATAACATTATGCAAGGGTCCATTGTAAGTGAATGTGAATAAGAAGAGAAATACTTGAACTTGTAAGATTGTTATGGATTATTTCCTAAGTGTGTGGCTTTCATATTTAACTCCCCTTGCCCAATTCCATGTTACTAGAACTTTTAACCTGCAACAGTCCTTGCACACAATAGTGTATGCTTGATCAATTTAATAACAAAAACCAACTAAAAACCACAACAACAAAAAAATGTAAGATTGCACTTGTGTAAAATTACTCTGTCTGCATTAGGAGTTAAAAAAAGGAATATGGATATATATATTATAATCAGTGATCTAATGCACTTTATATTGGTATTAATTTTTAAAAAATCTGAGTTTTCTTGAAATGTCAATTGTAACAATAATTTCATGCTTTAAAAATAGTTTTGTTGCTACTTTTCATGGAAGTACAGAGTTATGAAAACCTGAACATTTCATTTCTTTACCAGTATTATTTTTACTGTTTCACTAAATCATATCCTTTAATTAAGACTTCTCTTTTTAGGTATAAGATAATCAGTATAAAATATCTTTAAATCAACATATGCACTTTGTTTAAAAGTGAATTAAGCATAGAAAATTGATAGATTGTCACTGGTTAAAGGATTTCCTGGTTAAAGAATTTCCAGGTAATCTGAAATGAAATTGGTTAAAGGATTTCCATGTAACAAGATTTGTAATATCCTAGTCCAATAATTAACATTTGTCTTCAGCATGTTCAACTTTCAAACTTACTTATCTTTAATATATAGCATACTTTGATGGATTGTAATGTAAAATTATCTTTTCTTGTCCTACAAAAATATAAATTTATAGCATCAAATTATTTTGTAGATTTGATAGATATGTGTTTATTTACCAATAATTGTTCAGTTTGTGATAAAAATGTGATACCACTTTTCTTAGCGGAATGCGTAAGTTCCCAAACATGATCTGTTGATTATATATCTGTTGCTTTTTAAATGACTTGCGATGAACATCAAGGTGTTGTTTATGTACAGCTTAATGTGGATGTCTTGATTGTTTTGAATTTATTTGTTTATTCAGTAATAGCCAACAGACAACTTAATATTGCAGAATACTCACATCTCTCCAACGCTGCTAGTTTTCAAATTAGAGGGTGGCTTTGTGTGTGTGTTTAGCATATGATATTAATCATGAAAATACAGTCATGATTTAAACAGAACATAAAAAAAATTCAAGCAAGTGATGTGATTTTGTGAAAAATATATCATTATCAAAAAAGCACTCAGTCCTAGAAACTTATTATCAACAATCCCTCACTTCCTGTACTGTTTTAGCTGCTATATTTCAAATTAAAGGTAAAAATTAAAATAATATTCTCACCCACCCCTCTCATGTTATATCTGCTACATTTCAAAAATAATCTCTAATCAAATAGATGGTGTATGTCACCCTTGTCTCTGTGAGAATTGTCAAAGCAGGGTCCCTTTAAATTAATTTTTTGTAGTCTTAAGGTTTTTGAAAGCATAGATTAAAGAATATTTTTTGTCACTTGTATAATTATATTTTTTGCTCCATCCACTTATTGTTTAAACATATCTGAAAATGTGAACTGACAGTAGTACAGTATATCCATATATACCATGGTTTGCCATCACGTGAACTCCTGTATAGTTGTAGTTTTCTATAGAAAATATGCTGCATGTCAGTGGCAGAGGCCCTGAACCAACATATACAGAATACTCTCCTCATCGATCTGTATCTTTCATAGACTAAACCAAAACATGTATGAGGTAAAATGTGTGGTGGTTCTTGCATAAATTTAAGAAAAGGGAGAAAGTGATTGATTTCAATAACAATGATGGTAAGTTTCGCCAATTGCACCAGAGTATGGGTTATTTCCCTTGGATAAACTGTTTCAAATTTATGTACATGTAACACTTTTGTGATCTGATGTTAAGAGTTATGTACTCATATAATGGTACCTACATCATGTGATCTGACATACATTATGTGAGATTATGTTGATATTTTAAATTTATTTTTAAACACTTATTATGTTACTACTAACAAGATTTGGTTCAGATTATGTAAATGTTTTTGCATGAGACCCCAGAATATATTTCACTTGTAACCTGGCTTTGTATTGTAACTTTGAGCCATTTATATGTGTAATTGTTTAGAGTTTGGTGATGAATTAATATATGAATTTAATGTATATGTATTGTATTTGCAATTGGGTGGTTGGATAATTATAGACTTTATCATTCACCTGAATATTTTTGGATAGTTTGTTTCTCTCCACAAGATTTGCTTAGAAAATTATTTGTGCTATGGAACCAACTGTGACTGTAGCCTAATTGTTTAAACTAAGTCATGGCACATCCTGTCTAGTAGCATTGGGAGTAACAAGCAAATTTGATGTATTAACATCATTTTTTGTTTTGAATGCTAATAACAAGAAACAGTGCAACTTTGCAAAAGTTTTATTATCATTCATTTATTTTTTTAAAAAGATTTTTCTGCACACTTATTCATGTGAAATGTTACATAACTATGTATTACCCATGTGAAAGCTGACACATATATGAACATTCCTTAAATGAGCATGTATATCTCTTAGTTAGGGTACTTAATGCATTGCTAGTATGTATTTTTTTTTTTTTTTAAATGTTTAATGAAATCATTACTTTTGATGACATCCTGTTAGGATTGATGGGTCTATCTATAGAAATGCTTTATAAAGCAATTTTTGCTTTTGAACACAAAGACATTATAGTTTCGATTAAGATTAATGTTTAACTGTTACAGTTTTATAGAGATTGTCAGAATAATTGTAGACTGCTTATCATCATCTTTAAAACATCTTGAAAAAGTTGTGGAATGATTGAGTTATTTACCTTACTTAGAAAAAATCTTTTAAAGTAATGAATATGCATGCATATGAATGAATGAAAAAGAATATCCACATTAAGGAAAACTAGGTAATGTTCATAGATAGTTTGGAATTAATCTTAATTGTTCATGTACGAAGAATCATTTATATTTTTATTTTTGCCATGTGTCAATCATAGAGTGTTTCACTATCATGTAAAATAATCACATTTGTTATTTAATGTTTTTATTTATAATATTTTCATTACTGTTTTAGTTTGCAGTTTCACCAAGTCTTTAAAACTAATTTATTTCTATTTTAAAAAAAATCTTTGAACAGAAATTATTTTATATGCTTAAGATCAATAAATTTGCATTTGATTGCATTTGTATCAGTTTATATTTTATGATTTGCTTGCAAAAATGAAAGAAAGAAATACACATTCGAACTTTTGTCAAAGTACATTTTTTATGAGGTATTGAGACCACATTACTTACACTTGTTGTTAGAAGTGTCAGATCACTGTATCCACTTGCCACAACCCTTTCATCATGCAGTTACTATATTTCATTTATATATTAAATTGTTATGTGTGAATTATTATGAATACATACCATATCTCTTGTATTTAAAATTAATGAGTCTAATTTATTTTTATATATTGCTAACCTTGTATAAATAGCTATTTTTGTCGTCGGTGTTATTTGGTTTTAATAAACTTGGAATCCCAAATTTATTCTTATTCAGGGAGTGTCACATAATGGCTACTGTAGCTCACACCCACCCCTCAAAAAATAAACTACATATTGATGCCACTGTACTCTGGGGTGACTTTGTAATAATGAATTATATCAAATAGTAGTTAGTTATGATACAAGACATCTACAAGAGCCGATGCAGAGTATGGGTCACTGGTTATATATGTATATATGCAAATGTTACACCGATATACTAGTATGCCGCCAAATTGGCTCATGGCCCCCACTCAGTTATAGCCGAGAATTGATGTTAATGAATAGATGTATGACAATTATGAATAGACAGAGGACAAGATGTAATCATTAGACTATCACTTCAGACTAAGATACAAATGATAGGAATTACTTTTCACTAGCACATACGTGAGATTAAAAAGTAATAACAAGAATTTTAATAAAAGAAAAGATTTAGAAAAATAAGTAATAATTAATTATTATGTCATCATAATACCTCATAGAGCAAGTTCAAGCCACACTGTAGTCACATTCGTGATCACAACTTATCTGATGCACTGGAGTGACGTACACATGCTGGTAGACTATCAATATGACATGACATCACATCAGGAATAGAATCCAAAGCTCACATTGAAATCAAAGATCAAGATGAAACCAAAACCAGAAACAAAACCCTGAAACACAAGCAATTGCAGAGTCTAAGTGTCCAGTCAATTGCTTTATTAATAAATACTAAGTTTGGCAAAGAAATAAATGTTAACATGTTCAAAATAAAACATAACATATAGCATCATAATAAAACCTAACCATTCACACAATACAAAGACGCTTTTACCTTATCCAGCCAGGGTTTACTGCTCCTTGTACAACCCAAATAGGGAGGGACCCAATCTTAAATGCTCACCCCAAGAGACAGTTGAAAAAAGAGTAACAGGTAATTTGCTATCACTTTAATACTATTATGACTTTTGTAACAACTTCTGACCACCTCTACTAGCCCAGTAACAATGCTTCCCATTGTATACCCAAACACACACACACACGCATTATTCCTTTGCCATGTTTACGGGCCATTTAAACAACAAACACTCGCATACCTAATTTGCGCACATATCAAACACGGGTCAGTAAATCTGCCACCATGCATGACTCATTCGTTCAGGAGCTCACTTCTAAAACAAGCATGATGCAATGTACATGTCATTCAAATTACAATAGTGTTCAATTTAAATTACGTCATGAAAATTTATATAAAATATATGGAAAATTTCCCATCATATAACACATAAACCTACCTACCAGAAAGGCTGACCATTATCCCCAGGCTGGAACATACCTGAATGTTCTAGACAACTTTCTAATCAGTCAAAGTGCAGCTCAGCCACATGAACGAATGTACCAGAAACTAACCTGTAAATCATCAGTTGCATGCAGCTGACCATTGAGGCAACGTGTTATTTGGCTCCCAGTGTTAACAAGGTATAATCATACTGCTAACCTGATCACCAGTTATCAATATGGAACAAAACCATCCTTTGTATATATTATTGCCGAAGTTTGTGGTTTTGCTTGCCTAACTAATATTATATTCATGTTTATCTCTTGACATTAATTATGTTATATTTCGCTTGTGATATTAAATGTATGATGACCGTGTAAGTAAGAGTGCTCTGTAAGAGAACACATGAATTCTTAGCCCATGTATATTTCACTGGCAGACTGGCACTTTATCTCAGACGTTGATTCGGTGAATGCTGAGCTGCAAACAATGCCAGAACAGAACCACTTTATCCTGGATGTTGACTTTCACGAGTAATTGTACCGCAAAGTAACACCAGAGCAGAACGGCCCATATGCCAAGGACCGGTTCAACGGACAGCATGTGCATCTGCTATGACATTCACTGGGACCATAGACGGCACGTCAGAAGATCATAAAGTTATATACTTATAATGTCAACAACTGCACATCTTCATTCAAGATACAATTGAATTCATTTGAACATTAATCAAAGTATTATAAAATTCACTCAGAAACACTCAGTGTTCTCTTATAAACTAATTTAGAGTTTGCTTATACAAATGAACCAAATAACCTACTACAGTGCCTTAGGACTCAAAACGAACATTCTCATGACACCACTTGGTCATGAGTAGGCACTATACTTATTTATAAACTCTAATTGTAACTGTTGAACTATTTGCTACATGTAACCATGCTGTATCATGTTATTTCTTGTTAAATAGACCACTCACTTACATATTATATGTTGTAGTCTGTCACCTATCAATGCCAACCTGATCAAAGTTATAGAAAGCCTTTACAGCAAGGCCACCAGCGCAGTCTGCTTCAACAGCCAAATAGGAGATTGGTTTAGTACAACAGTGGGAGTCAGACAAGGCTGTTTACTTTCGCCTATTCTCTTTAACATCTTCCTTAAAAGAATCATGACAGATGCTCTGGAAGGTCATGAAGGAAATGTCAGAATTGGAGGCAGGACAATAACGAACTTACGCTTTGCTGATGACATTGATGGCCTTGCAAGAAATAAGGAGGGGATAGCTTAATTGGTGGAAAAACTGGACAGGACAGCTACTCTTTTGGTATGGAAATCAGTGCAGAGAAGACCAAATTGATGTCCACAACACCAGTGGCATTGGCAATGACATCATGATTGGTGATCAGAAATTGGAAATAGTTAATAAATTCAAATACTTAGGAGCCACCGTGACAGACGAGGGATCAAAACCTGAAATATTGTCCAGAATTGCGATGACAATAACAGCAATGGCAAGACTGAAGACAGTCTAGAAAGACAGAAACATCTCAGTCAGCTCAAAGATCAGACTGACATGTTCCTTGGTTGTATCTGTGTTTTATATACCTGTAAGTCATGGACCTTCACAGTGGATCTCGAAAGAAGGATATAAGCTACTGTTCGATTAATGCTGGACAATCATTCTGTTTATCCTAGCAGAAACATTAGCAGTCAGTTAACATAAATGTATAATCAAATTTCTAAATATCATCATGGAAATGAGAGTAGAGTTTAAGAGAAATAATGGAAGTCAAATGCACATAACCGTTTCAAAGATGGCAGCTATCACCAGCACGGGTTTACAATCATGCAGTTTGCAACAAGTTTGGGCGACAGCCTCATGTGTCCCTTCTAGGCATGTTACACAATTGTTCCAGAATCTTCGATGAGCTCACAAAGTGCACTGTAGAGAATCGTCCTGAATTTCACATGAGCTGTCAAACCCAGCAGGAGGAATGTCTCGAGTGTAGTACTCAATACACTAAAAGGAACTTTCAAAATAAACTTTGTAAATTCTCGAGATAAACTCATGCCACCATTTCCACTCTATTGGCTCTTGAATGGAATTCACAGGAATCAACTTACAGCAACATGTTTTACTGATACATTGACGACAACGCTGGATTCACACACAAACGTGACCAAGCAAATACAGTAGTCACAGCTGCTTGAAACGAAAGGTGTACTTTCTCTGCAAAAGTCAAATTAATGCAGCACTAAATTTCAGGCATATTTCATCTCTAAACTCCTTTCTCTCTTACAAACATTATGAACACACTTAGCCAAAACGAAACTTGTCTTTGTTGCATTCTCTTGTAAAGGTAAAGTTTTCACAAACACAGCTTGCTGTGATTTCGACTTTTTAGCAGATCAATTGCTTTCTTTTGCAGTTCTTGTTTTGATAAATATTTCCAAAGTTACTGTGCTTAGTTTGAAAGTGACGTTTCAAATTGAACTCCTTGAAAACGGCAATAGTGTCTTAAACAAATCAAATACACAGCTATAACTTCAACATTAGTAAAGAAATTCTTGTCAGTCCACTCCTTGTTAAACGCAGGGCATTCATCTTCAATTTTTCGATTTCTAGAAATCCTCGAACCATTTTGGCTAAACTTTGACAGATAATAAAAGCTTTTTTAAATGTTTAGATCGATACGGAACTGTCAATCACGGTAAATTCTTCACTTAACAATTTCGCGTTAACTGCGAGTCACTCGTCTGCCATAGCGGGTGCATACACTGTTCAAAAAATCTTTTTGGCGCGTAAGCGCGCTGGTTCCGATGACACACAGTCAAAACACATTGACGACGCAATCAGCCAATCACGAGCGTGTGAACAGTGAAAGACAACACATGCGCGCGCACCTCGATCGAGTTGGTGGATTTGAAAAATAATCAGACATATGAACAGAATGTGAAACAAGTCAAACAAAATTCTATTGAAATTTCTATGGCTTTTCCCACTGGATGTGTATTTGGTATCGCGTGGTTACATTTCTCTCAAAATTAGAAAGACATTTTACACTTGAGAAATTTAAATAGCGTGAACGTAGGACTTGCTCCTAGGCCGCATGAAAACCCTTGGCAGGCCGCATGAGGCCCGCGGGCTGTACTTTGCCCACCCCTTCTCTGAATCATACTCCCGTTCTGAAACAGCCTCCACTATAAAGCAGCTCTCTCTTTTAAAGTAGCTCCCACTTTAAATTATTTATTTACTTTACAGTAATTTCCCTTCTAAGGTAGCTCTCCCCTTTAAATTATTTATTGACTTTACAGTAATTTCCAATCAAACAGCTCTTCCTTCTAAAGTAGCTCTCCCCTTTAAATTATTTATTGACTTTACAGTAATTTCCAATCTAAAACAGCTCTTCCTTCTAAAGCAGCTCTCCCCTTTAAATTATTTATTGACTTTACAGTAATTTCCAATCTAAAACAGCTCTCCCCATTCAAACAATCTCTCCACTAAAGCAATCTCTACTCTAAAACAATCTTCCCTCTAAAGCAGTGTTTCACAAAATTCTTAGCTCGCGCCACACTCTGAATCGCTTTAGAACTCTTGTCAAATTTTGCGTGGGGTATTCACATGGCAATTGTCTTTCATGTGCAGTACTTCCTAGACGTGAAAATAAAAATGGCGTTTGATGCAAGTCACGAAGCATGCTTCACAAGGAAGGTTTATACATTTTATTTTAAAAAAATTAAATAACGGTCAGACGATCTTTTATGAACCCAGATGGGTTTGCCTGCACAAAGTGTGATTAATAATGCTGAGTTAATTACATTCCGTAACCATAACCACGTGTGCTGCATTGTACTGATGGGAATTAATTAACGTCTCAGAAGTTGGGAAGTGAACGTAAGTCACTTAATTTATCCCCCCCCCCATCCATCAAAAGCCTACTCCCACTCTTTTCTAAAATGATTGTAGGAGACAACACAATACACAATATACACTCTATACACACTGTGCACAGTACACAAGCAGTACTCGCTGCACAGTTTTCGCAAGTCCCCAGGACCCACATGCCGAAAAATCCTGAGAGTTCTAGACCTACCAAAGAGCGATTTTCTCAGGAAATACACACGAATTTGTTCCAAATGGTCAGACGGAAACCAGTTTTTTCACAAGACGTTCTGAATCGATTAAGGAGTGGGGTGGAGAAGGAAAACCAGTTGTTTGAAAATAGTGGTCCCTCCACCCCCCCGTGTCTACACTCGTGCACACGGCCTTTCTCCCCCTTTCAAGTCAAGTATCTGACCTCTCTCCCCCCACCCCGCCTGTACAAAAAGCAATAACCAACTTCTATATTCTACCTGACTACTCCCTGCGTTGTTTCCCTTTCTTAAAACTCAGAATAAAGTTGTAAGGTTGAAGACTTGAAGTCATTCCAGTCTTTGATTAGAATGTGAATCAGAACGGAATACTGAGGCAGATCGTCCAAACTAGCAGAACCTTACGTCCAGACTAGCAGAGCCTTACGTCCAAACTAGCAGAGCCTTACGTCCAGAGTGGCAGAGTGTTGTGTCCAAAGTCGCAAAGAGCTACGTCCAAAATGGCAGGGCGTTTACGACTAAAGTGGCAGAGCGTTACGTCCAGAGTGGCAGAGTGTTTACTTCCTAAGTGGCAGAGCCTTTATATCTAAATTGGCAAAGCATTTACGTCTAAAGGGGCAGGGCATTTACGTCTAAAATGACAGGATGTTTACGTCTAAAGTGGCAGAGCGTTACGTCCAAAGTGGCAGGATGTTTACATCAAAGTGGTATTGTTTTAGGACTCGTGCTTGTCCTAGGGATGATTGCTCTTGTTAGGGAGTCGCTTCCATAAACGAATCTCACTCGTTCTCTTTAAAAATAATCTCGGTATTTTATAGGAAAATAACGTGTTAGAAATTTTAATGATCAGACCTTGATCTACCTGTGTATACTGAAGATTTATAGGAAATCTATCTATGTATACTGAAGGTTTATAAGAAATGTACCTGTGTATACTGAAGGTTTATAGGAAATCTGCCTGTGTATACTGAAGGTTTATAGGAAATCTACCTGTGTAGACCGAAGATTTAGAAGAAATCTATGTATACTGAAGATGTATAGGAAATCTAATGTATAATGAAGATTTATAGGAAATCTATATATGTATACTGAAGGTTTGTAGGATATGTGTTTCCTGAAGATTTATAGGATATCTACCTGTGTTTACTGAAGGTTTATAAGAAATCTACCTGTACATACTGAAAATTTAGAGGCAATGTAGCTTACCTGTGCGAATGGAATGCCAGCAAGAAATGTGAGATGTAGATGGACAATTAAAGAGATACATCTTTCTGGGATAACTCTAGCTAGGTCAAGCCGACTCGAATAAGTCTGGATAGGACATCCTGGGTAGGATAAGTCTGGCTAGAATAACTCTGAATTGGACAAGCTAGATAGGATAGTCTGGCTAGAATAACTCTGATTTGGAAAAGCTAGATAGGATAGTCTGGCTAGAATAACTGAATTGGACAAGCTAGATAGGATAGTCTGGGTAGAATAACTTTGATTTGGACAAGCTAGACAGGATAGTCTGGGTAGGGTAACTCTGACTAGTATAAGCGGAATAAGATAGTCTGGCTAGAATAACTATGTCTAGGAAAGGTAACTAGGACAATTCGCTAGGATACGTCTAGTTAACTAGCTCGGACACTAGTTGGCTAGAATAAATCTGGCTAGGACATGCTGGGTAGGATAAGTTTGGCTAGAATAACTCTGACTTGGACAATCTGACTAAGACAATTCGCTAGAATAACCCTGACAAAGAAAAGACTGGCCGGGATAACCTTGACTAACAGAATTTGGACAAATAGATTGTTAGTGATCTTTACATTGGCAACCTTCAGGTACAAGATGGCGGTCAAAGCGAGTCCAAAATGGAGAGTGGCATGGATAACAAACACAATGAAGTTTGATTATAAGAAATGAGAATATTATTATAAGCATCTGCCTTATAAGAGCTGAACTTTCATAAACAATAATGTCTAAATGTCGTTGTCGTTGTATCAAGGTAGTGAAACTAGAAAGATTCGTAGAAATGATTTTTTTTCTTTATTTTCTAAGGTAAAAATTACTTTTTCTGTTGTTTTAAAATGGAATTATTTTTGTTTTTAATTAATAAAGGACCTCTTTATTTAAATTTTAAATGAAAGGACAGTTGGCGGTAACTCTAGGGTATACAAGATGAAGAAAAACCGAATATAACAAAGAAGACAAAGGACTTGGAACATAAATAAGATGGAGAGTAAATGAGCCTCAAAACTGTGGAGATAAAACTGAGCTTTATTTGTAATTTTGCACTATAACCAATGCTAGAACTGCTGTGAACTCACTTATCATGTTTCAGCCCCAAGAGTTTGAAGTACTCCTCACACCCACCCTATTCTCCGAGAGTTTTTGTTTGCGAACACGGTAAAAAATAAACCATAGTAAGTATATTAATTACATTCAGTCAGTGAACTCTATTCAATACTTGTCACTTAAAGAAATGAATGCGATTTCTTATAATATAGATAGCGGAAAGAAAGAAGACAAACTATTAATTAAAAAGAAAGAATGCTAATGGTGATAATTGTAAATGCGCGTGCACACACACACACACACACACACACACACACACACACACACACACACACACACACACACACACACACACACACGTACATATATATTGACTATTAACTCTATGCTAGGCTTGAAAGCACCAACACCACGAAAGCAAGTTTTTGAATAGAATTGTCATGATATGATAATTACTGCGAACCTGCTTAACAAATAAATATTACTTGTACACCAATTTCCTCTATCACAAGTTTAAAAACTGTTTGACCTCCACGCCGATACGCTCAATAGCAACCAATCGGAGACAGCGAAACATACGTCTATCTGAACGTTAATGATAACTTTGTGTGATTGTTACAAATTAGGGTATGCAATTCTCGATTATCTTCTCCATACACTAAGTGAGTAATCGACTTTTAATAGTCAGTCTATATAGCAAGAGCATTATTGTTTAGTAAATGTATTATGATTATGTATTATAAAATTACTATCTATCTATCTATCTATCTATCTATCTATCTATCTATCTATCTATCTATCTATCTATCTATCTATCTATCTATCTATCTATCTATCTATCTATCTATCTATCTATCTATCTATCTATCTATCTATCTATCTATCTATCTATCTATCTATCTATCTATCTATCTATCTATCTATCTATCTATCTGCCTGCCTGTCTGTCTGTCTGTCTGTCTGTCTATATATCTATCTATCCCTTAGTCTTGTCGACCGTTGTGGCACAACTGATGACCTGATAACCAGTTTCCTCCATTCATTCTGTTCTCTACTAATCTTACCGTAAAATGACTAACCGACATTACTAAATATTGTGTCTTTAATTCAAACGATGGCTCAAAAATCGTCCAGTGCTTAAGAAAAAGAGCAGTGTTGCATTTATCAATGATGACAAAGGAATGTCTGCGACTTCGTTCCGCCATGTAAAGAGAAAGTGCCATACGGTCCACATCCTTCCTCGCAGTATACCGGAGGACAGGACTGGCAGCGAAAACTCATGTTCCACCCGTCAAAATTTATTTGGAGAAGCAGCCCCCATCGGCTCCTCGCAGATTTCCTGTAAATCGCATGCGCGCCCCTCATACTGCCGCAGCTAGAACGGATGCACGCGGCCAGCCACACCCCCCTCCCACAGCACGTGTGCAGTGGTGGGCAGTTTTGGAGCAGATGGCAAAAATGTACTGGAACTATCAACACGTGTTTCTGGCGTTCGGCGTGTTCGGTAGTACAGCAACCCGTCTGGTCAAGTCATCCGACACGTTGTCCAGTGCTTTGCTGATCGTTCTGCTTGTGGGTTGTCCTCAGGGATGTTACTCGGACAGGGAGAAGGAATCGAAGACAGAGACAGGTAAGACAACTCTATTTCTTATGTAACTAATTCCGCTGATAAAATACCTCCTGCCCACAAAAAAAAAAAAAGAAAAAAAAAGAAAAGAAAAGCAATACAAAATTCAGTACAGAGTGTCTGTCTTAAGTGGTGAGCAGGGCAGAAAAAATGATTCTGAGTTCCAGAGTCTGTTTACTTTGGTTGTCCAGGAGATTAATTGAAGAGTTATTTCCAGGTCAGTAAGACGTATCTAGGATGAGAAAACAACAAGGAAAAGTGAAACATTTATGTCAAAGTACTGTCCAGAAAGTGAAGCATTTATGTCAAAGTAGTGCTGTCTTGATATGAAATAATATGAGAAATTTCTGCCTGTAATTTACAGATAGATTTTATTGTTAAAAAAATTGTACATCAAACTTTAAGCTTCAGTAAATACTATAAAAGAAAAAAGTAAAGCCGAGCTGTATTAGATACTTATGTGGTAACTTGTGTTTTGTCACAAGTCAACACTATCAAGTATTTTTTTCTGGCAATCAGTACTGTTTTGTTACAAATCAACCGAACTATCAAGTATTTTTGTCTGGCAATCAGTACTGTTTTGTTACAAATCAGCAGAACTATCAGCTATTTTTGTCTGGCAATCAGTACTGTTTTGTTACAAATCAGCAGAACTATCAGCTATTTTTGTCTGGCAATCAACATTTCTGTGTGATAATTTGCATTTTACAAAAGAGGTCAAATTGGACTATCAAATATTTTTGTATGGTAATTTCAACTGTATTGTATATCTCTAACCAAACTTTCAAACATTTCAGTGTAGTAATTTGTACTGTTTCGTTATAAGCAATCTTTATCACGAGACATTTCTGTGGAGTAATTTGTATCGCTATTTTAAGGTAAATTCTTTGCTATTTGTTAGTTTATCAATAATTATTAGGTTTCAAACACTAACTGTTAATTTCCTTGGATGATCTCATTAGCCGATTGGGCGGTCTGAAATAAAACACTCGGAATGCAATATTTCACCGTAGAATTCCAAGTCAGCAAAATAACATAAGAGTCACACTGTGGGCTCTGTACAAAAGTTAACTGGAGAATTAGGCGACGTAATAAAAATTCGAGCAGTAAAAGTAATTACCGCAAAAATCGTTAATTTAAGTGTGTTTAATTAAATAGATTAATTGCTTAAATAAACAACGTGAAATAGATATAAAATACATAAGTAAAATACGTAATTATCCAGCGCATTTACCGCAATATGTCAGTAAAGTACGTAATTTACTCGTACCACAGCTACCGCAATATGTCAGTAAGTACGTAATTTACTCGTAGGACAGCTACCGCAACATGTAGGTAAAGTACGTAATTTACTCGTAGGACAGCTACCGCAATATGTCGGTAAAGTACGTAATTTACTTGTAGGACAGCTACCGCAATATGTCGGTAAAGTACGTAATTTACTTGTAGGACAGCTACCGCAATATGTCAGTAAAGTACGTAATTACGTAGCTCAGTGGCCGCAATAAATGCGTAATTATCTAGGGCTTTTGCCGCAATATGTAGTCATGTATGTAATTACCGAGTTCAGTGGCCGCAGTGAGTAAATTACGTAATTTACGTAACGTAATTACCGTAATATGTCAGTAAAGTATGTAATTATGTAGTGCTGTTACCGTAATATATTAGTAAAATACGTAAAAAAACGCAATTACCGTAATAATTGAGTATAATACATAAAGTTTATAATTGTCTGAATAAGTAGCAGAATTAAGTAGACTTTAAATCAGTCAAACTGGCAAGACAGTGGTCAGTATCATGAAATCATGTCAGCAAATACAGCTAGTGTCCACGCCCATTTTCCTTTTGATCACGAGCTGAGCAATATTATTCATTTATTCACTGACCAATGAAGCGGAACGTTCTGTGTGTCTATTTACTGCAGACATGTCAACAATTGTCGATGCTGTACGCTTTTTGTTTTGTTCTATTATTTTTTAAATTAATTTTATTTTGTATTTATTATTTGGTGAGGTCAAGGCCGAACCCTTTACTGAACAGTCCAGCGTCATCACCATAGGCACACAGATCTACACCTACGGAACGCACACACTCTCACCACCACTACCATCATCCCCCACCCCCACACACACGCATATGCTTGGACTTTCTTATACTCTCACATACATGCAAACAAATTCATAAACGCACATAACGCTCATAAACACTCTTCCACAACCACACACAAACTAACGCAAGCACAAACAGCATGCACATTTATATATTGCATATTATTATAAATTGTTTTAGTGACACAAGCCAAGTGAGTGATGTTAATCTGCATTATTATTTTGTTCATTTTACTTTAAATCAGGAGTGAGTGGCATTGACTGTAGTATAAGGTTTTCATGTAATTATAAAAAAAAAAAATCATTTTATTTTTGTGTATGTTAAGATAGACAAGCATGTAAAAACGATAAAAAAAAATAAATGTACGCACATTTTGCTGTTGGTTTCTTATGCAATTAAATAGGATATTTCTTTGAATACTTCACACCGAGTAAATTAGTTTTAGCTTTTTTTTCCTGTTTATTTTAGCTCCAGGTTGGTATTTTTAGCTCCAGTTTGGCCAAGCCTTTTCTTGTGTACATTATTATTCGAGACTAGCAAGTCAGATTATCTTTTCTTGTCCACTTTATCTCTGTCACTCCAGCTTGGAATTGTCTGGTTATTTTTCTTGCCCGCTTTATAACCCCCAGTTTGGAATTGTCCAGTTCTTTTCTTACCCGCTTTATAACCTCTAGTTTGGAATAGTATATCTTTTTGCCCGCTTTATAACCTCCAGCTTCGAAATGTTTGACTATCTTTTTTTTTTTTTTTTTTGCCCGCTTTATAACCACCAGTTACGAAACATATGTCCTGTTATCATTCTTTACCCAAACTATAATAACTTTGGCAAATAGAGCTGTTTATTTTTCTTTTTTCTGTTGGTGCCTTTCACTTATCATTTAATTTTGGGAAAGCTGATTCTTATCCTCGTCTAAGGGTTATAAGTCTTGTTCCTGGCAAAGTGGATTGTTTTTTTATTATTCATCAGTTAATCCTATGATTTTGACATAGTCGGGTTCATGTAAGTTTCTCACCGCAGTACAAGAGAGAGAGAGAGAGAGAGAGAGAGAGAGAGAGAGAGAGAGAGAGAGAGAGAAAAGGGGGGGGGAAGGGGTTGGTTCTAACGATTGATTTGATGTGTAGATTGAATCAGTTAATAATATTCTCACGATTATATTCGAGCCCGATATATCAAGATTATTGGAATTTGCGTTTACGTCACCGCACAAACTACATGCAATTTTGTGCAAAGAAGTGAGAAAGACTTTCCTGGGACAAAACTTACTCCACGTTCATCCTGTAGCCTCACACTTAAAAAAATAAATTCTTTCTTTCTTTCTTTCTTTCTTTGTTTCTTTGTTTCTTTGTTTCTTTCTTTCTTTGTTTCTTTCTTTCTTTCTTTCTTTCTTTCTTTCTTTCTTTCTTTCTTTCTTTCTTTCTTTCTTTCTTTCTTTCTTTCTTTCTTTCTTTCTCTGGTGTTAACTATAGCCAAATACTGAGTCAATCGCATGTTTGCTTTAAAAAATTCAACAGAAGCTTGCAGAACTCAATGCCATAGAAGTTTCTCATGAAAAAATGTTTATAAAATTATGAAAAGCACACTTTGATAAAACAAACGTGACTCCAAATATATACAGCAAACATGTAAAGCTCTTAACTCTGTCTTCCTTTTGTCTTAACAAATCCACGCTTTAGCATTGATCTGAGCGTACTAAACATCTTACAGCATTGTTCATTCCGACTTTGACTAACGGCCCAATGAGAGAGGAGGTGTATTGTTTACTTGTAACCTGCTGCTAATATCTGCTATTGACAAGCTCCAACATGGCCAACAGAATCAACACTGACTGTACTTCAAGACAACAACAAAGCAAATATATATATATAAAAATCCTGAGGAAAGCTGGTGAAGGCTGATGAAAGATCTTGAAAGGAGGTTTCAGAAAATCCCGATTATAAAGTGAATGAGTGCTATGCTAATGAAAGCTGATGAAGGCTGATGAAAGCAGACGAAAGATGAAAGATGATGAAAGCAGAGTTAAAACAAAATGCAGGAAAATCAAAACCAGCCAGTTTTATGAATGGACGTATGAAACTTAGACAATCGTGCTAAAACAGAACTTGTAAAAACAACACCACTTATCGTGTTAAAACACAACAATTAGGAATCACACAGAAATAGCGACAACAAATCCGTGTTGTCAGAAATTTGTACACTCTGTCTGTGATGAAGACGTTGCAAAGCCATTATCATAAAGGGATGAAAATGACAAAATCTTTGCTACGACGAATGCAAGAAAACTGCAGACGGTAATGTGCATTTCAGCATTTTTCTCCCATACCATTACTCTCCTTGTTATACAGGACCTATCTTCCCTTCCGGTCCGCATTTTTCTTTTCCGTCCGTCATTTTCCCTCCCCGTCCTCTTTCCCGCCCCCCTTCTCGTCTTCATTTTACCTTCCCGTCCTCACTTTCCATTCCCGTCTTTATTTTCTCTTCCTGTCCGCATTTTCTCTTCTCGTCTGCATTTTTCTTTCCCGTCCTCGTCTTCCCTTTCCGTCTGCATTTTCCCTCCCTGCTTGCATTTCCCTTCTCGTATACAAATTAAAAAATGAAGGAAGTCAAGATGCTGCAAACTCAGAAGGCTAGTCTCTGTGTATTATTACACCTTGAAAATAATAGTGAAATCTTGTAAAGCAATTTTTATTTCTTTTGTATGAGCAGTTTAGTTTCGTAATCGACTAAACCACTGGTGGCAATATGTTGGAGAGGGTTAAAGTAATCGACTAAACCACTGGTGGCAATATGTTGGAGAGGGTTAAAGTAATCGACTAAACCACTGGTGGCAATATGTTGGAGAGGGTTAAAGTAATCGACTAAACCACTGGTGGCAATATGTTGGAGAGGGTTAAAGTAATCGACAACACCAACTGGTGGCAAAATGTTGGAGAGGGTTAAAGTAATCGACAACACCAACTGGTGGCAATATGTTGGAGAGGGTTAAAGTAATCGACAACACCAACTGGTGGCAAAATGCTGAGAAGGTGGATGCAATCGACGTTTTTACCGTGTTGACGGAAGACGAAGATGATGATTTGGTATGTGACGTGATCTTTCAAACAGTCATTTTTCATTTAAGAACGCGCTAGGTAAAATTTTGAAATCTAAGTTTAGGAAGTCTTTTAAAAATTAAATTAACGAAAATCAGAATAATTATTAAATTAATTAATCACAAAATTAAAAATACTATTTATAAATATTTGAATGTTTTCTCTTTAAATGTCTGTAACATTTTCTACTGCTAAACCGAACATGGCGTTTCTAATTGAATTTCTACAGAATATCAAAATTTAATCCCAAATCATTTTACAAGTAGTTTCTTTCTGCTTCCACGTTATATCAATATTATAAGTTTGAAATATTTGTCATCATTTTAACCACACCTCTACATTGTCTAATAACTCTGCTCTACCTGTCACAACAGTAACATATGTAGGCCTACGATTAAATATTCGTCACTTTTAACGACACCGTCTTCTCCACGATTAAACCTGCGTTACCTGTAACAACAATGGCATGTCAACAGCTCAATGTGCGTTAATAACTATAACGAACTGGCATGTTCACTATTAAACCTGTGTTACTTGTACCAACACCGACATGTTCACGATTAAACCTGTGTTACTTGTACCAACACCGACATGTTCACTATTAAACCTGTGTTACTTGTACCAACACCGACATGTTCACTATTAAACCTGTGTTACTTGTACCAACACCGACATGTTCACGATTATATCTGCGTTACTTTTAACAACACTGGCATTTTAAACGTACATGACGGTACAAGACTAAGACACTTCAAAGCCCCAGATGTTCCAACTGTGTGTAAAAGTCGTTTTAATTTCCGTGTTTGCAGCCAGTAGCAGCTCCTACTTTTAGCTGCAGCAGTCGATAATACTTATCATCCTGGTGCAGTTCACTTTCAGTCTGCATATGTCATGTTTCGATATTCGTCCTGTACATGTCAGATTTTTACTTTCGTCTTAACCTGTCATGTTTTGACTTTCGTCTTAACATGTGAGGTTTTGACTTTCATCTTAACATGTCAGGATTTGACTCTCATTTAACATGACAGGTTTCGAAATTCGTTCTGTACATGTCAGGACTTAACTTTTGTCTTAACATATCAGGATTTGACTTTCGTCTTGTACGTGTCTGTTTTGATTCTCGTCTTAACATGTCAGGATTTGACTTTCATTCTGAATATATCAGGATTTAACTTTCGTCTTAATATGTCAGGACTTGACTTTTGTCTTAACATGTAAGGTTTTGACTTTCGTCCTGTACATGTCAAGTTTTGACTTTTGCCCTGTGCATATCAGGATTTGAGGTTCGTCCTGTACATGTCAGGTTTTGACTTTCGACTTAACATATCAAGATTTGACTTTCGTTCTGTAAATATCAGGTTTTGATTTTCGTCTTTTACACATCAGGATTTGACTTTCGTCTTGTACGCATCAGAATTTAACTTTCGTCTTAACACATCAGGATTTGACTTTCGTCTTAACACATCAGGATTTGACTTTCGTCTTAACATAGAATCAGGATTTGACGTTTATGTCCTGTACATATCAGGATTTGAATTTCATCTTAAAATGTCAAGTTTTGACTTTTGTCTTAATACATCATGTTTGATTTTCGTCCTGTACATATCAGGTTTTGAATTTCGTCTTAACATATCAAGATTTGACTTTCCTTTTAATGTCAGGTTTTGACTTTCGTCCTTTATATAAAAAGATTTGACTTTCGTCCCGTACATGTCAGGATATGACTTTCGTCCTGTACATTTAAGGATTCGACTTTCGTCTTGTACATATCAGGTTTTGACTTTAGTCTTTTACATTCAGGAATTGACTTTCGTTCTGTGCTTATCAGGATTTGAATTTCGTCCTTTGTATATTAGGTTTTAACTTTCGTCTTTTACGTATTAGGATTTGACTACGTCCTGTTCTTATCAGGATTTGACTACGTCCTGTACATGTCAGGTTTTGACAATCACCCTGTACATGTCGGTTATTATGTTGACGCACTTCGTTCATATTAGCTTGTTCGCCGGGTACCTTTCATTTAACTTCACTGATCTGCCAATATTTGTACACGGGAAATCATTTGCAGTGTGTCGCAAAAATAAATAAATAACAATATATAAATAAAGAAAGATCTCACTTCATTAGGCTGAGAATGAAAGAGATAATAAAATAGAGACAGTTCTAGATTGTACATTGATCAGATGAACACGCTACTTTGCACTAGTATCATCGATAATATAATCGTTTGCTTGTTAGTACTTTAACAAAAGAAAATACAACATTTTCTGTAAATGGAGACTAACAATAAAACTTGCAAGCACACACAAAGACAAAACACACTAACAAACAAATGAACCATTCAATTTGTTAACCAGCTATCCATTCAAAATTTACTGCATTGGTTGACGCAAATTGACGGTAAGAAAGATCAGGCGTGCAAAAGTTGAGTCAAGATGAACAAGCCGCACTGCGCTAACAAGAAATGACGAACAAGCTCGGAAGTGTAGCAATTAGATTAAACCTACGGGATTTTCTACCCAGTAAACAGGGAGCGTCTGCCTGCAAGGGCTCGAACCAAAAGTTATCTTGCAGATTAGGTGTGCGCAGCCAAGTAGCCAGAAGTGTACTGTTCCTTCATCTGCTCTGAGCCCACCCCCACCCCAGGCAGACTTGCGTAGCTAATGTCTGGGTCTTGTAACGTCAGCATGACTTACAGGCTATTAAACACAGGTGCCAATTGTGCGGCCCACCCTGTTGCGCTGTTGTCTATCTTCTGGGTGGAAAAACTCAAAAAGCACGGAACAGTCTTTTCTATTTTACTGTCTGTCTTCTAGGCGGACTCCCCCCTCCCCTCAAAAAAAATTAAATAAAAATAAAGCACCCCTCCCGGAACAACAAACAATATGGAACAGTTATGTCTACCTGCCGTCTTTGGGTACAAAAAAGCATAGAGTGGCCATTCTATTTTGCTATCTGTCTCCTGGATGGAAACAAACAGAACAATGCTCTACTGTGACCTCTGTCTTCTGGATGGAAGACCCATCTCTAAAAAAAATCCTTCTTTGATCTGTTTTCTGTGTGGAAGCAACAAAAATCAACTTATATTTTCCTGGAACAGTATTTATTAACCCAATATACGCACACTGTATAATAAATAGAGCATATCAATTTTATGAGCGCATTCACTAGAAACAATGTCATGTGTTTAGCATACTGTATATGGGACCTAAGTTAAAAAATTTGTAGAAATAATACTCTACTCACATAATACATCTATGTAAAACACAAGTATAACATATCAATAGCAAAATGCATAAAATATTTTTATATACCTAATGACCAATTAACCATACGTACTTTCCATGATTTTTCAGAAGAGAAAGGAGGGGGTGGGGAAGAGTGGGAATCAAAGAAACCAAAATAGATCTAACTGAGAAACAAAGGATTGATTACAAAGAACAAAAGGTTAGTTGGAAAAAAAATAGAGGACTGATAAGAAAGCTTGAATTGTAGAAACCAAAAAAAGGTGATTTTGATTATGAACAAAAAGAGCTATTTGTAAGAACAAAGAGGCTGATTGAAAGGAAAAACGGGAGGGTGTGTGTGTGTGTGGCTTACTGGAAGCAAACTGGGACTAATAGAAATTTATAGAATCTGACTGGGAATGCTTGCGAAGAGAGGCTGACAGAGAGAGTGTAAAAGGGTTTCTAGCTGCAATATTGCAAACATTTCTTAATCTGACACTGTGAAATCAGAAACAAGTTGAAAACTCTGGTGTGAAATGCAAATCACATAGACATTCAGCAGTATGTTGTGGTCTTCATTGTCTTACCTGACATGGCTTGCTCCAAACTCCAAGTGCACTCTGACGCCGAAGTTTTTGATGTTAAAGAATTCTGAAAGTTTTGTTTCATTGTTTCTAAAGTAATTTAACCCTTCTCTCCTTCCCACATTCCCCCCCCCCCCATTTCTTTGCTAATCTGTTGGTCCGTTTGACTCTCTAGAAGTCTGTTTGACTCTCTGGCAGTCAGTGTATTTGACTCTCTGACAGTCAATTTAACTCTCTGGCAGTCAGTGTATTTGACTCTCTGACAGTCAATTTAACTCTCTGGCAGTCTGTTTGACTCTCTGGCAGTCAATTTAAACTCTTTAGTAGTCAATTAACTCTACGGCAGTCTCATTCCAGTCGGGTGTCGCCCTGTGTCAGGTATCACGTGACCTCAGCATCTCTCTGCACTGATCTCTGTGTTTGAACATTTGTGTTCATTTACATATATCAACCGTTACTATTTTGAATGTATTATTCATCCACCCGTCATTTATTTCGAGAGATAACAGATATATGTTAAGAAAATGGATATTTGAATAAATCTGTAGATAATGATTGCACACACACACACACACACACACACACACACACACACACACACACACACACACACACACACACACACACACACACACACACACACAAACTCTGCAATATAAAGAGGTAAGCCCAAACACTAAGTATACATTGTAAAGAGGTAATCGTAAACATCAAGTGTGCAATCTAAAGGGGTAAGCAAATACACCAAGCCAGACATGTAAAGAGTTGATAACTTTACATTATTTAGATTTTTTCAGAGTGCTCTGGTGAAAACGTGATGACGACGTATGCAGTAGGCCACTACACGTTGACACAAGGACGAATTAGTACACATATTTACATACACACTCATGTTTTCCTTTTCGTTTATGTTCTTTCTTTTAGTCTGAACGTAACAGCCTATATTGTTAGTAGATAACAAGATTTGGCAAGATTAAAAGACATGCATAGTAATCTCATTATGATCAAAAGAAAAAGTCGGAAGAAAAAGAAATCAATGGAATGTTGTAAATATCCCTTAAAACAACTCAAGCAACATGTCCTTACAGTGGTGTGCTTTTATGTATGTGAACGAATGTGTGTGTGTGTGTGTGTGTGTGTGTGTGTGTGTGTGTGTGTGTGAGTGAGTGAGTGTGAAAGAGAACATTAAGTGTATATATCATGAAAGAGATAGAAAGAAAGAAAGAAAGAAGAAATGGGAAGAAAGAAAAGAGAGATTATAAGATGCACCTGCCAAGACTGTAAGCAGTAGGCTTTACTGAACGGTGATTGCAGTTTTAATTAATTCCACTTGAAGAAGGGTCGTCCATAGACTTTCCCTGTACAGAAGATGTTTATATACACTTGTGTAAGAACTGTTTCACTATATTGAATATGTTTACCTACCTTTGTTTAAAGATTGCTTCCCTGTATGTTTACCTACTTTTGTTTAAAGACAGCTTTCATATACAGAATATGTTTGCATTCATTAAAATCCTCTTCCCTATAAAAATATGCTTATATACCTTTGTTTATAGTCTGCTTTATGTACAGATATGCTTACGTACTTATGTTTACAGACTGCTTCCCTGTACATATATGCTTACAGACAGGTTTACCTGTACATATAGGTTTACGTACGTATGTTTACAGATGGGTTTCCCTGTGCATATGTGTTTACCTGTACATATATGTTTACGTACGTATGTTTACAGACGGGTTTCCTTGTGCAGATTTGTTTACCTGTACATATATGTTTACGTACGTATGTTTACAAACGGGTTTCCCTGTGCAGATGTGTTTACCTGTACATTATGTTTAACGAGAGAACAATGATGAGTTTCTGTTAAGACTCTAAGTGTTATTTGTTGAATGCCATAGTCACAAAACTTGCGATCACCCCCCCCCCCCCACTTCTTGTTAGCTGTCAGGTGAGCTGTGAAGAAAATGTCAGTGTTCATGCCGATTGGCGTTTGTTGTGCGAAGAATGTTTTGGTTGGAATGATATCCCTCGTACTTTCACTACTACCACTGCAATCTTAAGCAAAGTGCAGCAGTTTACCATATTACCACTGCAATCTTAAGCAAAGTGCAGCAGTTTACTATACTACCACTGCAATCTTAAGCAAAGTGCAGCAGTTTACTATACTACCACTGCAATCTTAAGCAAAGTGCAGCAGTTTACTATACTACCACTGCAATCTTAAGCAAAGTGCAGCAGTTTACTATACTACCACTGCAATCTTAAGCAAAGTGCAGCAGTTTACTATACTACCACTGCAATCTTAAGCAAAGTGCAGCAGTTTACTATACTACCACTGCAATCTTAAGCAAAGTGCAGCAGTTTACTATACTACCACTGCAATCTTAAGCAAAGTGCAGCAGTTTACTATACTACCACTGCAATCTTAAGCAAAGTGCAGCAGTTTACTATACTACCACTGCAATCTTAAGCAAAGTGCAGCAGTTTACTATACTACCACTGCAATCTTAAGCAAAGTGCAGCAGTTTACTATACTACCACTGCAATCTTAAGCAAAGTGCAGCAGTTTACTATACTACCACTGCAATCTTAAGCAAAGTGCAGCAGTTTACTATACTACCACTGCAATCTTAAGCAAAGTGCAGCAGTTTACTATACTACCACTGCAATCTTAAGCAAAGTGCAGCAGTTTACTATACTACCACTGCAATCTTAAGCAAAGTGCAGCAGTTTACTATACTACCACTGCAATCTTAAGCAAAGTGCAGCAGTTTACTATACTACCACTGCAATCTTAAGCAAAGTGCAGCAGTTTACTATACTACCACTGCAATTTTAACCAACGTGCAGCAGTACCTACCAATTCCATTCTTGTCAATTCCATTCTTGTCAATTCCATTGTCTCCACCCAGCCCCCACTTCAACATCTTTATCGTCACTGTTGTTAATAGCCGTTGACTTGTTATCTATTAAAATCCATCATTTTAACTTGTAAATTTTATTGCTTAACAAAATAAATTAATGACTGAGTATATGTTTGTGTTCTTTATTATGTTATTTCTATGAATTTGTATGTATAAAATGTATGCGTTTTTTTTATTATGCTATTTGTATGAATTTGTACAAATAAATGTACGTGTTTGTACTTTTCTGCTTGTTATTTTCAATATATTTAGCAAAGTAGTCTCTATCTGTGTATATCAGTATTTGTATAGAAATCTGTGTAGGTATTTGTGTATGTATTTGTGTATGTCGGTATTCATGATTGTATTATGTTAGTATTTGTGTATGTATTTGTGTATGCAGATATTTGTATATGTGCCTGTGTTTGTTTGTATTTGTGTATCTGTGTGTGTTGGTATTTTATCTGTATAAGTTCGTAATTTTGTATGTATCTATATGTCGCGCCTTATCGCCTGTCGTTCGCTATACCCGGTTAAGAAAGCTCCCAATGATGTAACTGATGGATAGTCAGACAACACTGGTTTCACACGATGGGTACTGAATGGCTCGAGTGTGGCCCCACCCCCCTCCCAGGTGTCTCAACCACAATTAACATGAAAGGGTCACTACAAACATTACAGGATGGTAATACATAAATATAAGATGATAAGAACTTAACAATGAGATGAGTAAAAGTGAAAATAAGAAACTTTATGAAACAATAAAAAAATTGAATAAAAGAAAAGTGGAATTAATTTTGGGAATGCAGCCCAATTAGATTAACGTAATATTATCACTGAAAGAAATGTAAACGTTCTGTGTTTATAGTAACTCTCTCGACACCAATCAGTCTTGACTTGGAATGCATAGATCTCCAAGTTATGAGTCCTAGTGGGATCAGTAGTCCCAACAGATGATTTCAGTAGTATGAACTCATTTCAACTTTTATATCACACAAATCCTACTGATATTCTTTCCTAAGAAAAATCTTTCAGAGCTGAATTGTAATTTCGGACACTTAACTGTTTTTGTACAAAATCTTTCAAAACAGGATGACCTACCTTGAGCCCCTTTGCCCCTTCAGAAATGCATGTCACAACATTTGATCAGCTCGAAAGTGAACCCCAAACCCTGCAATAATTTGTGCACAGCTTTAAATATCTTATTTTATACGTGACAATTCAATTGTGAAGTTAGGCTATTTGTGTGTTCACAATTTTCAAGCTAATTTGTCCTGTAAAAGAGCGTCCATTAATATAAATTTGAAACTCTCAGTCTCACTCTCTCTATAAATTGATACTTGGCATATGTCTCTGGGTTTTATCTTTATGCACTGTAAAAGAAAATCAAAATTTCTCTATTCTTTTTGTTCTTGGTCAAAGTTTTCTTGATTATCTAGCTTCTTAACTGTAATTTAGTTTGGATATGGACTCTCCACTGTGATGGAAAATGGTTAAACTGGAAAGTGGCACATTTGGTATATTTCTGTCTATTTATTCTTTCTCTCAGAGGGGTCTCATTAAATTCGCCAACACCATCTAGCAAGCTATCCATCATGGTCTAGTGGCAGTCTGTCAACACCATCTAGCAAGCTATCCATCATGGTCTAGTGGCAGTCTGTCAACACCATCTAGCAAGCTTTGTCCAGGTTTGGTTCCACATAGTCAGCTATCCATCATGGTCTAGTGGCAGTCTGTCAACACCATCTAGCAAGCTTTGTCCAGGTTTGGTTCCACATAGTCATCTATCCATCATGGTCTAGTGGCAGTCTGTCCACGCCATCTAGCAAGCTTTGTCCAGGTTTGGTTCCACATAGTCAGCTATCCATCATGGTCTAGTGGCAGTCTGTCCACGCCATCTAGCAAGCTTTGTCCAGGTTTGGTTCCACATAGTCAGCTATCCATCATGGTCTAGTGGCAGTCTGTCCACGCCATCTAGCAAGCTTTGTCCAGGTTTGGTTCCACATAGTCAGCTATCCATCATGGTCTAGTGGCAGTCTGTCCACACCATCTAGCAAGCTTTGTCCAGGTTTGGTTCCACATAGTCAGCTATCCATCATGGTCTAGTGGCAGTCTGTCAACACCATCTAGCAAGCTTTGTCCAGGTTTGGTTCCACATAGTCAGCTATCCATCATGGTCTAGTGGCAGTCTGCCAACACCATCTAGCAAGCTTTATCCAGGTTTGGTTCCACATAGTCAGCTATCCATCATGGTCTAGTGGCAGTCTGTCAACACCATCTAGCAAGCTTTGTCCAGGTTTGGTTCCACATAGTCAGTTATCCATCATGGTCTAGTGGCAGTCTGTCCACACCATCTAGCAAGCTTTATCCAGGTTTGGTTCCACATAGTCAGCTATCCATCATGGTCTAGTGGCAGTCTGTCAACACCATCTAGCAAGCTTTGTCCAGGTTTGGTTCCACATAGTCAGCTATCCATCATGGTCTAGTGGCAGTCTGTCAACACCATCTAGCAAGCTTTGTCCAGGTTTGGTTCCACATAGTCAGCTATCCATCATGGTCTAGTGGCAGTCTGTCAACACCATCTAGCAAGCTTTGTCCAGGTTTGGTTCCACATAGTCAGCTATCCATCATGGTCTAGTGGCAGTCTGTCAACACCATCTAGCAAGCTTTGTCCAGGTTTGGTTCCACATAGTCATCTATCCATCATGGTCTAGTGGCAGTCTGTCCACGCCATCTAGCAAGCTTTGTCCAGGTTTGGTTCCACATAGTCAGCTATCCATCATGGTCTAGTGGCAGTCTGTCCACGCCATCTAGCAAGCTTTGTCCAGGTTTGGTTCCACATAGTCAGCTATCCATCATGGTCTAGTGGCAGTCTGTCCACGCCATCTAGCAAGCTTTGTCCAGGTTTGGTTCCACATAGTCAGCTATCCATCATGGTCTAGTGGCAGTCTGTCCACACCATCTAGCAAGCTTTGTCCAGGTTTGGTTCCACATAGTCAGCTATCCATCATGGTCTAGTGGCAGTCTGTCAACACCATCTAGCAAGCTTTATCCAGGTTTGGTTCCACATAGTCAGCTATCCATCATGGTCTAGTGGCAGTCTGTCAACACCATATAGCAAGCTTTATCCAGGTTTGGTTCCACATAGTCAGCTATCCATCATGGTCTAGTGGCAGTCTGTCCACACCATCTAGCAAGCTTTGTCCAGGTTTGGTTCCACATAGTCAGCTATCCATCATGGTCTAGTGGCAGTCTGTCAACACCATCTAGCAAGCTTTATCCAGGTTTGGTTCCACATAGTCAGCTATCCATCATGGTCTAGTGGCAGTCTGTCAACACCATCTAGCAAGCTTTGTCCAGGTTTGGTTCCACATAGTCAGCTATCCATCATGGTCTAGTGGCAGTCTGCCAACACCATCTAGCAAGCTTTATCCAGGTTTGGTTCCACATAGTCAGCTATCCATCATGGTCTAGTGGCAGTCTGTCAACACCATCTAGCAAGCTTTGTCCAGGTTTGGTTCCACATAGTCAGCTATCCATCATGGTCTAGTGGCAGTCTGCCAACACCATCTAGCAAGCTTTATCCAGGTTTGGTTCCACATAGTCAGCTATCCATCATGGTCTAGTGGCAGTCTGTCAACACCATCTAGCAAGCTTTATCCAGGTTTGGTTCCACATAGTCAGTTATCCATCATGGTCTAGTGGCAGTCTGTCCACACCATCTAGCAAGCTTTATCCAGGTTTGGTTCCACATAGTCAGCTATCCATCATGGTCTAGTGGCAGTCTGTCAACACCATCTAGCAAGCTTTATCCAGGTTTGGTTCCACATAGTCAGCTATCCATCATGGTCTAGTGGCAGTCTGTCAACACCATCTAGCAAGCTTTATCCAGGTTTGGTTCCACATAGTCAGCTATCCATCATGGTCTAGTGGCAGTCTGTCAACACCAGAAATATTTATGGTTATATATGGTGGGTTTTCCATGGACTGATGAGTGCTTATTATGCCAGACTCTCTCTTTCATTTACCCTCTCCCTCTAACCACTTTTTTTTCAACTAGAGCTGAAATTCAATAATGTGTGTTCCCTTCCATGGGTGCAGGACACTGTGCATGTTAATATTCGGGTATGTATTTGTTATATTGTTATTTGTGGATGCATCTGTGTACGTCAGTATTTGTATATGTATATGTGTATGTTGGTATTTGTGTGTATATTTGTTTTTGTTGGTATTTGTGTATGTATCTGTGCATGCTGGTATTCATCTATATATTTATGTTCATATATGTGTATTTGTTTATGCTGGTGTTTTTATGTACCTATTTATGTTGGTATTTGTGTATGTATCTGTGTATGTTATTATTTGTTTATATATTTATGTTGGTATGTGTATCTGTTTAATTTGGTATTTGTGTGTATATCTGTTTATGTTGGTATTTGTGTGTAACTGTGTATAAGTTTGTATCCATGCATATGTTTATATATTTTGTCTGTATATGTCTAATTTTATGTAGGTGCAATTCACGTTTGTGTCCCCGTACATTTTATCCATACATATTGGTATGTCTGTACTTATGCAATTATGCATCTGTGTATCTGTGTCTGCATATTGCAACCGTGTTTGCTGGTTTCTGAGTCTGACTTTATCTATATGTATTCTCTGTCTGTCTGTATGTGCTTGTTATGTCTACCTTTACCTTTATGTCTACCTGCAAATCTGATTTGTTGTGATTTATTTGCATTACATTTTAACGCCATGGTGCACTATCCAAAACAGCCTTAATTCGCTGAACTTCGCTCAGCTGTTTTTTTTAAAACTAATCTTTTCTTTTTTGTGTGTGTGCTCATTTAACACTTCGAGACAATACTCTTGTACAGTGGAGGTTTAGCAATTACTCCACTCAGAATGGAATTGTGGCGGCAATATCTTAACCAAACAATTACAACGCCCCCAAACTCTCGGCCTTTGTATGACGTCGCTTAGCGATTTACCGGTATGACACGACGTTTCGTTTTGTAGAAAACGGAGCCGGACTTTGGGCGCACTAAGTGTCAGAGATTAATTAGGCTATTACGAAAGGTTTCACGTGTCTGCAGTGTGTATGAGCATTTTAAATCGAGTTTCAAGCAAATCCTCTCACACTTCACAGCACGACGCCCTAATGTTGAAAAGAGAACTTTGTGGAGTTTGTGACGTCACCTTGTATTGGCAAGCGGAACTACACTTCCGGTTTGGAGGAAGTGAAGCGGATAAAAGTGCGCGTAGGCCTTTAACTTTGCATTCTCAGGTTTATAAAACTTAAAGGGTAAACAAACACAGAAAAAAAGTCTTGAAAAAAGTGCGCTTTCAGCAATTGTACCTTAACCCTTCAAAACCGACAAACAACAAGAGTATCTTAACCCTTCCCACCCACAAACAAACAACAAGTGTACCTTAACCCTTCATACCCAAGGAAAAACAACAAAATTACATCAACCTTTCATATCCATAAACAAACACATACATTGCCAATCTACGTTAACAAAATATAAAAAATTCAAATAATTACGAATGAAAAGCCAAAGCAAAACAAATTAACAACAAAAAAGTGTTAGTCACAAACAATCCAACCTAACAACCACTACCACCCAGAAAAGAAAAGAAACACCAGTATAACAAGAAAGCAATTAAACAGCACTGCAACTGAAACAAAACGAAAATAGACCAAAATACACACAAAACAAAACACTAAAAATAGAGCAAAGTACATCAAAACAAAACACTGAAAATAGAGCAAAGTACAACAAAACACAACATTGAAAATAGAGCAAAGTACAACAAAACAAAAAAAAAAGTAGAGCAAACTACTGCAAAACACAAAAATAGAGCAAAGTACAACAAAACAAAACAGTAAAATTAGAGAAAAGTACATCAAAACAAAACACTAAAAATAGAGCAATACAACCAAAAACCCCACTAAAATAGAGCAAAGTACAACAAAACATTGAAAATAGAGCAATGTACAACAAAACGAAACACTAAAAATATTGCAAAGTGCTACATAACAAAAACACTGAAAACAGAGCATAGTACAACGAAACAAATCACTAAAACTAAAGTACAACAAGGCGAAACACTGAAAACAGAGCAAAGTACAACAAAACAAAACACTAAAACTAAAGTACAACAAAACAGAACACTGAAAACAGAGCAAAGTATAACAAAACCAAACACTGAAAACAGAGTACAGTAAAACAAAACAGTGACAGCAAAACAAGGAAATCAATTAAAATAAAACTATATATAAAAAAGTAAAACCAAACAAAGCAATGTAAAACGAAACTGAAAGAAAAAATATAATTCCGTCAGATGAACTGATTGAATCCTTACTAAAGCTTCACCGCAGCACGTACATACATCCACACACACGTGATAATACGCATGCACACACGATTATACACCCTTACCCCCCAATATTAAACCACACATACATGATAATACGCATGCACACACGATTATACACCCTTACCCCCCAATATTAAACCACACACACGTGATAATACGCATGCACACACGATTATACACCCTTACCCCCCAATATTAAACCACACACACGTGATAATACGCATGCACACGATTATACACCCTTACCCCCCAATATTAAACCACACACACGTGATAATACGCATGCACACACGATTATACACCCTTACCCCCCAATATTAAACCACACACACGTGATAATACGCATGCACACACGATTATACACCCTTACCCCCCAATATTAAACCACACACACGTGATAATACGCATGCACACACGATTATACACCCTTACCCCCCAATATTAAACCACACACACGTGATAATACGCATGCACACACGATTATACACCCTTACCCCCCAATATTAAACCACACATACATGCAGAGGTACAAAGAAACACTCGGACTCCCTGCATTCAAACGCGAAGAATTTGACTGAAAGCAAAATTCATGTTCATCATGGCAGACATACATGTTTAAGCTCTCGTTTTCATGCAAGAATTTGACTGAAAGCAAAGAACATGTTCATTTCAACGAAGAGAAATATGTAAAAGTATTGTTCGATGAAATAATAATAAGAATTTGACGTGTTAAGAAAATACATTGCCAAGAGACATAGTAGCTGGCTGCTATTAGTAACTTTCAAAGAAAGAGGCAGAGCGCTTTCTTCTTTCCAGCAAACTGTATGACTAGTATAACAAAGTTTTAAAACTATTTTCGAAAGAAATAGTAAATAAATGTGTACAGGTGTCCCCCCCCCCCAAAAAAAAAAATGTACTCACATTAAATGACGAAAAATGCATTGTTTATTGACAAGATTAATGGTTTAAATTTACAAATACGTGGTCGAAAAATGCACTCACTGTTTAAATGACAAAAAAAAATGCATTGTTTATTGACAAGATTAATGGTTTAAATTTACAAATACGTGGTCGAAAAATGCACTCACTCTTTAAATGACAAAAAAAAATGCATTGTTTATTGACAAGATTAATGGTTTAAATTTACAAATACGTGGTCGAAAAATGCACTCACTCTTTAAATGACAAAAAAAAATGCATTGTTTATTGACAAGATTAATGGTTTAAATTTACAAATACGTGGTCGAAAAATGCACTCACTCTTTAAATGACAAAAAAATGCATTGTTTATTGACAAGATTAATGGTTAAATGCAAAATGGATAAATGCATTTTCATAAATGTTCAAACTGACGACCGCCACTCTCCAAACACAACCGACACCGCGGACCAATGGATTCTATAGCGTTACGAATTATTTCATCTGGAACTGCGAGACACAGTCTTTCAATTTCCTCTTTCATCGACTGTTGGTGGTTTCGAGCGATAAACCTTATCTTTGAGACAAGTCCATTGCAGTCAAATCTGGTGAACGCGCAGGAAGTTCAACACTCCCTCTTCACCCAATCCATCTGTTCGGAAAAGAGGCATCGAGATAGGCCCTTACGTCAGGATGGTAGTGGGGAGGTGCTCCATATAGCAGAAAATAAATCTCTTTGTCAGCAAACGGCTCTACGATGGTAGTCGGGGGCGGGGGAGGTGCTCCATCTAGCAGAAAATAAATCTCTTTGTCAGCAAACGGCTCTATGATGGTAGTGGGGGTAGGGTGGAGAGGTGCTCCACCTCGCTGAAAGTAAATCTTTTCGTCAGCAAACTGCTCTACGATACGTGGGACGACGGGAAAGCGTCCCTAGTGACAATCAAAACAGAATGGCCCTTTGAAGATTTTCAGGATTTTCAGGAACCCAGTAAGTGCAATTGTGTCGGCTAATCTAGCCATTTAACTTAAAGCTAACTTGGTCTCATCACTCCGAACAATTTTGGATGTAAATGCTGCATTTGACTTAAAGCTAACTTGGTCTCATCACTCCGAACAATTTTGGATGTAAATGTTGCATTTGACTTAAAACTAACTTGGTCTCATCACTCCGAACAATTTTGGATGTAAATGCTGCATTTGACCTGGTACCACTCGCAAAATTCTACTCTCTAGTCAGGATCGTCTTCATTTAGAACGTGGATTAATGTTGGAATGTGACTTTTCCAAATCAACTCGCTTTAAAATGCGATGGGCGTTTGATTTTGGGATTCCTGTCTCACGAGCCATTTGTCTTACAGATTTCTGTGGGGATTGCAGGAGGGTTCCCAGCAGCTGTTCTTCCTTTGAAGAGCTGGTTGATGTCCGTGGTCTTCCTGAACTTGTTGATGTCCGTGGTCTTCCTGAACTGGTTGATGTCCGTGGTCTTTCTGAACTTGTTGATGTCCGTGGTCTTCCTGAACTGGTTGATGTCCGTGGTCTTTCTGAACTGGTTGATGTCCGTGGTCTTCCTGAACTGGTTGATGTCCGTGGTCTTCCTGAACTGGTTGATGTCCGTGGTCTTCCTGAACTGGTTGATGTCCGGGTCTTCCTGAACGCGCTCTATGGACGCTAGGCACAGTTCCATCCGATTCAAACTTGTCTCGGATGCGAGCAGTGGTGCGTAGCGTTGGTGGATCTCTTGTGAAAATGTCCTCTAAATTCTTTGCACTTCCATGATATTTTCATGCTACCAATAGCACTTTATGATAAATTTTCTTACTTCAAAATTTAGTCTCGCGTCTGCAATTATTAGGGTCAAATTGATCTGAAAAGAAAAATTCAGTGAGTTTGTGGGGAATCAAAATGTAAATACATTTTTGGGGGACACCCTGTGTTTTATAAAACATACAGCTAAACAGACGTATGACTAGTGTAACAAAGTTTTAAAGCTATTTTCCAAAGGAATACTAAATAAATGTGTATTTTATAAAACGAACAGCTAAACAGATGTAACAAAGTTTTAAAGCTATTTTCCAAAGGAATACTAAATAAATGTGTATTTTATAAAACGAACAGCTAAACAGATGTAACAAAGTTTTAAAGCTATTTTCCAAAGGACTAGTAAATAAATGTGTATTTTATAAAACGAACAGCTAAACAGATGTAACAAAGTTTTAAAGCTATTTTCCAAAGGAATACTAAATAAATGTGTATTTTATAAAACGAACAGCTAAACAGATGTATGACTAGTGTAACAAAGTTTTAATAGTTTTCCAAAGGACTAGTAAATAAATGTGTATTTTATAAAACGAACAGCTAAACAGATGCGATGTACGTGTCTCGTACTCGAATTTTGGAGGGAGCAATGTTTCCACTGTCTACGCTGTCTGCATGGCCGCGTTTTTCAAGAAGTGTTATTTTCTTTTTGAATTGGAGAGATGTCTTGAAGTGAAACGCAATTGCCGAGCAAATGTGTAGACATTAATCAGTTCTGACACGTAGTGGGTTTTATTTCCAGCTCCTGAGGCAAATGCTGACTGAGGTTTAAGGATCTCTCTCTCCATTACTCTTCTCTCCATCTCTGTCCCGCCCTCTTCCTCCCTCTCTCCCTTTCTCTCTCTCCCTCTCTTTCTATTTTCTTTCCCTCCCCTTTTTACATGCAAACGCAAATATACACACGTCAAATAGTTTTGCTGGGATATATTTGTTCCAATATGTATGTCTCATAATGCATTAATTGAGAATTTATTCGTGTATCACATATCCACTATTATTGTTAATTTTTCGTTTACAAGGACTGTAATTTAATACTGGTTTAAAGACACAGTTTCATCATTGGTTTTGGTGTGTTGCATGTAGTCATAGTGAAGATCAGCTGTAAATATGTCTCCTTTTAGAGTGTCACTCCATCACATAGCCATGCACACACGCATACATACTTGTATGTTCTGTGTGTGTGTGATTTTTTAGATTCATAGTAACTGTTTTTATTTTTACTCGGTCAAAGATAATAAAAATATTTCTTCCAAATGTCACGTGGTGATGGTAATGGATCATAATTACTCTGTCGGGAGTAATGAACACTATCTATCTATCTATCTATCTATCTATCTATCTATCTATCTATCTATCTATCTATCTATCTATCTATCTATCTATCTATCTATCTATCTATCTATCTATCTATCTATCTATCTATCTATCTATCTATCTATCTATCTATCTATCTATCTATCTATCTATCTATCTATCTATCTATCTATCTATCTACCTACCTACCTACCTACCTACCTATCTATCTATCTATCTACCTACCTACCTACCTACCTACCTACCTATCTATCTATCTATGGTGGAGTAAATTTGCCTATCCCTATTTCTAAACTTAACTGTTATACAAATTGTAAATGTCAAAGAGACATTGGGCACTGCTTATAATGATATGTTTGTAAGTGGCAAGAGGTGGAGTAAACAAATCAGGTGGAGAATATGCTAGAAACTTGCTGATTGTAATCTAAACCAGTTCCAACTGGATGAATGGTTTTTCTTGACTAATAATCTCAAACTTGTTCATAACATTTTTTTTTTCATCCATTGGAGATGGACTGAAAGTTATTTTGTTGAAGAATGCCTCTGTTTTAATCAATTTGAATTTGACAAAACTCTAGTCCGGTCATAAATGCGATAGCTAGCTTAATTAAGTTAACTGATGATAAAGAAATAATTTAGAAATATTTCGTACATGCTTGCTATTGTTCTGTGATTTGAATTGGACAATGCTTTATGTAATTGAACCATTATTTCTATGTTCACTAATTTGATTACGTTGTACATTATACTTGTGAAGTTTGATTGATGCTATATTTCATATGCCCTGTGTATCTCCAGCCTAATGAATATTATTGCAGGATTTGTAAGTTGAAAATGTTTGTAAGAGAGAAAGGAGTTATAGAGATGAAATATGCCAGAAATTTAGAGCTGCCTTAATTTGACTTTTGGAGAGAAAAACGCTCATTTTTTCACTTCAGGCCACAGTGACAACTGTACTCTACCTGATCACTTTGGTGTGTGTATCATGCGTTATCGTCAAACTTATCGGTAACCTTGTTGCTGTAAGTCGATTCCTGTCAATTCTGTTCGAGAGTCAATGTGGCAAAAATGGTGGCTTGAGTTTGGTCTCCAGTATTCATGCAGATTATTTTGAACATTCCTCATGATTTGCTGAGTAGCATACATGAAATTTTGGGAACATTCCTCCTGATGTGCTTGATAGCACAAAGAAAATTCGGGATAATTCTCCACAGTGTGCATGGAAAGCACATCGAAGATTCTGGAACAATTGTGTAATGTCCCTAGAAGGGGTATGTGGGGCCGTCGTCTGAATAAGAAAGGCTGTGACTTGTTACAAACCGTGTGATTGTGAACAGGTCAAAGTGACAGCGGCCATCTTTGTATAATTATCTCTCTAAATCTCCACGCTCATGTCTATGAAAAATTATGCTTATGAATTTGATTATATATTTATGATCATTTGACAGCTGATATTTATGCTGGGATAAATTGAACGATTGTCTAGCGTAAATGGAACATTGTTGTGAAGTGATGTAAATGTCAACGCTCTTTTGATTGTATCTGTTATATGTATATTTGATTGTTGATTTAATAAACTTATTGTTAAATTAATTGACACTCTTACACATTTTGATAAACATATGTTGGAGAGATAGTGGGTGGAAGGGGGCTCGCTAAAATATATATTAAAGAAGGATTTATCTTCTCCTTTGGTAGGAAGTTTTCCACCTAAGGAAATATTGTGTAAGAGTGAATGCTTGTCTTTAATGTTGTGGAAGAGAGAAAACGTTTACAGCGCCCCATATCCGCCAAGTGAGGGAGATGAGTTGTGACTTCTGGAGAATAATATAAATACATTTCTCATCACTTATTTTAAAAAAAAGTTTTATCCCTGACATGAGGTTAAACTGAACAGGCGTACAAGAAATCTGTTACAAAATGTTTATTCCCAATTTTGTTTATTTTCTCTTGTCTTTTGAAGAATAACACAATGTATGATAGATTTTTATCTTTAGAAAGATCGCGACTGCTGCCAAAGATTTTCTTTCGCCCAGCCCTGGCATAAGATCACGTAACAGGATAAAGTTGCATTTTAACTTTGTTGCCTAATGAAGAATCCTTGAATCAGTTATTTAGTGACCACTAAAACTAAGAAAAATAAAATCTAAGAAAACCCAACAAATACAAATACGAACAAAAATCCAACAACAACAACAAAAAATATCCCCATATATATGTCAGTGTCCGAACACTACCAACCTAATAAAAGTTAAACATACAATACCTTTAACTTTAAAATAAAACCCCAACGAATCAGTCAGTAAAGTTTTAAAACTATAATCAGTATTTATTACTTTAAATTTTTTTTCTTTCCCCTAAACTCTGTAAAGCTGCTCAAAGCTTATAGCACCTAGTTTATGAGCTGCTCATCTTCTCGACTGACAGAAAGGATTTGTCTGCATCCTAAAGGAAGGAGATAACTACAATCCCGTTGGAAAACGGTGGATTTCTCCTATAAACACATTAATAATGCTTCGTTAGCTCGTAATTCTGCGTGAAGCGGTTTATTTATTTATTTATTTTCGGAGGAAATCGTGCATGGCGCGTTTTCATTACCACGGGCAGCTCTGTTGCCCTGAGAGCAAACAAGTCGTTCAGTTTGTGTTTATCTTACTTATAATGAAAATTCTGGCACGTGCCTACGCATACCTCCAGGGCAGAGTTATTGGACACCGATCATGAATGCCAGTCCTGACTCTATGTCCATAATTTTAAGGAACAAAACCATCCACAGAATCTTCATCTCATACCATGTAATATTTTTTTCACCTTCAATTTAATTTCACTTACTGATTTATGTTTCTTTAAAAAAAAATCAGAAGCCTTATGAAATATAAAAATACAGATCCACAGAATCTTCATCTCATACCATGTAATACTTATTTCATCTTCAATTTAATTTCACTTACTGATTTATGATTTAAAAAAAAAATTCAGAAACCTTATCAAATATCAAAATACAGTTAGCATTGTTACGTTGACATACTTACTGCTTAACTAATATTTTCAACTTAACTTTAATGTCCTAAAATAGCTTTCAGCTCGCTAATATTCTATTTTCTTGGCTGTGCCAGTTATCACTACCCTTAGAAAGCAGACATGCAGTTGAAATAATCTGGAGTAATGATATCTGCGGTTCAACAAAGATGGTCAACAGAACGCGTTTAATACAGTTCGTACAGAGATGCCTCGTTAACTGCTGTTAATTCAGCTCGTAGAAATGCTTTCGTGCAGCTGTTAATTCAGCTCGTAAAGTTGCTAGCTTGCAACTTTTAATTATTACTCTGTATCAATACAAACCTCTAATTTCACACACTCGTTTTCCTACAAATAACAGGATCTTTCATTCAAATTCGATCATATAAACACAGTACGTGTAATACTGTGCCACGACACACACAGCGTTTCACGTATCCAGTAACAGCTTATCACGTGAAACACAGACTATTACGTAACAGGTAACACGGAGCACAGTGTTTCACGTTACAGATAACACGGAGCACAGTGTTTCACGTTACAGGTAACACGGAACGTAGGGCGTCACCTAAAATGGAGTGCAGGGTGTCACAGAACACAGAACTCTAAATAACGGTCACATAATCACGTACACGAAACCTACCTGCTTACAACTGAACATGCAGAAGAAAGAAATGGGAAACCAATCTTGTCAGAAGACTCTCGGGAGGTTTCCTTATTTGCTTGTAAACCAAGCGAGCTCTTATCGAGGAGAATCAGATTCAGGCTCTTATCCAGCAAAGTGCATGATGGGTAGAGCGATAAACATCGGAGAGGGCTGTAAAATTAGCTTGTTTTTCAAATTTAACGCTAACTTCATTGTGGAGTCAGTTTTCTCTCATTCGTTAATGCTCCTAAGAGTATCACAATGAGAAGACCTATGTTAATGTTACATCTAAAATACCACAAAGAAAGGGGTATAATGCAACAAATAAAATGTCACAATGAACAGGCATGATGCTACATCGAAACTGCCACATTGAAAGGCTCATGATGCTACATTTGAAATGCCGCACTGAAAGAGGTTTGATGCTACATATAGTGTTAACACAGGCTGATCCATGTGACACTCTAAGGAGCATTATAAATCTTACATGACATTTCATCAGCAGCATCACACTGCTCTCGTGACATTGATAACATGAAACCTTCACGTGACGCTCTTTAAATACTATTTAACACTTCATGCTATTTCGTGATATTTCATAGTCACTAATCACGTGACATTCTTTAAGTACTATTTAACATTTCATGCAATTTCGAGATACTTTAGATGGATGGATGGATGGATAGAAAGACAGATAGATTTATAAGTTGAATACATTTTTGTTTTTAAATATTACTTATTTTAATTAATATATGTCCGACCAAGTTTAGAAGACCAGATTACCCCAAACTTTATATCCGTTTCATATGGAAATTAAAAAAAACAACACACCTGACAAAAATGGCATATGTACACTATATACTTGTCAGTTTTCATGTGTGTATGTGTGTGTGTGTTTGTACTCGCTATTTGTAACTATTGATAGATTTATATATTGATCGATTCTTTCTCGTGAGTGAGTGAGCGTGTGTGTGTGTGTGTGTGTGTGTGTGTGTGTGTGTGTGTGTGTGTGTGTGTGTGTGTGGTGTGTGTGCTTTGTGTATGTGTGTAGTGTGCATGTATCCACCACCACTTGTTACTACTGATACACTAGGCGCTAATCATATCCAGTGGCACTTTTTGGCCACAGATACACGATTCTAATCATGTTTGTGTGTGTGTGCTTGAATACTTGTACCCGCCACTTGTGTCAACTGATACACTGCGCTGATTTGCTGTGTGTTTAAATGTTTATACATGTTTGTGTGCGTATGTTCTACCGAAAGGGGTGGGCAAACTCCGGCCCGTGGGCGAAATTTGGCCCGTGAAGGTTTTTTTTTTTTTTGTCGGCCTGCTAAGCTATTCACAATTAATATTGCCATCCGGCCCGCGAGACAGCAAACTAAAAGTCAATAAAACAAATGGGCGTTGTCCACCACATCAATTAAGCCTGTCATTGAATCACTGATTCATTGTAAGCAAAACAATCCATTTCATTAACCTTTTGTTGAAGCTGATTTATTTAATTTATTTATATATTTTTTTTAATACATAAAATACACCTTTTAAAATTACTTTTGTTCTCATCTTATATTCTGAACTTTCTGGACTTTGTGACTTTTGGTCATCTTTCTGGCTCGCGAACTGTTCCAACAGTTTTATCCGGCCCACGCTCTTAAACGTTTGCCTGCTCCTGGGGATATACTATCACTGATAGTTATTTCTGGTGTGTATGTGTATAGTTGTGTGGTGGTGGTGGTGGTGGTGGTGGTGGTGTGTGTGTGTGTGTGTGTGTGTGTGTGTGTGTGTGTGTGTGTGTACTATAGTGTTATTCACCCCTAGTTGCTATTGATACGTTGTACGGATCTAATTTCCATGCACCAGAATCCTTCAGTGTCCTCGAAGACGTTGGAATTAAGAATTTTGGAGATCCAAAATAACTTAGTAAAATACACGTGCAAGTCATGTATGGAAACCGCACATTGGCTTGTGAAGTAATTTTTCTATAGAAAATACAAGGGTTGCCTTGAATCAATATCACGCACCAAACTAGCTTGTCCCTGTTCTGTGCACTAGCTTACCCCTGTCTTGTGCACTAGCTTACCCCTGTCTTGTGCTCTACCTTACCCCTGTCTTGTGCACTAGTTTACCCCCGTCTTGTGCACTAGTTTACCCCTGTCTTGTGCACTAGTTTACCCCTGTCTTGTGCACTAGTTTACCCCTGTCTTGTGCACTAGTTTACCCCTGTCTTGTGCACTAGTTTACCCCTGTCTTGTGCACTAGTTTACCCCTGTCTTGTGCTCTAGTTTACCCCTGTCTTGTGCTCTAGTTTACCCCTGTCTTGTGCACTAGTTTACCCCTGTCTTGTGCACTAGCTTTATCTGTCTGTTGCACTAGCTCACCCGTCGTCTGTTGCACTAACTCATATTTGAAATTTGACACTGATGTTGGCCGTCGCAAATTTTCTTACTACCTACGAAAGAATTAGAAATCAATGCGTCCTCAGTCTTTAATCGATAATATTATGGCGTGAGTCAGAGACGAGTTGCGTATTTTGTCAGAGATGACGTCAGCAGCAGACAGAAATGAAGATCCCATCTAAATGCGACAGATTAACCTCGTCACTGGTAATGTTAATACGGTATTGATATTTCTGAGCTATATCTTAATATTTTTCAAATAGAAGGGCTTAAATTATTCCAAAATGCAAACCCGCAAGCAGTGCTAGAGATCCCTAATTGTCTCTAGTGTCGGTTGTGCGTGCAACTTATAGGGATCGTTGTTATGTGCACTCTTAATGCAAAGGTACGAATCAGGGGAAGCTAAGACGTGGTGCTGTTTTACCCCCCCCCAAATCCACTGCAATATGTTTGCTGTAGTGATTTAAGAGTCTGCACACTTTACAAGAATACATTTGCTATAATGATAAAAATAAATCTGCACAATTTGCAAGAATTATTTTTCTCTAGTGATTTAAGATCTGTCCGCTGTGCAATATATGCAAAAAGCAATATATTTGCTCTAGTGATTTAAGAATCTACCCACTGTGCAACTTTACATTTGCCGTAGTGATGAACAGTACACATCCCGAGAAAGAAAAATGTGTTCAGTCCTACTGAACAATCTAAATGAACGCCTACAAATATTCATTTATGCTAGAGTGATTAAAAAACACACGTGATGTTGAAACGTTAATCTTACAGCAGTGGCTACAATTCAACACTGGAGATGACAAAAGCACTGGCTACAATTCAACACTGGAGATGACAAAAGCACTGACTACAATTCAACACTGGAGATGACAAAAGCACTGGCTACAATTCAACACTGGAGATGACAAAAGCACTGGCTACAATTCAACACTGGAGATGACAAAAGCACTGACAACACCAAATACTATAAGAGATTTCTTTGTAATATAAATAGATAAGCGGTCATTTACGACGGATACACCCAGTGATTTCATAAAAATATATATACTTCGTTGGAAAATACAAAAACTAGAACAGTAAAATAAAGGGGGAGGGGGGAGGGAAGAAGAAAAATATGACAAAAGCAAAATTAAAAAAATGGAAAATTTCTTTTCCTTCATAACATTAGATATAAATCAACACTCCCACTCAACATGCAATAAAAAAAGACATAAAATATCAACATCCCAGTGAACCCACATCTATCATAAAAAAAAGCAAAAGAAGTAAAATACATTAAGTAACAAAAATCACTACAAACAAGCGAACATACGATCAATGGATGTAACGGATAGATGTACATACCGATGAACGCACGCACACTCACAGACGTACATATACACTTACATTCCAACGAATAAAAGGAACAAAGCCGTATGCTTGTATTTAATTATTTTCTTTGCGAAGAACCTTGACCTTGATTTGAGCTATTGTTACATGTGTTTACAGCCGTTCGGAGGAGTGTTTAAACCTCAGTAATGGGTGTTTAAAGCCGTATGGAGTTTTACACTATCCCTCTGTAATGGGTGTTTAAAGTGTATGGAGTTTTACATTATTCAAGCCGTATGGAGTGTTTGCATTATCCCTCAGCAGTAGGTGTTTAAAGCTCTACGGAGAATTACATTATCCCTTAGTAATGAGTGTTTAAAGTGTATGAAGTTTTACATTATCTCTCTGTAATGGGTGTTTAAAGTGTTTGAAGTTTTACATTATCCCTTGGTAGCGTTTACAGACTGTTTGCAATGAACCCTCTATATTCGACATCACCTCTCAAGACATCACACCGTTAAATAACACAGGCAACGTTAAATGAAGCACGACGTGAAAGGAACACATCGAAAGTTATGTTAAACGAAGCTTGACGGGAGAAAGAAAAGAAAGCGTCTAAAGTTGCGTTAAACGAAGCTTGGCGGTGAGAAAGAAAGCCAAACGTCTAAAGTTACCTCGGCTTCAAACACCGCAAAAAGATAGCAAAACAGTCTACGGTAAAACGTTAAACGAAGCACGACGCAACGTTATTCAGCTAGAGCCCACTGCTTGCATCTTCAGCTGTAGAAGAGTTTAGTAAACATCAGGACTCGGCGATACGCTCTTTAATTGTGCAAAGTTATTGCACTCCAAGGTAAGATTGAATGCCCTCCGCTCGGTCCCCGTTTGATTTATAGGTCGCAGACTCACCCTCACGGATTTAGAGTCAATTAACTGCCTGGTCTTCTGGCTGCTGGCTTTCATCGACTGACCAATTGATCTGTCACAGTGCTTCCTGCAGCTTCACTAGGAAGCATATGGATTCTCCTGTCTTCCTTCGCAAGCCGATTTGTAGCACCATGCTATTACATGTCGATTGGAAGAATGCCCATCCCTTACCCCTTCTTGGTTGTTGTTGCCCTTTACAAAATCTTCAAACAAATGAAAAGAAGAAATAAAAGATGAATTAAATCGCCGGTTTTTAAGCTGGGTTCGATTTAGCTTAGATACTGATTATGTCGGAAAGATAAAGTTTACGTCACTAGTCAGTAATCATAAATGTATGAAACAGCCTTGTGGTCCATCAGTAAACAACTGTTTAGTAGAACTAAACAAAAAACTTTAAAGAGAAAAGACAAGGAATAATAGCATAAGCAAAATCAAACCCTAAAACAAATAAACAGAAGAGCTAACAAAAACTACCACCACCACCATCCTCAAAAAAGAAGATAAAAGAGAAAAAGAAAAAAGACCTAAATTAAAAGCAAAAATAAAACTAAACACCGCTAAATCAATAACAAAAAAAAAACAAAAAACAAACATCAACATAACCAGTCCTAACCTCGTCACCACCAGTGGTAAAGTAAAAAGTGAAGTAACAACTAGCACGCAGAAACACAGGCATACAGATACACAGGCATACGGATACATAAAAACAACAACAACAAAGAGCAAACCAAACAGCTCATTCTGTTAATATAATGTGTTTCAACTTCTATATAGACAAAACTGAATTATCTCTCGCGCATAAAATCTAGTCCAGCGATTTTTAAAATGACTGTTGTGGTTAGTTTGCAAGGCGGCCGCCGCCAGGGAGATCCACGCTCTGTCTCCATTGAAATCTTGACCAGTGCTTTACCGTGACAGTTTTGATTAGAAGGGCGGACGACACCTGACCGAGAGACTACTCTCTCCCCATATAAATAATAAAAATAAACAGTCCAGCACATTGTTACTGACGATTTTGATTAACAGAGCGGCCGCCGGCTGGGAGAGCTGGTCTATTAGAAAGGAAATTTAGGCCACCTTTGATGCAGTGAGAGCTTTGATTATTTATAAAAGCGCCAACAGAACAAATACTGTTAAAAACTTTTACTAACTCTGCTTTGCTTTATAATCAGGGTTTTAGTAATTATGAATAAATACAAAGATTATCTTTTAGCCGTAATGATAAACGCGAACATACTTTTAAGCAAATCAAGATCAATAGTAACTCGCTGAAAGTATGCAAAAGACAAATGATCTCTATTTTTTGATAAGAGCGCTTTCAAAGGGACACAATTCAATTTGCTGAAGGTTAAAAGTCTAAATATGATATTCTAATCTGTATTACTGTCTGCTGGGAGATTTCTACTGTGACGTATCTGGAATATCTATACTTGCTGTGATGCATCCATAATATTCCTATCTACTGAAACATTTTCCATTTTTCTGAGCCGGAGAACAATTTTATGAAATTGCAAATCATGTAGAAAGGCTTTTCTGGTACAATGGTAGTTTCTGCATTAGTATTTAATTTCTGATGGTACTGGTAGATAGATATTTCTGATACAATGGTAGTTTTTGATGCGTTGGTAGATAGAGATGTTTGATAGATGTGAATTCTGATATGTTGGCAAGTAGATATTTCTGAATTTCTGATACGTTGGTGGATAAATATTTCTGATGCATTGGGGGCTTTTCTGATGCGACCTCAGAAGGTTGATTTTAGTTAGACTCATCCTTTATTCAAACATTTAGAGCGAAGTAACTAACTTGTTCAGATTCCAAACCGATATCAGCCCCCCCCCCTCCCGCAAGCGTTAAAGTTTCCTATTCATTGACTTGCATATTAGTACAACGGGTTAATTGACTTACTTATTAGTACAGCGAGTTTTTAACTTACATATTAGTACAACGGGTTCATCGACTTGCATATTAGTACAACGGGTTCATTGACTTACTTAGTAGTACAAGGGGTTCGTTGGCTTACATATTAGTACAACGGGTTCATTGACTTACATATTAGTACAGCGGGTTTATTAAGTTATATATTACTACAACGGGTTCATTTGAAGCGATATACAAATAATTTTATCTTGTAACAACCATTACAAATCCTACAACAATTAATTGTAATTTTATTCCATTATCGAATCTGGTCAAATGTTAAAATTTTAAAATTATCTTTCCACTTAAGTTACTCATTAAAAATATCTATTTTCTTTAATAGAAAAACTTATAATCAGCCATAGACAAGTTCAGATTTTCACTTAAATTAGAAGTGTTAATCACTTTCTATAAATTTTGACTTAATCTTGTCTTGAAAGGCGACATTCAAATCCCCAGTGTAGCGATTTCCACTTTTATTCTGCAGTTTGCAATCCTCCCTCCTTCAAACTGGAAAACAGGGGAATAGGTTTATACATCCTATCTATCTATAAATACAACCCCACTCATACCCATACACCCCCTACACATAAACGACTATTACTTTCTGAATTATGTAGTCAAAGTTTTATAAATTTTCCAAATACATGTATTACTAGAAGATATAAATATAACAACTTTACATACAACAAAAAACTTTATTGTATTGATTTGGAGTTTCCCCCTTGCATTGTACTCACTTCTTTGTCCCTGCGGTATTTTTTGTGTGCCTGTTTTCATCCACATCTTTCTGCTCCGGTGCTTTGGTTGCTAAGGGTGATGATGCACGCACACTCTTTCGCAAGGATTGTTCAAGCGTAGCAAAGCAAAGACGAACAAACATCATTTTAATGTAATAAAGAGAGTCTACTTTAGATCAGTTTCGCCTTTGGTATAATTTTGGAAGCACAAGCACACATACACAAATACACTGACACACGCACACACACACATGCTCACATATATGCGAGCACTTTCACACACACTCACATTATTACACACATATTACACGCACATGTGTATGCACACACGCAGCCAGGCACACACACACACACACATCATATATGTGTGTACGCACACATATGAACACATATATTTACGTCTGTTCACACCATCACTCATATGCTTGCATACACAGCTGACACATACACACACAGCACTCAGAATGCAATTATAAACATACACTCACACACAGACACACATGCGGCACTCCCATTACTGTGAAATTCCGTGGCTAAGCGGAAGGGCGCTGTGAAGTAACAAAGTAGAACCGCGTTCATTTCTAATTAGAACATTGAGCTGATGTCGCGGTCTTCGTTTTCTCATTTACAACAGTCATCCTCCATTTGTACACGTCTGGCATTTCAAGACAGGTTTGCTGTCTTCTGTTTTGTCAGGTGCGTCATGTTGTTGGAAGCGGTCTATTTACGAACAAGTCATTAAATGTATCTATTTAAAAAAAAAAGATGCTTATTTATCTTTAAAGCCAATGAAAACATGTATAACAGTTTCTCTCCATAAAAATGCGCAATATGTTTTTATTTTGCCTTGTTAAAGCCACGATAAATTATAAAGTGTTATTATATCAGAAAATGTATTGGATATTTCTCACTCACCTCTCTTTGTATCTCACTCCCATTGTCTCGGTCCTTTTTTAAACCCTCCCACTCTTCTTGATTCACCACATTTCTCTTCTGTCTTCGCTTTCTCCCTTTCTTCTCACCCCTAATCTCCCATTACTCTCTTTTCTTTTTCACTCTTATTCTCCAGTCACTCCAAATCACCTATCATTCTTCCTTATTCCATCTCTGCACCCACCCAACCCCCGACAATTACTCTTCGTCTCTTTCTTTTCTCTTATTCTCGGTTTCTATCTCTCTTGCCCACCCCCGTTTCGTCTCGTCTCTCTCTCTCTCTCTCTCTCTCCCTCCTTTGTCCAGCACATCTTCCCTCCTCTCTCTAATGTTTCATCCACTCTTTCGCTCTCTCTTTATTCTTATTTCAACTCCAACACCCAATTCCAGCTGTTTATTCAAACTCATTTTCTTTCTCTGACTCTTCTTTAGTTTCCCTCCTCTCTCACATTCTCTCGTATCCTTCCATTCTTTCTTTATCATTCCTTCCGTCTCTTTTTTCTCTTCTCTCTATTCTCTGCCCTTCCCTCTCAATTTCTTTTTTCTTCTACTCTTGGTCCTCCCTGTCTATTCCTTCTCTTACCCTTTTCCATTGTCTCCTCCACTCTTATCTCCCCGTTTCTTTTGCTCTTATACTCACTTTCCTTTTCTCTTCACTCTATCTCCCCTACCTTTCTCCACCCTCTCTGTCCCGTCAGCACTGTATGCACTTCCATGCAGTTGCCTGTCGAGACTCGGGATGTTTCACAATAGCGGATGCTGCTCTATGTTGTTTCAAGTGTAAAGGAAGTTCTGTGAGGCTGGCTGAGGGGCTGGGGTGGTGGTGGAAGGTAGAGGAATCAGTTTCTAATTAAGAGAAAACAGCGGGGCATGTCCGAGACCGTCCACAGACCGTGGAGCACGCTTATAATATCGAAAACTTCTGGAGCACTGAAATAAATATGGCAAACTCTCGCTTCATAACAAACACACACACACACACACACACACACACACACACACACACACACACACACACACACACACACACACACACACTTAAAGTCATGCAATAACATATATTTAGTGAAAAATATTATTAATTTCATCACTTAGCTACTTAATGCTCGGACCGAATGTCGACAACTCCGAATTATTATATGTCCACTAGATGGTCAGTCAAGGGCTTATCTTACAAATATACAGATTACTTTTATTGGGATGATCTATTTTTCTTTTAAATTCAAGTAAAGAACTGTGTTTCTTTGGGATCTCCTCTTCACGCCAAATTTCGCTTAGGGGGTTAGATAACTTATTTATTTCTCAATAATTATACCCTCTTTGTTCTTGTTTTTTTTTTAAAAAGAAGTTTATATATTTTTTATTTTTGCTTTGTATATGACAATTTTTATTTGTTTTAATAATGTGCTTCTGTTTCATTTTCGATGGTAGAATTTTCTTTAGTTGTGCTTTGTATTCCCCCCCCCCCACTCCAGCACACACACCACACGCACACACACGCACGCACGCACGCACACACACGCACGCACGCACACACACGCACGCACGCACACAAATTCACACTTTCTTTTCTGTCTTTCAATTGTGTTTTGTTTAATTATTTTAAATTTTTTATCTATTTTTTATAAAGTGTGATTGCTTGTTTTCTTTTACTTAATTTTAATTTATTTGGTTTTATAATATCTTTGAATTTTGCTTAACGCTTTCCTTTTCTTTCTTTCCTTTTGTTTTCATATTTCCCCTATTTATAATTTTGTATGCTTTGTTTAGTTTTGTTTTCGTTTTCTTACTATCTTATCTCCCTCTTGCCCTTTTCTTGTCAACACATGTCCGCTCTGTTGTTCTTTTTTAGTTACTTTGTGTGATGTTTTCTTGTCAACACATGTCCGCTCTCTTGTTTTTTTTTTAGTTACTTTGTTTGAAGGTTTTTTTTTTCATGTTTCCCCCGACGAAGATTCCCCACTGCTCCTTCTCATTGTTTGTCCAATCAAAGGAAAGATGACTCTCTTCATATTCTGTTTCTAAGTCAGTTGTACATTTCTCTGTTTGTCTCTAATTGTTATCTACTCTCTCCCAGTGCGAGAACTACAGAAAATGACTGAAATAAAATAGTTCAGTCCTCTTTTCCATCCGGATCCCACCCACACCGGTTCTCTGGTTCTTTGTGGTTGCAACCCATCCTTTCCATCCCACACCCCTTACCTCACATCGGTTCCCAGAGCATCTCCGTAGTACTTACTTTGCCGTGTCTCTCGTCCACACTAGAGTCCTCGGACATTATCGACATAATCACCGTTATCACCACCATCATCACCCAAACCCTTATTTAGCATCACACAATTTTAACATGTAAATGTTCACAAGAAGGATTAGCCTGGATATGAATTAGAATGGTTCCACCCCCCTCCACAAGGGTTCTAAGCTCTCTATCTATTCTTCCACCCCAATACCCCTTTTCCCTTTGAGCACGTCTTCTCTAGGGATGTGGTCCTGACAATCTGCACGGCCGTGAATATTATTAGCTCCTGCCATGTTTGCTTTCGCTTGACGGCTTTCACATGCTTCGTCTGAAGGGGGAGGGGGTGTTACGGTTCGAACAAGACACGTATATTGCTCGGTTTAACTCCGCAGGAAAGCTACCACTCAAAGAGAGGGAACGGAAATGAAAAGAAAAGAACGTGGGGCAGCGATCAGCCTTAACGCTTTAAAAAAACTTAATTATAATGAGTTGTCTCCCTCTCACACACATATATATGCACGCTCACAACAAGAAGAAAAACGTATTTTTGCTGAAGTAAGCACTTTCCCGCAGATTTAGGCCTATCAGTATTTTTGCTACCCAGTTTTAATTTCTTATTATTGCAGAAAGTAACAAGGAAGATATGAGTAGATGTCTATTTTAATGTATACAATTGTATCTGTCTGCTATCGTAACAACTGCTTGTAAGGTTGTGTTTATATGGATGGTGATATATTTATAGTCACTAAAAAATTTTTTTTAAAGAACAATTCGTCTATACTCCATAGAACTGAAGATCTCTCTTGTAACTATTTGTTGCAATATACCCATTTTTTCCTCTTTTGTTATTCTAGTTTATTTCCCTTGTTTTGTTAAAACGTAGAACTATCTTGCATCCCCGCGATCACCACCACCACCAAAAAAAAAAAAAAAAGGGGGGGGGGGAATTTAACTGTTTTCCATATGAGAACTCATGCTTCCATGCGACGATTAAAGGCAGTTCAAGGGGAGTAACTTTGTAGAAGCCTTTCTCACTCGTAAGAAACCAGCCTACTGACGAAGGCATGTTACGTCCGTCTTAAAGAATACGTCACGTCATAAACATATTAAAATATATCTCTCCAGACCTGGGACCATCTTGTTCTTGGCAAATCGTTAGCTCAATTCGGCTGGAAAGAAAGATTATTGGGTCACCATTTAGCAACAATGATGTAATCTTGTATCACTGACTTACAATCAGATTAGGGGGGAGTCCGGACAGGGGAGCAATGGAAACTGCTTTGGCTTGCTGGCGATTTGCCAAGAATAAAGTGGCTAGGTAAGTCTCTGAATATAAAAGCCAGGAATGAGGCAGGACCTAGGAGAATAGTCTGGGTACCCCTACTCGGCATCTATTTCGGTCCTCTAGACACACTGCTTGACTGGGAGATTCACAAAAGCAAATTACAGCAACCCAATTGCCAGCGATTGTAGTGATCGACAGAGGAACCAACCAGAACCAATTGTAGAAACCAGGGCAGAGCCAATTGTAGGAACCAGGGCAGAACCAATTGTAGGAACCACAGCAGAACCAATTGTAGGAACCATGGCAGCCAACCAATTAAGCCAACACAAAAACAGGAGATGGACTGCAAACCGCTGCATTAGTAGTTAGAGTTGAAATTAAAGTTGACATTGGTAGTTAGAGTTGAAATTAAAGTTGACATTGGTAGTTAGAGTTGAAATTAAAGTTGACACTAGTAGTTAGAGTTGAAATTAAAGTTGACATTGGTAGTTAGAGTTGAAATTAAAGTTGACATTAGTAGTTAGAGTTGAAATTAAAGTTGAAATTAGTAGTTAAGAGTTGAAATTAAAGTTGACATTTGCAGTTAGAGTTGAAATTAAAGTTGACATTAGTAGTTAGAGTTGAAATTAAAGTTGACATTAGTAGTTAGAGTTGAAATTAAAGTTGACATTGGTAGTTAAGCTGAAAAGGTGTGCTTCACTGACCAAACCAAGATGACCGCACATAAATTTCTTGTGTCTAAATATTTAAACTCTCATTCTTTCTGCACTGGCATTCTCATCTGACTTGTCTGTAACAAACGTTGTTAGTCCTTCTTGCATAACACGAGCAAAGAATACAATCAGAACGAAGTTTTAATTTTATATCACGTGATGTAATTAAGTAATTCCACTTGGAACGTCAAATATAATCAACAGTTCTAAGCATACAAAAAATCTCTGTCTAATTAACAAGCCTTGTAGTCAACAGTTCTAAGCATACAAAAAATCCCTGTCTAATTAACAAGCCTTGTAGTCAACAGTTCTAAGCATACAAAAAATCTCTGTCTAATTAACAAGCCTTGTAGTCAATAGTTCTAAGTTATTTCTATGTCCAATTTCTCTCTTTCTGTTTATTAGTCAAACAACTCATCAATAAGCTCAAGGTCAGTCTGAGACCAGACTTGACTGAAAAAATCATAGTTGCGGGAGAAAAGTTTAACAGGGTATAAATGCTAACTATGGAATTTGGTTGCGCTAATGAGTGCCCTGGGCGATGACAGGCATTTCCGTTCTGCGTCACATTCGAGTGTTTACTCTCAAGATACTGGGACCATCGGGTCTGGAATTCCGTTCTGTCAACCAAGTGTCGCTGGACACACCACTGTGTCACCTGTCACTTTGTTTGGAGGCAGTCCCATTGACCGACTAATTATCACTAACTTTTGCATTGCACTATAAATAAATATGCTGGCTAAACATTGTGCATCATAGATGTATATTTTATATACTAAATATCCTAAGTATGAGAGTGCAGCTTTGCTCCATCACAGAGTGGATAATAATATTACACTTCCTAGGATGTCACAGTGGAAGCTGGCATATAACATCTAACTCTCACTGTGTCTTTTGGTATACTATGTCATGCATGTTTTCAAAGAGAAAGTAAATGACCTATTTGGACGTAACGACTAACCTTATGTGGGGCAATGTTCTATTTGGACGTAATGACCAACCTTATGTGGGGCAATGTTCTATTTGGACGTAATGACCAACCTTATGTGGGGCAATGTTCTATTTGGACGTAATGACCAACCTTATGTGGGGCAATGTTCTATTTGGACGTAATGACCAACCTTATGTGGGGCAATGTTCTATTTGGACGTAATGACCAACTTTATGTGGGGCAATGTTCAAGGTAGGGTGCAATAGCATTCTAAATTTAAAATTGTAATTTTTATCCTAAATGCTATTCAATTCAGTTTATAATGGCTATACAAATTAGTGGCAGATAAAGGAAGAAAAACATTATAACATTCACATGAAAAAAAAAGAAAAATTAGCAATCACAGCCAAAACAAACTTGAATGCACCAAAGTCCACAAAGGCAAACTTCAAAAAGCACAAAAACCGTAAAGCAAACTTAAGAAAACAAGGCAAACTCCAGAAAGCAGTTTTATACTGCGGAGTCTGTTCATTCAGGTAGTTTTAAACTAGGTTAAAAATATTAACACAGTATTAGGAAACTATTCTTACTGGACAGTTCAGTCGTTATCAGCGACGGATATATATAAGTCACGTGGCTTTGACCTACTAGTCATTAACTTTCACAACAATTAATTTTGCCTTGAATGCCAATTAACCGTTGTTCATGTCTCATGTCCCGTTACACCTAAAGACCAAATGAAGAGCAATATCGGTCGACGGTAGAAATGAGCTCAGTCAATAGATTTAGGTGTTCTAATAATGTTCACAACATTTTACAGTTAAGGTCCTAATGGATATAGCAATGTTCACAATCAACGCGTGTTTCTGCGAGACTTCTAATGATACCAATGTATACAATCAACACGTGTTTCTGCGAGACTTTTAATGATATCAATGTACACAAACGAGCTTATTATCGACACAGTGGACAAATTACCATTGCAAACTTTAACCGCAAGTGAGACAAAGAAACAGCCTTGATAGGACACTAGGTCAGGACCTTTTAGCCATCTTATGTCGTCACGTAGGTCTCGTACATGACCAATAGGTTTGTTCTCTATTCCAATTTAACCTCCAACTAATATTTATAAAAGATGCTTTAAAATTTGCCAGGATGTTTAGAATTGTTGACATTACTGAAATATCTGGTTTTTATTTAAAAAAAATATATGTCTGAAGTGGATTCTTGTTCACCTTGTTATTAAGAGAAAAGAAAGTTAAAAATAATTGTTTACAATTAAACATGCTTACTCAAGATTTTATTAGCAGAGAGATAAGGCTTTTTTCATCACACACAAAGATACACTTATACTAACTGTGGTGGAATCGTAATTCTCTTGTGTAATATGCCATAGAAATAAAATTTAATTTATTTAATTATTCAACGATATACTTATGACGCGAAAATGTCGATCTGCATATATTTAAATAAGGGCCAGAACTCTTAGTAAAAGTCTTACTGTTCTATGTACTTTGCTTGTCTGAGTTGAGGTCGCAGGCGCTGCTGGGTTGTTTGCAATCATGAAGAGTTTTCTTTTCCTGGCGCACGTGGAATTCCTTATTTTGAATAGGAGAATCGACGCCAACGCAAACTAGGCCCTTAACTTTAAGAGCAAATGCAGTCAGTAAAATCTCCAGCCATGGCGACGAAGGGGAGCGCACTGGGAAGCAAAGCACTAAAGTAACGGGCCCTGTCTTGTTCGTTTATCCACTCCTGCTGTCTGACACACGGATAGGAATTCCAAGGGGTTAATTTCTTGTCACTGTAGTTTCAGATTTAAGCAAAACGAAAAGTGTCAGAGTCTCCCTCTCATTTCCACACTCCCCCCCCCCTCCCAACGAGAGCAAAAGATGGAACAAATATTCCTGGTTGTTTACGCACTTTTTGCACAAAAAACAAAGTTTAATTTCCTTGATAAATAAACATGTCATCACAACATTCGCGATCTTGCCCGCTGCCCTTTGCCAGAAAGGTCAAATCTATTGTTTGTACTGGACTGCTTGTTTTGAAAACTCATCCTATAGCTAATGTTGCTATTTTACTGTTTCGCTTGCAGCATTTTAATGTTTTTTTTTTTTTTTTTTAAAAAATTTCTTTAATGTCAAAACTAACTTAATTGGATTTAAGCTATAAAAAGTGCTATTAACATTGAACCAGAAAGTTTAGCATAAAGATGTAATGACTGTTCTCACTGAGTTTCAAGGGTATGCTGAGCAAAGCCGCGAAGTTTTATTTAATTAAGGAATTGAAAAGTTTCCTACATGAATGATAAAGTTATTCAGTTTTATTTAAGCGAAGAAGTGTCGATTGTACAGCTAGCCAAAAACATCATTTACTTGTTTGGGATTCACTTTCTTTTGTTTGATGAATGACCTAGCCTTGCAAACAGAACAGCTAATAGACACAGAGATGATAATTATTTTAGGGCTTAGGTGTGTGTGTGTGTGTGTGTGTGTGTGTGTGTGTGTGTGTGTGTGTGTGTGTGTGTGTGTGTGTGTGTGTTCGATAGCACTTTTACGTCACCACTGGAGCCTGCATTGATCATTTCGTCATCAGACATTCTCGAATCTGAAGCGCCCCAGTGGGACCCCACAGCCTCACATTGCGTTCCGAGTTGGAGGGCGGGAGGGCTGAAAAGGTCGCACCAGTTTGGCGCACACCCTCAGTCGCCCTCCGTCCAAATAGGGCTTAGTTCAATGACAGAGCTTTGTTAATGAGTCGGGGCGACCGAGAACTATGTCAGGTCTTAGGTGACTAATACGGCCTTGTTAATGAGACAGGGGAGAGAATAATGTTAGCTTTTACATCATGTCGGTACTATATTATTCTAATCCTGACAATTGCACTCTTAACAGAGGGCAATGTAAGAGCAGGAATATGGTGAGAGCAATAAGTTATGGGCCTTGATACTGCCCTGGAATACGTAGAGTTGTATAAAGACTGCTGTATAAACAATATGACTTTATGAGTATAAAAATATACTTAGATAAAAGCAAACTATGTAATTTCGTGAATAAGGAAATGACAATTTTCCCACCCCATATCCGGAACTGATATTGAACTTGGATCTTGTGGGGAGTACAAGCAAATGAAGTGAGCTAGCTGAGCTGTTGCCGAGCTGCGGCTTGAAAACGCCTGTGAAAACTGAGCCAGAAGACAGGGATCCATGACGTGCTTGGCAAGAACACTCTCATTCCTCAGGAGATGAGAGAGAACAATGGACTATTCCGTGAGACTTAAAATGACAGATAGTGCGTTCTAGTCCATCATCGAGAAGCGGACAAGAAAACACCAAGGAACTCTAAATTTACAATAAGTAGTCAGTAGAATGAAACTTTCATAACCTTAGGCGGTTTTATGCTGAAGACGTAATATATCCTGAACTGGCGTCATCACAGCATTTTTTTTTTTTTTAAATTGTTTTGAAGAGTTGTTTTGAAATCTCTATTTATAGAATGCACAAAGTAAAAATTTAGAACTACAAATGTCTTAAGATTTGAGTAGCATTTCCCTAGATTTCAGAGCAGCAGATTCCCATATTTATATTCAGGAACACTTTCTCAGATTCATAACTGAGAGGCAGTTTTCCTGCTTTTTAACTCAGCAGAGGTTAAATGATGGTAGCTTTGAAATGGAAAATAATTTATTTATCTTCACTTTAATTTTAGTGCCATGCTCTTCAAAGACATTGCTGCAGAGTTATAAACCTGAGAGAATGCTACTGAGTTATAAATCAGTGAAAATGCTACCCAGTCATAAATTTGTGAAAGTGGCAACTTAACGTCACTAGAGCATGCCTGGAAAGCGTCACCGGGGCATGCCTGGTTGTCAAAGCAGTTAGAAAATAAAGTACTTAATTCAACACTAAAACAAAGCACACAATTCATCACCTTTAAGGTCTTATACAAATGTACTTAAGCTTGTAGCTGTGTCATTGTCAAAGCAATTAGTATTCACATCGCCGCTAGGACACTTTTATCACTGATATTGATATTCCTCCAAACTGCTTAACCATTCCACCATAGAACACACACACACACACACACACGCACGCACGCACGCACGCACGCACACACACACACACACACACATTTGCAAAACATCAGGAACACATGCGTAGACTGTCGGATTGGGATGCACGACAGCTTCCCTCCCACAGGCAACCAAAGTCGTCAGTTGTGGCAGTTGTGGCAGGAAGATAACATGCACGTACAGTCACGTGATCTGTTACAAGGGCAGATAATGACAGTGTCACAAGTGTTCACTTTGAGTTTTGAATCCATCAGGATAATCAAAGTCGAAGTTTCATTACACGGTCGTGCGTATTTGCGCAATGAAAATCACTTTCGTTTATTCGTCTTGCAAGAAATAACACCTGCACTGACTGCCCACAAAGTTAGCATGTCGACGCTTGATTTCCAGGCACGCTACATGACACTAAAGTACATGGATAATCCCAAACAGAACATGTGCATATAAGTGAAAGATAATATTACAGAATTTTCAGCTTGTTTCATCATGCTCGACCACAGTTAAGTGTATGAATATGTTGGATTTATTTTATGTTTATGTTCCTGCGAGTTTGCACTGTGGGACACGACTGTGTACCGGGCGCTTGCTTATATTTATGAGTATGTATGCTGGATGGCTCGTGGTTGGTGTTAAGTGTTAAGTATGTGAGACTGGTTAGCCACTAGATCTTTTGCACTCAGACCTTGGTTAGCCACTAGATCTTTTGCACTCAGACCTTGGTTAGCCAGTAGATCCTTTGCACTCAGACCTTGGTTAGCTAGTAGATCCTTTGCACTCAGACCTTGGCTAGTCAGTAGATCCTTTGCACTCAGACCTTGGCTAGTCAGTAGATCCTTTGCACTCAGACCTTGGTTAGCCAGTAGATCCTTTGCACTCAGACCTTGGTTAGTCAGTAGATCCTTTGCACTCTGACCTTGGTTAGCCACTAGATCCTTTGCACTCAGACCTTGGTTAGCCACTAGATCCTTTGCACTCAGACCTTGGTTAGCCACTAGATCCTTTGCACTCAGACCTTGGTTAGCCACTAGATCCTTTGCACTCAGACCTTGGTTAGCCACTAGATCCTTTGCACTCAGACCTTGGTTAGCCACTAGATCCTTTGCACTCAGATGTACATCTACTGCGGTATAGCCTTGACTTTGTTGTACTGTCACTACACACATGGCTAATTTCAATAGTCCTGAAACCTAAACTTTCCAGTCTCAGTTTAAAAGACTTAAATAAACTACATTGTCTGCTCGTCCATTATTGTTTTTGTTTTATTAATTTTGTTGTTGTTTGGCTGAATTTGTTGGAAGATAGGAAGGTACAGGATGAGAAATCACTGAAACTCACATGATTTATATATATATATATGATATAAATAAAGTTAAAATAGAAAGCAACCTATTATAAAATAGATTGACGTCAGCAATAATTAGAGTAAGAATTTCTTGCTGTTTGTATTGCGTGTTTTTATCTTAGAAGGGTTCATGTTTTACTACACCATACCTGCATTCATCTCTCAGGATTCACATTTGTATTGTTTTAATTCTTTTAACAGGATTTATGGATAGTTTAATGGCACCAACCTAAAGAGTAAATCAGTCCGAGTTGTTGAAATTTAAATTTAAATATTATTTAACTCTTATAAGAAAAAGGAAAAAATGGTTTATCTGAAATAATAAACTTGTAACTTCTAGCTAAGTTTTAAGAAACTTGTAAATTTGAGCTGAGGTTAAAGAAACAAGTAAATACGAGCTAAGGTTAAAGAAACCTGTAAATATGAACTAAGGCAAAGAAACCTGTAAATACGAGCGAGGGTAAAGGAAATTGCGAGTTAAAGAAAGGAAATCAATGTATTGATGGCTGAATTACACTGAAACAGTAACAAATCTGAAACACGTATGAAAACAAAAGTATTGAAGAAGAAAAATAGTAGGCATTACGGCTTGCTTGAAAATAATTACTTCCCTTGAATTCAAATACTACCATGGCTGTAGTGGTGAGATTTCGATGGCCTTCCGTTTTCTGTGACTCGCATAGGTTGTGTTAGCACTCAATATGTTTCACTAATAGTGTGGAGCAACTGCAATATGTTCCACTGACAATGTGGAACACCTGCAATATGTTCCTACTGACAGTGTGGAGCAACTGCAATATATTCCACTGATGATGTGGAGCACCTGCAATATGTTCCCACTGACAGTGTGGAGAAACTGTTATATGTTCTACTTTCAGCGTAGAGCAGCCACAATATGTTCCACTGACAGTGTGGAGCAAATGCAATATGTTCCAATGACTGTGTGGAGTTGCCGCAATATGTTCCACTGACAGAGTAGGGCAGCCTCAATGTTCAGGCAACATGCTACACATTCCAGATATGCACTATTTTATTTTTATTTTATTTTTATTTTTATTTTTATTGGCTACTTTTCTACCTCAACCTCGACCAAACTGTTAGTAACACACCCCGAGTTATCAACCCTGTTGGAAAAGGCTTTCTCTGCAAGACTACAGCTGTTCTAGAATCATCTCCCCTAGCAGAGATCAAGTTATTTGAAGAGTATAAAATTATTTGACTCTCGTGAACGCGTGTTCATTTCATAAACTTTTTTTGCCCTATAGTTTTTTTTAAAAAAGTGTTATTTACACCGGCTGAGCATTTCTGTTGAGTCAAGCAGTAGCATTGTTTATCCTTTATTTTACATCTTTAAGTGGCCAGTGGTATCAAGCATACCCTTTTGATACATGGTAAACTGACCAATTCGTTCATCAGACTCTTCTGTTTAGACCGTCAACCAGCTACTGTCCACACTGCCTAGGCGTCACTGAGTGCTGTCTGATGTGCACCCAATCGCATTGCTTTGTGACTGTAAACGTGCTTAAGTTACAAAATGAGTGAAGTGAGTGTGGCAGTTGACACCAACATCTATAGGCGCATTCACCCATCCATACATTACCGAGATTTATCGTGTTAATTTTATTCCACAATTTAGTAAAAATAATACTACAATATACCAAAACTTTGAAATACTCAGGCATTTCCATTAACTGAAATGTCGCTGTCTTGGAAGACAAATTGTCAGAGATTAGAAACGGCCGGTTATATAATAAAATCGTACCCAAACAATCGGTTACAACTGACAATAAATGAATGAAATAAAACGAAATGCAATGGGAATGGCTGATAACAAATGCCATTGTGAAGAATGATAGAGCACTTATAAAATTAGACTTCAACAAAATAATAATCTACGTCAATTAATAAAAACAAACATTGAGGAAGTTGTGTTACTAAAGTATTATAAAGATACAAAAATTCACACCGAAACACTTTACCTAATTTATGGGGACTGCTTCCGGCCTGGGCACTGAGGATTGGAGTTTGGGGTGTGTGTGTGCCGGTGACACCGAAATAGTGTTAGGCTCATTCCTCACCAGAGAGTGATCGCTATCGCAGAAATACACGGTCTGAGATTTTTTTTATTTTATAGAAAATAGTTAAAGAGCATTGAGACTGACATTTGAACCTTGCTTAAAGGAAAGGAAAAGTTGAAAGTATTTGATTTAGATGTAATCTAACCGATTAGTACTAATCTGGAATAGCTGCATATATTTAGTTTGATTTGTTTCCCTTGTTAGTCCAGTACATGGTACATCCGAATAGAATCCACTTTTCTCAAGTGAGTTCTGTGTACAGAACGCTATGAACAAAGCATGGAAGTCGATAAGTGTTGTTAAAGTACCCAAATAATGCTTGCTGACGATGATTGAGACAAGTATTGGTTCATAAACAGACAAGTGTTGTTAAACAAGTGGTTTAGATTGACGACGACTGAGACACATATTGGATTACTAACTTCCACAAGGTCCACAATGATGCCCCCCTCCCCCCCCGCCAACACTCTTCAGCCACCCACTTGATTTTAAAAATAAGTAGAACTGTCTTTGCACACCACACCAAAAGAAAGGTAACGTACCCTAACTCCTGACTAAAACAACATCGACAGCTGTTGATTTTCAATCGTTAACTGTCCCTCCAGGCCCCAGGAAACTGAATTGAAAGCATTAACCTTTGTCTTGCCTCTTTGACTTCCAGCTCCTCTATTAACTATTCTGCGTTCTGTCCCTCCAACCCCCCCCCTCCACCTCACATCCATCTCTTTCCAACCTTATTCACACTTCAATTAGTGCTGGTGACCTGGCTACGTATACAAGTCTCTTGTCATTCCTTACGTCATCTGTATACAAGTATTTGTCTTTCTTTACGTCATCTGTATACAAGTCTTTTGACTTTCTTTACGTCATCTTTATACAAGTCTTTTGTCTTTCCTTACGTCATCTTTATACAAGTCTTTTGTCTTTCCTTACGTCATCTGTAGATAGTCTTTTGTCATTCCTTCCATCATCTGTATACAAGTCATTTATCGTTCCTTAAGTGATCCGTATAGAAGTATTTTGTCTTTTTTTCATCATCTGTATACAAGTCTTTTATCATTCCTGATGTCGTCTGTATACAAGTATTTTATTTTTCTCTACATCATCTGTAATCAAATTTGTTGTCGTTCCTGACGTCATCTGTCTTTTGTCTTTCTTTACATCATCTGTATACAAGTCTTTTGTCTTTCTTTAAATCATCTGTATACAAGTCTTTTGTCTTTCTTTAAATCATCTGTATACAAGTCTTTTGTCATTCCTTATGTCATGTGTATACAAGTCTTTTGTCTTTCTTTACGTTTCTGTAATCAAGTCTTGTGTCTTTCTTTACGTTTCTGTAATCAAGTCTTTTGGCTTTCCTTACGTCATATGTATACAAATCTTATGTCTTTCTTTACGTTATGTGTAATCAAGTCTTTTGTTTTTCTTTACGTCATCTGTATACAAGTCTTTAGTCATTCCTTATGTCATCTGTATACAAGTCTTTTGTCATTCTTTACATCAACTGTATACAAGTCTTTTGTTTTTTCCTTACATCATCTGTGTATAGATCCTGTCTTTTCTTACGTCTTCTCTATCTATACCTTTTGTCTTTCTTTACGTCATGTGTATACACGTCTTTTGTCTTTCTTTACGTCATGTGTATACACGTCTTTTGTCTTTCTTTACGTCATGTGTATACACGTCTTTTGTCTTTCTTTACGTCATGTGTATACACGTCTTTTGTCTTTCTTTACGTCATGTGTATACACGTCTTTTGTCTTTCTTTACGTCATGTGTATACACAAATTTTGTCTTTCTTTGCGTCATGTGTATACACGTCTTTTGTCTTTCTTTACGTCATGTGTATACACGTTTCTTGACATCGTATGTAAATACGCTTGTCTTTTTTGTTTTCTTATGAAGTTTTATCCGTGTCGTTTTCTACGCTTATCTTAATTTGTCCAAGTGTTTAATTTACTTCAATACCTGGATTATATATTTGTTTGCAATATCCGTGGGATACATTGTGAAAGAAGAAGAAGGGAGAGTCTATAAGAATTCCGTGGGCACTTAATACACGTTATTATAAGATCATTCCTTATTATCAGCATTAATATTAAAATTTATAGTAATACAGATTTCATATCATGATTAGAATCTGTCTCATTGCTTGTTGTACCCGAATATACTATATTCCGTATAACGTATAATATATAAAGAATCATACATAATCTTTATATAGTCAATGAGAAAAGCAAAATATTTCTGTAATAAACATTCCTTCAATCACCTTATTCACCTATCTGCATTGCCAACCTAGCAATACCAAAAATATCAATCCCCAACCTGCATTGCCAACCTAAAGATACCAAAAATATCAATCACCAACCTGCATTGCCAACCTAGCGATACCCCCAAAATCAATCATTTCATTAACCTTCATTTCCAACCTAAAGATACCAAAAATATCAATCACCAACCTGCATTGCCAGCCTAGCGATATCAAAAATATCAATCACCAACCTGCATTGCCAACCAGGCGAGTCCTTAAATATTAATCACCAACTCCGCCAAATTTCAAAAGAAATAGGTAGCAATGAACAGTCATATTTGCATAAAGGGATACCGACCCACTGTTTATGAACCATGCCGCAGAGAGGTAGCAATGAACAGTCATATTTGCTTAAAGGGATATCGACCCACCGTTTACGAACCACGCAACACAACAAAATAAATGCGGAACTACTACTAAACACTAGAAGCCTGTTATAAAAAAGAGGCGTTGATAAAGTACCTTCTAAAACCACGTGGTACTTCCAATTGGTCTAATGGATAGTGCACATATCACCAAGCCTGTACGAGTTATCTTTTGGACAATCGTCATGCAAATCATTTTACCAACCAACAAGCAGCTCGACCATAATTTTATTATATACCAATCAGCGAGAGAGTGGTAGATAGGATCCCCCAATACACACACCGTTCACGTCTTACCCCATATGATCCATGAAAGATCTCTCGCGGATCCTGTCAACCAATCAAACGGGGATAGAAACCAATCCTAGACTATTTAAAAACGTCAATTATTTTTAACACAAGCAGCAAGACACCCCACTCCCGTGCTGTTAAAACGTATGTTTAGTAATTGAAACTAAATCTGCGATTGGTTAAACAGCCTTATCGCTTAGCCAGAGCATAGTCAATTTCCGTTCCTGTTGGACAGCTTCCGTTTCTGTTCTCTCTATTAGATGGCAAAATGTGGACTGTAGAGAAAAACAACAACTGTAAAACCCTTTCTTAGTAGTGAGTCGTGAAATAAAAGTCTTCGGTTGACTTCAAGTAAAAGCACAACAACCAGCCAAAGCCCTCCTTGCAGGTCAGCGATGTCATGGTTCTCTCATAAAGTTGAGCAGCTGCTGGCAGTGAATCGTTACAGAATAAACACTACAATTGGCA